>CM042173.1:25117315-25154815 GCA_023376005.1 Doryteuthis pealeii
ATGCCCCAAAATAAGACAAAGATGTTTAAGATGATATTGATGCCCCAAAATAAGACTAAGATGTTTAAGATGATATTGATGCCCCAAAATAAGACTTAGATTTTTAACATGATGATGATGCCCCAAAATAAGACAAAGATGTTAAGATGATATTGATGCCCCAAAATAAGACTAAGATGTTTAAGATGATATTGATGCCCCAAAATAAGACTAAGATGTTTAAGATGATGATGATGCCCCAAAATAAGACTTAGATTTTTAACATGATGATGATGCCCAAAATAAGACAAAGATGTTTAAGATGATATTTGATGCCCCAAAATAAGACTAAGATGTTTAAGATGATGATGATGCCCCAAAATAAGACTTAGATTTTAACATGATGATGATGCCCCAAAATAAGACAAAGATGTTTAAGATGATAATGATGCCCCAAAATAAGACTAAGATGTTTAAGATGATATTGATGCCCCAAAATAAGACTAAGATGTTTAAGATTATGATGATGCCACAAAATAAGACTAAGATGTTTAACATGATATTGATGCCCCCAAAATAAGACTTAGATTTTTAACATGATGATGATGCCCCAAAATAAGACAAAGATGTTTAAGATGATATTGATGCCCCAAAATAAGACTAAGATGTTTAAGATTATGATGATGCCCCAAAATAAGACTTAGATTTTTAACATGATGATGATGCCCCAAAATAAGACTTAGATTTTTAACATGATGATGATGCCCCAAAATAAGACAAAGATGTTTAAGATGATATTGATGCCCCAAAATAAGACTAAGATGTTTAAGATTATGATGATGCCACAAAATAAGACTAAGATGTTTAACATGATGATCATGCCCCAAAATAAGATTAAGATATTGAGTTAAAATTGAGACCGTGCAAATTATCCAAGATGAACTGCAAAAATGTAAATCCTGATTATTTGGAGTTGCTTATTCGCCGATTTCTTATTTCTCATGAGTGTGGCAATCTCAGCTAAATAATGTACTATTCCGTTTTTATCATAATAAAAGTATTTACGGATTCGAAGGGGCTTTTATTTCCCCGTAGTCGTTTGACAAATTGTCGGACAAAGAAGAACAAACACAAAAGTAGAATGCAGACACTTGTATTACAAAATTGACAAGGTTTACAAAAGTGTTTAACAACAAAAGGGGTACAAGGATTTACAAAAGGGTTTAACAACAAAAAGGGGTTTGCAAATTAGTTGGAATTCACGACCAGACTTATCTGTTCTAAGAGTTCTTGGTGTCGTGGTGATAGGTGTTCTTTCGTTGCTAGGAAAATGGCTCTAAGAAGCTTCTCGGGTCGTTTCTTGTTCTTCGGTCAGTATGCTATTAAAACAGCCAATTACAGTATGCTGAATAATGACTTTGAAAGTTTGTTGAAGTTTCAGTTCCCAGTATGCTATTAAAACAGCCAGTTACAGTATGCTGAATTAATGCCTTAGAAAGTTTGTTGAAGGTTTGTTGAAGGCTTTAGGGATACCGCGACTACCCTTAGTGCGTGGTCTGTGATAAGTGACGTATGGTTTTGATTCTCGCGCCAATATCCCATTGGCGATTTGTCCCCCTAGTGGCAGGGGAAGATAATTCACATGGAATTTCTGACAATAAAGAAAGAAAAGACATGCTGCACAGAATAAATATAACAAAGAAAGAAAGAAAGAAAGAAAGAAAGAAAGATAGAAAGAAAGAAAGAAAAAAAAGACAGAGAGAGGGAGTAAGAAAAGGAAAACAATACGCTAATATGTTTCAACTTGTGATGAAAAGGAGGAAAGAAAGAAAAAAAGTGATAGAGAGTTAAATCGAGATTGTTATTCTTTCTATATATTGAAGCAATATTTATTTAGCATATTAAGCAATAGCTCTTAAGTAAACATATCAAACATTGTAATGATTAAATTATCATACTGTGGTATATCTACAGGTTCTGCTAGTATTGAACTATTTAGCAATAGTTCTTAAGTAGAAAATATCAAACATTGTAATGATTAAATTAACATACTGTGGTATATCCACAGCTCCTGCTAGTATTTAACTATTTAGCAATAGCTCTTAAATAAACATATAAAACATTGTTATGATTAAATTAACATACTGTAGTATATCCACAGGTCCTGCTAGTATTTAACTATTTAGCAATAGCTCTTAAGTAAACATATAAAACATTGTAATAATTAAATTATCATACTGTGGTATATCCACAGGTCCTGCTAGTAGTATATAAAGACGTTCTTTGTCGTATTTTATTCATTCCCCCCTTTACTACTTTCAATATTCGCGCAGACACAAGCTGACACATACGCAGGGACGGACACACGCATACACAAACGGACACACACGGACATACGCACAGACATAGCCGGACACACACATGGACACACATTCCTTTCCGTATTCAACAAAGGTTTCGATTAGCGTTTGCATTCTGTAATTTGTCATGATGCAATCAATCGACCGTGGTTACCATTTCTGACTTCCAACCTCCATTGCGTCCTCCAAGACTTCCAGAACAAAGATGGCGCTCGCAGCAGCAGCAGCAGCAGCAGCAGTGACTGGTCATTCAATACTCATTGTTCCAATTCTCTCTCTTTCTACGAACATACCCTCTGCAATATCAGCATTATTAAATTAATTAAATTATTATATTCTGCCTCGTTCTTTCTTTTCTTTCTTTCTTTCCTTCCATTTTTCTTTCTTTTGTCTTTTAATTATTTATTCCTTCTTTCGACTTCATTTATTTTTTCTTTCCTTTTTTTCTTTCTTCTATTCTTATTTTCCTTCAATATTTTTTTTTTTTTGCTTTCTTTCTTCTTTCTTCATTCGTCTCATTCCTTCCATATTTCTATCTTTCTATTTTTATTTTTCTTCTCTTTTCCATCTTGCTTTAATATTTCGTTCTTTGTATTTCTTTCGTTTTTTCATTCATTTTGTTGCTTTCTTCTATTCTTATTTCCTTCAATACTTTGTTCTTTTTTCTTTTCTTTCTTCTTTCTTCATTCGTCTCATTCCTTCTATATTTCTATATTTCTATTTTTCTTTTCTTCTCTTTTCCATCTTGCTCTAATATTTCGTTCTGTTTTTCTTTCGTTTTTTCATTCGTTTTTTTCTTTCTTCTATTCTTATTTTCCTTCAATACTTTGTTCTTTCTTCATTTTTTTCTCTTCTTTTTTCATTCTTTTCAATTCTTCCATATTTCTTTCTTTCTATTTTTCTTTTTGTTCTCTTTTCCTTCCTGCTTTATTCTTTCGTTCTTTGTATTCCCTTTCTTTTCCTTGATTTTTTCATTCGTTTTTTCTTTTATTCTTTCTGACATTTTCTTTCTTCTCCCTCTCTTCGCATTTTCTTTTTCTTTTTCTACTGCCTATGTCTTTTTATTTTTATATTGTAAATCCGACTTTTGACTTACTTTCCTTCTTTCTCTTTCTCTTTCTCTCCCCGTTCTTTCTTTCTTACGTTCATTCTTTTTATCTTTCATCGTTTGTTTTGTTTTCTCTTTCTTCTTCCTTTGTTCGGTTTTTATTTCTATATTGTCTGCCTTCTAATCTTTCTTTCATTCTTTCTTTCTTTCTTTTTCTCTCTTTCCGTCTCCATTTTCCTTTCTTTTTTTTTTCCTTTTTCTTTCTATTTCCTTCTTTCTGTCCTTTTCTTACTTTCTTCCTTTACCTTTCTTTATCTTTTTTCTTTTTTTTTTCTTTTTTATCTCTTTGCATTCTATTTGTTCTTTCTTTCTTTCTTCTTTCCTCCCTCCTTCAATATTTCTTTCTTTCTTTTAATTTATCGTTTTTTCTCACTATTTCCTTTTTTATGTTTTCTTTCTTTCTGCTTTCTTTCAATTGCTTTTTTTGTTTCAATTTTTTTTTAGAATGTTCCTTTTTTTCGTTTATTATTATTCTTTCTTTCTTTCTTTCTTTCTTTCTTTCTATTCTGTTCTGCTCTATTCTAGTAGTTATTTAACTTTATTTTTCCTTCTGTCTTTTCTTTATTTTCTTCTGATTTTTTCTTTCTTTCTTTCTTTCTTTCTTTCTTTCTTTCTTTCTTTCTTTTGTAAATTTTCTTTTCCTTTTCATTTACTTTATTCTTCATTTAATCCTACACTTTATTCTTAAAAATATTTTCTCTTTCTTTTCCATTTAATCTTTCTATTTTTTCTTACCTTTTCTGTCTTTTTGTCGTTTTTTCCTTCTTTTCTTTCTTTCCCCTCTTCTTCTTTCATTTACTTTTTCTTTCTTCTTCCCTTCTTCTTTCATTTCATTTCTTTATTCTTTTTCACTCATTATCTTTCTTTTTTTCTTTTATTCTTTATCGTTTCTTTCCTTCTTCTTTTCTTTCTTTCCCCTCTTCTTCTTTCTTTTCATATCTTTAGTCTTTTTCACTCATCCTCTTTCTTTTCTTTCTTTTATTCTTTATTTCTCAATCTTCTTCTTCTTCTTCTTCTTCTTCTTCTTTTTCTTCTTCTTCTTCTTCTTCTTCTTCTTCTTTTTTGTACTCCCTTAAATTTATTTCCGCTCTTTAATAAAAGAGTTATTTTTTTATAGCGCATGCGCACACGCAACCCCGAATTTAACTGCTCACCAACGCCGGCGCCATTACAAAATGGAGGATCTCTCATTCACGACCGTGTATCTCAATACACTAAAAAAAAGTCAAGCTCATCTCTGGTCATCCGAGCGGGTACACTGTTCACCCTCCGCTTCCCATGCACACACTTCTCTCTCTCTCAACCTGGCCAGACGGCATTGGCTCTCATCACATGAAAATTATTCCCACAACAAGCCTAATAGAAAAACACGGACGATAAACGCTTACACATGAAACCAACGAAGGGAATATTCAAAACTATAATCTATGTATACACATTCCCGGGCCGAACCAAAAAAAGAAAAAAGAAGATATTCTGCTTCCTATCAATATGCAGTTAAGAGAAATGCAAACATGACAATGCATAATCTGCTGATATTAAAACACCAAATGTTTGTTTCTAAAAAATATTTTCCTTTTCACAGATCCAAAGATTATTTCTTTATTTCAAAGGTTGTACAAACCTGAAGAATATTGGTGCTTCCATTATATATATATATATATATATATATATATATATTAAAGAAATGAATACAACAGAAACCTACTCGAGTTTCACCATAAGGATCTTCAGGGTTAAATCCGCTGAATTAATCGAGGTACCGATTAATTGCAGCCGATTACTCGTGGGTTCCTATTCAATGAACACACGTGTAATCGGCTGCAATTAATTAGTACCTCGGTTAATTCAGCGGATTTAACCCTGAAGATCCTTATGGTGAAACTCGAGTAGGTTTCTATTGTATTCATTTCTTTAATAAATTTGCTCTACTTTGTATTGAGCACTTTGTATTTGTTTTATTGCTGACTTAACCCCTGGATTTTGTGCACCTCCAACGATCGTGCACATATTCACCGGTAAGCCACCTTTTATCTATATAAATACATATATATATATATATAGGATGTTCGGGATGAATTTGACATATTTATATTTGGTTATTCTTCTCCGTAGGTTTGAGGTATTGACGCACACTACGCTTCATTTAAAAACTTGGACCCTTCTTCATTCATATTCGTGATGACAGACACAATGGATGACTGGAACCCATCTGAATCATGGAAGAGAATAATTTGTATCATAATGATATGCGCCGGCCATCAAAATAAGGAGATTATGGTTGCTGCCCAATGCTCCCTGAACACTGTAAAAACAATCAGGCATGAATTGGAGAATTGAGACTGTGATCGACGCTAATGGCAGTTATTTTTAGTGAAACTTGTTGACAGTAGTGTAAGTTCCGTGCCTGTTGAATTCCTTTACAATCCATTAAATTTTGTTGTTACCAAGCACTTTTTCTTTTTCCTTATGAAACTGTCAAATTTATCCCGAACACCCTATATATATATATATATATATATATATATATATATATATATATATATATAACTTTCAAAGAAAGGAAAACTTAGCAAACCATGCTTTGTCTGTTATAATTTATTTCGACCAGAAACTCAAAATAAGTCTAGCCTCTTCAAACAGATTTTACAAATATAGGGAAAATCTAATAGAACCGTCTATCAAACTTTGTAGGTTATTTAATGCCAAAGAAAGAGCTCTTGTGCGTGGTGATTGGATCCTAAATCTTAAGAAGATTAAATAAAAATGCGCTTTACAAAAATATCTGTCCTGAGTTTGTCACTACAAACAACGACAACCAAGAAATCTTATTTATTAAAAATGTCTATGAAAATCTTAGTTAGATTTGCCTCAAAACAGCCCACGTTATTAATATTTTATTGTTAGTTTCTTAAATGAGTTTTAAAAAATGAGGATCCATCAAGAATGAATAAAACAAAAACGTCTTTGGCATAAAATGACCCAATGGGTTAACATGCCGTAAAATCCAACCAACCAACAATTAAACCACGATGGGGCGCCCTGGGTGCTAGCTGAAGTATGGGAATTAAAATAATAACATCACAATATTCGTATGAATCATCATTGGCATTTCAGTCTCGGAAGACTATAATATAGTTTTTGTGTCCCTGAAGTTACAGCACCTCCAGTGACTGTAAAGTCCAATGTTCGAAAAACATCGACCACAAATGTCGCATGTGAAGGCTGTCCCTGAAGATGTTGATGTGCTGGTGCTTTGTTGCCGCTGCTTTCTTCTGGAACTCTTGACTTCATGGTGGTTTCAGACATGAATAGTCCGCTACGGAGAGCCTGGCACCACCGAAAGCAGTCCTGAGCCAAATTTTTCCAGCTGGAAGGGGCAATGCCAAAGCATCTGAGATCATTCTTGCAGGCATCCTTGAAACGCAAATGAGAAAGAAAGAAAAATGAATTTCAAGGATTCGTATGATCATTTGATTAAAGATAGTATATCTCAAATCTTCAAACAATAACGCAAAGCGTAGTGAGGGTACCAGTTGAAGAATAAGGATGAGAAAACAAAAAAAATAACGATAATCGTAAGAATATTTCTTGGTTAAAGACTACAATATCTAAAGACTACCTCGATGACGGGGGATGATACCTGCTCAAGTCACACAGAAAACACCGGTTCCTACTAGATCACTAAAATTAAGTGATGAAATCAAGGAAACCAGCACATGGACATGCTAATGCTGGTCGTCCAACAAACACCTACATAAACCAGCTCTGTGTAGATACTGGATGCTGATAGGGACAGTTGGTGAGAGGTCATCATGGGATAGGTGTCCGTGCTGCTGGCACCATGTGATAATGATGAAGGATGAGCCTGTATCATACTTATTTGGGTGACCACTTAAGATGGGGTCCTGGTAGCTGAGCAGTCCATGACATGCAACACTCTACTTTGACCCTTACTTTATTTCGTTTTTTTTTCTGAAATGAATTTATCGAATTTTGCTTTAAACCATATATATTCTAAAGTTACAGGTAATTCCCTCACTGTATTATACAGGACCTGCTTAATCTCCATTTTGGACCGCAGTGAAGCAATTACTGTATCTTCCAAAGGTTCTCTTATTTGCGGGATTAATCTCGATAACCAATCAGCGTGCGCTATCTTCTTTGACGGTAGGAATTCCATTTTGAAACAGTAATTCAACAATATGGTTTCCCATCGTTGTAAGCAATTTTCTGTATGTGTCAGAATCCCTTTCTTTAAGCCAAATATAGACAGTAGTGAGCGATGGTAAGTTTGCAGAATGAATTCTCTTCCATGTACGTACTTATGAAATGTTTTAATTGCAAATATTATGCCTAACCCCTCTTTTTCTATTTGGGAGTAATTCGTTTCCGCCGGAAACAAGGTCCTTATAACATGGTGTACGGCCTTTAACTGACCGTCTCTTTGTGTCATAGTACGGCCCCTAACACCCAAATTGCTTGCATCACTTGCCACATAAATCTCTTTGTTAGGGTCGTAAATTGTGAGGATTAGGGCGGTCGAAGAGGCCTCTTCAGATCAATTGGCTTGTCACGTTAATCCCTAGCACCTATATGATTGTCCCAAAATTATTGCCCTTATGGCAAACCCCTAATCCTTTTTATCATATACTTGCTAGAAGGCGGTGGCTGAGGGTCTTAATGTCTTGATTAGGACATTAAACTCTGATGGTGAAATTCTATTTCTGAATCTGTGGAATGTGGAGTACCCCTTCATCACTATAACTCTCATGTCCACTCTGACCCGGAACGGTAGTACCTGTTGGTGTCCCATCTCTGGGTTAAATAGAAAAATGAGTTTAAAAATACGTTTGAATTTTTTTTAAATCAGGTACCGTAAGCAACCCGAGTCCGTTGTTTATGAAAATGACTTAATTCGGCATTAAATGACCCGAAAAGAGTTGATATGCCATAAAACAAAACCAACTAGCAGCTGAAGATTAGTGATAAAAATAACAAAAAAAACGGTTATTTCCTAGTTGAGTAACATGATATTACAGGGTGACCTAGAAAAAAATAGAACCCACATTATTTATTTATTTTCCCATTAAACTAACCCTAAACCCCAACCATTACCCTAACCCTAACCATAGACCTTAACCATTAACCTTAAACCTATTCCCCCTAGTTGAGTAATATGATATTACAGGGGGTCCAGAAAAAACATAACCCACAAATTTTGTAATAAAACTGTTAATTTTAACTAGGAGGGTTAGGGTTAGGGTTAGGGTTTAGGGTTAGGGTTAGGGTTGGGGTTTAGGGTTAGTTTAATGAGAAAATAATTTGGGTTCTGTTTTTTATGGGTCACCCTGTAATATAATGTTACTCAACTAGGAAATAACAAAAAAAAAAAACAATATTCGTATTCATATCTTGTAATTAAAGAATACATTCTCCTGACATATCCAAGCCACATCACAAAAGATCTTTTTACGGCGAATTCGTAAAAAGGCTCCCGATCGGTTGGCAGACCACGCCTACGATGTCTGCAGGAGAGTTATGAGGATAAGCCATATTTACACAAACACGTGGGGGGTAGTTGCAAAAAATAGAGCGGCCTGGCGCCTTAACGTTAAGCAAGGCATGGGGAGGGGTGAGGCAGAGAGGAGAGTAGCCTCGACAGCAAAGAGAGCAAGAAAGAGAGAGAAAAGACAGCAGCCCCAGAAAACATCACAGTTTGTGTGCATTCAGTGCATCAAAGACTGTCACTCAAGAATTGGCCTGCAAGGTCACTTGCGCATATGTAGATAAATATTTTGGACACTACGCCATTGTCCTTAGTGGACGGAAATTTACCAACAAAAGATTACAATATCTCAAATCTTTAAACCATACCACACAGGCCAGTGATGTTGCCAGGTGAAGAATAGGGATAAAGATAACAAAGATAACGATACTCGTATGAATATTTCATAAATGGTGACAATACAATATTTTATAACTTCAGAAAAGCATAGAAATAGTGCAAATAATATGGTTATATAATGGTGTGGTGTAATGGTTCGTAAGCTATATTTGATAGACCATTGTTAGTGAGTTCGATTCTAATTGGTCGCCCCATACTTCTGACCTTGTGCCACATCTAATGTAAGCTTAGTAAATAACTATTTAGAGCACCTCTCGTGGTGTAATGGTTAGTAAGCTATATTGTTAGACCATTGTTAGTGAGTTCGATTCTAATTGGGTGCCCCATACTTCTGACCTTGTGCCACATCTAATGTAAGCTTAGTAACTAACTATTTAGAGCACCTCTCGTGGTGTAATGGTTGGTAAGCTATATTTGATAGACCATTGTTAGTGAGTTCGATTCTCACTGGGCGCCCCATATTTCTGACCTTGTGCCACATCTAAACTAAGCATAGTAAATAACTAGGGCAACTCACGTGGTATAATGGTTAGTAAGCTATATTTGATAGACCATTGTTGGTGAGTTCGATTCTCACTGAGTGCCCCATACGTCTGACCTTGTGTCGCATCTAAGCTAAGCTTAGTAAATAACTATATAATGAAGAGTGCGACTTTCTTGTTTGTCTGTTTCTCGCTTTCTTCATTCGTCAAAATAATAATGTTCGAAAAAGCCTCATCTAAAACTAAACAAATGAATAAAATGAAATAAACGCGTATGCACATGTACACGATCACCATTAAAAAATCTGTGTGTGTGTATGTCTGTGTGTCTGTGTGTGTCTGTGTGTGTGTATGTGTGTCTTTCATTTTTATCCTCCATCTTTTTTTTCCCGCGTCTAAGGTTGCATACGTTCAATCGCGTACACAGATCGGCCGACAGCAAAGAATGTGAAGGTTTGTACGGTTGAACACTCTCGATACTATTATCTCATTGTTCACGCCTGCACAGATAACCCGACAGCCTGGAACAATAGGCAGAGACCTCTTGTGGGCAGAAGCAGAAACAACAGGAAAGAGAAATGGTCATGTGAGGCAGTGGGGAAATTGGTGGAGGGGGCGATGGTGGTGATTTCCATTGAGGGTGGATGGGGGGTGGGGGTGGAAGAGATGACGGCATACATTAAATTCAGACAAAGAATGTTCTACCCTGTTTTATTTTTTTATTTTTTAAATTTTTTTAATCTCCATGTTTGCAAGTATTTAATTGGCATACGATACACTTTGACACTTTAAATTTGCTTTCGATTAAATTCATATATATATATATATATATATATATATATATATATATATAAAGTAAGTCTATGAGTTGGAGAATATATACTTGGGTTTCTTCTAACGGATCATCAGGATAATTCTGACTATCGTAAATATCGAGCAGCTTACAATAAGTTGTATTTATTTTTTTTCATTGAAATCTCTCTCTCTCTCTCTCTCTCTCTCTCTCTCTCTCTCTCTCTCTCTCTCTCTCTCTCTCTCTCTCTCTCTCGCTTTATATATATATATATATATATATATATATTATGACAGAGTCAGACTTATCCTGCTGATCCGTTAGGAAAAGCCTAAGTAGATATTCTCTGACTCATTAGGTTCTCTTTATTATTTTTTGGCTCTACTTATTGTATTGAGCACTTTAGTATATTTAACTTTTTTTTCTTTTGGTCATTTTAATAGTGCTGACTGATTATTTTCAGTAGGTGCGTATGATTTGATATTTTCTTTTTTTATGAATTTTTTTTTCTCAAGGCAAATTTATGTAAATTACAAACTATAAAGCTGGATTTTTTTTATACTGTCGGAGTTTAGAAATAATAATAATAATAATAATAATAATAATAATAATAATAATAATAATAATGACAATGCACTAGGCTCTACACCCTAGAGACGATAGAGATAGACTATATGTATCAAGAAAGGAAGGTGAAAGAGGTCTTGCCAACATAGAGGACAGCAGAGAGTTCACAATCCAACAACTCGAAGAATACAAAAAAAAAGAGCAAAGACAGATTACTTATGGCAACCAACAATAGTAGATGTAACATATGGACTAACAGAAAAACAACAAAAACTAGAAAACAAAAATGGGAAGAAAAACGATTATATGGAGACTTCAAACGACAAATCGGAGAGGTTGTACATGAAAAGACTTGGGCATGGTTAAGAAAAGGAAACTGAATCACTTATAATTGCTGCTCAAAATAATGACATAAGACCCAAGAAAATAGTAAATGTAGACTATGCGGTGAAGAGGTGAGATTGTAAACCATATACTAAGCGAATGCAGCAAACTAGCACAACGAGAAATACAAAACTAAACATGACTGGGTTGGGAAGGTGATCCACTGGGAATTATACAAAAAATTAAATTTTGACCCTACAACAAAATGGTATATGCATAAACAAGAATCTGTTCTTGAGAACGAAACGTATACAATTCTCTGGGACTTTGAAATAAAGACGGGTCACCTTATCCCAGCAAGGAGAGCAGACCTAGTATTGATTAACAAAAATAGAAAGAACTTGTCAACTGGTAGATTATGCAGTTCCAGCAGATCACAGGGTGAAGATGAACGAAAACGAAAAGATGGACAAATACTTGGACCTTGCCAGAGAACTGAAAAAGCTATGGAACATGAAAGTTAAAGTGATACCAATTGTAGTTGGTGCACCAATTGTAGTTGGTCCCAAAAAGCTTAGAAAAGAGACTGGAGAAACTGGAAATCAGAGGAAGAATTGAGACCATTCAGAGTACTTCACTGCTGCAATCGGCTAGAATACTCAGAAGAGTCCTGGAGACCTGAGGAGACTTGTTGTCACTCAGACTCCAGTGAAATACCATCAGCTGATGCTGGTGTGAAAAACTAATTATATATATATATATATATATATATATATATATATATATATAAAGAGAGAGATAAGCCCTGCGGCCTTCTTCAGGTATTTCTTGTCAGACTAGTGAACTTTCTCGAACTCGCGAATCTTCTTGTCGTAATCGAGAACCCTCTTGTCGGAACTTTTAATCTAACCCTTTATTCAGTCGACGGGGGTATCCCGATTCCGACAAGAAATACCCGAAGAAAGCCGTAGGGCACATCAGTCGAAACGTTGTACAGATAACAATAGGGATGAGGACAATAGTGTGAATAATCCAAACAATACTAATATATATATATATACCTAACCATATATATATATATATATATATATATATATATATATACTAGACAAAATGTGACCCATTGGGTCACTCATTCAGCTCTGGGTAGATAATGGCGATTAGGGAAAAGAGATGTTAGCAAAGCGAATAAAATTTTTAAAAAGTAAATACGACCGGACGAATCCTCCAATTGTTTTTCTAAGCTTTCTAAGAAAGGGGATGTTTTACCTCGTTTAAGTTAAGAGTTGCTGGTTGTGACATTTAACATAGAAATACATTTCAAATTCTCTCGGCTCACACTCTCTCTACTCTCCAGAGAAACTAAATTTATATAATGAGGGAAACTTTATATAATAGAGAGAAAGAAAGTGATAGATGGAGAGTAAAGTAAGAGATTGGTCGGTTTTTGACTTAATTGCAAATTACGACTAATTAGAACCAATTAAAACATAATTTTTTCAAACATAATTCAATCCTAAAAGTAAGGAATAATTTGGTATAATTTTCGTGTCATTAAACTAAACAATAAAAAAGCTTTTAGGAAGCAAAAGTTGATTAACTCAGCTTTAGTATAATAATAATAATAATAATAATAATAATAATAATAATAATAATAATAATAATAATAATCACAGGGTGAAGCTAAAGGAAAATGAAAAAATGGACAAATATCTGGACCTTGCCAGAGAAGTGAAAAAGTTATGGAACATGAAAGTGATACCAATTGTGATTGGTGAACTTGGAACAGTCCCAAAAGGATTAGAAAAGGGTTTGGAAAGTTTGGATATCAGAGGAAGGATTGAAACCATTCAGAACACTGCACTGCTACAATCTGCCAGAATACTCAGAAGAGTCTTGGAGACCTGAGGAGACTTGCTGTCACTCAGACTCCAGTGAAATACCATCAGCTAACACTGGTGTGAAAACTCAAAAGGAGATAATAATAATAATAATAATAATAATATATAATATATATATATATATATATATATATATATATATATATATATATATATTCTTGTGTAGTTTAAAGAATATATGTACTTAAAGAGAACGGTAATAAACAAGGAATATTATTGTTTGTTCTGTTGATAGTGCTAATCGTGAATTGGACGACGATAGAATTTGTTGTCTTCCCCCCACACACCCACTGCCTCTTTTTAAATCTATTCTACCGGTGCAATAAATTCAACGACAAAAAATGTTCAATTCAGTGATCGTCTCTTTTTTTTTTTTTTTGTTCTTTTTTGTGTGTTTTAATGCTTTGTTTTTTGCTTTGGCTTTTTTTTTTTTCATGTTTTTGTGTTTTCCTGCGCATGCGTACGAATGTGTGTTACGCCGCAACTTCACTTTTTTATTTTTCTTTATTTTTATTTTTTTGATACGAAGGAAATATCAAATTAAAGAAATTTATGCTTGAAAAGGCTCAGGTAAAAAATGTTTTCGAAAAAGAAGGAGAAAAAAGAAAAGAAAGAAAGAAAGAAAGAAAGAAAGCATGTGTATGAAAGAAATACAGAAAAAAGAAAAAGAAAAGGAAGAGGGAAAACAAAGAAGAAGAAGTTAGTGAAGGAGAAGAAAAAGAGAAAAAGAAAGAGGCAGAAACAGATTACGCAGCAACAGCAGCAGCAGCAGCAGAAGAAGAAGAAGAAGAAGAAGAAGAAGAAGAAGAAGAAGAACAACAACAACAACAACAACAACAACAACAAGAGACTGACGATAAAAAAAGAAGAACACGAATAAATAAATAAATAGACAATAATCTGTAAACAATGTATTAAACGAATGTAGCAAACTAGCACAACGTGAATACAAAACCAGGCACTACTGGGTTGGGAAGGTGATCCACTTGGAATTATGCAAAAAATTACATTTTGACCATATAACAAAGTGATATCTTATCTTATTATAATGGAGATTGTGGGTTTTTATGTCTGAAACCGAAACTCTATTACTATACAAGTCACAATTCCCTTAGTTATTTACGTCACATTCTACATGATTTTATTTTTTATTTAAACCTCAATTATTAATAAAATTGTTTTACATTACTTACACTGTTGACCATATCTACATACTAATAACATGCAATTGTATTTATATATACAACAAAATAGAGTTTACAGTGTGAATGGGAAGGCTAATTTGCATATTGATCTTAAAAAATTGATTTTAATAAATATATGCTTAGTATTATTGATTTCTAACTGTTTGGCCTCTGGACCATTGATATAATTAACGGCGTCGATCCCAGGGGGCCATCCCCCCAGGCAACACCTGCCCCCTTGATTTAAAGGGGCAGGGCTGGGTTTATTGCCCAGTGCCTAAGGCGCCCCCTTGAGGGGGAATGCCGACGGGATCGACGCAATTTTTCACCAGCCACCCAATGAGTCTCGGCTTGTGGGTGGTCCCACATAAATAGGGCCTTGTGCCTGCCCCGTACAAGTGGGGTACGTGGAAAATATCATGTAGATATGGTCAACAGTATTAATGATGTAAAACAATTTTATTAATAATTGAGGTTTAAATAAAAAATAAAATCATGGAGAATGTGACGTAAATAACTAAGGGAATTGTGACTTGAATAGTAATATAGTTTCGGTTACAGACAGAAAAACACACAATCTCCATTATAATATATATATATATATATATATATATATATATATATATATATATATATATATATATCATCATGTCGCACAAGCAGCACGGATATCCATGACAATCTCTCACCAACCTTCCCTATCACTCATTGCCCCTGGAAGGTCCTCTGCACAGCATCCAGAATCATCGCATAGTTGGTCAATGTAGGTCCTTAGTGGAAAAAAGTATATATATATGGAAAGAGGATTGGAATGAATCCGAGAGAATGTGGTGGAGATGTGAGGAACAAAAGAACAAAACTCAGACAAAAGTGTGTAGGATATATTTCGCTAGAGCGTTGAGCTCGGCATCATCAGTCATTTTAAAGAATTATCAGGTTATCATACAAGTGCTTTATAGAAGGGGTAGCGTGGCGGGGTGAGGTGGATAGGAGAGGTGGATGGGTATATATATATATATATATATATATATATATATATATATATATATATATATATATATATATATATATATATATATATATATATATATATATATATATATATATATATATATATATATATATATATATATATATATATATATATATATATATATATAAATATAACTGTCATGGACGAAGGAATAAGATATCGGGCTACCATACGGTCAGTCTGAGTTCGAACCTAGCCAAAGATAGTTGTGTCTAGCCACACTGAAGAGTCTGTGGATGACTTATTATTATTATATGCTCCCATAAATTTGGTATGAGCTCTCTAATTGCTAATTTAAATTAACTCCCACGACTAAGCATATAAGCAATGATCGTTTCCCCGGAAATTTGATCTCTCAGTGACCGTAAAATACATAAACAAACCTATGTACTTAATAGTTTAAAAAACACCAGTCACCGCTACAGCTGTTAGTGGACGAGGAGATAAGATATCGGGCTACCATACGGTCAGTCTGAGTTCGACCTTAGCCAAAGATAGTTGTGTCTAGTCACACTGAAGAGGCGTGAAACGCCGAAACACGTGTCTGTGAATGACCTATTAAATATATATATATATATATATATATATATATATATATATATATATATATATGAGTATAGATAAAAGGATATGAAAACAACACAATATGCTGTTAAAGAAAAGATTTTATATCATATTCATAGCTAATATTGCTACAGACTTATCAATAGCGTTTAACAAGTTTAACGGATTAACAAGTACACGAAGGAACGATATTATTTTCGTCTCCGCTATTGATAAGTCCGGAGTATAAACAAGCTGAAGATGATTTTTATAAATCGAAATATTGTTCAATATTAGCTATGAATATGATATAAAATCTTTTCACTTTAACAGCATATTGTGTTGTTTTCATATCCTTTTATCTATACTCAGACCGTCGGATTCATTTCCTTTCTCTTAACACACACACACACACACACACACACATATATATATATATATATATATATATATATATATATATATATATATATTAAAGAAATTAAAAAAAAACAAGTGTTCCGAAAATGGGATGAATTCATTTTCGGAACACTTGTTTTTTAAAATTTTCTTTATATTGTCGGATTTATTTTCCATATTTACTCCATATATATATGTATGATAATATATATATATATATTATATATATTATATATATATACATACATACGTACATACATACAGGGTGTTCGGGTTAATTTGACATATTTATATTTGGTTATTTTTCTCCATAGATTGGAGGTATTTTTGCGTGAAACTTGTTGGCAGTTTTGTAATTGCTGCGCCTGTTGAATTTCATCAATATATACTAGTGCACTTTTATGAATCAGCAAATGACTTGTACGCCTTGGCGCATATTTAACAGACGCTCTCTTTAGGTTGATGTACAATGCAACTTGGTTTTGTCTACGTTTGCGCTCTTCTGTCTATTTAACAACGCCATCTTCTGATAGGATCACGTGATTACAGGTGTTACAGGTGAGATCACGTTGTAGATCAAAAGATAAAGGCCCCCCTCCCCTAATGCCACTTTCGATCGCCGACCAAGGGCAGTGGAGAAAAAAAAAGAAGAAAAAATTGGCACAACCATCTTAGCCAAGAAGCAGGCCGTCTTGTTTTGTTTATCACACAATTTCATTTGTACTTAGTGCGCACGAGTGGGTGGCTGGGTGGTGTGGTGGGTGTGTGCGGTTAGATAGGGTGAGTCGGTATCTGGATGCAGAAAGGGGGCGGGGGCGGACGGTCGGGGGCGGGAGATGAGTTGCTGCAAGTGTCTGTTTGAAGCTGGTGAATCTGACAATACTTTGAAGTAAACAAAATCGAGGAAACCCTAGAAAATGAGGAAGCGAATTTTGAACAAAGAAAAGGAAGGAAAAGGAGTGGGTTGAAATGGAAAGAAAGAAAGAAGGAAAGAAAGAAAAAAAGAAAGAAAGAAAAAAAGAGCGGGGGAAAGCGAGAACGAACGAATGAAAAAAGAAAGAAAGAAAGAAAAACAGGAAGAAAGAAAGAAAGACAGACCAGATTAACAAGTGCACGAAGGAACGAACGAATAAATAAATCAATAAATAAATGAAGAAAGAAAGAAAGAAAGAAAGAAAGAAAGAAAGAGTGGACGAACAAGTGAACGTACGAACGAAGGAAAAAATAAAGAAAAAAGAAAGAAAGAAAGAAAGTGTTGATGAACAAGTGAACAAATGAACGAATGAAAAAGAAAAAAAGACAAACAAACAAAAAAGCTGACGAAAGAGCGAACGAACGAACAAACGAAAAACGAAAAAAAAAAACATAAGAAAGAAAGAAAGAAAGAAAGAAAGAAAGAAAGAAAGAAAGAAAAAAAGCAGACGAAGAATTTAACAAACGAACGAAAAAGAAAGAAAATCATGGTAAAAGAAAGAAAGAAAGAAAGAAAGAAAGAAAAAGTGGACTAACGAGTGATCAAATGAACGAATCAATAAAAAAAGAAAAACTTTGTAAGAGAAAGAAAGGGAAAAAGCGAACGAATGGGTGAACGAACAAACAAACAAAAAAGAAAGAAAAACAAGGTAAAAGAAAGAAAGAAGGAAAGAAAGGGATAAAGAAATAGTGGACAAACGCGTGAACGAACGAACGAAAAAGGAAGAAAAATATGGATAAAGAAAGAAAGAAAGAAAAAAGAAAAAAGAAAGAGTGGACGAACGAGTGAACAGGCGAATGAATGAAGAAAAAAAAGAAAACATAGTAAAAGTAAGAGAGAAAGAAAGAAAAAATAGAGGAAAATCAGTTAACGAACGAACGAAAAAGAAAGAAAAAAGAAAGAGAGAAAAAGAGAGAAAGAAAATATAGTAAAAGAAAGAAAGAATGAAAGAGCAAACGAACGAGTAAACGCCCGAATCAACGACTCTAAAAGAGAAAGAAAACATGATAAGGGAAAGAACAAAAAAATAAAGAAACAAAAAACATCGCAAAAAAAGTAGGAACAAACGAATAAAAGAATAAATAGAATAGAAGAATAGGAATTGAAGAATAGGAATAAAAGAATAGGAATAGAAGAAAAAGAAAGAAGGAAAGAAAACTGGATTAAATAAAACGAGAAAGAAAGTATGAAATCAAGGAAGTAAAAGAAAAGTATTTGGTAAAACCGACTGAACGAAAGAAAAAAAAGAAAAAAAGATGATAAAAGAAAGAAGAATGAATAAAAGACAAAAGAAAAAAAAGAAAAAGAAAAAGAAAGAAGGAAAAATAAAAGAGGCAAAAGAAAAAGACAAAGAGGGAAAAAACTTCTTTTTTTTAAGCCAAAAAGAAAGAAATCCTTTTAAACGAAAATGATCAGCAAAGATTTTTAAACCAAAATTAAAAAAAAAAAAAAAAAAAAAAGGTAAGCAAAAAATAAGAAACAAAAAAGAAAATGAATCCGCCATTTTCTTCGAACATTGTAAACACGTTGTCCGTAAAATCTTGTCAGAATCAGAAATGAAATTTTGATTTATTGATTTGTTTTTTTGTTTTAGTTTTTTTGTTTTTGTTTTATTGTTTTTTTACTTTTTCCTTGTTTGTATTTTTTATTTGTATTTTTATTTTTTATTTACTTTTTTGTTTTGTTCATCATTTCCTTCGTTCTTTTTCTCACAAGTGCTAATTTATGTCGGGTTTAGAAATGGCGGCAATGCTGGCCATGTCGTCTGTTTTGATCCAAGTGTGGGCCAAAACAATGTCGGTATTACACGCATTTGCTCACACCGATTTTCCCATTGAGTCAAACTCGTCGTTCTCCTCCGCGATTTACAAGCAAACGCAATAAACAGTTACAAAGTCGAAACAGTTTGAATCGGAGATTAATTACGCCATTGTTTGTCGACTTATTATTACGTAGAATTATGTCCGAGTTTTTTCTTTGCGTTTCTTTATTCAAAATGGTGGGCGTTCTTCGGATTGACTTTTTATGGGAATAGATTCTCCTGGAGATTTTGTCACTTGGTCGTCTCTCCATTCGAGATTTCAATAATTCTTGTTGTTGTTGTTTGTTTTTTCATCCTTTTCTTTCTACATCTTTCTTTTTTTTTTCTTTCCATTTCATTTGATTTTTGTCCAATTATTCTTTCTTTCTTTCTTTCTTTCTTTCTTTCTTTTACTATGACTTTCTTTCTTTTTTGTTCGGATGTTAAATGTCTATTCTTTATTCCTGTCTTTCTTTCTTTCCTTCTTTCTTTTACCATGTTTTTCTTTATTTTCATTTGTTCGTTCGTTCATTCTTCTTACTTTTTCTTTCTTTCTTTCTTTTTTTTTTCTTTCTTTCTTCGTTCGCTCTTTTCTGTTTGCCAATCTTTTTCATTTCCTTTCTTTCTTTCTTTAACATGTTTTTCTTTCTTTTTCAGTTGTTCGTTCGTTCATTCGTTCGTCCGCTTTTTCTTTCTTTCTTTCTTTCTTTTTTTCTTTCTTTCGTTCGTTCGCTCTTTCTGTTTGCCAATTTCATTCTCCTCTTTTTCTTTTTCATTTCCTTTTGTTTTCCTTCTTCATTGCGTTTTTCTTTCCCTTTTCTTTTCTTTCTTTACTTTTGTTTTCATTGTTTATTTTTCTTTCACTTTTTTATTGCTTTCTCCTTTCTTCATTTCATTATTTTTCTCTCTTTTTCTTTCATTTTGCTTATTCTTTTCTTATTATTTCTTTTGTTTGTTTTCCTTCTTTTTACTTTTTTCTTCTCTTTCATTTTATTTTTAGTTATTTAGTTTCGTTCTTTCTTTTCCCTTTCACTTTCTTTTTCTTTCTTTTATACTTATTCTTTGCTATTTCTTTCTTTTTCTTTGCGTTTTTCTTTCACTTTTTAAGTTTCTTTTTTTTTTCTTTTTCTTGACTCTTTCATTTGTTTTTACTTTTTTAGTTTCTTTCTCATTTTTCTTTCTTTTTGCTTAATCTTTTCTCATTCTTTATTTCGTCTTCATTCGTTTACCTTCTTTCCTTTTGTCTTTCTTTATAAATTTCAGTTTCTTCTTTTTTCTTTTTTTCTCTTTCTTCGTTTTTCTCTGTCCTCTCTCTCTCTCTCTCTCTCTCTCTCTCTCTCTCTCTCTCTCTCTCTCTCTCTCTCTTCACAATTAATTAATTCTATTTGACAAGTTTCTAAGAATTTCCCAACCGATCAAAATTGCAAACGTGATACATAGTATGCATATTAACCCTTTAATGTAAACTGACTTCAATTGTTCGTTGTATTTCATGCCGAGATATCATCACTTAAATTATATCCTTGTTTATTAACTGTTGTCTATCATAGCAAGATGAACAGATCATTGTTAGTGAGTTCGATTCTCACTGAGTTATCCATACTTTTTGACGCTACGTATAGTATAATCATAGGCCCGGTTTAGCTCAGTCGATAGAGTGTCAGACTGAGAACCTCAAGGTTCCTGTTCGATACCGGCCCTCGCTAACTCAACGTACACACACACACTTTTTTTTAGCTTCAATTAGGATAATTTAAATAAATAAGCTTAATATATCTTAACAATACCACATTTATTCACCCTCATTGTCCCTTGATAATTTTTATTTTTGTATGATTACCTTTTATTAATCTGCGTTAAACCTCAATTATTATAACATGAGTCACCGTAACCATACACGCCAACGTGTTTTTTTTATATACCCTCTAACCAAAGCTAAATCAATAAATAATTTTAATCTGTTTTGCTTATAAAACCTCTCTTACGCCTCATAAGCCATACTTTATTAAACAATCATAGTAAACTGAATACCCACAAATCGATTCGCATCTTTTGTTTACATTTTAATACTCACGAAAAAACAACTTCCGGTGAGAAATTCAAAAAGCATAAACAAGCGTTCCCTTTATAACGCAATATCTTATTCCATGAACACACGTGTAATCGGCTGCAATTAATCGGTATCTCGATTAATTCAGTGGATTTAATCCTGAAGATCCTTATGGTGAAACTCGAGTAGGTTTCTATTGTATCCATTTCTTAATAATATATATATATATATATATATATATATATATATATATATATATATATATATATATATTAGTTAAGAGTAATGAAATAAATCCGACGGTATATGTACAGATAAAATGATATGAAAAACACAGATGTTGTTTAATTGAATTTATTTTTGATACCTTTGCATTGCTAATATTGACAATATTTTGATTTCATAAAAAAAAAACTTCATCAGAGCTTTATTGATAGGAAGACAATTATAACCGTTTTAAGATAGGATTGTTTTCTACCGGATTCTTCAAGAGAGAAACTGAGAATATTTTAAATGATCCAAAAAATTAAATGTTGACCATACAACAAAATGGTATATGCATAAACTAGAATCTGTTCTTGAGAATGAAACGCATAAAATTCTCTGGGATTTTAAGATAAAGACGGATCACCCCATCGCAGCCAGGAGACCAGACCTCGTGTTGATTAATAAAAAAACAGAGAACGTGTCAACTGGTGGACTTTGCAATTCCAGCAGATCACAGGGTGAAATTGAAGGAAAACGAAAAGATGGATAAATACCTGGACCTTGCCAGAGAATTGAAAAGGCTATGGAATATGAGAGTTAAAGTAATATCAATTGTAGTTGGTGCACTTGGAAAAAAGACTGGAGGATCTGGAAATAAGTGGAAGAATTGAGACCATCCAGACTACTGCACTGCTGCAATCGGCCAGAATACTCAGAAGAGTCCTGGAGACCTGAGGAGACTTGTTGTCACTCAGACTCTAGGAAAATACCACCAGCTAACGCTGGAGTGAAAAACTCTATAATAATAATAATGATAATAGAAAACGTGTGTAAACGAATTTTCGTCGAAACACGAATCGACAAATAACAATAGTAAATTACATCCATACTAAAATATATTTTCTTCCAATTATCTTTACAACATACCAATCGGATTCATTTCAATTTTTCTCTATTACACACACACACACACACACACACACACACATATATATATATATATATATATATATATATATATATATATATATATATATTCTTTATTTATTTCCACTATTATTATTATTGTATAAATTGTTAATGTAATTACAGGCATTTTAGAACATTATCGAAGTTTATTTTATTTAGTTTAGGATTTTTATATCTAATAGGCAGGGCTTCTAAAATCTTTAGTCGTTGTTTACATGTTTGTTTTTCTAAAATGGTAGTGTTATCGTTAAATATTTTCCGGAATTTAGTATTGGGACAAGAGTATGTTTTTAAATGTTGGGCTATTGAGCTAGTGTCTGAAAGGTGCATCGTAAGACGACTGGAAAGGGTTGTTGTCATTACACCGATGTATATATTGTTATTGAAGATACATAATAATATCATTGTTTAATAATAACAATAACAACAATAATCAGAAGAAAAGAAAATAAACACAACCTATATATATATATATATATATATATATATATATATATATATATATATAATATAATAAAATTAATATATAAAGGTTTTACATATCTATTTATTTGGTGACAAAGGAACATTCACGACCATATTGGTTTCATGCGATGCAATCATCAGATGAAGATGTTTCAAATTTATTTTATTATATTATATAACAGCTCTATTTTTATTGAGCACTCTACCAATAATATTGCCTTTGTGCGCCATTCCAGCAAAAGCTGAAACAGTGACCATCTCACACACACACTATATATATATATATATATATATATATATGGTTTGTTGGTTGGTTTTGAAGGCTCTCACAATGCAAGTGTAAAGTAAAAAGAAGGTAACTGTGGTGTTGTTTGTTAACCTGTGATTTATTCTTAATTCTTGAAATTTCGGGATAAAAAATCCCTTCTACAATAGATTACTAGAACTGAAGTTGTTGCTAGTGACTGTTTATTTGTTCTATATCATGCCTTCCAAATTCTGTGGGGGGGGGCTGCTTGTTATGTGTGTGTGTGTAAGTGTGTGCGTGTAAGTGTGTGTGTGCGTTTATGTTTGTGTTTGTTCATTTGCTTTTTTTTATATTATTAATTATTATTTCAGAATTAGCTCGCCCTCTAAGCATTTTTTTTTTGTTTACTAACAGGACCATCTGATCTTTTTTTTTTAATTAATATATGTCTGAGATTCACATTCCAGATATCGTTTGATTGTTTATGGGTGCGGGTGAGTAAATTTACTGTCTATCAAAATCATCTCTTGTCCTGTTGTGTGTGTGCGGTGTATATATATATATATATATATATATATATATATATATATATATATATATATATGTATATATATATGAGGTTAAATAAACAAACAAATGTGTTTATTTTTATATGGCTTTAAGCGACAACTTTTGGAGGATATGTGCTTAATTGAAGTCCTACCTAACTTTTAAAAATAATTAGTTAATAATTAATGAATTTAGGCGGGCATATATGTTCAAATGTAAGGCTAAACAAATCGGGAAAATGTCAATCCTTGAATGTACATTTCGACCTATTAGGTCTATATATATATATATATATATATATATATATATATATATATTCAGGGTTTTCCTTAATATCTTTCTCGGTGAACACTGGCTAGATAACTTTTGATAGTGACTCGGTTCTTTAAAGCAGCTCTTCTTATGTATTAAGCACTTTTATATATTTGTTATTATTCTGACTAATTCGGTTTCTTTTCCGACTGTCAAAATTGTGACTTGCACGATCTTTTAGTTTTCTTTTCTGTTAAGTCATTTATTTCTTCAAATAAGAAGACACACACACACACACGCACATACACACACACACACACACACACATACACACATATATATATATGTGTGTGTGTGTGTTGTGTATGTATGTGTGTGTTTGTTTGTTGTGTATTGAGAGGATAGATAAATAAATGAAAGAAAATGTTGAATGGATAAAATTGATTTAATTTGAGTTACCAACACGTGTTTCGGCCAGGAGTTTGTTCATGTACACATGCATTCTATTTATTATTTACTTTAAATATAAAATAAAATAATGATAATAGAAAATTATAACATATTTAAGCAAACAAAGAAAAACGGCCTTCATATATATGAGTTATAATATATATATATATATATATATATATATATATATATATATATATATATATATATGCGTGATAACTTACTAAAAGCAAGTACAATAAACCATTTGTGTGCTTATATATATATATATATATATATATATATATATATATATATATTACGAGGTTCTTCCTGAAAGTGTGAAGTGTTTCGCCATATAAAAAATACTTACTCTAACACCTATTTTAAAATAAATTCTTCAAAGTAGACACTCTTGGGAAGCACCATACAAGCTCAAAAAACGAAGAACCGTTAAGAAATGATAGAGACATAATTTGCTATTACATTTTCTTGACGTGATGTTTATACCATTGTATAATTACCCGCGGCTTTGAAATTGAAACAGTGTCAGGGGAACAAAATAAAACAGATAAAAAATAATATTTCCTATCATCATCATCTTCCGATTGTCATCAGACTTAATCATCATCATTATCATCATCATCATCATCTTCTTCTTCTTGTTCTTCTTGTTCTTGTTCTCGTTCTTCACTGGCTCTTAAAACATTGATATTGCAACTAAATATGAGGTTTAAAATTTGATTAAAATGTCCTTTTTTAAAATTGAAGATCATGATTGTTTAACTAATTCTAGCATGAAATGACCCATCAAGTGTTGTCATGCCATGAAACAAGACAAAGGCCCTAATATTATTATTTTATCATAATACTCTTTACGAGTATTATCAGTATAATTGGTGGTTTTCACAACATAATTTACTTTTACTAAAACTGATTCTTTTGAAACCCTTAATTATCCAAGTCCCTTGATTTTGTAACAGGAGGACGGAGTCAAACATTTGGGGAGGACCTCTGGGATGAAAGTGAAATACTTCAATGAAAGAAATGGAATGAGATCCTAATAGTTCTGGTCACCATTACTCATCAAAGTGCATTTTCTTTGGGTGGGAAATCCATGTAAAAATTGCGACAAAAAATACATTGGAGAAACTGCCAGAACTCTCAAGAAGCGTTTATATGAGCACAAGCGGGATATTAAATTGGGCAATTTTCAGAACACCCTTGTCCAACATTTGTCTGAAACTGATAATAACTTCAGCTTCAATGATGCCACAATATTAGCTCATATTCACAACAAAAGACTAAGACGGAAGCCTGTGCGATTGTGATTTTGCCCTCCCTTAATAATCGACCAGGATTTTTCAATATATCACCGTTTTTAGCTAAAATAGTTTCAAATAGCTACAAAGTACCAGGCTTTATTTTATTATTTAGTTATCATTCCAACTTTGTTCCCTTTGTTCTCATAAAATCAGTCCATTAATACTTTTTCTCATCTTTTGTTGAATGCATTTCTTCGAGTTACGTCACGCGTCATGTCATCTTCGCGTGTGACTGGCTTTCTGAAGCAATGGGCAAGTGTATTCTCCCTGAGACGGTGACCAGAGTGCACTGTCAGGAAACATTAGTGTGGGTTGATGCGAGCCCCTGACTACAGGGGTAGCATTAGAAGTTAACAGCGACATCGTCAAAGAATTGTGCTGGTTGTGTTGGGATGGAGACGCGCAACATATAAATCTTTCTGTGCCGGTCGCAGTGCTAAAAAGTATCAATCTGGCACTCCTCAACTCTCTCGTATTCTTCTCAGTATTCTAACTGAACTCAACAATGCTGATCTTCAGTTTGTAACATTATACGTGGGTAACCAGCAAATTATGACTGTAGGTGTAGTTAGATTTTGAATTAAAATTCGTTGAAATTTAAAATCGGAGGAGGTAATCATCTCAGTTTGATCCCTACGGTTCCGCCAATGGGAGCATGAGAGCGAAAGTTAAGTTTAGTTAGGCAGATTCTGGCCGTTAGTTGAAGGGAGCAGACGCGTTTACTCCTAAGATACCAGCTTCTCACCGCGTGGTTGAAAACCATTTTGGGCTTCGGGGTTTTTAATAAAGAATAGAGTTCTTGAAAAACAATGTCTTGCTTAATTATTAACCAAGAAATAAGCACAGACGACCCAGCCCAGAAGAATAAAGTATCATCCCAGAGGAAGATGGCCGCCGACGAAGCAGAACAAGTAAGTATGCATCTCATCATCTCCCCTCTTATCTCATATCTCATCAATTATATACCAGAGTCAAACGAGTATATAGGTTCTCGTAGTTTCCTTTCCAGGCCGCCTGGGACTGTTCCAAGTGCTCCAAATACAGTTGGTATCACTGTCAGCTTCAGGTTCCATAACCTTTTTCAGGTTTTTTCTGTTTTGATTTTTGTTGGTCGTTAAACAAAATTTTACGACAGACGATTATCAAAACAGAATTAATACTCATAAGAGCTCTGGAGAACCGAGGAGACTTGTTGTCACTCAGACTCCAGCGAAATTAATTCGAAATCAATTCGTATTCTTTCTCCCCCCCCCCATTTTACCTTTACTTTATCATTTTTTTTCTTCTTTGTCGTCGTCTTCACGTTATTTTATATTCATACTCTGCAATTTTCTCTTCTCTTTCATTCATTATTTTATTTCATCCGTTTTTCTCAACATGAAAAGACACCATTGTTGTAATCGGCTAGAATACTCTTAAGAGCTCTGGAGAACCGAGGAGACTTGTTGTCACTCAGACTCCAGCGAAATTAATTCGAAATCAATTCGTACCCCCCCCCCCTTTTACTTCATTTTTTTTTTCTTATTTGTGGTCGTCTTCACATTATTTTATATTCATCCTCTGCAATTTTCTCTTCTCTTTCATTCTTTTATGTAATCCTTTCTTCCCAACATGAAAAGATGTTCACATCGTAATTCGGTGTCATCGACTCCTTGCAAGCAAGAGACAAAATAAACAACCGATATCCACACATTTATTATTTATATTTTCATCCATTTATCTTGTTCTTCTTCGGTACTGTTTGGTTAAGAGGCGGTGTTAATATTTATTACACTTTTGGGCTGCCGTAAGAAAGAAAAGTCTCACAAAATCTCAAGACTCCATAAATACAGGGTAGTTATTTACCCAACCCGTTTGCCATGGGTAGAATGTGACAGAAGGTCGCAAAAATATGGGACATCCAGCAATGAGCGAACTCGCTCTTCAGTAGTAATAGATATGTGAGACTAGCTTGCTAACCATTACACCATGATGAGATGCATTCCTTAAATACAAGGTACATGTCAAATATTCGCTGGCTTGGACATGTCAGAAAAATGGAAAATGGCCGCATCCAAAAAGGGCGAATTAGTAACAGACTCCCGATCGGTTGGTAGACCACGCCTACGATTTAAAGATGTCTACAGGAGAGACATGAGGATATGCCATATTGACACAAACATGTAGGACGTAGATGCAAAAAATCGGGCGGGTTGGCGCCTTAACGTTAAGCAAGGTACTGAGAGAGGTGAGGCGGAGAGGAGAGTAGCCTCGATAGAAAAGAGAGACGGAAAGTGGGAGAAAAGACAGCAGTCCAGAAAGCATTACAGTTTGTGTGCACTCAGTGTACATATATATATATATATATATATATATATATATATATATATATATATATATATATATATATATATATATATATATATAACATTTATATATATACACGGCGAACCAGACTCACCAGATCAACTAAGAAGCATACGTGGATCTCATAACGACAATATATATATATATATATATATATATATATATATATATATGGCTGCATCCCATAAGATATTTTGTACGGCGAATTAGTAAAAGACTCCCGATCGGTAGGTAGACCACGCCTACGATTTAATGATGTCTACAGGAGAGACATGAGGATATACCACATTGACACAACCACGTGGGATGTAGATGCAAGAAAAATAGAGTGATCTAACGCCTTAACGTTAAGCAAGGCACAGAGAGGGGTGAGGCGGAGAGGAGAGTAGCCTCGACAGAAAAGAGAGCCAGAAAGAGGGAGAAAAGACACAATAGAGCGAATTATCGGAGTATTTTTTGTGTGCCAACGTTATGGAATATATAGGCGGGTTGTACCCATTTTCGCTCGCTCGCTCGAACCACAACCATTCCTACAACCTCCCACTACCAATTGTTATTACCTCCCACTTCTAATTCCTTGCTACTACTCGTTCTCGTTAAAAACGAGACACGAAACCATACATCGTTTCCTACCTGATGATGGCAAACTGTATTGCCGAAAGCGCTCGTTTTGAAACCTTTGGTGGACTATAACACCACTTACACCCCGAAACCAAAAAGATGGCCCGAAAATTAGAAAGGATCAACCAAAAACTTGTCCAACAAGAATTGTCTGTACAGTTCAACAAAACTTGTATTAAAAAAATGCTACTAAAATATTCAATGTGGCGGATGTGTTACCAACCCGACTTCTCGCACTACGTAAATGCCGGAATTCACTAGACAGAGCTTGTGTTTATTTTTATGTCTGCATCTATTTGTTAACTCTGCTCGATGTTCAATGTCTGCTGTGGGTCACTAAATTCTGCTATTTTTTATTTTTCTTGCAGGCACAGTATGCATGGGTTATCGTTCTTTTTGTGTGAAGGTGCTTTCTTAATAATTTTCCATTTCACCTCTGGTTCTTTCTTCTGTGTTTCTTTTAACGACCACACATGTTTTGCAAGTGTTGACGTCTTACAATGATAATGCTGCGTAATCCTGCTTTTAATGGGTTGTTGTGTAGCACCAATATAAATTTTGGAATTATATGTGGTTGGTGATATTGACAATGCTTTCGTAAACTACGTCTGTTAACAAACACTTTTCATATATATATATATATATATATATATATATATATATATATATATATATATGATTCGCGCTATTGTGAGAAACTTGAGTCGGTATATTTTAAACGATCCGTATTTTTAAACTGTTCGATTTTAATCGTCTATTTGGCTCTTTATGTTGAGCATTTTTTAATCGATTTTGGTGAAAGAATCCCCGAAGTAAATAAGGTTGTGTACTTTTGTTTTAAATTGAGGTCTGCAAAATCTGATCAATCCACGGGTTTATAAATATATTATGTATAATCGTTGAATAAAATTTCAGTTCGGAAAAAATAAACAATATATAAATATTCTCTCTTTAAGACACGAGATCTTTTTTTTTTAAATCCGTTTAGATGGAGGAGCCTAAATCAAGCCGTATAATCTAAGACATTCGTAATAAATATAAAAAAGAAATGTTTGCCGTTTTTTTAACACAAAACACACTTTCTACTACAAGGTTTTCATTCTATTTTCTTTCAATTTATTTGTATCATTCAATATTTTTTTATGCCAATCCGTTCCCATATACATCTCAACCCCAATCTTGTTATATTAATGTATATCCTGTTCGTCTGTTTCTGTTCGTTTGTTTATTGATTTTAACGGCATATCAACCAGTCTGTGCGGTAAAGTGAGGAGCTGATGGTAGGTGCGCCGCTCCACCTAAGACACGAAAGCAATCTCCTTGGTATAGCGCTGGTAAAAAGGCGATAGACTCCCTCGCTGTTTGGCTGATATCTACTTTAAGCCACCATTACGATTTTAATTTTTAAATCTATAATGACATAAATAAAATAAGGAAAAGTTGACTTACCGGTGAATTTGGTCACGATGGTTAGTAAGTGTACAATTCAGAGGGGTAAGTCAGCGATATAACAAACACAAAGTGCTCAATACTAAGTAGAGCAAATTTATTATAAAATGGGTACAAGAGATAACCTACTCGAGTTTCACCATGGGGATCTTCAGGGATAAATCCACTGAATTGATCGAGACACCGATTAATAACAACCGATTTCACGTGTGTTCATTGCATTAAAAAGTTCGAACATTTTAATGCAATGAATACACGTGAAATCGGCTGCTATTAATCGGTGTCTCGATTTATTCAGTGGATTTAACCCTGAAGATCCCCATGGTGAAACTCGAGTAGGTTATCTCTTGTACCCATTTTATAATATATATATGTATATATATATATATATATAGGTATAACCCAAATTTTCAAGAGTGTAATTCAAAAATCGATATTGGAGTTGATTGATCAGAATTTATCGATCGAGGCAATTATTCTAATCGAACCGTATCCAAAATGAAATTGGTTTTTGAGTTTCGACAACAGAAGACACGGTAACAAAAAAAAATCTTTTAATTTAAACTACTTGGGAATTAAAAATAAGTAATGCCATCAATTATATACATATATATATATATATATATATATATATATATATATATATATATATTAGGTATACCCAATTTGTCGAAAAATCCGTGTTTTTACAAAACAACTGTAACCCTGGTTTGAAAATTTATATATATATATATATATATATAATATATATATATATATATATATATATATATGCGGATCGCAAGTGTGGGGCATCAAGTGCGGATCTACCTATTTCAAGTTGACACAACTATTTTTAACTAGGTAAGCCGGTCTGTCAAACACTGGAATCGTGTATACTCCTGTGGGGAACTCCTCGCTCTGGTTCCGTTACAATCTCTGTAGGGTTTATTTGTCTCATACCCCACCTGTATGGACTGGGCACAAGGCTCCGTTTTAACGTGGGCCCACCCACAAGCCGAAGCTAATGGGTGGGAGAGAACAAAAATTGCGTCGATCCCATCAACATTCCCTCTCAAGGGGGGCGCCTCAGGCGCTGGGCAACAAACCTAGCCCTGTCCCCAAAGGGGGCAGGTAATGCCTGCAGGGATGGCCCTCTGGGATCGACGCTATTGATTTGACGGCTGACCGGTCCAATGGCCGAAGCTCACCGGACCCCGTAGGGTCTCTGTAGGGTAATTCCATGTCAAATTATCCAGGAAAAAGTAAAATTGTCAACCCCCCTCCCCCCGCTTCAATTTTTTTTTTTCCATGTGTGAATTATGTTAACATTAGACGATCCTCTAAATTTGAGCTTCCAATTCCAAAAATTGGCGGAGTTATGTCGATTTTTAGCTCTCCAAATTTGGTGGGGTTGGCGAAAAATGGCGACTTTTTGTAATCTGTTTTTGTCTTTAAAAGGAGTTCTAGACTTTCCCTACTACTAAAAAAGGGTTTATAAAATTTCTGTATGAGATTTACGTCATTGTCGACACAGCCGACCAATTTCATTTGGATTGTTTTCTGATGTATTCATGTTATTCTACTTCAACATCGCAAATGCGTATCCCATTTGTTTTTTTGTCCGTGGTAGTGCTTGTAGGATTTTCTCCAACAATCACTGGTCTTTCCTAGTGTCATCTGATCCTTTTATATAGATGAAATGCTTTACATATAGTAAATAATCTTATATAATATCTCTTGGAACTTTTAAACAATTTGAACTTGGTGACCTTCTTGTAACTTATTGAAACTTAATGTAGACTATATATTATATTTATGCTTGAAGGCAATTACAATGCATGTAATTTCGACACTTTTTTTTTAATAGAAAATGAACTTCACAAGTGTAATCCCGGCAAAGAATCGCTCGGTGTGTAGAACATCGTACAGACTGTTTCGACTTTAATGTAGACTTATGTATCAACGGATCTTCTTTTTTCTTTTCTTTTTTCGTTTCTTTTGTTTATTTTTAATTTTTTTCAACTCTTTTATCAAAGTCTAAACATTTCTTTACCCTGAGTTTCAACTTCCTTTGAAAATTTTAAACTTAGGCTATTAAGACCGCTCCGAAAATAACACTATGGGTAAATAGTAGGGCAGACTGGGCTCTATAACTCTTCGCCTACAAAATTCCCCCAACCTGTTCCAAATTTTCTTGGTATTATTAAGTATCGTCCTTGCAAAAGGATAAACTACCAGTCTCAGGGTTGGTTTACAGACAAAATGAAAGATGGCAGGGATGTTAACGTAGTGATTCTTTAGTGTAAACAAGTAACACGTGCAAGAGTCGCTGCCTGTAGGATCGCAGTGAAGAGATAGCTGCTGTGAGCGACTTAAAAAGAGTTAATCTTGGTATGGTACCCAGTCTAGGAGAAGAAAAACTGTTAAACTCCACTTAAAAATTGATCATGTCTTTACGGATTTAAAAAAAAATTAATTATTGATTATTTTATTAAAAAAGCAATAAAAAAATGAGTTCGGGGGCAAACAAAATCTTCGCCAGATATTTGGGTCATTACAAACATTTTCCAACAGACATTTCACTAAATGACATTTCATCTCTTGCATAGGGGCCATCTGGTTGTAGTGTAGTCGTTATTAGTAGTAGTAGTCGTCGTTAGCTCGAAAGAACAAAATATGAAAGTCGTATAGTAAAAAACAGGTTGTTTATTTCATCCTAGGCTCGTGGGTTCTTTTTCAGAGAGAAGGAGAGAGAGAGTAAGGTCAAGCTGTTCTATCGTAAATCATGTTCAAGTGCACTGTTCGTTGCCACCCTAGACATGTCACGACAGAGCTCCAACAAACACGCCCGACCCTTCTCGGGTCCAGCGAAAAAGAAACCGAATTTTCTTTACTTCTGTTTGTGGTCTCGGGAGGGGGGAAGGTCACATCTGCTTCCGCTCAAACCCCAAGCATCCGTTTTTATTTTTAAATCTAGTTCCGGGGTCATTGGTCGGTCAATAGCTGGCACCCATTGAGTGTTTACAGTTCTAAACTTTAACATTTTTTTGTTTTTATTTTCTTTTCTTCACTTTCTCCAGAAATCCGATTACCGTTTTCTTTACAAGCCCATAAATCTCCGAAGACCATAATAATTACGCTACACCTGTACCAGGTGCATTGTGGGAGCTAGGAACGGAAATGGGTCTTCAGCCATGACACACATGGATTAGTACCCAAGTTACGAATTGCTTATTTCTATACTGGACCGCGATAACTGAAACAGCGAATATGGAGTGACCAGGGTATCAACTTTTTTCATCTGATGAGTTGGAGACAGTTGCCTACTGTATCAAGTGCAATGTGGGAGCTAGGAACGGAAATGGGTATCAGCCATGACACACCCAAGTTACGAATTGCTTATTTCTATACTGGACCGCGGATAACTGAAACAGCGAATATGGAGTGACCAGGGTATTAACTTTTTTCATTTGAGTGATTAAAGTGAACTTTGTGCCAAAATTTCTTCTTTAAAAAAAACTCCTTTTTTTTAAATCAATGTAGTATAAAACTTAATACAAACGTTTAGCATGTAGATAAGAGTATTTAAGTAATTATGTTGGCTTCTAATTTGTCTATTAAAATTTGGGCGTGGCGAGTGGGGGTGGGTGGGGTTGTGTGTGCAGCTTAAAGAGAGTTTATTGAGTATTGATACTTTTCTAAGATCAATGATCGATTTGATGAACAAAAAAACATTCATCAATCGATGTTCAATCGACAATTCATGAGCGTTGAATAGTCAATTGGTGCCGTTTAAAAAAATGGGGGAGGGGGGGTCTCCTCTCTTTCTTTTCCGATTTTTTTTTGTTCTTCTTTTTTTTGTTGTTGGAGAGGGAAGAAGGGTGGGGTAGTAAAGGCATTTTTATGGAGATTGTATTTTTCCAGTAATTTTTCTTTCATTTCTTTCATTTTTTCTTATTGTTTTTCTTTCTATATTCTTTCTGTCTTTTTCTTCTGCCTTTCTTTCTATTTTTCCCTTAAATAATTTCAGTCTCTTATCTTTCTTTCTTTCTTTCTTTCATTTTTATTTTTTTATTTTCTCGAGCTAAATTCTTTTTATCACCTTTTCTTTCTTTCTTTCTTTCTTTCTTTCTTTCTTTTTCTTTCTTTCTTTCTTTTATCAAATTACTTTAATCTACCTAGCCATCTTTTTCTTTTTCTTTCTTTCTTTCAATTTTTTATTTTTTCGGGCTAAATTCTTTCGATCATCTTTTTTTCTTTCTTTCTTTTCTTTCTTTCTTTCTTCTCTTTTCGAATGACTTAATCGCCTTTATATTTCTTCGATCATTTTTTTCTTTTCTTTTTTATTTTTCCTTCAGTTTTCCTTTTTCGTTTTTCTTTTGATCTTTTCCTTCTTGCATTTCTCTTTCCTTATTTCCATTTTCCTTTTTAATTTCTTTTAACTTCTTTCTTTCATTTTCTTCTTTCTCTGAAATTATTTCTGTATACCTTTTCTTCTTTTATTTCTTCTTTCTTCTTTTCTTTCTTTCTTTCTTTTTTTCTTTCTTTCTTTCCATTTAAATGATTTAAGTTTTCCTTTCTTTCTTTTTTATTCATTTCAACCCTTTCTATCATTTATTTCATTAATTTTTTGTATCTACTTTGCTTTCTGTTTTTGTTTGTTTGTTTTCTTTTTCTTTTTCTTTTTCTTTTTCTTTTTCTTTTGCTTTTTCTTTGTTTTTGCTTTTTTGTTTTGTTTTTTTACTTTCTTTCACCTTTCTTACATTTTTTCTCTTTTTTCCGTCAAGTTATTTCTATCACCCTTCTTTCTTTTCTTTCTTTTTTCTTTCTTTCTCCCTTCATTTCTTTCTTTCTATATTCTTTCTTTCTTTCTTTCTTCCTTTCTTCCTTTCTTCCTTCCTTCCTTTCTTTTTATATCCCTTCTTTCTTTTCTTTCTTTCTTTCTTTCTATATTTCCCTCTTTTTTTCTTTCTTTCTTTATTTGTATCACTCCTTCTTTCTTTCCTTCTTTCTTCCTTCCTTTCTTTCTTTCTTTCCTTCTTTTTTCTTTTTTCTTTTCTTTCTCTCTCTCTCTCTCTCTCTCTCTCTCTCTCTCTCTTCTCTTTCTTTCTTTCTTTCTATCAGCAACACGTCTGCTCTGCCTCAAAGTCCGGTTGAATCTAAAAACTAAAACTAATCAGGAGTTTGTCATGACGTGTTTTCCAGAGATCAGGGGCTTATAACCGTCACTGGTAAATTTCCATTCCCTGATCTCAAAGTTAACGGCCCTTATTCTTGCTACAGGGTCTGCCAACAATTTATGACACCCATAGAATGGGAAAGATTTGGACCAAATTTCGGTATCAAAATTTAATTCTATATAGTAATGATTTCGTGACCATAAATCAAGTGTCGATCTACGCAGGAATGATAATTCTAAAAGATTTAAAATTCAAATTTAATGGGAAGGTCCAAGATGCAACTCTTGGGTTCAAAATTAATTTTGTAATGTAAGGATTTTATGACAATTGAATGAAGGGTCGACCTATACACGAGATCAACTTGTTTAAAAATGTATACGTATTCAAGCTTAATGGGAAGAATAAGGAGCAACTGTTGGCTTACAAAAATTAATCTTATATGTATTTACCAACCCCTCCGCACGAGCAGGATGTGACACAAGGGCAATTCTTAATCGGAGTTCAACTGGTTTGAATTCAGAGTTTTCCTCTAGACTGGTTGCCTAACCAAGGTTAAAGAGTTCAGTCTGCCCTACTATTTATCCATAACTGGAGGGAGAGTAGGATTCATATCTTTCCCAAAGGTTTGGTTTGGTTTGGTTTGTTTTACGGCATATCAACCTCAGTGGGTCATTTAATGCCGATAAAGTTTTGAAATAAATCAATTCTTAATGGATAATACAATTTTTTATAAATACATTTTTCTATTTAACCCATAGATGGGACTTTTCCAAATGTATTAGCGCTAAGTGAAATGCAATTACCACATCCAAGATTTGAACTCGGGGCGACGAGTCCATTTCCCATGACTTTAACCATTACACCACGCGCTTCTTTCTTTAAGAAGTTAATCTTATAAAGTAAGGATTTTATGACAATTGAATCAAGGGTCGACCTATACACGAGATCAACTTGTTCATGAGTGTATACGTATTTGAATTTAATGGGATTAACGAAGATCAACCCTTGTTTTCAAAAATTAATTCTATAAAGTATTTCATGACAATTAAATAAAGGATTCACTTGTACACTGGCGTGTACCTAATGGGAAAGACGTTAGTTAAAAAACTAGAAGCGGCTAACAGGCATCACCTGAGTAGATGGCGGGGAGAGAGAAATGTTAGTCTCTCTGATCTATTATTACTGAATAATGAGTTGGATGCTCGCAGAATGCCCCATTAAAATACCCACGTGAAAAATATCTTGCGTTGATCCGGCCTGGTGGGTCGTCAGAAACAAAATGCACAGACAATCTGAAAAGAAAAATGAAAGTCTCCTATTTAAAATATTAAAAGCAAAAAAAAATCCATGCTGTTACTATTGAAATATTATTTTTTAATTATCTTCATGAATATAAATCAAATCATTATTATTTTTGCTCAGAATGCAAGATCTGGTGATAGTAAAGGTGTATATATGTTTACTATGTCGTTAATTGTTTCATTTTCATAGTTTCCTCCGACATACATACACACATATACACACACCAACCGCCCTTTATATATGTATAAATCAATTATATAAATGAATGAATTCCTGACTACAAATCATGAGTCGACTTATACACGGGAACAGTAATTGAACAGACAAAAATTTAACCAGTTATCCTGTTTTACACATAGAAATCAGCATTTCAATTCATAGTTTTGTATTTTGTGGTCGCAGTTCGAATCCAGATCGACCCTTCCCACCGGGACATCCAATATAGCAATTTTGTTCTTTTTCGAAAACATACTTGACTAATAGCTCAGATAGTTACATATTTCCAACGGTATGAAGTGGTCAGTCATCAGCCTTATAGAAGAAGAAGAAGAAGAAGAAGAAGAAGAAGAAGAAGAAGAAGAAGAGAACAAGAAGAAGAAGAAGAAGAAGAAGAAGAAGAAGAGCAACAAAAAGAAGAAGAAGAGCAAGAAGAAGAAGAAGAAGAAGAGTCATAGCAAGAGGCACAAGAAGAAGAAGGAGGAGGAGGAGGAAGGAGGCAGTGGAGGGGGAGGCTCATGGAAGCTGATTTCCAAGGAATGCAGACTTTCACCAT
>CM042173.1:25159815-25162315 GCA_023376005.1 Doryteuthis pealeii
TTATTAAAAACAAACAATTTGAAATCAATAATACTAAGCACGTATTTATTAAAATCAAATTTTTAATATCAATATGCAAATTAACCTTCCCGTTCACACTGTATACCACTATTTTGTTGTATATACAAATACAATTGCGAATTTACCGGGCCCTCGGGCGGGGTTTGTGTAATTAATCTCAGGGGGGCTATTCCCCCAGGCAATACCTGCCCCCTCGATTTCAAGGGGCAGGGCTGGGTTTATTGCCCAGTGTCTGGGATGCCTCCCGCCTTGAGGTGGAATGCCGACAGGATCAACACATTTTGCACCTGCCACCCATGAATCTCGGCTTGTGGGTGGTCCCACATTAATAGGGCCTTGTGCCTAACCCATACATGTGGGGTACATGGTAAATAGCTAGTATGTAATTAAGGTCAACAGAATTAATAATGTAAAACAATTCTATAAATAAAAAATAAAATCATGTGGTTTGGTTTGTTTTGTTTTACGGCATATCAACCTCAGTGGGTCATTTAATGCCGACAAAATTTGAAATAAAATTCATTCTTAATGGACACTCAATTTTTTATAAACTCATGTTTTTCTAATTAACCCATAGATGGGACCCTAACATGTACTACCACTCCGGGTCAGAGTGGACCAGGGAGCAATGGTGATGAAGGGGTGCTCCACATTCCCCAAACCTCCAAAACTGGAACCTCACCAACAGATAGAGTTTAACGTCATTCCCAGGACATGTAGACCCTCAGCCACCGCCTTCTAGCACTCATATGGGGCTTGCCATAAGGGCAATAGGGTTGAGGCAATTATATTGGTGCCAGGGCTTGACGTGACCGCCCGTCTAGCCTAAGTAAGGGTCTAAGTGGAGTGTTGCAAGTCATGGGCTGCTCATCCACCAGGACTCCGTCCTTAAGCATCACGGGTTACCATCCACGGCCAACAGGTGGCCCTATTTGAGGGAGACTTACCCCTCTGCAGAGGTGAAATCGGTGAATTCTAACGCTTCAGCCAACAGGGAGGATGGAGAATGTGACGTAAATAACTAAGGGAATTGTGACATGAGTAGTGACATAGTTTCGGTTACAGAAAGACAAACACACCGAACCTCCATTATAATATGATGATAGTCGTATTATTCGCCTTTCTAAGTGAGCATAAAAAAAGAATCAATATTTGTGTGTTTTATGGCACTTGTATCTTTCACTTGATGCCGAAAAATACAAGCAACAAACGACTCCTCCCCCTCCTCCTCCTTCTTCTTATCCCCCTCCTCCTCCTCCTCGAAGACGTGGTCGATGGAAGGGAAGGGAGGGGGAGGGGGGAATCTAGCGGCTGACAATTTGCACACATTATTAACAGGGCGTTTTAGTAATCAAGAGAGACTGCACTTCTGACACAGATATTTGATGCGTGTTTTCTGATAAACAAACGCCGTTTTCAAGAAAACAACAACAACAACAACAACAACAAAAATCAATGGTGCGGGCCCCGTACTGAGCATTAACTAATTTGCCATGACTATCATTTCGTTTCTTAATAGTCAGATTGAAATCAGAACAAAGGAGATTCCCGCTATGACGGAGTAACATTTAAAACATTCAAGATAATTCAGCCATTGGAAAAAGAATAGACGATCCGTTAACCCATTGGACACCCGTTGTAATGAATTCTCGCTATTTCATTGAAATTTTTAGATGAGGTTTGATAATTTGTATTAGTATTCCATCTTTTACTTTCTACACACACACATTTACGTAAATAAATATACAAGACATCTATGTCCATACACACGGAGTAACATTTAAAAGATTTAAGAAAATTCAGTCATTGGGAAAAAATAGACGATCCGTTAACCCATTGGTTACCCGTTGTAAATGAATTCTCGCTATTTCTCTGAAATTTTAGATAAGGCTTGATAATTGTATTGATACTCCATCTTGTACTTTCTATACAATGACTGCACCTCAGCAGGGGGGTAAGACCCCCTAAATGGGGCCACCTGTTGACCGTGGGTGGTGACCCGTGATGTTTGGGCTAGACAGGCGGTCGGAGATTTCCCTTCCGATCAATCGGCTGGTCACGTCAAGCGCTAGCACCTATACGATTGCCGCAACCCTGTTTTCCTTAGAGCAAGTCCCAACCCCTTTTCATCATATATGTGCTAGAAGGCGGTGACTGAGGGTCTACATATCCTGTGAATGACGTTAAACTCTATCTGATAGTGAGGGTCGAGTTCTGGAGGTCTGGGGAATGTGGAGCACCTCTTCATCACCCTGGCTCTCTGGTCCACTCTGACTCGGACTGGTAGTAACTGTTAGGGTCCCATCTATGGGTTAAATAGAAAAACATGAGTTTATAAACAAAATTTGATTATCCGATAGGAATGAATATATTTCAAAACTTTGTCTGCATTAAATGACCCACCGAAGTTGATATGCCGTAAAGCAAAACAATCCAAACCAAACTAATGGAGCAGTTGTATTTTTTAACGAGTGCTCCA
>CM042173.1:25167315-25172315 GCA_023376005.1 Doryteuthis pealeii
ACCAAGATGTTAGAAGATAGAACCAAAGCCGGCCAGAAGAAATACGACCAGAATAAGAAGTAAGAAGGGTATATAACATTATATGCTGATTTGGTAACGTGAAAAGTCAGTATATAACATATATATATGTATATATATAAGTAAAGAAATAACAAAAGACTTAGAGATTTTGCTTTATAGACTATTTCGGGGAGCTATAATGCAAAATCCCCCAAATAGGATATAATGCAAAGTCTTTTGTTATTTCTTTACTTATGAATTTGCTCTGTGACTCTAACAATACGAGCACACATTGAGCTCTCTGAGACAGGTTGTTTAAAAAAAATCCTATGTCGTAAGGAAGATTTCTTCTCTGGACTTTTGGATTTATATATATATATATATATATATATATATATATATATATATATATATATATATTGTCATCAACAGACACCGTGTTTCAATGTATCACGTCTCTTCAGTGTGGGTAGACGAGTTTCTAATATTCATTACTAGAAGCGGCCACCCGGCATCGCCAGGGTAGAGGGGAGATTTTTTAAGGTAATCCCGCGGATCCATTATTACTCAATCATGAGTTGGATCCTCGTCGGATGCCCCCATTAAAATCTCCATGTAAAAAAAGACCTTGCATTGATCCAGCCACTCTGAAAATAAACTTTAATGTCTACCATTCAAAATATTAAATGCAAAAAAATATTTAATTCTGCTATCATTTAAATTTTATTTTTTAATCATTTTCACAAATATAAATCAAATCTTTATTATTATTGCTCAAAAACCAAGCCCTGGTGATATTTAATGTGTATATATATATATTTACTTTGTTGAAAATTGTTTTCAACAAGTTTCAAACAAGTTTCCTCCGGACATACAGATTCACACAAATCCCCTTTATATATGCATAGATTACTTAACAGCAGGGGGTAAAGAAGTATTTACCTTCAAAGTTTCTAAATACATAAATAGAGTTCCTTATAAAAGTGTTTAGCTTTTAACATTGGAAGAAAATATTATTATTATTATTATTATTATTATTATTATTATTATTATTATTAAGGCCATGTTTTTTTGGCTTGAACTGATAAGGCCTGGGGAGTTGAATAATCGATCTGTCGTCCAATCAGTCCATTCTGATAACTGTCTACTTTAGAAGGTTTCAACGACCTCAACTGTTCAAGTTCTTCCTTCCCAATGCTGATAATATCAGTGGCCCTTATCAGTGCAGAAAAACAGTGGTGAAATAAAGAACAAGCCAGTGATTATGAAAGCTAAAATTTGTCGAAAGGACAAATACGACAAAATATCAGGGGCAAAATAGACATTACTGGACAAAAGAAATGATTCTAATAATATATACATTATATACTTTATTATATTTATCATTCATTTTATATTGATTTATTCAAACTAATACATGTATGTGTGTGAGTGTTTGAATATATATACATATATTAGTTTATATATATATATATATATATATATATATATATATATAGGTTATTTCCTAGTTGAGGAAACATGATATTACAGAGTGACCCAGAAAAAACAGAACCCAAATTATATATTTATTTTCCCATTAAACTAACCCTAAACCCCAACCCTAACCCTAAGCCTAAGCCTAACTCTAACCCTAAACCCTAACTCTAACCCTTGTTGGACTTAAACTTAAAAAAAAATTAAAATTAAAATTAACAGTTTTATTACAAAATTTCTGAGTTCTGTTTTTTCTGGGTCACCCTGTAATATTATGTTATATATATATATCTATCTATATCTATATCTATATCTATATCTATATATATATGGTGAACTCTCCTATCGTGAACGATAGATGAGGGTCAGTAGTGAGTGATTTCTTTCCTCCCTTGTTGTGTATGCTATCAAGAAGACATTTTGTGTTTCCTCGTATTTGTATTGCCGAAAGCGCTCGTTTTGAAACCTTTGGTGGACTGTTACACCAGTTCCACCCCGACACCAAAAAGTTGGCCCGAAAATTAGAAAGGATCAACCAAAAACTTGTCCGACAAGAATTGTCTGTACAGTTCAACAAAACTTATATATATATATATATATATTTGTGTGTGTGTGTGTGGTCATCACTAGCCTACTTGGTGAGTTAGTGGAGGACAAAGTTTTTGGTCGTATTATTAGAGGAGTCCTCAATATCAGTGATAGAGCTTTTATATATATATTAGTAATTCATACTTCCGTAGATGTTTATTCATAATCCCCTCAAGTCTGTAATGCCTTTCGCTTAACGGTGACAATTCAATTAAAGTCCCCTCTAGAGAAATCTACTGGGTTTTGGGAGTATTTAATATATACATATATTACATAGGCACCTCACGTGGTGTAATGATTAGCAAGGTAGATTTGCAGACAATTGTTAGTGAGTTTGATTCTTATTGGGCGCCCCATATTTCTGGCCTTGTGTCACATCTAAGTTAAGCTTAGTAAATAACTATATATATATATATATATATATATTTACTACACCAAATTCAAAACATCAAACCTCCCCATTAAAAATAACACAAACTCTCCTTAAAAATCCCCTAAGCCAAACGAACGTAGTATATAGATTCATTTGCCCATTCCGAGAGTGTCTCTCAGAAAATAAACTATACACTAATAGCTACATTGGCCATACAACAACAACACTATCCCGCCGTCTAACATACCATCTCTCCGACACAAGCTCCATAAAACAACACTTTATTAAAAAACACCCAGAAAAATCCACCTCCCCCAAAATTAGAAAAATCTTAAACGAAAATACTAAAATTATCTACAAAAATAACAATAAGAAACGCCTACAGATCCTAGAAGCCATATGCATTAAAAATAAAAAACCTAACATTAATAAAATAGCCTTTAAAGTCGGAGACAACGTATTAAATATCTTCAATAACTAACACTCACCTAACCCCCCTCTTAAAAATAATAGACTCTCCGAATTTGATAAAAGCATAGATAACAGAACTAAAAATTAACTAAAAACCAAATTACATAACCCCATGAATACGACTGGCGAAACAGTCGAAAGCGCTCGGGAAATTAGTATGAAAAATATCATGAATCAACTCGATCCAGATTCAAAAAGGATAGCCAGAAAACTGGAAAAAATATCCATACAATAAATGAAAAAAGAATATTCCGTGGTATTCAATAATAATTTGCTGCCAAAATACACAATATATATATATATAATATATATATTATATATATATATATATATATATATTTTCCGTAGTTAGGTCTTTCCATGTGTGGTTTAACCAAGCTGATGCCGGTAGACCATAAGGAGAGCTCAATGTACCTAATACCAGTGAATAAAAGGACAGAGCAAGATATTTAGTAAATGAAGAAAAACTCTAAACTTGCTTCATTACAATAATTTATTTCAACTGTATTAATACGGCATCTTCAGGTAATCACAAGAACATGACTCTTACTGAGAATTTCCCAAAGTAACATCTCTTTTATATCTATCAATTTAGGGGAGGGAGGGTTGGTGTCTTATTTTGGAATGGGTGGGGTTAGTTTCTTTGGATGAGGCCTATGTTTTGGATGAGGTGTGGCTTAGCTTGGGGCATATTCCTTGGAGAAAATAGTGTAGAGGTGTATATACAAAATAGCAGAATTTCAAGGCTAAAAATAATTTTAAAAAAGAGAAAAAGAAGAGACGAAGAGAAGAAGAAAGAGAAAAATAAAGATAACAAAATGATATATAAATAAACAATAAAATAAAAATTAAAAATTAAAAAATTAAAAAATTAAAAAAAAAATAAAATAAAATTTTAAAAATTAACAAGTAATAATGATAATGACAATAAGGTAAAGGAATAAAGCATAATGATTAAGATTAATAAAATCTCGTAAAATAAAATAAAATAAATTAAATTAAAATAAGAAAAGAATTAAAATTAGAATAATTATATATATATATTATATATATAGAATATTATATATATATATATATATATATATATATATATATATATATATATATATTACATGGGATTTTGGTGACCCCTGTTTTTATGTTTTAATATATTCGCCAATCTGTAAGATGAATGCGTTAAAGCATGAAACCCGTGGTCACAAAAATTCCCATTTAATATGTATGTTCTACTAAATATATTTATCAATCCCTCCGCACGAACAGGGTGCGACACACGGTCAATTTCTTAAACAGTGTTTAACAGATTTGAATTTACAGTTTTCCTTCTCCTAGACTGGTTACCTAGCCATGGTTAAAGAGCCCAGTCTTCCCTGCTATTTACCCATAGCTGCATGGAGAATTGGATTCATATCTTTCCCAAGGGTATTAGCACCATGTTAAATGCAAACAGCTTCGTCCTGGAATTGAACTCGAGCCGACGAGTTCATTTCCCACGACTCTAACCATTACACCACGTGCCTCAATTATATGTTCTAATATATTTGCACACATATATGTGTAAGTAAATAAAGTCGTTGGGATGGCCTAAAGTCGGTATCAGCCAATCAGCGATGGAGTCTATACACCTTTCACTAGTAGACCAAGGAGATTGTTTATTTAAGCATCTGTGGTGGAGCAACCCACCTACCATCAGCTGCTTACTATACCGCAGAGATCCCTGTGCTACTCATACACTGATTTGGGGAGGGGTATCGAATTAGGAACCTAGTGTTTTCTAGGCGAACGCTCTACCGACTGAGCTAACCCGGTCCTATGTATGTATATTAGGTCGGGGGTTAGGGCGTGCGAGTGTGTGTTACTGACAAAAAATAATATTTTAAAAAGTGAGAACGCACGTATAATGTAAACTTGGTAGTAAATGTTTTGGCGAGATAGGCCCGCTAAAGACGAAAACATCACCACGAACCTATATTAAGCAGGCGTAATCATAATGAAAAAAGATACAATTTATATTACGCTTTAGTGCTTCCATAATTAGAGGATATATAAAAAAAAAACGAATCAGTTATCAGTGGTGTTGTTCCTATTGGGG
>CM042173.1:25174815-25179815 GCA_023376005.1 Doryteuthis pealeii
TCACAGCCTCAATCCTGCTCCGGAACCTGATGCAAGTTGATGTCACAGTTTCCTTGGGAACCGGTCTCAAAAAACTACTTTAATTCAGTCAATTAACTGGGCTTTTGTAGTACTGACACGGGGATTGGTGTCTTTATCAACAGTGCCACATACATAATAATCCATGGGGTTAAGATATGGAGAGTTCGGAGGACAAACATTGAGACTGGTGTAGTCGTATATCCTTCTGTTATACATATGGCCTACCATTGGCTATCTTTGTATCCTGAGCTTGAATACAGGGTTTAGCAACTCCACGTAGGCATCTGAGGGTCCTCCAACACTTTTTTCTGCAGAATTTTCGAGGGATTTTGCTGTATGAACGCAATTAGATCGTTTGTTACTTTAACCACAGCCTCGTAGTCTCTTGTAATTCTCCAGTTCATGCCTGATTGTTTTTACAGTGTTCAGGGAGCATTGGCGGCANGCAACCATTAATCTCCTCATTTTGATGGCCTGCGAGAACAACATGATACAAGTTATTCTCTTCCATGATTCAGGTGGGTTCCAGTCATTCATTCTATCTGTCATTACGTGTGTGAATGAAGAAGGGTCTAAGCTTTTAAATGAGGCGTAGTTTGCGTTAATACCTCCAACCTACGGAGAAAAATAAACAAATATAATTATGTAAAACTCATCCTGAACACCATATATATATATATATATATATATACTAGCAAAAGTACCCGGTCAATGACAGGACTAAAAAAAAAGTTGAGTTATCGTAAAATGTTTTCATTTAATTTGTTATTTTGCTTTTTAATTCACTGTAAAAACACATAAAAATTACATACTTAGAAAGGTCATTTTATTTTCATTTGAACCAAATAAATATTTTAAAGATTGACGCGAGAAATTTCGATTTTGTTTACTAAAATTGAACTAAACTGCAGTGAGCAATATTTTATTACCAGCAGCAGCTAGTATACGGCCAGTTTGACAAATCGGTTGATTTTGGTTTAATTAATTAAATATATCCCTTAATCAGTATAAATCAATAACCAAATTTGATGTGTTTCTTAGTTAGAAGGATATTAATGTATATGCAAGATTTCGAATCTGAGTGACCTCCCGTTTTGGATTTATACTTCGACACGTACATACCAAACTTTTATATATATATATGTATAGATATATAAGTGTGTAAATAAATAAATAAATAAATAAAATAAAGTTCAAGCATTAAACGGGGGATATAAACAAATTCGAATATATTAAATTAACTGTGAACTCAATCTTCAAAACATGGACAGACAGCTGGCTAATAATTTAATTTATGACCGGCTGTTAAATTATCCGAACAGCAGCAGAGTACATGTGACCCAGACATAACCAACAAAAAGAGAATTCTCGACCGCTAAAAGAATAATGAAATATTTCTTATTCTGCATCTGATGATGGGAACCGAAACGTAACAAGTCATCTAGGTTTCCTGAAATAGTCTATTATGCTTCAATCTAAATCCTTATTTTTTCCTATATATATATATATAATCAATTGTAATATTATGGATTTGGACTCATAACTTAAAGTTTCATGGTTATGCAATCACCAGATGAGTCAAATGGTTGAGATCTTAAAAACCAGTTGTCAAATGGTTGAGATTTTAAAAAAATTATAAATCTGCTCTGCTTTATTAGCATTGAACACCTTTTCATGCCAATACTTTTCTCATTTCTCATTCATTCTTTATTCATTATATATAATATATATATATATATATATATACGATGTATATATATATATATATATATATATATATATATATATATATATATATATATATATATATATTAGGAAAAAGAATGTCTGAAAAATGGATTATATTTTAGGAAGTTTATTTATTTTTATCTTACGTTTGCGACACGTGTTTTAGATCTTCTTCAGACATTGATTAATTATATGAATATGAATTTGTACATATATATATATATATATATATATATATATATATATATATATATATATATATATATATGCATAAGTATCTAACCCTTCCTATTCGGTGAGAGTGGAGTATAGAGGAATTTCATTTTTAACATCTGTGTTTTTAGCAGGTGTTTTTGTTCCTAGGTGGCTGGAGATTTTTTTGTAAAAAATTGTAGATTTGTTTTTCAATTTTTTACAAAAAAATCTGAATTTATATTGAAATCTTCTAATATAATACTGATATATAATTCAACAAAAGAATGGATTTTCGTTAAATAAAATTAATTCACAGGACTTTACCATCTAAGAAAAACTTTTAAAATCTAAACTCATACTGACATTATCAAATATGATATTGGACGTATAATTCAATAAAAGAATGGATTTTCGACAAATGAACACCACCATCCACCTTTAAATCATATTGAAAAATTTTTTAAAACTTTACCATATATATAAAAATTGTTTTTTGAAAATACATACATCTTTTAACATACGGAATTCATTTTTTTTTAATTTTTCAAAAGAAAATTTTTCTATATTTAATGACTAAAGGGAGATAACTTCTTTAGCATTTTTATTAAAAAAATGCAATTTTTTTTTAAATGAACATTTAAAAATCCGAAGCGTAATAGCGTCCACAAAAGCAACCGACGTTATTTGCAGTCCAGAATATAACATCAAGAAAAGATCTTCAAATAAACACCATAAGATCTAATTTGACAGCCTGATGATTGCGACCTAGCAAGACAACCTGGGTAGCTGTCTATAATAAGCATTTTTTTTTAAACTCAACAAATTAAATAAATAATAGCTCTCACAATTTGTGGTTGAGCACTGTATTTTCTTTGTTTCATCACAAAAAAAATTTCTTTATATATATATATATATATATATATATATATATATATACTGGGTGGCGTAAAAGACACAACCCCTTTTGAAGAAAAAAAACTAACTTTTTCCTTTAAATCAATTTATTTTGACTCTTGAAGAAATTGTGTTCAATTGTGAAATTAATAAAGAAATGAAATACATTATAAATATTTTTAAGAAGTTTTGATAAACGGTAAGGGACGTTTGGGACTACCGATATATATATATATATATATATATATATATATATATATATATATATTCTTACTTATTACATACAATTATGGATGATAAAAAGGTGAAGAAGAAGAAGAAGAAGAAGAATTAGTGCATAACAACCTATGAAAGACGCAAACGAGAGTAAATGAGCGAGAGAGAGAGGGTGAGAAAAAAAGAGAGAAAGAAAGAAAGAAAGAAATCTTTATCTTCTTTATATTTCGCTTGAATCTTATTGAATTGCTTTATTCTTCTCATTATTATTATTGTTCTTGTTGTTGTTGTTGTTGTTGTTCTTCTTCTTCTTCTTCTTCTTCTTCTTCTTCTATTTCTTCTTCTTTTTCTTCTTCTTCTTCATCTTCTTCTTCTTCTTCTTCTTCTTCTTCTTATTATTATTATTATTATTATTATTATTATTATTATTATTATTATTCTCTGTAACCTTCTTCTTCTTCTTCTTCTTCTTCTTCTTCTTATTATTATTATTATTATTATTATTATTATTATTATTATTATTATTAATTTACAGCCTCTCTTTCTTCTTCTTCTTCTTCTCTAATTATCACATTTTCCTTTTCATCATTTTGTTTCTTTCTTTTTCCTTCATTTTCCTTATTTATTTCATTTTCTCCTTCTTTCTATCTTTATCTCTTTTTCTTTTATACTTCAACTTTCTCTTCTTCTTCTTCTTCTTCTTCTTCTCTTCTCGTTTCTTTCTTTCTTTTCTTTCCTCCTCATTCTTCTTTCTTCTTCTTCTTCTTCTTCTTCTTCTTCTTCTTCTTCTTCTTCTTCTTCTTCTTTCTTTCTTTCTTTCCTCCTCGTTCTTCTTTTTCTTTTTTTCTTGTTCTTCTTTTTCTTTTTTTCCTCTCATTCTTCTTCTCCTTCTTCTTTCTTTCATCCTCATTCTTATTCTCTCTCTCTCTCTCTCTCTCTCTCTCTCTCTTATTTCACATTCAAAACAACTTTCCTACTGTCCCTAACTGTACTTATTATAACCTATTGAAATATATCGAACTCAGAACTTACCTCTAAGATTTTTGTTGACGACCGTGTCAGCAAAACAGCCACCCCCCTCCACCCACACCTAGCCAAGGCCTGACCGGGTGCATCGAAAATCCGGTCTGGGTCGCTCAATACTTCTGGGTAGGCTTCTGTTGACTCGAAAAATCCCTTTGTCGGCAACGATGAAACGGCCCAAAACATCTGGGGGAGATCGAACAGGGGTTGGGTAAATGCTGCAACGATATCAAGGAGGGTTGGGTGCATGGGGTTCAGGGGCTTTAAACACTCTGAACCCCACCACACACACACACTCTCGCTGCATCGCACTGTGTGTCTCTTTTCACGGACAGAAGAGGGTCGGGATTGTGGACACAGCAGCTGGACTCTAATGTTGGGTCATGTGAATGTGATGTGCAATTTACCGAGGGAATGTCGGAATAAGAATTCGGTACACACACAGACCAGACGACATATGCACACACATTTTTAAAAACTGTCACACATACTCACACACACACACACACAGACACACATAAACACACAAACAGACATATGCATATATATATAGATATATATGGAGGCGCATGGGCTAGTGGTTAGAGTCGTGGAAAAATGGACTTGTCGATTCGAGTTCAATTCCTAGACGAAGCTGTTGGCATTTCACATAGCGCTAATACTCTTGAGAAAGGTATGAATCCATATATTCTCCTCCAGCTATGGGTTAAATAGTAGGGCAGACTGGGCTTTTCAGCCTTGGGTAGGTAACCAGTCTAGGAGAGGGATAACTCTGAATTCAAAATTCCTGAGGTCGGTCGTTGATTGGGTTTGTGGCAACCCTTGATGCACCAATTCTTTCCTTCGACTGTACCAAAAAGTGTGGATGGTCCAACACAAGCCATCACCACTATAAACAAATCACTGTATGGTTGTTCATTGTG
>CM042173.1:25184815-25239815 GCA_023376005.1 Doryteuthis pealeii
GAATAGTTTCTTTCAAAAAAGTTTGAGTTATACGTATTAAAAATGGATATATTTTCAAATTATCAACAGCGGTTCTATGCGGCCATTTTGAATCACTGCTGATATAGCCAGCAGCCAGCGATTTTTTTTATATTAGCAGTCGCCGCTATGCCACAATTATCACAAATCGTTTGATTTTTGTTTAATTACTTAATTATATCCCTTAATCATTAAATTCAAATTTGGTGTGTTTCTTAGTTATGAGAATATAGAGATGTATGCAAGATTTTGAATCTTAATAACATCTCTTTTCTGAGTTATAAGTCATACATACCAAACTTTCTTTCATATATATATATATATATATATATATATATATATATAAAGTTTGTTTCTTTATAGTATCATTGAAGCATTGTGTGTATGTGTATTTTACTTCCGAAAATATTTAGTTTTGAAAAAAATACAAAAGTTAAATAAATTCAACACATATTGCATTGTAAATTGCCTTCAAAATCTTTATATAACATATATATATATATATGTGTGTGTGTGTGTGTGTGGAACTGTACATAATGAATGATCAGTACTTAAAATAAAGGGCCGGGTTAGCTCAGTCGGTAGAGCGTTCGGCTAGAAGCCACAAGGTTCCTAGTTCGATACCGGTCCTCGCCAACTCAGCGTATGAGTAGCACAGGGACCTGTGCGGTAAAGTAAGGAGCTGATGGTAAGTATGGCGCTCCACCTCAGACGCTAAAAATAAACTCCTTGGTCTAGCGCTAGTGAAAAGGGAATAGACTCCCTCGCTGATACCGACATTAGGCCACCTCGACGACTTTACTTTTTTTTTACTTAAAATATGGAACTGTTTATAAAGGAAATCAAAGTACTGCTCATAAATATTTGAACAAACACAGTATTTAATTCTGTAAAAAAAAAAAGAAAAAAAAAGAAAAAAACATCCAACATATTCCCGAAATGTAGTTATTCAGAAACACAAAACGTTACAAAATGAATTTCTTGTTAAGTCGATGAATATTTTCTTCTCATAATTCAAAACAATATGAATATGTAGGTGTCCAAAATAAATACATCTCAGTATCATCTGTATTATGCGGACTATTGTCCTCATCTTCATTGTTATCTGTACAACGTTTCGACCGATGTGTGCTCCGGCCTTCTTCGGGTATTTCTTGTCGGACTCGGGAACCATCTAGTATTCGGAAAACTTCTTTTCGAACTCGGGAACGTTCTTGTTATCGGGAGCCATCACGGAACTTTGAACCTAAACACATTATTCAGTCTACAGGGTATCCTGTTCTTATTCCGCAAAACATACCTGAAGAAGGTCGGAGGGCACATCGGCCAAAACGTTGTACAGATAACAATAAAGATGAGGACAATAGTCCTAATAATACAAATAATACTAATTATCAAGCCTCATCTCAAAAAAAATCAGAGAAATAGTAAGTACATCTCATATTGATGCGTGTGTTTCGTAATGGTTATCGTCGACCCGATTTCAAATTATGGAAGAAGATGTTTGCGTTTCACTCGTACTAATGCCCTTATGTAAAACGTGAATCTCTACCCCAACAAACTGTGGGTAAATAGTAGGGCAGACAGTGTTATCTTGCATTGCAAAGGCAATCAGTTTAAGAGAAATAAAACTTTAAATTCATACCAGCAGTATTCCACTTGTGTCATATCCTGTCCGTGGTGGAGGAGTCGGATGAATGCATAAACCTCATATATACATTTTTACAATTCTATTTTCGCTTACAGTTTTAAGGAGGCGGATTTTGGTAATGAATAATACCTAATGATAACTGTTTTTATAGTATTATATCTTAATATGAATAATAAAATGGTGGCATATTTGATTTAGAAAGAAATAAACTTTTTTATTTTTTTAAATTGTGTACTCATGTATAGAGTGTGTGTGTGTGTGTGTGTGTGTGTCTCTCTCTCTCTTTATCTCTCTCTCTCTCTCTCTCTTCCTCTCTCTTTCTTTTTTTCTCTCTATTTCTCTTTCTCTTTCTCTCTCTCTCTCTCTCTCTCTCTCTCTATGTATATCTGTTTCTCTTTTTCTCTCTAGATAGAAAGAGATAAATAGAAAGTGAGTGTGTATGTTAGAGAGAAGAAAGAAAAGAGAGAGAGAGAGAGAGAGAGAAATATAATATAAGAGAGAGAAAAGAGAGAGTGTGAGAGAGAGAGATTCTCTGTGTGTATGTGTGTGCGAGAGAGAGAGAGACAGACAGACAGATAGACAGAGACAGAGAGATAGGGAGAGATAAATATTATATATATATATATATATATATATAGATAGATAGAGAGAGAGAGAGAGAGAGAGAGAGAGAGAGAGAGATAGAGAGAGAGGAGAAGAGAGAGAGAGAGAGGAGAGAGAGAGAGAGAGAGATAAAAGCAAATTTATCTTGTGTCCTGATGAAGATAAATTCAAAGAATCTGCTAATCTAAAAATTCAAAAAAAAATGTCTGGTTGTTTAGAAATTAACAGCGACAATAAAAAAAAACCTCTTGACAGTCCAGTCCTTGATGTTATATCTAAAACCTGGAACGATGCTCTTTCTAACTTTAAAAAAAAAACGAAACGAAACGAGAATATTTTAGAGATTGTTTCTTTTTCTTAAGATCAACAATAACGTAAAAACAAGTCCAGTAAAAATGTTAGAAAAATTCGAAGAGTTGGAAAACAATTAAATTTAAAAACTTTAAAAAAAAATTAATTTCAGGAAAAGAAAATCACAATAAAAGACGGATCAAAGTTTGGATTAGAATTTACAAATTTAAAACAAAGAATTAAAAAAAAACAAAACATTTTTTAAAAAACCCATAGGTACAAATGGACAAAATATTCATTTTTACAATTCTTTTATAAGTTCAAAGAGAAAGTTTTCTTAAATAAAGAGAAAGAAAGAAATTTGAAGGAAATAAAAAAAAGTCTTTAGTAAAGAAAACGTGTGAAGGTTTTGAAAAAAAAAGGAGAAAGAAAAAGAAAGAAGATGTGAATAAACAAAAGAGAGAGAGAGAGAGAGAGAGAGAGGGGGAGAAGAAGAAGAAAAAAAAACACATGAGACGAAAGAACACTCGAAAAATCAGAGAATCCGAAGTTGTTTTATGGATCACGTGATCAGCGAAATCTGTGACGTCATTCAAACCAAAGTTTCTGACAGAAGATTTAAAACTCTTTGTCCTCTAATACAAGTTTGTACTTTTTTTATTTGCTTTATTCTAAAATGGTTTTGTTTTTTTTTTGTTTTTTGTTTGTTTGTTGTTGTTTGTTTTTTATTGTTTTTTTTCTTCTTTTCTTTTCTTTTTGAAGTTAGTGAAACTCTTGGAATTCAGTGAATGATAGCTCATTAAGAGTAAGTTTACAAGATTTTGTTTCTTCCCGATTGTTCTTTAAAATAAAATAAAAAAATAAAACCGAAACGAAAAACAAATAAGAAAAATTATCGGTAAAAAAAAAACATTGGAAGCAGATAAGAACAAAAGAATTAAAGGAGAAAGTACTTTTGTTTTTGTGGGTTTTTTTTTTATCAAAGCCAAAAACCTAAATATTCCATATCGTTTTCTTTTCTTTCTTTTTCCCCCAGTTTTTTTTTCTCAAGAGTACCTGAATCAAACATACAATAACAACCAATCGTCAGTTACGTTAAGAATTGTTAATGTCTTCATCCAATCTCTGTCTTTTTCCTCTCTCCAGCCTTCACCAGTCGATTTTTTTTAAAGTGAGATTTCACATATACGCTGACAAAATCCAAAATTGTGGTTTTGGATATCGAAATTTCCATACTATTTGTCTGTCTCAGTATCTATCTATCCCCCCACTCTCTCTCTCTCTCTCTCTCTCTCTCTCTCTCTCTCTCTCTCTCGATATATATATATATATATATATATATATATGAAATGAACAAACAATGTGTTTGAAATGGCGATAGCCGACAATTTTTGGGGAGATTATGTGCTTAATTAAAGTCATACCTAATTTGTTAATTAATTAATTATAATTAAATGAATTAGGCGTGCATATCGGTTTAAATGTAAAGCGTAAACAAATCGAGAAAAAGTCGATCTCTGTATGTACATTTCAGCCTATTAGGCCTCATAAAGTAAAGTAAAGTCGTCAGGGTGGCCTAAAGTCGGTATCAGCCAAACAGCGAGGCAGTCTATCCCATTTTCAATACTGCTAGACCAAGGAGATTGTTTTTGCATCTGAGGTGGAGCGCCACACCTACCATCAGCTCCTTACTTCACTGTACAGATTTCTGTGCTATTCATACGCTGAGTTGGCGTGGGCCGGTATCGAACTAGGAAACCTTATGGTTTCGAAGCACTTTATATTTGTTATAGCACTGACTTATCCAATTAATATTTGTATCAATCAAGTATTGGGATTAACTCAATATTTTTTTTACCGGTAAGTCATTCCCATTATATATATAATATATATATATATATATTATATATATATATATATATATATATATATCTTATTATAATGGAGATTGTGTGTTTGTTTGTCTGTAACCGAAACTATATTACTATACAAATCACAATTCCCTTTGTTATTTACATCACATTCTCCATGATTTTATTTTTATTTAAACCTCAATTATTAATAAAATTATTTTACATCATTAAGACTTTGAGTATATCTATGTACTAATAGCATGCAATTGTATTTATATATACAAGAAAATAGCGGATTATAGTGTGAATGGGAAGGCTAATTTGCATATTGATATTAAAAAAAATTATTTTAATAAATATATGCTTAGAATTATTGATTTCTAATTGTTTGGTTTTATCTTTTTGAATATGAGCAAAAATCTCGGGGATAAATCTTAAAAGAAATCCATTAACAAGAAGAAAAACTAATATTATTCTTTACTTCCTATTTTAACTAAATGGTTAAATTAGAAAAATTTACCAATGAAAGACGGGAGTAACAGAAAATGATGGAAGAGTTACTTTCAAAGTTGTTCTATTTTTCAATCATACCTCCTCTGTTCCAAATCTTTTTATCTGCATTCAGTTTCATTAGCCTTTCTAATTTAATATATGTTTATTATATTAAAACTTAAATACTTGCACCCGGAGGGTGCATATATTTGCTAGTATATATAATAAAGGGAACGGTTTGCAGAAAAGGACCAGTTAAAAAGAATAAAAATTAATTTTAAAAATCAAAGAAATCCCACCGTCAAAGAGGCAAGGTGGTCGACCCCTCTGAATAATAAAAAAATTATTGAAGGGACAAAACCACCCAGAGTGAGACCACCTGTCGAACTGATTCCCTTTCCATAAACACCCCCTAAGATGATGACATTAACTGTAATCGAAACCTTTTAGGATTTCCCAGAAAAAAAATGTATATAAAGCCTCATAAATTTTAACATTTCCAAAAAGGTCAGCGGTCTCGTGATATTCATGGGTATACACTGATACCTGTGGTTAGAAATATATAGAGAGAGGGAAGGAGGAGGTGGAAGAGAGAGAGGGGAGGAGAAGAGAGAGAGAGAGGGAGGGGAAGAGAGAGAGGGAGGTAGGGGAAGAGAGAGGGGGGGGAGAGTGACCGGTTTAGCAGTATCGGGAGAGCATTTGACTCGGAACCACAAGGTTATACCGATCCTCGCCAACTCTGCGTATGAGTAGCACGGCTTGGAACTATGCGGTAAAGTGTCGATCTGATGGTAGGTGTGGCGCTCCACCTCAGACGCAGAAACAATTTCCCCGATTTAGTGTTAGAGAAAATGGGATAGACTCCCTCTCTCTCCGGCTGAGAAGAGTTCTGGAGAACTTAGGAGACTTGTTGTCACTCAGACTCAAGGAAAAGCCATCAGCTAACGCTGATGTGAAAACTCAAAAATAAATAATAATAATAATAATAATAATAAATAATAATAAAAACTGAAAAAAAAGTATCGACATATTTTGGGGGGGAAAGTGTGAGATTTGTTGTTTGTTATTATTTCACCTTTTGTGACTTTTTCACACCGTTTCATTGTAATTATTCACTGGAGTCTAAGTGACAGCAAGTCTCTACGACTATTCTGTGTATTCTAGCCGGTTCTTACCAATGTTGTTGTCTAGATGATCTCTATTCATTCTTTTGATTTCAAATTCCTCCTGTCAGTTTTCCAAATTTTGGGCACAGAAATGGGCAGAAATTATTATTCATATAATTACTCTCTCTCTCTCTCTCTCTCTCTCTCTCTCTCTCTCTCTCTCTCTCTCTCTCTCTCTCTCTCTCTCTCTCTCTCTCTCTCTCTCTCTTTCTTTCTTTCTCTCTCTCTCTCTCTTTCTCTTCTCTCCTATTCTCTCTCTCTCTCTCTCTCTCTCTCTCTCTCTCTCTCTCTCTCTCTCTCTCTCTTTAGCCATGTCCAATTGGGTAGATTGATTTTCCCTTTTTTTTAATTATCAAGTTCTCTCAAACATTAAAAGTTGTGTGTTAAAATCCTTAGAAAAAAACAAAACGGATTCCGCAGAAATTGGTTCACAACCTCTCAAATCCTGACTATTCGTCGAATCATAGAAGGGGTCCGAACAAAGAATCTTGAGGCAACCCTACTATTTGTAAACTTCTCCAAGGCATTTGATTCCATACACAGAGGGAAGATGGAGCAAATACTACTAGCCTACGGCCTCCCCAAAGAAACAGTTACCGCCATAATGATGCTCTATCAAAACACCCAAGCCATGGTACGCTCACCTGATGGTGACACAAATCTCTTTGATATTGTCGCTGGAGTCCTACAAGGAGATACGCTAGCGCCATATATATTTATAATATGCCTAGATTACATACTTTAAACATCAATAGATCCCATAAAAGAAAAAGGCCTCACACTAATAAAAGCCAGAAGCAGGCGATATTACGCCCAGTCTATTATGAATGCAAACTATGCAGATGATCAGGCTCTTCTTGCAAATACACATTCACAAGCCGAATTCTTTCTACGCAGCCAAGAAAAGGCAGCACAGAACATTGCCCTATACTTGAAATCCGATAAAACTGAGTTCATGTATTTTAGAAATGAAGCAGACATCTCCACATAAGAAATACTGATATCAAAAATTAGATATCTTACTTTCACCGTTGTTTGAGGAAATAGCATCAAAGATCGTTTACTAAAATGCACCAAAAATTCTCGTTTTCGCAACATTTAACCTAGAAATTTCAATATTCTAAAACAGAAAATCTTGCCATTTCATACAAAACGAATAAAATATCATGACTAGAATTCAGATTGAAAATATGCCCCTCCCCTTCACCAGACACCTCCGATATGCCGCTTTTTACCTAATAATTAAGCTGTAACAGTGATAACATTTTAAAAGATTGAAATCTATTTCCCAAGACGAAGGCAAAGTTTTGAAGAACATATTTTGTAAGGTAAGTCTTTATGTAAATTTGGAACTTTCGCCAGATTGGAGACATTACAGTTCGAAAATCGACCTACCCTAATTTCCAAGTCTTCTCGTATGCATTCTCTCTAGTTTGTCGCTTGAAATATCCATATAGTTTTTTTCTTCCAATTTCTGTTTTCTTATTTTTGACGTGTTTCTGTTTGTCCATATGTTGCATTTGCTGTTATTTGCTACTGTAATTAGTCTTTCTTTGCTTCTTTTTTAGTCTATTTTGTCGGTTAGAAACTTGCAAATAATATTTCTTTAGTATCGAGGGAATTTTTATCAGTATAGTGAAAAATAATCTTTTCTGCAAAACGGAAACAAGCACAAATATATTTGATAAAAATGGTTTGCAAATGTCTGCGATAGAACTGTCGGGCCATATGAACTTTAGGCACCCCTTTTTGATCTTGATTAAGAAAGGACATGTTTTTCATTTACACCGTCAATATCCGGTTGTTCTAACAGACGATTTTAGATTTTTTTTAAATTATAAAACTAACCCCAAACCCTAACCTTTAATAAACAACCAGATATTGACGGTGTAAATAAAAACATGTCCCATCTTAATCGAGATCAAAAAGGGGTGCCTAAAAGTAATATGTTCCGAACTGTCTACAGAACAACTAAAAATGTTATTTTAAGCTTATGAAATTTTATTTTCTTAGTTTCGGGGGTGGAGTGTTAATAACTTTCCTCGATGGTGGAATGTAGGTCCGTTAAGTTGATTTAATCAAAAATGTGTGACGAGACTGAAAGGCAGCCGTATGAACAAGCGGATTCCCAGCCCCACAAACAAAGTGCGTCAGGATATGTTTGGCCTGTGGCTGTGGCGAGCGGCTACGGATACTCGAACTCGCTACCTCCTCGTAGCTGAGGTGTTGTTAGTAGAGACCCAAATAAAGTATATCTGAATTTGCATAAGCGTATTTGAACGAGCAGAAATAAAGACGGACTGTCGCTGACGGAGCGAGTGAGGAAGAAAGTGTTTGGACGGCAAGTGAAATCTGACGACTGCTATTTGATGTGAGAGTGGCGTGTTCGGTTGGGAAAGGAATTGCATTTCGTTTGCTGGAGAGACTTTCAAAGGATTCATATTACCTTGAACTTTTGGACCCCTTCATATGCTATTTGTTTATTTACTGCTAAGAAAAAAAGAAAAAATTAAGGTGATCATCCTCTAAGTGTGTTAATTCCATGTTTTTACACTTCTACGTGTACGAAATTAATTACAATGAATGTGTTGCCGGATGAACGGTTGGTTGGTGTGTTTTATTTGAACCGCTGGTCGTGATTAAATGCTAAAGGTAGCTCGTACAGACAAACCAGACTATCTTGAGGCAAAATAGAAACGTGAGTTCGAATCTCACCAGGATCATATTCTTTAATTTTTTTTTTTTTTTGTCGTTATTTTTTTATTTTTTATTTTTTTCTAATACCGACCCGTGTGATCTGCGAAAAACAAAACACTGAAACAAAGTTGATGTTTTTGTTTAGTTTATTTCTTTAACGGCATATAAACTCCTAATGGGTTAAGTAATACTGAGAATCTGTGTTACGCCTTAAAGATACGTGGTTCAAAGTTAACTGACCTGAAAAAATGTAAAAGTTTTTAAATAAAGTAACTGGTGCATTATATCTTTTATTCATTAATATATCAACACTGAACATTTCATTAAATTCGGTTAATTCCCTGATTTTTGGTATTTTCTTTCTTTCAGCGGGGTGACATACGATGGTGAAATTTAGGTCCGTTAAGTTCGATTTAACCAAAATATCTCATGAGAAAAAAAAAAGATCGCCTGGTGTTATTATTCAACGCCATAAATGGCACAACGCTAGATATCCTCCAGCATACCAAGTTGTTCCAGACTCAAAACAACCAAAAGAATGCCAGCCTACTCAACATCAGATCCAACAATCAGATTCCAGCCTCTCGAAGCAGAACAGGAATAAAGATAAGTATTTGCACGATGATTGTTATTAAGACGTCCTCATCCCCTTCCAAATGAAAACCGCTACGCAACATTAGGAGTAAACAAGCAACAAAAATAAGATGAAAGAAAAACTAGTTAAAATGTAATAATAATAAAATGCTTCATCTTAAAATTTTGGCAAAATTAAAACTATTATTTCACTGAATTTTTTTGACGTGGCTTGATAATTTGTAGTATTTGCATTATTCAGACTAAAGATGAGGACAATAGTCCGAATAATCCTAATAAAAGGTGTAAGCAAGCAACAAAAATAAGATTAAACGAAAAACAAGATAAAAATTACGAGACAAAATAAATCCTCATGAAGACATTTTTAATCGATGATTTATTTTTAAAATCATAAAGAGGGATTATTTAGTGCCGCGGTTCCTAGTTCGATACCGGCCCTCGCCAACTCAACATATGAGTAGCACAGATAAAGTAAGGAGCTTATTGTAGGTGTGGTGCTCCACCTAAGACGCAAAAACAGTCTCCTTGGTCTAGCGCTAGTGAAAAGGGGATAGACTCCCTCGCTGATTGGCTGATACCGACTTTAGGCCACCCCTACGACTTTACTTTATATATATATATATATATATATATATATATATATATATATATATATATAGCAATAGCATAATATTTACAGATCACTGCCGTTCCTCCCAATCCTATAACCCCACCACCAGAACACTTTCCTCTCAAATCACTCAAATGCAGATCCACAAAGTTTGATGCAAATATGACATAGGAAGGACGTCCTTTCCGTTGTATCAGATGAATCAGATGATAAAATCTGATACTAATGCACCACTATACGTCTTTTAAGACCAGAATCTGACTTACAGATTTTGTTATAGATTGCACAAGACACATTGTTTGTTCCTGGAGTTTGCATGAATTGTCCCTGATGAGATTTCCTATGATTGACATATCCAGGCCTTAGAATAATCCAAATAATCCAAATTAAAACTATTACATCTATCACTAGTAAGCAAGCAACAAAAATAAAATGAAAAGAAAAACGAGACAAAAATTAATAAGCAAAAAAAAAACAAAGCCCTCATCTAAACAATCTGGACAACTGAAGACATTTTTAATCGATAGTTTATTTTTAAAATCACAAAGAGGGATTATCTAGTGCCGCGGATTTTGGACACTTTTGTATTTCTTTTCGATACCGTTAATATATATATATATATATATATATTTGTATATGTATAAGTATTAACTTACCGGTGGGTATAAGAACGATCGTTGGAAGCGCACAATATCCAGAGGTTAAGGTTAAGAAAAAACAAATACAAAGTGCTCAATACAATGTAGAGCATAAATTTATTTAAGAATGGAAATGAGTAACCTACTCGAGTTTCATCGATAGATTCTTCAGGGTTACTTTTAAATTAATCGAGTTTACGATTAATCTTTGGTGTTATAAACATGCCCGTAAACTCGATTAATTTAAAAGTAACCCTGAAGAATCTATCGATGAAACTCGAGTAGGTTACTCATTTCCATTCTTAAATAAATATATATATATATATATATATATATATATATATATATATTCTTTTTTTCTATACGGGTCACCCTATAATAGCAATCGTTTTGTCTACTGCGCATTTCTATATTAAAACAAATGTACTTTTATTGAAAGAGATAGTTATTCTTCGTCATGGAAAGAACTGAAGGAGGAGACGATAATGGCGAAGCGGCAAACGATTTTTTCCCCAAATATTCCAACCGACCATCGACTTCATCCACACTATCAATAAAGAGTAGAGAGTGAGGGTGGGAGAGAAAGAAGTAGATTTGTTGGGTGTGGGGGAGTAGCGGGTAGGGGGTGCGGACTGTGTCCCCCCGGAGTAGTTATTAGTTACAATGGACATAAAAGAAGGCACCCATTAGCTGGTAATGATGGCGTTGATAAACAGGGATGTCGGCTGCGAATATCGTTGTATGCAGACATTGTACGGATAATGGCGAAATCCTTGGAGATTTTGACCATTGCATCATGATGGCGGGGGCGGGGGTAATTGGAGAGAGGGGGGTGATCCGGGGGAAAAAATAGAAACAAGCATATTTATATTTCTTGCTTAGAAATTGTATGTGGGGGACGAAGATAGGGAATGAAAGGGAGGAGTGTGTGAGAGGAGTGTGTGAGAGAGTGTGTGTGAGATAGAGTGTGTGAGAGAGAGACAGAGAGATAGAGTGTGAGTACGTGTTTGAAAGAAAGAGTGTGTTTGAGAGAGAGGAGGGGGGAGAGAGAGGGTAGGTTTGTGTGAGAGATTGAAATAGAGGGGGAGAGAACGTTTGAGAGAGAAAGAAAAAGAGAGAACGTGTGTGTGTGCATGTGTGGGTGAAAGAGAGAGAGAGAGTCTCTCTCTCTCTCTCTCTCTCTCTCTCTCTCTCTCTCTCTCTCTGTGTATTTGTCTGTCTCTCTCTGTGTATATATATGTGTGTGTGTGTGTATGTGTGTGTGTGTGAGAGAGAGAGAGGAGAGAGAGAGAGAGAGAGAGTGTGTGGTGTGTGTGTGTGTGTGTGTGTGTGTGTGTGTGTGATGAGAGACACATTTAACTGGCCTCTCTTCATAGCCAAACGCGAAATAAATTCTTCGACTCTTTTTCTTATTTTTGTCTTTTCTTAAAGAGAATGTACGAGTTTCCATATTTTTTACTGCTAGCTTAAAACAAAAAAACAAAACCAAAAAAAACAACAGCAACATTGAATACATACTCTATATCATAAAAAGTAATTTGTCGGTGGGGCTTAGAATACTTTGACTGTATCCCCTGAAAAAAGACAAAAACGGGTTATCTGGTATTATATGCGTTATTTGGACTATTGTCCTCACCTTCATTGTTATCTGTACAACGTTTTGGCCGATGTTCCCCGGCCTTCTTCAGGTATTTCTTGTCGAACTCGGAAACCTTCTTGTCGTAATCGGAAACCTTGTTTTCGAACTCGGGAAGCTTAAAGAAGGCCGGATGGCACATCGGCCGAAACGTTGTACAGATAACAATGAAGATGAGGACAGTAGTCCGAATAACGCAGATAATAGTAATCATCAAGCCTCATCTCAAACATTCCGGGATGTTCTGGGTATGACACAAAACTCTATCAGATGGTGAAGCTCCAGTTCTGGAACTGTAATGGCAACGATTGGTGGCTTTACACGCCACCAATCGTTGCCATTACTCCCGGGTCCACTCTGTATAAGAGAGGTATTACCTGTTAGGGTTGTATCTATGGGTAAAATAGCTCTATTTGAAAATGATTTGTATTCGATAAGAGCGTGTGCAAAAATATTCTTAAGTAACAATTAAACAAAAAATGTAAATATGAAAACACAATGAACGTGATTCACTAACCTCTATGCATAAAATAACCGTAGACGGGTTGACATGCCGTTAACATCAATCAACACAAAGGGAAATACAGACAGACATGTTCAAGATTTGAATTTAGTTCGTTGAGTCAATTTTTTTACGATAAAAATAACATGCACTTGTTAATCGTGTTCAATCGGGGGTGTCAGTCTCGTTGTTTTTAACCGAACTACAACCAGTTTGAATTCAGGGGTTTTCTTCTCGTAAATTGGTTGTCTAACCAAGGCTAAAGAACCCGGTCTGCCTTGCTATTTTATCCATAACTGTGGGAGATGGATCCATGCCATTCCCAAGGGCATTAGTGTGAATTGAAACGCAAACAGTTTCGATCAAGATTTGAAGTCGGTCGCCAATTCTATCTTCTACGACGATAACCGTTATGCTTGCGCGCCTCTACAAAAAAAAAAGAAAGAAAGAAAGCTGCAGTGAGATTAGAAAAAAAGAGATGGGGTGAAAATGTATCAAAGAGATAGAGAAAAATAGAAACAATTTAAAAGAAAGAAAGAAAGAAAGAAAGAAAGAAAGAAAGAAAGAAAGTTGGCGTGAAATTAGAAAAAGAAAGTGATGGAGTGACAATATATAAAAAAGAGAGAGAAAGATGTGAACATTGCGAGAAAGAAAGAAAGAAAGAAAAAAAAGCTGCAGTGAGATTGGAATGTATGAAAGAGATAGCGAAAGAGAGGAACAACTTACGAGAAAGAAAGAAAGAAAGAAAGAAAGAAAGAAAGAACGAAAGAAAGATGTGAAAAATAAATTGGGAAAAAATAAGAAAAAGAAAGAAAGAAAGAAAGAAAGAAAGAAGCAGGGAGATTGAAATGTATGAAAGAGATAGCGAAAGAGAGGAACAATTTACGAGAAAGAAAGAAAGAAAGAAAGAAAGAAAGAAAGAAAGAAAGGTGTATACCCGTTTGAAAAGAATGAGATAAAGACTAAAGCGAAGAGAAGAAAAGAAAGTGACAAAAAGTACAAAGAAAACCAGACAGTAAAAGAGCGTGATAGCTTACATGAAAATATCCGAGAGAGAGAGATAGAGAGAGAGAGAGAGAGAGAGAGAGAGAGAGAGAGTAATTAGATAATAATTCAGAAGCGTGCAGGCCTATCTTATCTAGACCGGTCAATTTCCAATCCACACTCCATCAACTTATCGTAAAACGTGATAGGGACCCAACCCTTCTTACTTATTTGTCGTCGTCGTCACTAATATTACGACCGCTGTTTTTATTGTAGTTGATATGATATGCTTTATCGTTTTAACCAGAGTCTGGCATAAGGCCAAATAAAAGGGAAAACAGACATAGGAAGATTATGTTGGGTCAATTTCACAAGAGGATAATGCCTGCCTAAATTAATCGAAAATCAAAATTCAAATTCTCCGTTTTAAACTGGTCTGAAACTCTTTTATCTGATCTTTCTTTCCTCTCATTGAGTGGTCTGTTATAATTTTTGTGGCCATCCTTTAAGCTTCAAGCAACAGCGCTGTCCAGCGGAGATCCTTTGTATTAAGCAGAGAGCGATCCTTAGTGAAGAATCCTTTGGTTATTCCTTGGTGCTCCTCAGTCTTACAGGTCCTTCGTCAATGATTGCAAATGGACGTCTCTAAGTATCAGCGATTAGGTAGTCAACCAACCACGTATTCGGCCTGTTGATTGGCTGAAGTTTAATTCACGAGACCTCACTTAGTCTATAAATTTAAGTGGTAGATTGTAGCACGGCTTATATCACTAAAATATGGGCACCTCTCGTAGTGTAATGGTTAGCAAGGTAGACTGTCAAACCATGATTAATTAGTTCGAGCCTCACTGGGTACCCCTTTCAAATAGAAAGCACATTTTTTCAACATAGTCTCCTTTTGGTCTACACACTTCGTCCATTGATGTTGCAGTGCTTGGATTATATCGTTCCAAAAAACATGAACAGTATTCTATGAACTTTTCATCAAAGGCTGTTGAAAGTTCTTGGTCGAACCAAGAAGAGAATGGACCATATGACCTTTAGGCACCCCTTTTTGCGATCTCGATTCGTGGGGGACATTTTTTCCATTTATAATGTCAAAATCCGGTTAATTGTTAACAGACGATTTTTAGAGTTTTTTTTTAATTATAAAATTAACCCCTAACCCTAACCCCTAACAAACAACCGGATTTTGACGGTATAAATGAGAAAAGTGTCCTTGTGAGTCAAGATCGCGGAAGGGGTGCCTAAAGGTCATATGGTCCAAGAGAATAACCAAGGACTATAAAACGAATAAGCTATTCCAAATACACACAGTTTAAAAACAGTCGACAGTTTAAAAAATAGCTTTCATTTTCACTATTAAATTAAATCTAAAAAAAGATTTGAATAAGGATGAATAAAACAAAACATCTTCGGTATAAAATAACCCAAGAAGGTTTGAAATGCCGTAAGTCCAACCAACCAACCAACAAAACACTATTTTTTCTCAAGTAGAATCAACTCACATCATTTTTGAAAAATAGCATTCATTTTGACTATAAAATTAAGTTTTTAAAAAGATTTGAATACCCATAAAGGATGAATAAAACTAAATGCCTTCGACATAAAATAACCCAACAAGGGTTGAAATGCCGTAAAATCCAACCAACCAACCAAATAAATAAGCAGCAGATGAAAAGAGTTGATGAGGAACTGCTTTTCTGAAGTGTCTTTAAATCTTTAATAAAATTGAAAACCGTAAATAAAAAGGTATGTCTCTTCTTGGTTGGGCCGAGCATTTTTCGACACAACTCGTATCTATAGATATACTTAACATTAATAAATATGAATATTTTTATGTATTTATTATATATATATATATATATATATATATATATATATATATATATATATGAATTCCAATAAATCCTTGCTTTAAAAACACCACCTATATACACTAAATACGCAAATACACGAATTATCCCATATATATATATATATATATATATATATATATATATATATATATATATATATATATACAGGAATGGTATAGAATCAAAGTAAAGATTTTATCGTTATTAACACACATACATAAACATACACACAGACACACACGCACACACACATATATATATATATATATATATATATTTGTGTGTATATGTATAATTCTACTGAATTTATAAATATATATATATATATATATATATATATATATATATATATATAGGAAATCCAATAAATAATCCTTGTTTTAAAAATCCTACCTACATGCATAAACACATGCACCATCCTATATATATATATATATATATATATATATATATATATATATATATATCTTCTTTTCTTTTCTTTTCTTTCTTATTTACACATATATATATATATATATATATATATATATATATATATATAATGCTGTCCAAATCTCTATAGCCTCCAACCCTCCGAATTAGATACCTCTTTACAAATACCTTAATGGCAATATAAGCCTTCGTTTTAATAATGAAGAATTCTGTCCGTTTTCAAAATCATTGTCATTAACATTATTAACGATTTCTTCATCTCCATCTTCATCTTCATCTTCTTCTTCCCACCCTTGGACAAAGATGTCTTCGTTTCTTTTATATATTTCGAGTCTTCTTTTCTTTCCTCTTTTTTTTTTTTAATATCTACCCTCTTTAATTTCCCGCTGTGCAATTTCCACCCCGCCTCGATTTTCTATTGTTTAAATCTAAATGTTTAATATATCGCCAAAGGGCAAACAATATAAATAAACGAAATCTTAAGCAATGTCTTCATCACCCTCTCACGTTTATTTTGCCTATCTCATTCTTTAATTCATCGTGTCTCTGTGTGTGTGTCTGCGTTCGCGCACATGTCTACGTATGTATTTGGTGTTGACAGATTTTTAAACAACAAAAAAATTACGGCAATAGCTTCCGGGTCAGTTTTTAAATGTGACACCTTCAAGCAATGTTTTTGTTGATTTTATATTTCCTCTTGTCTTTTGGTGACAGTTTGTCAACTCTTTTTTGTTTGTTTTTTGTTTTTTGCATTAAATTTTACCTTGCAGTTCAAAATCCTTCCTTTCTCTTATTCGCCTCCCATTAACCCTGAAGTAAATTATTATTTAATCACTTATATCTATATTAATAATTAGAAAAAGTTTATATGTCTGTCCGCTTTATTTGGCCGAATAATTTGATGTAGATCTATCAGATGAATAGTTATAGTAAAATCATTTTCAATTAATTTTTATAGTAAAATCATTTCCAATGCATTTTTATAGTAAAATCATTTTCAATGTATTTTTGTAGTAAAATCATTTTCACTGCATTTTTATAGTAAAATCATTTTCAATGTATTTTTGTAGTAAAATCATTTCCAATAAACTCTTATAATAAAATCATATCCAATGGATTTTTATAGTAAAATCATTTCGAGTTGATTTTATGGAAAAGCATTTCCAATACATTTTAAAGGTAAAATCCTTTTCAATGTATTTTTATAGTAAAATTATTTTCAATGCATTTTTATACTAAAGATATTTCCAATAGATTTTTATAGTAAAATCATTTCCAATGCATTTTTATAGTTTATTTTATGGTAAAAGCATTTCCAATGCATTTTAATGGTAAAATCATTTTCAATGCATTTTTATAGTTGATTTTATGGTAAAAGCATTTCCAATGCATTTTAATGGTAAAATCATTTTCAATACATTTTTATAGTTGATTTTATGGTAAAAGCATTTCCAATGCATTTTAATGGTAGAATCATTTTCAATACATTTTTATAGTAAAATTATTTTTAATGCATTTTTATACATAAATTATTTCCAGTGCATTTTTGTCGTAAAATCATTTCCAATGGATTTTATGGTAAAAGCATTTTTAATGCATTTTTATAGTAAGATAAGTTCCAATGCATATTTATAATAAAATCATTCCCTCTGCATTTTTATAATAAAATTACTGCCTACTACATTTTCATCGTAAATTCATTTCCAATAAAATTTCATAGTGAAATCATTATCCAATGCATTTTTATACTTAAATAATTTTCAATACTTATTCATAATAAAAATCATTTTCCAATGCATTTTTACAATTATATTATTTATATGCATTTTTATAATAAAATCATTTTCCATGTATTTTACAATAAATTCCTTGTCCACTGTATTATATACTGCATTTTATAGTAAAATCATTTCCCTAATATTGTGTTAAAGATATTGCTGGAAAATTTTCTCGTTTTTTTCATCTTCCTAATAATGGTGTGCGCGCACTTGTGTGTGTGTGTGTGTGTGTGTGTGTGTGTGTGTGTGTGTGTGTGTGTAGATTTTGTCGGCTAGTAACGAATTGGCCAAAATTCGATCTATTTGTCCATGGTGACTATGGTCACTATCAATTCTAATGATATGGTTGCGATTGTAGAAAAGGATCTGGAAACCGGACAGAGTTGGGGGAGGGGGAGACCAATTACCGGAAGAAAAAACAAATATCACGTGTTGCCTTATCCCCTCTACCCCCCTTTTTTCCCGTCCATTAATATTATGCACTTTGCGGGGTTTTCACACAAATAACAACTGGTCCTTTTTTTACCGAAGTTTGAGTGACAAAAGTCTCCTAAGCTCCCTTGGACCCTCCTCAGTATTATTGCCGATTTCAACGGTACTACGGTAAAAACTGTGTCAATTCTTCCTCGGATTTATACCTCATTCTCGTTTTTAGGTACTTCGAGATTTTTCCGAGTGCTCTGACTATGATCGGTATTACCTTCATCTTCAAAAATACCAAATATTATGCTCTTTACGAGTTTTTCACACTAGTAATAACTGGTGGTCTTCCCTAGAGTCTGAGTGAGAGAAAGTCTCCTCAGCTTTCCAGGACCATGCTCGGTATTACTGCCGATTTCAATTGTACTTGAACTGGGACTGTTTCAATTCTTTCTCGGATTTCTATTTCTCCGTTCACTTTTTTTAATAACTTGGAGATTGGTCCGAGTGCCCCGACTATGATTGGTACTACTCTCACCTTCATATTCGACACTTAGTATTAATCCGGGTGCTCTGACTTTGAGAAAGAAAGTCTTCTCAATTGTCGATGACACTTCTCAGTATTATAGCCGATTTCAATGGTACTGTGGTCAGGACTGTTTCAATTTTCCTCGGATTTATACTTCAGTCTATTTTTAGGTACTTCGAGATTGTTCCGGGTGCTCTGAATATGATCGGTATTACTGTCATCTTCAAAAATAACAAGTATTATGCTCTTTACGAGTTTTTCAAAGCAGAAATAACTAATAGTCTTCACTGGAGTAGAAAGTTTCCTCAGTTTACCAGTATATATATATATATATATATATATATATCCGAAAATTTTTGGGAAAATATGTGCTTAATTGAAGTCATACCTAATTTGAAAATTTATTAGTTGATAATTAATGAATTAGGCGAATATATCTGTTCAAATATAAGGCGTAAACAAATCGAGAAAAAGTCGATCTCTGTATGTACATTTCGGCATGTTATGCCTCATCAGCAGAGGTATAGACAGGAATATATATAGTATATATCAGTTTAAAAACAAACGAAAAATCTGGAAACCCAGCTAGTGTAATGGTTAGAATCCCCGCCTGTCAGCCTGGCAGTTAGGGTTCGAATCACACACATGGCAGTTTCCTGTCTATAACTCTGCTGATGAGGCATATATATATATATATATATATATATATATATATATATTCTAACTATGCAAACCGTTATTAACAGTACTGATATTTGGATGATCAGGATTTTTCCTTTGTTTTCCAATTCCTCCAATCTTTTCCCCAAACACTTGGGGACCGTTCCAAGTGCACAAATTACTACTGGAATCACTGTCACCCTCACGTTCCAGTGAGATATGCAGCATGTGTATTTCTTACTCAGTACAAGTTAAATCTGGTAAGCTCCAAGTACAGTTAAATGTTTGGGAATTAGGAAGAGTGATCCTGGAACTAGCACTTGAAGGCTTACAATGGAAGGTTACATTATATATATATATATATATAAATGTCTCTATCCCTGTCTGTCTGTCTGTCTGTCTGTCTCTCTCTCTCTCTCTCTCTCTCTCTCTATCTTATTCCCGCTTGATGTAAAATGGTTTGTAACATGTATTCACAATTATTCAGACTGCTTTTCCAAGTAAGACTTTCTCCTCCCCCTCCCTCCCTCTTCCTCTCTCTCTCTCTCTCCCCTACCTATCTGTCTACCTATCTATCGTCTTTTTCTCTCGCTCGTGTGCGCCCTCTCTCTCTATCTGACACTCACCACCAATATAAAAGGGGAACATTCCTATTGTTCCCAATGACAAAAACCGTTTTCCATTTCGAGATGCAACTGATAAAGTTTCCAATTCAAGTTTTATTTTGGAACCGACAACAAACAAAGAACAAGGCCAAACTCTGCTCCACATTGGCATCTCTCTACCCAAAAGAAGAAGAAGAAAGAAAGAAACAAAAAAGGGGGGTGACATTTTCTCTGTGTGTGTGTGTCGCCGTGAACAGAATTGGAAAATCCTGAGTGGATGGTAAATCCCCAATCAAAAGGTCAAACAAGTACAACAACAAAAACATCACAAGAAATTTGGTCGATCCAGAAATTCTTTTAGGATGAAAATATTTCGGATATCAGATTTGAAAAGTGACATGCAGATAAAGTAGAAAAGTACTTTATCAACATCATTGACAATCATAATTATATCGTTTCTAATATATATATATATAAAGAATATTCTCTTGCCACCTGAAACAAACATCGTTTCTCAATGGTAATCATGCTCACACACACACACACACACACACACACACACACAATCCTGAGGTTTCTTTCGCTGTTGTTTATCGCAAAAGATTTATACACACACGCGCAACCACACACCTAAAAAAATGCACAATGCTTTTTTTTTCGATACACACACTTGCACAGACCCATACTCACACCGTAAAAGAGTCATATTTCAAACTGTCTATTTTTCAGCGTTCTTTTTTCAAACTTCAATTTTAAAGAGACTAATAAACAAGGACTATCACTCGCTTTTCTCGTTATTCTGTGATGAAAATTTCTTATTACCTTCCATATACCAACAAATGCCCTGAAGATGATCTAATTAATAGATCGAAACACTGCAGCGTCAGCCAATAAACTCACCACTTAACTCATTTAAACCTGTGTTTTTTCAATCTTTCTTAATAACTATATATATATATATATATATATATATATATATATATATATCGTTTCTAATTAATATATATATATAATATATATATATATATATATATATATATATGGGAGAATATGTGCTTAATTGAAGTCATGCCTAAATTTAGAAAATTAATAAATTGATAATTAATGAATTAGGCGGGCATACCCGTTCAAATGTAAGGCTAAAAAAATCGAGAAAAGTTGTTTAGCCTTATATTTGAACGGGTATGCCCGCTTTATTCTTTAATTAGCAATTTATTAATTTTCAAAAATTAGGTATGACTTCAATTAAGCACATATTTTCCAAAAAATTGTCGGCTAAAAAAAGCCATATCAAACACATTGTTTATTTGTTTACTTCTCATATATATATATATATATATATATATATTTGTATATGTATAAGTATTAACTTACCGGTGGGTATAAGAACGATCGTTGGAAGCGCACAATATCCAGAGGTTAAGGTTGAGAAAAAACAAATACAAAGTGCTCAATACAATGTAGAGCATAAATTTATTTAAGAATGGAAATGAGTAACCTACTCGAGTTTCATCGATAGATTCTTCAGGGTTACTTTTAAATTAATCGAGTTTACGATTCATCTTTGGTGTTATAAACATATATATATATATATATATATATATGCATGTTAATTATTATTAATATATATGCATGTTAATTTTTATTAATATATGATTCTTCCAGCCTCCACATCCATTAATATAAATTGAAAAAACTGGAACACATCACCCCTGATAATGGCACTTCGAAGTGCCGAAAGTACTCGGTACATGAACCTTGGTGGACTAATCCACAAATTCCACCCAAATCGAAAATCGACGGGAGAGTACATTTATTTATATATATATATTATGTACTAAACTTATTGATAAAACCTTGCTGTAAGAAAAAAAAAACGGCAAATAGTTTGATAGTAAAAATATAGTACCGAACTTCACTGAAAAAATGAAGAAAAGAAAAGACCCAGAGAGTCGTACCAACCGAAAATAATCGATTAAAACTAAAAGATTTGGCCAAAAGAAATATATATATATATATATATATATATATATATATATATATATATATATATATATATAATTTGTCAGTGTGGCTTCATAGCTCGCAGCAAGGCTGGGCTGCTATCACACTCGAGGAAACACATAATGTCTTCTTGATAGCATGCACAATATGGGAAGAAACAAATCACTCACTGCTGATATATATATATATATATATATATATATATATATATATATATATATAAATCGCTAGGATTATCTAAAGCTAAAATGTAAAAAGTTCTCAATACATAAGCAAATAATAAAGTAATAAAGTAAATAATAAATAAATAATAAATAATATATCTTATTATAATGGAGATTGTGGGTTTGTCTGTCTGTAACCGAAACTATATTACTATACAAGTCACAATTCCCTTTGTTATTTACATCACATTATCCATGATTTTATTTTTAATTCAATCTCAATTAATAATAAAATTGTTTTACATCATTAAGACTGTTGACCATATCTACATACTAATAACTTGCAATTGTATTTTTATATACAAAAAAATAGCGGTTTACAGTGTGAATGGGAAGGCTAATTTGCATATTGATATTAAGAATTTGATTTTGATAAATATATGCTTAGTATTATTGATTTCTAATTGTTTTGTTTTATCTTAATGAATATGAGCAAAAATCTCGGGGATAAATCTTAAAAGAAATCCATTAACAAGAAGAAATAACTGTAATATTATTCTTTACTTCCTATTTTAACTAAATAGTTAAATTAGGAAAATTTACCAATGAAAGACGGGAGTAATGGAAAATGATGGAAGAGTTAGTTTCAAAGTTGTTCTATTTCATTCTTATTCAGTTTCATTAGCCTTTCTAATTTAATGATATTTCATTATATTAAAACTTAAATACTTGCACCCGGAGGGTGCATATATTTGTTAGTATATATAATATAATGAAGTAAATAATAAATAGTAAATAGATAAATAAATAAATATATATATATATATATATATATATATATATATTTATTTATAACACAGAATACTTCTTCTTCATGATCATCAGTAGTAGTTTTTCCAGTCTTCTGGTGATTTTTCTCAAGTTAGGATCCAGTTGGTATAGGATTTGTCCCATACTATCTACCTTAGCGCTTTTGACTGTTTCCTCAGTCGTCATCAGGAGGGCACATGTTGTAGTGCATTAGTTCTTGTTTTTCTTTATCTCGTTGTTTTATCTATGTTGTTTAAATTCTGAGAGTTGATTATTTTTTATAGGGTTGCTAAGATTAGTGCATTGGTTATTAAAGATGTTTTGTGGACACCAGCAAGGACTGGTATTGAACCTAGGGCCTTGTGGTTCCGAGGCTATACACTATCGACTGATATATATATATATATATATATATATATATATATATATATATATATTATGGACTCTCTCGTCGATTTTCGAAGCATGAGGGTTCACACACACAATGAACAACCCACACAGTGATTTGTTTATAGTGGTGAATGCTTGTGTTGGACCATTTCGCACTTTTTGGCACAGTCGATAGGAAAGAATTGGTGCATCAAGGGTTGCCACAAACCCAATCAACGACCAACCTCAGGAATTTTGAATTCAGAGTTATCCCTCTCCTAGACTGGTTACCTACCCAGGGCTAAAGGGCCCAGTCTGCCCTACTATAGCTGGAGGGAGAATATATGGATTCATACCTTTCCCAAGGGTATTAGCGCTATGTGAAATACCAACAGCTTCGTCTAGGAGTTGAACTCGAAGCGACGAGTCCCATTTTTCCACGACTCTAACCACTAGCCCATGCGCTATATATATATTATATATATATATATATTATATATATATATATATATATATATATATATATATATATATATATATATATATATATATATATATATATATATATATATAGTTTGAGAAAACAGATTGAATGTCAACATTGAAGGTGGGGGTCAGAAAAAGACTTACAATATTGACATTTTGGTGACCCCCCCCACACACACACAAATGGAAGAGTACTTGTGAATAACGAGGCAATGTTTTTCTTTTTACAAAATGACGTGCGCGGGGGGTTAACCTGCCCACAGCTAGCTGTGTTGGGCGTGGTGGCTTCTAACGAAATGGCAAAATGAAGGGGTCACAAAAGAAAGGTAACATGTGGAAGATGACCTTAAAATCGCAACGCAAGACCAAAAAAAGAAAAGAAGAGGGGGGGGGGAAAGTTGTGATGAAAGAATAAAGAATTCTTAAATATAGAATAAAAAAAAAATAATTCCGTGTCTCGTATTCAAATAACTATAAATATCTACCGATATTACAATATGTGAAGGATACTTCAAAACAAAAGCCTCCTGTTTTCTCCGACAATGTCAGAGGGTAATGTTGGTCGTAGGGTTGGAATCCTTACGTCTACTAAAGACGATGGCGTAGTGTCCACTCTTTTCTTTTATCTGCGTAAGTGGCTGAACAGCCCAATTTTTGAATGGCAATCTCTGCTTCGACTGGCCAGGTAACTAGTAAGCAGAATATTAACAAGTAAGAACTATCATCTCTATCTGATGGTGAGGTTCCAGTTTTGGAGGGTTGGGGAATGTGGAGCACCCCTTCATTACTATTGCTCCATGGTCCACTCTGACCCGGAGTGGTAGTACCTGTTAGGGTCCCATCTATGAGTTAAATAGAAAATTGTGTTTATAAAAAATTGAGTATCCATGAATTTATTTCAAAACTTTGTCGGCATTAAATGACCCACCGAGGTTGATATGCCGTAAAACAAAACAAACCAACCAAACCAATCAACTTTAGGACCTCGTTTAATGTATCTGGAGATTAACAGGTTTCAATTCAGAGTTTTTCCTTCTCCTATATAGGTTGTCATAGCATGGTTAAAGTGCAAACTCTGTCCCACTATATTTATATTTATAGCTGGAAGGAGAATAGTTGATTTTATATCTTTCACAAGGTTATTAGCATTGTGTGAAATGCAAACAGCCTCGTCCAATATTGGAACACAGGTTACCGTCAGGATTTCTTACAACGATAATCATTACATACGAGCACCTTCAAATATAATATATATATATATATATATTATATATATGGGTTGTTTTATAGTTTGTTTAAAGCATTGTATGTATGTGTAAAATATAAATTTGAAGGCAATTTACAATGCAATGGAATAGGTGTTAAATGATGTTTATTTACCTTTTTATATTTTCGGGAAAAATTCCTATCATCAGAGGTCATAGAAGTACTTGTGTTTTTTAGTACTTATCCCACGTCTGAGCGAGGCTTAATTTATAGTAAAAAAAATTTTTTTTTTAAAGACTAAAAGAATTTCAAAGAATCTGCACGAGCGCACGTACAAACAGACAACATGCCATCACGGAAAACCCCGAGCATTTCAAATATCTGGCGTTCCTTCAACTTAATAACAATAAACGATTACGCCAGCGCCGTGGGATAAGTACTAAAAAACACAAGTACTCCTATGACCTTGATGAGGGGATTTATCCCGAAAATATTTAGGAATAAAAAGGTAAATAAACATCATTTTAACACCTATTCCATTGCATTGTAAATTGCCTTCAAATTTATATTATTATATATATATATATATATATATATATATATCATCATCATCATCACCATCATCATTATGTTGCACCATTAGCACGGATATCCGTGACAATATCTCGCCAAACTTCTCTATCATTCGTTGTCCCAGGGAGGCCCACTGCGCAGCATCCAGTAGCCTCGCAGATTTGGTCAATGTAGGCGGCCTACATTAGCATATCCATGTGCGGGCTTCCACAGGAGAACGTCGCTTATGAGTTCGTCCTTGCTCCACCAGCAGTCTCCATGCCTTGTCCGTGTCACTCGGATGGTTTGTGAGATGGGGCAATTAACTATAATTAATCAATATCTTGATTAATTTAGTGGAATTAACCCTGAAGATCCTTATGGTAAAACTCGAGTAGGTAATTTCTGGATACACTGTAATATTAAATCCGCTCTACTAACGTATTGGGCACTTTATATTTGTTATAACACTGACTTATCTGATTAATACATGTATCAACCAAATATTGAGATTAACTGAATATTTTTTTTACCGGTAAGTCATTCTCTTTAGTATATATATATATATATATATATATATATATTATATATCTTATATATATATATATTATGCATTTTTGGCCAAAATATTATACCAATAGATTATTTTTGTTGTACGATTATCTTGGTCTTTTCTTTTTTACAAAAAAATTTTTCTCCCCATTTGATGTTTGGTAGTATATTTTTACAATCAAACTATTTGCTGGGTTTTTTTTCTTACCGCGAGGATTTACCAATAAGTTTGGTATATTATATATATATATATATATATATATATATATATATATATATATATAAGGGTTTGCACGTTTCAATATGCGTGCATAGGGTCATATAATTTTATCGCTTTTTACTTTTGTATTTTGAAAGCAAATTAGATTTCAAGCCAACGAAATTTCCTCCGTGTCCGTCGTCTGTTCTTTTTGATAATAGAAATGTAGACAGCGATGAAGAAAAAAAAAATGGTCGGGTGTGAGGCTGCTTCCAAATTGTAGATTCTCTGGCGAATGGCCGTTGAATATTTGTGGATATGAAGTGAGACACACACACCCCCTTCCGCAAAAAAAAAAAAAAGAATTTTGCAAAGAGAAATCGTAATGGAATTCGGGCGTGCATTTTACGAGGCAAATCATGCAAAAAATGAGATCGTTGAGTTGCTTGAATTATATAGGGATAGGACTGGTGCGATGGACACGAAGAAGAGAAAGAAAAAAGAGTAGGAGATAGAGAGGAGGAGAAGAGGAGGAGGAGGATGATGAGGGAGAAGGAGGAGGAGAATGGGTTCTGTAAGTGGAAGGAGGAATGAGGGGCACCGAGAGAAATGGTATGGCAAGTGTCTAAACAATAGAGTGAAAGAAAGAAAGAAAGAAAGAAAGAAAGAAAGAAGGGTAAGTGAAGAAAATTAAAATGTATGAGAGAGTAGAAAGAAAAAGAAAGAAAGAAAGAAAGAAAGAAAGAAGGGGGAAAGGAAGGGAGAAAGAAGGGCATACGAAGATAGTAAATATGAATGAAAAATGGAAAAGAAATAATGAAAGAAAAAGAATAAGCGAAGAAAGAAAAAAAGAAGGTTAAGCGAAGAAAATTCAAATGAAAGAGGGAGAAGAAGAAAGAAAGAAGAAAAATAAATAAAGAAGCTAAGAAAGAAAGAAAGAAAAGAAGGAAGATAACCCAAGAAGAAGAAGAAAAAAAAGAAAGAAAGAAAGAAAGAAAGAAAGAAAGAAAGAAAGGAATAAGGGCATGTGAATAAAATAAGAATAAAATATGGAAAAAAAGAACGAAAGAGAAAGAGTAAGCGAAGAAAGAAAAAAAGATGGTTAAACGAAGAAAGCTCAAATGAGGGAGAAGAAAGAAATAAAGAAAGAAAAATTACCGGTAAATATAAAAAGAGAGAAGAAAGAAAGAAAGAAAGACTATTTTTAATGAAAAAGTTTTTCTTAAAGAACATCAGGGAATGTAGAAATGGATGTAAATAGATTGAGAGAAGAAAGAAAAAAGGAAGACAAAATAATTAGGATAAAAAAGAAAGAAAGAAAGAAAGAAAGAATTAAAGAAGAAAAATAAAGAAACAAACTAATAATAAAGAAATGAAGAAAGATAACCTATTAGAAAGAAGAAAGAAAGAAAGAAAGAAAGAAAGAAAGAAAGGAGGGAATAAGAGCAAGTGAAGAAAATAAGAATGAAATATGAAAAAAAACGAAAGACAAGGGGTAAGGGAAGAAAGTTAGAATTTATGAGGGAGAGAAAGAAAGAAAGAAAGAAAAAAAAGAAAGAAAGAAAGAAAGAAAGAAGAAAGAAAGGTAGGAAAATTAGTTAGGTAACATTGTAAAAGTGTTGGGCTACTTTGATAAAGAAATAAATAAATAAATAAAACAAAGAAAGAAAGAAAGAAAGAAAGAAGGAAAGAAAGAAAGAAAGAAAGGAAAACAGAAAGAAAGAAAGAAAGAAAGAAAGAAAGAAAGGACACTCATGAAAATAAAAATAAATGTCCGTATATTTTATTCAGAAAATCTAAATTTTCTGTCGAGTTGTTTTCTACAACAACACGACAATCATGGTGATCGGGCTGGTTTGACACGACGTGCATTTCATTCAATCATCAAGAATAGTCATCGTAGCAGTGGTGGGGGGTGCCGAGTTGGTGGGGGGGTCAGATATGGACGGTGTGTGGTGGGGTGGGGGTGATGGTGGCAATGGTGGCGGTGGTGGTCAATGAATGCGTCACATTTGCATTCTTACGAGCGGGAAGAATTTTCAGTGTCATTTTTTTCAACAAAAGGGAGAGACGGTCCCAACCCCAGCCCTTCATCCTTGTCTCTCTCTCTCTCGAATCCCAACACCATCATCCCGAGTCTACCACACCCACTGCACTTACCCTCACCCCATCATCAAATCAACCAAACAGACTCGCACATGTCTGATGGCTGGAGGGAAGGAGAATGGACCCGCCCGCCTAGAAAATCCTGTAATAAAGTAAAAATTACAATAAATATATAAACAACAATAAAATATCAGTTCTGGTTGCAATGAAGCGAATCTGATGGCATGGGTGGGGGGAGGCGTGAGGAGCGTTTGGGGAGTTTGGGGGGAGAACGTGGGTGAGGCTAATGTTAGTGAGAGTCTAGAACTGCGGTCCATTATTTCGCAAATTTTTTATTCCCGAACCGACCCGACCCCAGATAGCACCCGGTCCCATTTTTTTTTTTGTCTCTGCGTTGTAGCTAAAATTGTTGTGAGTGGCTAGGGAAATTACTAGCTTGTAACATGTCGATAACATAACAGCCAATGGCCCCTGAATTTGACAAAGGTCTGGGATTATTTCGATATGTGAGGTCGAAGAAATATGATGGAACCCTATATAATAATCACAACGAGTAACTAATGGAAATAAATAACTATTCTCGTCTATCTATCAATATTTAGCGCGAAAAAAATTGTATCGTAAAGTTGATAAATAAATAAATAAAATATATGAAGTATGTCCAGATAGAAACCGAATTTTAATCACGTAGAAAATGGTCATTCTGATTATTAAAAAAAAAATTAAATTAATTTTTTTTAAATTAAAAGGTAGGACGCCCCAGTGTGTCTAATATGCAGAGTACAACTTACAACCAAACATATCCTTCTAAATTGTAACACCTTTAAACATATCCGCTTTAATTACTATCAAACAAGAAACATGAGGGACCTCTTTAGGAATACAAACCCTGAAAACATTTTAAATTTTCTAAAAAAAAAAAAGCAACCTTTTCAACAAGATATAACAGAACATAACCGAATATCTCCATAGAACCACTACTTTAAAGACTGAAATCCAAAATAACTTTTTGGTATTAAATGACCCACAGAGGTTAATATGCCTTTAAACAAAACTCAAACTGATTATAGTAATGTTGTTTGTTTGTTTGATTATAGTAATGTTGTTTTAACTATTAGGGTCCTATCTATAGGTTAAATAGAAACAAATGTGTTTAAAACAAATGGAGTACCCATCAAGAATGAATAAAACAAAAACGTCTTTGGCATAAACTGACCCAACAAGGGTTGACATGCCGTAAAATCCAACCAACCTTCTCATTAATCAAAACGTCTTTGCATAGAATAATCCAACAAAGGTTGACATGCCGTAAAATCCAACCAACCAACCAACCAGCCAACCAAAAGATTTGGATTCATAAACAATGCACGTGCAAGTCTAGTCACCCGCCCGTCATTATGTCTTTCTATCCCGGCAGCTTGCCACAGACTGGCAAATATCATCTCATGCTTGCAATCGCAAATGGAAGCGGGCTCTAAACTAAGGTTACGACTTGTCAATTAAATCTAACGTCCAGATTTGAATTCAAATAATATTTTCCAACCATCTTGATTTGAATTCATTCTATTTTGAAAAGTCAGTTGTTCTAACTGTAACGTTAGTCTACTTGGCCTAGTGCTAGTGATAAAGGCATAGACTCCCTCACTGTCAGGCTGATACTAAGTTTAGGCTACCCTGACGACTTTAATTACTACTTACTTCTGGAGCAAGTCTTTGTATTTTCTGTATTTTATATTATTGTTGATATTTTTTAAATGTTTTATTCTGAAAAGTCAGTTGTTCTAACTGTAACGTTAGTCTCCTTGGTTTAGGGCTAGTGATAAAGGCATAGACTCCCTCACTGAATTACATACTTAGAAAATGTAACAGCAGTTTTAACATATGGACAAACAGAAAAATAACAAAAAAGGACCACATGACTTTTTGGTACCCCTTTTTGATCTCGATCAAGAAAGGACATGTTTTTTTTCATTTACACCGTCAATATCCGGTTGTTTTAACAGATGATTTTTAGATTTTTTTAAAATTATAAAACTAACCCCTAACCCTAACCCCTAAACATGACCCCTAAACCTAACCCCTAACAAACAACCGGATATTGACGGTGTAAATGAAAAACATGTCCTTTCTTATTGGAGATCAAAAAGGGGTGCCTAAAGGTAATATGGTAAAAAAAACAACAGAAAACAGAAATGGAAAGACCCCAACTATATGGATACTTCAAGCGACAAACGGGAGAGGCTGCAAACGAGATTTTTTGGTAAATCGTCCGACGCTCCTCAGGTCGAAAGAGAGGTCGAATTTTCTTTACTTCCGTTTGTGGTCCCGGGGATGGAAAAAAGTAACATCCACTTCCGATCCTCCGCAGAAACTGGGACTTCCGTTTTTAATTTTAACTTAATTCCGGGATCCTTGGTCGGTCAATGGCTGCTCCCCCCCCCCGTTAAATGTTTACGCTTCCAAACTTTAACCTCTTTTTGTTCTTATTTATTTTTCTTCTCTTTCTCCAGAAATCCGATTACCGTTTTATTTTCAATCCCTAAATTCCCCGTAGACCATAATAATTACCAACACTTTGTCTAATCATCCGGGTCTCTTTCCGGGTCTTTTTTTCCGAGCTGTTCTCCCTGGATTGATTCCTTCGAACTGACTCTCCAGTAAAATCCGCTAGTATATATACATATCACTTGTCCGAATAAGTGAGCCAGTATTTAACATTACACTGGGAATTAGGTGTTATATATTCATGGGTATCGTCGTTCTCTTAAACGTTTAGTGCAGAAATAGATTTGAATTTAAATCCAGACCGTTAGGTGATTGATGTTCAGTAACATCAAGTTGACCTCGATTTCTAATTCTGTCTAATGTGTTTGCTAAACAGTCTGTTTGTGTCCTGTGGTTTACAAAGAGTTAACAAAATAGTTACCTCAAAGTTTTACCTGTTCAAGCCTTGGTAGAAACAATGTTTTCTATAGCAAATGGGCCTTTTCTACTTGGATAATTAATCCAAGGCAATTTTCCTATTTCCACATCTCTATCTGGTTTTATGTTATACTAGGCTAAGTAAAAATATTCTAATATATATTATATATTACTATAACTAGCAAATATATGCACCCTTCGGGTGCAAGTATTTAGGTTTTGATGTTATAAAATATTGTATCAAATTATAAACTATTTAGAAAATGATAAACTGAGGGGTGTAATCGAAAAATAGAACAGCTTTAGATTTAACTCTTCATCATTTTCTTTCACTCACGTCTTTCATTTTTCCTAATTTATCTATTTAGTTAGATTATGAAGTATTTAATAAAATTACAGTTCTTTCGTCTTGTTTATGTATTTCTTTTAAGATTTATCCCCGAGATTTTTGCTCAGATTCGTTAAGAGAAAACCAAACAATTAGAAATCAATAATACTAAGCATATATTTATTAAAATCAAATTTTAAATATCAATATGCAAATTAGCTTTCTCGTTCACACTGTAAACCGCTATTTTGTTGTATACATAAATACAATTTACATGCTATTAGTACGTAGATATGGTTAACAGTATTAATAAGGTATAACAATTTTATCAATAATTGAGGTTTAAATAAAAATAAATTCATGGTAAATGTGACGTTAATAACTAAGGGAATCGTGACTTGAATAGTGATTTAGTTTCGGTTACAGACAGACAAACACACAATCTCCATTATAATAAGATATATAAGAATCCTTTGGTAGTTCCTTGGTGCTCCTCAGTCTCGCAGGTCCTTCGTCTATGATTGCTAATGGACGTCTGTCAGTATCAGTCGATTAAGTAGTTAACCAACCACGTATTCGGGCTGTTGATTGGCTGAGGTTTGAACCACACGACCTCGCTTAGTCTATAAATTTAATTGGTAGATTGTAGCACGGCTTATATACTACAAATAACCCAACAAATACTAAGAAAAAAAGACTGACTTCTACATTAAATATCTCACGAACAGCCAAGCGTCTTCTGTCAGATCATTAGTCGATTACGGGTTCTTGTGCATCGTATCGGCTCCGATAGCAACCCCAACTTGAATCCGGCATCTTCAAGTCGCCACCCTGCAAGCTACGTGTTGCTAGTCTTGACATTTTGCTAAGAATGAAACTACAAAAACTCGAATTCTTGAATCGAGAAACCACAGTGTGAGCCAATGAAAAAGCCCATTACCCCTACTACTAATATTTAATGGAATAATCTGTTCCTCCCGGTTTCAGTCTAATATTCTTTCCACGGATTCCGCTTACGGTGAGTTCGCCCCTTCTATGAACTTAATTTTTGTAATCTATTCTAACTTACCTTATTTGCCGTTACTAACCTGATCACCAACCTTTACACAGTCAACCAGTTTTATTTCCCACTCTAAAAAAATTAAATTTATAAGGAATTTTGGTTATTTCCTTGTTGAGTAACATGATATTGCAAGGTGACCCAGAAAAAACAGAACCCAAAATATCTATTTTCCCATTAAACTAGCCCTAAACCCAAACCCTAACCCTAAACCCTAACCCTAACTGTAACGCCCCTAGTTGAGTAACATGATATTACAGAGTGACCCAGAAAAAACAGAACCCAAATTATTTATTTATTTTCCCATTAAACTAACCCTAAACCTCCTAACCCTACCCACACCCTAGTTGAGTAACATAATATTACAGGGTGGCCCAGAAAAAACAGAACCGAAATTATTTATTTATTTTCCCATGAAACTAACACTAAACCCCAACCCTAACACCTAACACCTAACCCTAAATCCTAAACCCTAAACCCTAACCCTAACTCTACCCCCCCTCCCTAGTTGAGTAACATAATATTACAGAGTGACCCAGAAAAAAAGAACCCACAAATTTTGTAATAAAACTGTTAATTTGAATTTTGAATTTTTTAAAGTTTAAGTCCAACAAGGGTTAGGGTTAGGGTTTAGGGATAGGGTTAGGGTTAGGGTTGGCGTTTAGGGTTAATTTAATGGAAAAATAAATAATAATTTGGGTTCTGTTTTTTCTGGGTCACTCTGCAATATCATGTTACTCAACTAGGAAATAACCTGAATTTTATTGTTACTCGTACCTCTACAACAATGACCTTGTGCCAGACTAGTAATTTTTTATCATCGCTCAGATCTTTGCAAAACTGACCGATTCCAGATTAAGCTTAATAATTTTGAATCTATACATGATATAAATATGTTTTCTATATCATAATTGCGCCCGTTCATAAGCACAATATTAGTTGATGTGTATTCAACACCTTTTTTTCTTTTTTCTTTTTTTAATTCGTCTGTCTAATTGTCCATGCCTGGATGAGAGACGAATGGGGAGAAGACTGGAGTCAGCCATGGTAATATAATGTTATCGTCAATGGCCACATTCACAAGAATGAATATTCAATCAATTAATCGCCGCCATTTTTTTTTCAGTTGGTAGCGTTTCATTTCTATCGAACTGATATCCCTGTGGACTCTCGACCGAATTTGCTCGTCTTACAATTATATTTTGAAATTCAAAATTTCTTTTTTTTTTTTTTTGGCTTTTAATTTTGTATTTTCATTAGTGTTCATATTCTCTTTCTTTCTTTTTCTTGTTTTATTTCAGCTTTATTTTAATTTTTATTCGTTTTTCTCCCTTTCTTTCTTTTTCTTCTTTTTTCTTCTTTTTCTTCTTTCTTTCTTTTTGTTACGTTACGCTCTCCTTGTCGGAATGGAGAGATGACGTCTCAGCGTTTGTTACATTATGGCACTCATTTCTGAATGGAGTGATGATGGGTTGATATAGAAATAATTGTTGTATACTTATCTCTGTATCGGTACTACATTTGGAGAGACTAGAATCCTGGTTGATGGGCTGCTGTTCAGTTGACCTGCAATTCCTGGATGTTTGGAGTTTGGAAAGCAAATTTTTTTTTTTTTCTTTTAATTTTGTATTTTCATTAGTGTTCATAGTCTCCTTTTTTCTTGAATTATTTCAAGATATTTTTATTTTCATTCTTTCTTCTCATTTCTTCTTTTCTTTTTCTTTCTTTCTTTCTTTCTGTTACGTTACGCTCTCCATGTCAGAATGTAGAGATGACGTGTCAACGTTTGTTACGTTATCGCACTCATTTCCGAATAAAGTGATGTATTGATATAGAAATAATTGTCGTATACTTATCTCTCGACCGGTACTACATTGGAGAGGCTCGAATCTGGTTGCTAGACTGCTGTTCAGTTAACTGGCAATTCCTGGATGTTTGGAGTCTGGAAACCAACTTAGAGTGCTGGGGGAAATTTGCCTTGTGCCATTTAGAGTTTTTAATAATAACACAAGGCCACTTCTTTTTCTAGTGAGATTTTTATTTCCCCCAAATCACAATAGCCGAGATCACGTCTGGCTCTTTCAAAGCATCGAGTCCGACTCAACTCACATTCTCACCTCTCTCCCACTTCGCCACGTCTCACGGATCGAAACAATGGCTATGATGATTCATCCTTAAACTTTTCCATTCTCATCTAACACATAATTCTTGCTAAAAACTTTTCTGTGCTAATTTACACGTCAGTGTTATACTCATATAGCCCCCCCCCCATTATGTTACATGTCTTCCTTTTTTCATATTCATTCCTTTTGGTTTCCTCTTTTTCCCATTTCTATTCCCTTCTTTTCTTGTCATTCCTTATTCTTAAGTTTTTTTCCTTTCTTTCTTTCTTTCTTATTTTCCTTCTTTCTTTCTTCATTTTCCTTCATATTCTCATTTTTTATCTTTTCTCTATTTTCTTCTTGCTTTTTTTTCTTCTTTCTTCTTACTTTCTTTTTTGCTCCTTTCTTTCTTTTATTTTTTCATTTTTCTCCCTTTACTTTCATATTTATTTGTTTTTCTTTCATCTTTCCCCCGACTTCATTCATCATTGGATGCATACCTTTCCCAATGTTATTAGCGCTATAAGGAGTTGATATGCCGTTAAACCGAATCTAATTTTAACAATGGACATCTAATTTGGCAAGAGTAAAGAAAGTGGTAATCCGGCCCTCATTGTGCGACTTAGGAATATTTGTAAGTATTTTAAATTCTCTGAAGCTACTGGTGGATGACTTGCTATTTCACCAGCTGCAACTGCCTTTACCACTTGGTTTTTAGCATTGCAGTTGTCCAATTAATATGTATAGGGTGACCAAAAAACAGACTTTTTTAAAAGCCAGGACTTTTTGTGGGGGAAGTCACCCTATATATATATATATATATATATATATATATATATAGAGAGAGAGAGAGAGAGAGAGAGAGAGAGAGAGAGGGTGACCTCCTGAGTCGGATCTTAGCCCTGAAGAGCGCTAAGCGAAACTTTTATAAGGTTTATCTGACTCATTAGGTTTATCTTTATTATTTGCTCTACTTAAGTATTGAACACTTTTTACTTATTAGCTTTAGTTTCCTGGCGGTTTTGCATGAATATATATATCTTTTATATATATATATATATATATATATATATAAATTGTTTTTTCTTTTGGCCAATATTGCACCAATAGATTATTTTTTGTTGGTACGATTATCTTGGTCTTTTCTTTTTTTCCCCAAAGATTTTTTCTCCCCGGTGATGTTTGGTAGTATATTTTTACAATCAACTATATGCGGGTTTTTTTTCTACCGTAAGGGTTTACAACAAGTTTGGAATATTAAATATTATATATAGCTCTCTCTCTCTCTCTCTATATATATATATATATATATAATATATATATAGGGTAACCAAAAAAGCAAGGAGGACTTTTTTTAAAGTCTGCTTTTTTGGATCACCCTGTATAAACCATATATATATATATATATTATATATATATATATATATATATATATATATACTCGTTACACTCGGGTATATAAATGGCGAGAGAAGAGAGGAGATGGGTTCTAACTGGTTCTGCTTCATCGCTGGCCATTATTCTGGTGCTGGGATGGATTGTCTGTGCTCATTTCTTGTTGGAAATAATGAAGCAAGACTTAATTGATTTACAAGATGTTTATATTAGCCCAAAAGGGTTTTATAACCGCGAGGTGAGAAGGCGGTATCTTGGGAGCCAACAACCCTCGCGTCTGCTCCTTTCAACTAACAGGCAAAATCTTAGTCAGTTCCTTTCTCACGGACGCCTTCAGCCAATCAGTAATCGGCGTCTAGGTCAGAGAAGGCCTGTCAATCACTTTTGCAACTTCCTTTGACAGTTAATGGTAACTCTCCATTTACCATACCGTTATTTGAATGTTACTACACTAACAGACATAATTAGTAGGCTACCCACGAGTTATGCTACAGCATTTATGGATCAAATAGAATCGTTTGAAAATTATTAAAAAAAGGGACTGGAGTTCGAATCTCATTAAGAGCTTTAAAGTCATTTCTAAAAAAAGCTGCAACCCCTAAAGTTCATGCCTTCCCCAAACACTGTAAATAAAGTCGGTGGGGTGACCTAGAGTCAGTATCAACCAGACAACGAGGGAGTCTATCCTTTTTTCACTTGCGCTATACTAAAGGGATTGTTTTTTAGCGTCCGAGGTGGAGCGTCACACCTACTATCAGCTCCTTATTTTACCGCACAGATCCTTGTGCTATTCATACGCTGACAGCATAATAACTAGTAATATGACAGACATAGGATTTAATCACTATTTCCACCAGATTGGCGAAGTTAAGCAATGGTGAGTCTGGTAATAATTTAGATAGGTGACCACATAAGAAAAACCGGTACTGGGGCCTGAGTGCCAGCTTAAACAAAACCTGGTATATAACAATTCGCACCGTAACAGTTCTATGGATAAAATAGATCCGTTTGAAAATTATTATAAAAAAGGGACTCGAGTTCGAATCTCATTAAGAGCTTCTGAAAAGCTGCAACCTCTAAAGCTCATGCCTTCACCAAACACTGTACTCAGCAGAATAACTAGTAATATAACAGACTCAGGATCTAATCACATTGAAAGCATACGTTTTCACCAGGTTGGCGAAGTTAAGCGGTACTGAGTTTGTTCATTACTTAGATGAGTGACACATAAGAAACACAGGTACTGTGTGAGGGGGGGGGCTGCCAGACTAAACAAAATCTGTTAAATAACAATTCGCGCTCTAACAGTTCTGCTCATGCGCACATGCATATATGCGTTAACGTACAGATTCTATGAGTGTCGGGTTTATCAGCTATCAATGAAAAATTGCAAGCGAGTCTAAGTTGCTTTCTGAAAACAATTTAATGTCGACGTATTTGACAACAGGAAGAAATTATTTCCTATTGAATGCGACGTCTTCTCAATGAACAAAAAACAAAATAAAAGAAATAAATCAGAAATAAAAAAAGAAAGTCTCAAATGAAATAGTTTGTCGATCCAAAAACCAAAACTCGCAGAGAATGAGAATTGGCCGATTTTAATTTATGGCAAACTGACAATGCGATAATAGAAAACTTCAACTTTAAGTTTAAAACAGAAAAGGAAAGAAAAAAACAAAAAATAAATTGTCTTATTCAAATTAAATTTACTACATTTTCTATTTGTATATATTTTAAAGACTTGTGTTCAATGTACAGTAAATTCGCGCTATAACGAACCTCGATATAACGAACCTCGATATAACGACTTTATACATTAAATTGAATTTATATCTTTATTACCCTAACTTACACATATATACATGTGTGTGTGTGTGTGTGTGTGTGTGTGTGTGTTTGGGCAGCATTCTTTCATTTATACATGTAGAATTAAACAAAAGACACGTTTCCTGTTTAACAATTTTATTAACGATCTTTTCTTTGGCAAATTGCCAGTAGACTTGGTTGAGTACACCAATAAAGACCTCCTGGTCGGGTTTGAATAGGGAAAAAGCTTGCAACAAACCTTGTTGCGACCTTGCAAGTAGGTAAAAAAGGAACTGACACTTTAGGTCTCGTATAAATAGTCCAGAAAAAAAGTCCTGAAGAAAGTGCCTTCGTGAGTGGTGACAGGGTATTTATCTACCAATTCGACCAATCAAATAATAGTTGACACCAACCACAAGTATAAATTCCTACACATTTTTCATTCCTGCTTTCTTCCCTCAGAAGATTGCAGGTGAGTAGTTTTCATTTTTTCCCGACATTTCAAGCTTTCTGGCTAACTTTTATTTTACATTTGGATGGAATCCGTAGATTAGTCCCAAGTACTTTCGACACTTCGAAGTGCCGAAAGTACTTGGGATATGAACTTTGGTGGACTAATCTACGGATTCCATCCAAATGTTTTTAAAAAGTTGGCCAGAAAGCTTGAAAAGATCGTTAATAAAATTGTTAAACAGAGATGTGCCTTTTGTTTAATTCTGTTTGTGTGTGTCCTAAATATATAATTATCTTATTATAATGGAGATTGTGTGTTTGTCTATCTGTAACCGAAACTATATTACTACTCAAGTAACAATTCCCTTAGTTATTGATATCACATTCTCCATGATTTTATTTTTATTTAAACCTCAATTATTAATAAAATTATTTTACATTATTAATACTGTTAACAATATCAACATACTAACAACATGCAATTGTATTTATATATACAACAAAATAGCGGTTTACAATGTAAACGGGAAGGTTAATTTGCATATTGATATTAAAAAATCGAATTTAATAAATATGTGCTTAGTATTATTGATTTCTAATTATTTGGTTTTATTTTAATGAATATAAGCAAAAATCTCTTCAATGAATCTTAAAGGAAATCCATTAACAAGAAAAAATAACTGTCATTTTATTCTTTACTTCCTCTTTTAACTAAATACTTAAATTAGAAAAAATAAAAATGAAAGACGAGAGTGATAAAAGAGTAAATTTCAGTTGTTCTATTTTTCGATTATACTCCCTCTGTTTCAAATCTTTTTAACTGCATTCTTATTTAGTTTCATTAGCCTTTCTAATTTAATACAATATTTTATTACATTAAAACTTAAATACTTGCACCCGGAGGGTGCATATATTTGCTAGTAAATATAATAAGATTTCTAGAGTTCTTTTAAATATTTTATCTCTCACTTTCAAGACGGACCTACCCTGAAAATTATAGACCGTTCCTATTTTTGTAAGGTGAAAAACTCAGAAAATCAGCAAACCCCTTTTGACCAAAAAGAAATATACCTATCCAAGTACCCTAGGTAATGTTATTTCAGAATATATATAGTTATGGGGGTCTATCTCTAAACACTTGGGGGAGTTTGTAAACAGATAAGAACTACAAATATATATATATATATATATATATATATATATATATATATATATTATAAAAAAGAAGAAGGTCCGCAAAATGTATTATGTTCTCAGAAAAAATGTTTTATTCTTTTTATCTTATATACGCGACACGTGTTTCTGATCTGTTGTCTTCTTCAGGCATTGACTTATCAATTTGGCAATAGAAAAATTGCAGAAACAGACACAACCTATCAAATATCGGACATATTCTGCCAAAATAATAATTCAATGCTTGAAGAAGAAAACAGATCAGAAACACGTGTCGCGTATATAAGATAAAAAGAATAAAACATTTATTCTGAGAACATAATACATTTTCGGGACCTTCTTTTTTATAAAATAATAAATTTTCTCCCGTTGGAACCAGAACAACATTTATATATATATATATATATATATATATATATATATATATATATATAATGAAAAACTCAGAAAATCAGCAGGGTGTGAAATACTTATTTTCCCTACTGAATCTTTTTTCCGATGTATTTACTTCTATATGAAATACAAACAGCCGTGTCCGCTTCCTACCACAATAAACGTTATGCAACAACCGTGTCCTTTTGCCATATTAAGTTTAGTACTTCAATGGGCGCCCAAAATGTAGGGCCTTGTGCCAGATTAAGTTAAGATAAAAACATTTATCGCTGATTCGCTAAGGTTAACTCATCTCAAACCATTAGTACTGTGGAGAGTCTGATTGTCAATGGGCGCTCAAAATGTAGAGCCTCATGCCCGACTAAGTTAAAGACATTAATCATTATGTCTCAATGGTTAACTTATCTCAGACTATTAGTACTGTCTTGAGTTTGATTGTCAATGGGCGCCCCAAATGTATGGCCTTGTGTCAGACTAAGTTGAGATTTAAAAAAAACATTTATCGCTATGTCTCAATGATTAACTCATCAGTTTGATCGTCAAATGGTGCTCTAAATGTATGGCCTTGTGCCAGATTAAGTTAAGATAAAAGCATTTATCGCTGTGTTGTAAAGGTTAACTCATCTCAAACCATTAGTACTGTGTTGAGTATGATCGTCAATAGGTGCTCAAAATGTATGGCCTTATGCCCAACTAAGTTAAAGACATTAATAATTATGTCTCAATGGTTAACTCATCTCAGACTATTAGTACTGTGTTAAGTTTGATCGTCAATGGGCGTTCAAAATATATGGCCTTGTGCCAGACTAAGTTAAGATCAAAACATTTATCGCTGTGTCGCGATGATTAACTCATCTCAAACCATTAGTACTATGTTGAGTTTGATCTTCAATGGGCGCCCAAAATATATGGCCTTGTGCCCGACTATGTTAGACATCTGTTTTGAATTTGATCTTTAATGGATAATACCCTGTGTCGCAATGGTTAACTCATCTCAAACCATTAGTACTGTGTTGAGTTTAATCATCAATGGGCGCTCAAAATGTTTCTCCTTGTGCCAGACTAAGTTAATGAACGCTTCACCGAGGCGCAATGGTTTGCAAGTTATCCTTACACACCTCACACTATTGAAATATGTTTATGCTTTTATGAAAAATGCTATTCTTCTTAAAACGGTATTATTATCAATTTGTCACGGCCCGTAAACGAATATACATTTCCAATATTGGTCTCTCTTGGAACTTTGCAGACATTGGCATCAACTGTTTCTGCTAGCAGAGTTACCATTTTGGAAGAGAGCCTTACTATTTACCAATAAAAGAACCGAAGGGAAAATTTCACCTCTTGTTTCCAATCACGAATCAACTTGAATAGATTTGTTTCTTCTTTTTTGAAAAACCTTTCAGATTCGACCAAATCGTGGTGTCACGGAATTCGGCCCCCCACAACAACAACAACAACAAAAACTGGGAAGGGAAACAATGGGCCGGGCAATTGTTTTATTTTCTCTCCTCGGATTCATTCGAGCTGCTTTGAAAGAGTACATCTGTACCGAGTAAATAGTTCTATTTCATTGGTCATCACTGACAATGGATATAGCAGAAAACCTAAGCATTTAGCTGAGATAAAACACGTATCATTAAATCGCTGTTGATAAACATGTGCTGTTCTCCATTTTCTTTGATCCTGTTATATATCAGTTTTCACTCATTTTTTCGCATCAGTGTTAGCTGATGGTATTTCACTGCCGTCTGGGTGACAACAAGTCTCCTCAGGTCTCCAGGACTCTTCTGCGTATTTTAGCCGATTGCAGCGGTGCAGTAGTCTGGATGGTCTCAATTCTTCCTCTGATTTCCAGGTCCTCCAGTCTTTTTTCCAAGCTTTTTGGGACCGTTCTAAGTGCACCAATTACAATTGGTATCACTTTCACTCTCATATTCTACAGCTTTTTTCAATTCTCTGGCAAGGTTCAGGTATTTGTCCATCTTTTTGTTTTCCTTTAACTTAACCCTGTGGTCTGCTGGAACCACAAAGTCCACCAGTTGACACGTTTTCTTTTATTTTTTTTTTTTTTTTTTTTGTTAATCAACACTAGGTCTGGTCTCCTGGATGGGATATGGCGATTAATATCATTATTATTATTATTATTATTATTATTATTATTATTATTATTATTATTTAGTTTTTCACACCTGTCGTAGCTGGTGGTTCACTGGAGGCTGAGTGACAGCTATTCTCTTCAGGTCTCCAGGACTCTTCTGAGTATTCTAACCGATCCCAACAGTGCTGTAGTTTGGATGGTCTCGATTCTTCCTCTGATTTCCAGTTCACCCAAATTCTTTTCCAGAGATTTAGGGATCATTCTAAGAGCACCAATTACAATTGGTACGACCTTCACCTTCATGTTCCACAGTTTTCGCAGTTCTCTGGCAAGGTCTAAGTATTTTTCTATCTTTTCGCTTTCTTTCATTTTCCCTCGGTGGTCAGCTGGGACAGCAGAATCCACGAGACGACAGGTTCTCTTTTCCTTGTCAATCAATACTAGGTCCGGTCTCCTGGCCAGGATTAGGTAATCCGTCTGTACATCGAAATCTCAGAGAATTGTGTGCGTCTCGTTCTCTAGAACAGGTTTCGGTTTGTGCATATACCATTTTCTTTTATGGTAAAAATTGAATTTCTTGCACAGTTCCCAGTGGATCACCTTTTATACAGAGTCGTGCCTAGTCTTATATTCTCTTTGTGCTAGTTTGCTGCATTATATGAGTGATTGTTTCGTCTCTGTCTCCACACATTCTGCACTTGCTATTCTGCTGCGTCTTATCTATTTTTGCCTTTATAAAGTTTGTTCTAATGGCATTGACTTGAGCTGCGGTTATAAGGGATTCGGTTTTTCTTTTGAGGTTTCCTTTTCTTAGCCATATCCATGTCTTCTGATGTGATATCTCCTGAATTCACTCTTTGTGAGTTTTTCACAACAGCGTTAACTGATGGTATTTCACTGGAGTCTGAGTGACAACACGTTTCCTAAGGTCTCTTGGACGCTTCTGAGTATTCTAGCCGATTTCAACAATGCTGTTGTCTGGATGGTCTAAATTCTTCCTCTGATTTCCAGTTCCACTAGTCTGTTCTCTAAGCTTTTGGTGACCGTTCCAAGTGCAATTATAATCACTTTCATCCATATATTCCACAGTTTGTTTTCAGTTCTCTAGCAAGGTCCTGGTATTTGTATATCTTTTCGCTTTCTTTCATCTTCATCCTGTAATCTTCTGAAACTACAAGTTCTGTTCTTCTTGTTAATCAATACTAGCTTTGGTCTTCTGGCTGGGATAAGGTGATCCGTCTTTATCTCAAAATTCCAGATAAATCGCTCAGAATGAATAAAGGGAACATAAGATAGATAGATAGATAGATAGATAGTGTTTGAAGTGTCATTTAGTGTAGCAAGCCAAATTTGAAATTCTGATTTCAAGATAGAAATACTGGCACTCTCCAATAAAAATTTCAATAGAACACTCATCTACGCGCTCATTTTTTCTGACCTTGTACCAGACATAATCAGATTTAGATAGAAATTGTTGTATGGCTCTTTTGCGTTCCTGATTTTATTCAGGCGACATTAAAACATTTTGTCAAAAATCATCCGATTGGAAAATTCTCCCGCGTTCAAAGATATGTATTGTTTTAATCACATATTTATGCAAATTATACGATTGGGGGGGGGCTTTTTTGCTGTCATTTGACTCAGAAGGCAAAAGAGCCAATGGGAGAACAGATAACATCAGTTTGAATTTTTAGTTTTACTTTCACTTTCAAAAGCGGCCATCTTTAAACGTTTCCGCTTTGTATAAATTATCGTCTCATTCAATTCCCTTTTCGTTCTTTTTTTCGACCTCATTCTGCCTTCTCCGTTTTGATTTCTTATCTGACTTCCGCTTTTTAACTTCCGGTTGTAAGATTTTAAAATACTCTTTTTTGTTTTCATTTCTATTATTTTGCCGTTTTAATCTTTCAATGATTTATTTTCGTCAAAATAATTTTATCTATTCCTACTTTTATTTTTTTCTCCTCATTCTCTCCTCTTTCTTTCTTTTTCTTTTCTTTCTCTTTTCTTTTTTTCTTTCTTCTTTTTTTTCTTCTTTTTTTTCTTTTTCTCAGTGTCATTCTTTTTTTTCTTTTCTTTTTTCTTTTCTTTTTCTTCTTTTCCTCTCTTTCTTCATCTTTTCTCTTTCTCTTCTTTCTTTTTTTCATTTATTCTCTTTTTTTTTTTTTTTTTTTTTTTCTCATCTTCCTTTCTCCTTTTTATTCTTTATCTCTTTTCTCTTTCTCTTTTATTTTTTTCTTCTCTCTTTCTCTTTTTTCTTCTTTTCTTTTTTCTTCTTTTCTTTTTCTTCCTTCTTTTCTTCTTCTTCTTCTTCTTCTTTGTTCTTCTTCTTCTTCTTCTTCTTCTTCTTCTTCTTCTTCTTCTTCTTCTTCTTCTTCTTCATTTACTTTTCTCTTTATCTTCATCATAGTTATTATTTGTATTTTAGTATTATATTTTAATATTCGTCCATTTCCTCGTCTTCATCATCGTCTTCCTTCTCCTCTTTGCCACACTTCCACCCGCTTCCTCCTCCTCTGTCTTTTTCGTCTCACTTCCCACCCTTCTCCATGTCCCTCTCCTTCTTATTATTCGTTCGACTTCCCATCTTCGTCCAACTCCTACTTCTTCTTCTCATCCTATTCCTCCTACTCGTTCTTTCCTTTCTTATTCTTCGTTCTACTTCTCGTTCTAAATCTCCTCCTCCTTCTTCTTCTTCTTCTTCTTCTTCTTCTTTCATACTATTTTTTCTTTCGTTCTTTTTTCTTTATTACTTTATCCATCTTTGAATTATTCATTTATTTATATTTAGTTTTAGTGTCCTGGGCATTGTTAAATTGCATCAGATGGTGAGGTTCAACTTCTGCAGCTTGGGAATGTGGAGTACCTTTTCATTGCCATTACTCGCAGGTCCATTCAGACCCGGCGTGTTAGTACCTGTCACTGTCCCATTTATGGGTTAAACAGGTCAAATTTAATGAATTAAAAAATCTGTTTAAAAATGAGTTAAAAAACAATTGAATACCCAACAAGAATAAATAAAACAAACACTTCTTCGTCATGGTTTTACGGGTTGATGTGCCGTAAAAGCCAATCAACAAAAAAAGAAACATTTAATGTAATATCGATATTAATTAATTACAGCCCCCCACAAGGAAGCAGCTGTATGGCCACCTGCCTCCCATCTCACAAACTATCAGAGTAAGACGGAAAAGGGATGCTGGACATTGCTGGAGAAGCAAGGACGGATTCATAAGCGACGTTCTCCTGTGGAAGCCAACACATGGACATGCTAATATGGGCCGCCCACCAAGGGCCTATATTGACCAATTATGTGAGGATGCTGGATGCGGCGTAGGGGACCTCCATGGGACAATGAATGATAGAGATGGTTGGTGAGAGATTGTCATGGGTATACGTGCGTGACATGATGATGATGATGATGATGATAGTCTTTCAATCTAATAAGGTAAAATTGATGATCCTTTTTTCTTCATAACTTCTTCATTCTCATTCCCTTTACATCCACACTAATCTACAAAAATATTTTTCTTCATTGTTCATTTTTCACTAAATCTTTTAATTTAGTTTTCATTCATTATTAAACTTTCCTTTTCCCATATTCCTTCAATCTTTATTTAATATTTCATTTAATCCTTTTTCTCCTTCTTTTTTTCGATCATTTCAATCATTCATTCTTTCATTCTTTTATTCATTCATTCTCTTTATTCCTATATTCTTTTATTCCTATATTCTAATTTAATTTCTTCTTTTTATTCAAAATTTTCTTTTAGATTTCTTATGAATATTTTCTCTTCTTTCTCGTGTTATTTTTCTTTTTTCTCTTCTTTTTCCTTCATTCTGTTTTAGCTTTTATCCATTTGTCTATTTTTCTTCTTTCTCTCCGCCATTTTTTCTTATTCGGTCTTCCTTTTTTTTTCTTTTTCCTTCTCTTTTATTTGCTATCATATCTCTCTGTGTCTAATAGTTGAAAGAAAAAAAAGAAAGAAAGAAAGAAAGAAAGAAGCATTAAATCTAATCTCTCTGTCTTTAATATTAGAAAGAAAGAAAGAAAGAAAGAAAGAAAGAAAAAGTATGATATTTAATCTTCTCTCTCTCTCTCTCTCTCTCTCTCTCTCTCTCTCTCTCTCTCTCTCTCTCTCTCTCTCTCTCTCTCTCTCTCTAATATTAGAAAGAAAGAAGAAAGAAAGAAAGAAAGAAGCATTAAATCTAATCTCTCTGTCTTTAATATTAGAAAGAAAGAAAGAAAGAAAGGAAAAAAGTATGATATTTAATATCTCTCTCTCTCTCTCTCTCTCTCTCTCTCTCTCTCTCTCTCTCTCTCTCTCTCTCTCTCTCTCTCTCTCTAATATTAGAAGAAAGAAAGAAAGAAAGAAAGAAGCATTAAATCTAATCTCTCTGTCTTTAATATTTAGAAAGAAAGAAAGAAAAAAAGTATGATATTTAAACTCTCTCTCTCTCTCTCTCTCTCTCTCCTCTCTCTCTCTCTCTCTCTCTCTCTCTCTCTCTCTCTCTCTCTCTAACATTAGAAAGAAAAGAAGAAAGAAAGAAAGAAAGGACTATGAGATATAATACCTCTGTCTCTAATATTTCCAGTCCCTTTTTTTCTATTTTCGTCTGCTCTAGTTTTTCCCTTTTTCTTCCCGCCAAACTTCAATGGTTGAGCAAAACGCTAACAATATGGCGACAGCGGCCATTATCCTCAGCAAAGAAACCTCCCAGTTTCTCTGCATTTCTCTTGCCGGATGCCTCACTGAATGGCTGCATAAAAGGAAAAGATTCGATACAGACAGTTCTTTTTTTGTATTCCCTTTCTCCATCTGCTTCTACCCTTTTCTCCCTTTAGGCATCAAAATATGAACTCGTCCAACCAACCTTTACACTCCACTGCACAAATCATGGAAGCCAATTCTCACTCTCAGTCACGCTGCCATTCAACTGAGAGTCACGTGGTACGAGACTGATAGAAATTGGCGGGAAGGTGGAAGAAGTCAATTTAATGAACGAGATAATGAATGGCGAGACGAAGAATGAAATTAGAAAAAAGAAGGGAAACAAGGAATGAATAAAAGAAGGAAGGAAAGAGGAGGAAAAGGGTTGTAAGGAATTAAAGAAAGAAAGAAAGAAAAGAAAAAAGGGAAGGACACGAGGAAAGAGGGGCGGAATGACAAAAATGAGAGAAAGAAAGATTATCATTAGAAGAAAAAGAAAGAAAGAAAATTTGATATAAAATGAAAGAAAGAAAAACCATAAGATAATGAGAAACAAAGAAGAAAATAAAGAAAGAAAGGTTAACATTAAAAACGAAAGAAAGAATGAAAGAATGAAAGAAAAAAGAAAGAAAGAAGACAGAAAAAGGAAAAAGACATCAGAAAAAGAAAGAAAAAAGAAAGAAATTGAAAACCTTGATACGACAAAAAGAAAATTCCTAAAAAGAAAGGGAAAAGAAAAAAGGACAAATTCAAATAAAAAAGAAAAGAAAGAAAGTAGATGATTAAAATAAATGAAGAAAGAAAGAAAGAAAGAAAGAAAGAAGAAAAAAGAGGAATAGATGTGGAAGATAAAAGAACTCTAATATGATGAAAAGAAAGAAAGAAAGAAAAATGAAAGAAAGAAAGTTTGATTATTTAAATGAAAGAAAGAAAAATATAATATAAGGAAAAAGAAAGAACAAAAAAGGAAAGAAAGAAAGAAAGACGAATAGATTCTGTGGAAGAAAAAAGAACTCCAATATGTTGAACATAAATAAATAAAGTTTGATATAAAATGAAAGAAAGAAAAAATATAAAATAATGAGAAACAAAGAAAAAAAGAAAGAAAGAAAGAAAGAAAGAAAAAAAAATTATTGGGAAAAATCAACACTAATGTGAGGAAATAAACAAACAAACAAAGAAACAAAGAAAGTTTAAGATAAAATGAAAGAAAGAAAAACATACGATAATCAATTTTTTTTTTAATAAAGGTGAACATTAAAAAAAAGAAAGAAAGAAAGAAAGAAAGAAAAAGAGAAAGAAAGAAAGAAAGAGAGAAAGAAAGAATGACAAAGAGAAACAAAAAAGAAAAAAGAAACCTGAGAAAGAAAAAAAGAAAGAACTTAAAAACCTTTATACGTCATAAAGAAAATACGTAAAAGAAAAAGAAAAAAAACGACAAATTTAAAAAGAAAAGAGAAAAAGAATTCAAATAAATAAATAAATAAATGAAATAGACAGATTCAAAAAAAGAGAAAAGAGAAAAAGAGAGAGACCTAAAAGAAAAAAGAGAAATTAAAAAAAGAAAATTTAAAAATTAAAAAAAAAAAAAATTAAAAAAGAAGAGAAATAGATAGAAACCTAATAAGGGGGCGAATTGAAAAGGAAAGAGGAAAAAAATAAAAATAAAAGAGAGAGAGATAGATAGATAGATAGATAGAGAGAGAGAGAGAGAGAGAGAGAGAGAAATAAAAGTTCGAAAGAGATGACCATTAAACCCTACAAAAAAATCCATCAGTTGATAAAGGCTGTAGAGGTGAAAAAAAATGATCACATCAAATTGAAATGGATTCAAAAAGATAATTGAAGGGGAGGGGGCGCGTTGAATTCGATTTTTTCAACCCAAAACACTGCTGCACCATTCTCTCCCCCCCCCCCGCCATTTGTATTGGATCAGTGCTTACGTCATCAAAATTGGTAATTAATCAGTTGAAAATATTTCATCCACACAAACTCAATATATTATTATCATTATCGTTATTAAGAGAAGAAGAGGGAAATGACTGTATTCTCATCGTAGTAGTAGTAGTGGTGCGAGATTTTTTTACTCCAGTTTTAATTGGTTGTTTTTTGTTTTTTTACTGAAGTTTGAGTGACAGCAAGTATCCTAGAGTCTTCAGGACTCTCCTGGGTATTCTAGCTGATTTTAACAATGTAGCGTAATTATTATGGTCTACGGAGAGTTTGGAGATTTTTTTAAAAATGGTAATCGGATTTCTGGAGATAGAGAAGAAAAAGAAATAAGAACAAAAAAAGGTTAAAGTTTGGAAGTATAAACGCTCAACGAGTGCCAGCCATTGACCGACCAATAACCCCGGAACTAGATTCAAATTCAAAAATGGAAGTTTCAGGTTTTTCTGCGGAGGAGTGGAAGCGGATGTGACCCTCCCACAACCGGGATAACAAACGGAAGAAGAGGAAAATCGGTCTTTTTCGGCTGGGGCTTCGTAAGGATTGAGGCTGTGATCAACGCTAATGTCGGTTATTTTGAGGGAAATTTGTTTACAGTAATGTAACTTCCGTGCCTGTTGAATTTCTTTACAATCCATTAAATTGTCTAGTTACTAAGTACTTTTTTTTTTTTGTGAAACAGTCAAATTTATCCGAACACCCTGTATATATATATATATATATATATATATATATATAAAGGGGGGGGCAAAGTAAAGTATAAAATTGTTTTTGTATGCAAAGAGCAGGACGGAATCTGTTGATGAGGAGGGCTTCGAGTATAGCCAGTTGCAATTCATTGGATGAGGATGGCATATATATATATATATATATATATATATATATATATACGCAACGCCCATTTCCACACCCACCCATGCAGATATGCACGCATTCATATGTATAAACATACATATCCACTACGCTTATACCCATACATACTCATGATAGATACTACACGTATATGCAGTATTGCACCTAAATCTCTCTCTCTCCCTCTCTCTCTATATATATATATATATATATACACGTACCTAGGGACAGAAGAGATTATAGTGTCACATAATTATAATTATGCATACTACCCTACAAAAATATGCAATTAGCACACTTAGAGGGCGACACTCTTTTTTTTAATATATATTCGCTGAAAATTCTGGCTTCATTAAATATACCTTAAACAAACTATTCATTTTTTTTTTTTTTAATCAATGGTATAATGTTATCCAAGCCATGCAGTGCAACAGAAATTAGATCTGAAAATTCCTCTCCTGGGAGCCAAGTGGCTCCCATTTGCTAATCACTAGTTGAAATATTCACCGGTTTATTCTTACTTTGTGCCTACATAAGTTATACAAGCAAGAACTCTTAACTTAGGGGAGTAAACCCCGAAAACAAAGTCCCTAAGGTGGTGTGCTGCTGAAATCCAGTGCTAACCATCAACTCCTGCAACACTACTGTTAGAATCTTTTGGGCCACCATGGAGGCCTCAAGAAAGAGCGCTTATCCTGTGGAATTGGATCCTTGGTAAAGAGTCCTGGGTATTGGTAAAGATCTGGTAATCCTGTAAGCCCGTCTTCAATGAGTGCAGTTAGGATTATGTCCAATGTTTTAAGTCTTGTATCAGCCACGCAGTATGACTTGTTGATTGGCCGGAGGAGTAAACCATGTGACCTAGGCCAGTCTATAAATCCAGGTGGGGAATTAGAGCACACCTTGCATATTGCAAAATATACCAACAACTACCGTTGCTAAAAAATGCATAGGCTTCCTTACCTTTCCTTTTGATCATAGCGGCAGTGTGAGAGGAGGATTTGCTGCATGGGCAACAGCTCATGCTCCACATGAACCCGACCAGGCTATGTAGTTCAAAGAATAAAAATAAATTTTTAAAAACTTTGACACTACTCCATCGTTTCTCGTAGATGGAAGGATGCCAACAACAAATTTTAACTTAGGGATTGTGGCACAAGGACACAAATGTGGAGCACTCGTTAAGAATAGAACTGCTCCATTAGTTTTGTTTGTTTTGCTTTACGGCATATCAACCTCGGTGGGTCATCTAATGCCGACAAAGTTTTGAAATGTATTCATTCCTAATGGATAATCAAATTTTGTTTATAAACTCATGTTTTTCTATTTAACCCATAGAGGGGACCCTAACAGGTACTACCACTCCAGGTCAGAGTAGACCAGGGAGCAATGGTGATGAAGGGGTGCTCCACATTCCCCAAATCTCCAGTACTGGTACCTCACCAACAGATAGAGTTTAACGTTATTCCCAGGACATGTAGACCCTCGGCCACTGCCTTCTAGCACACATAAGGGCAAGAGTTGGGACAATCATATAGGTGCTAGGGCTTGACGTGCCCAGTTGATTGATCGGAGGGGGCCTTTCCGACCACCCGTCTAGGCAAAGATAGGGCCAAAGTGGAGTATTTCAAATCATGGACTGCTCAACTAGCAGCATCACGGGTCGCCACCCGCGGCCAACAGGTGGCCCCATTGGAGGAGTCTTGCCCCTCTGTAGAGGTGCAGTCGGTGCATTCTAACGCCTCAGCCGACAGGGTGGTATTGCTTCATTAACCCACTAGCAACCACAGTAAGCTTATAACGTAAATGCCAAGTGGTACATGCCGTTTCGAAATTTCTGGAGGAGTTGATTGTGTCATGGTGCTGCTTTCCAACAGACAGTGTCCAACTGACTCTAGTTTGCTGCACAGTAGACAAAAACCTGAAACAAACAATGCGCATGCATGAAATTAATAATTTGAAATGGTGAAAATTTACAGTCGCTCTATCTGTATATATATTTAAGTCACCAATGCAAAGAACTTTGTATTGGTGACTATAAATAAATGAATAAAGCTCTTAAAGAAATAATTGAGCACTTTATAATCATTTCTCCAATAGTAATAACAAAAAATTAAATATATATATATATATGTGTGTGTGTGTGTGTGTGTGTGTGTGTGTGTATTTGGGCAGCATTTTTTCATTTATGCATGTAGAATTAAACAAAAGACACATCTGTTTAACAATTTTATTTGTGATTTTTTTCAAGTTTTCTGGACAACTTTTTAATATTTGGGTGAAATTCGTGGATTAGTCCACCAAAGTTCAGGTCCCGAGTACTTTCGGAACTTCGAAGTGCCATCATCAGGGGTGATGTGTTCCAGTTGAACTTTGGTGGACTAATCAACGAATTCCACACAAATATTAAAAAGTTGGTCAGAAAGCTTGAAAAGATCACAAATAAAATTGTTAAAAAGGAGATGTGTCTTTTGTTTAATTCAACATGCATAAATATATATATATATATGTGTGTGTGTGTGTGTGTGTGTGTGGTTGAGAATAGAGGAAAAGTGTGGATATAACAACACAGACGGCTGAATTCAATTGATATTTCGCCTCCTTATTGGATGAAGCCTCTTCAGAACTTTATTGACATTAGTACTTGTACATTCTGCTTTTATAGTGAAAAGTTGAATGGGTGAGGAGTGAGGGAAAGTCAATTGGGGTTGGTGTGTAATGAAATGGTACTTTTATTTTTCTATGGGGTCAATCGGTTGACTGAGAAGAGAGTTTGATATTTGGAGTGTGGGTCAGATATGTTGATATCCGAGAGTAAAAGAGAACGGGTGGGGTTAGTAAGACTACTGAGTCAGAGAATATCTACCTAGGTTTCTCCCACTGGATCATTATTTTTTATGCATTTTTTTGTTCTCCAGGTGAAAGTTTGTATTGTGTAATTACAAAATATAGGGTCGGGAGTTTTTTTTTATACTGTCGGGGTATAGAAAAATATATATCTCACTACTCTAGAGCTAGTAAAGAGAGGAATAGACTCCCTCGATGTCCTGTTAATAGCGACCATAGACCACTTTACTTATATATATATATATATATATATATATATATATATATATATTATATATATATATATATTTGTGTGTGTGTGTGTGTGTGTGGTATATGTGGAAAAAGTGACTTACCGGTGAAAATGGTCACAATGGTTAGTTGATGCAAGTTTCACAATGATAAGAGAGCGATATAACAAATATAAAGTGCTCAATACGTTAATAGAGCAAATTTATTATCATAGAGGTACACATTAATAACCTACTCGTATTTCACCATAAGGATATTCAGGGTTAAATCCATTGGATTAATCAAGATATTGATTAATTGCAGTCGATTTCATGTTACACACGTGAAATAGACTGCAATTAATCAATATCTTGATTACTCCAGTGGATTTAACCCTGAAGATCCTTATGGTGAAACCCGAGTAGGTTATTAACGTGTACCTCTATGATAATATATATATATATATATATATATATATATATATATTTAAATGTTTTTTTTAAATTAGGCGTTATTGTGAAGCATTAAAAATATGCACAAATTGACTAAGCTACTCACTGAACAATATAAAACCCTACAAACCGACCCCACAACAAAGTCCATCTTCAAAACCCCGCCCATTAACGCAAAAAAACAACCACCCAACCTACGTAACATCCTCACTGCATCCAGGAAAAATTTACATAACACCGTACGGAAAGGTAATAAACGATGCAATAAGCCTAGATGCCAAGTTTGCAGCCACATACATACGGAAACCGAAATAAAAATACCCTACACAAACATAACAATCCATCCGCCACACCTAACATGCGATAGCGCTAACATTATATACTATTTATACTGCACACAATGTAGAAATAGTGGATATGTGGGAGAAACATCAACACCCTTTAGACTAAGACTAAATAACCACAAATCCACTATAAATCTCAAATCCCCGCATAGTACAATAGCACTTCATTTTAACACCTTATCACACAACCTTACACACCTCAAATGCATCTTATTAGAACACGCATTTCCAACAACGCAATCTAGAAAACAATCAGAATCTAAATGGATTCTAAAATTACAAACGCACGTGAAGGGATTAAACGCAGATATTGGAATTCTCCGTTATTACAAATATTTTACAAACGCTGCCACTGTCGATAACAACAGAGACAAAGAAACCGTTGAACAGTAATAACATTTGACAAAGGGTATCTAACGAACCTGAAAATTTATGTAAAAAATAATTAAAAAGTAAGTGAATCCAATACTCCATAATATCGAGTTCATTCATTTATTTATTTTTAATGCTTCACAATAACGCCTAATTTAAAAAAAAAACATTTAAAAAAAATATATATATACCGAGAGAAGCATACGGAGAACACCTAAAATACAACATGAATATATATATATATATATATATATATATAATATATATATATATATATATATATATAAGGTGTCTATGAACAATATGCCACTTTACAGACCTGTGTGTACTTTAAATATCTTATTCACACATCTTCACGATAAAAACCATTCGTTCTTCAGGGAAGTTCAAATGATTTATGTTTTAATGCTCTTGTTCCTTAATCTTCCGACCGTTATCATCTTGCAACATCCTCTGGTTAAAAATGAAACCGTCTAAATCCTCCAAGATGAAATCTAAAAATGGGTAATCTGAACATTAGCTATATAAATGAGAGTAACCTCCCCTTGTTTCTTTCATTTTGAGGAAGCCACATATTTTGGTTGGCCATTTTCATTTCACCATAAATCTACACAGAAAATACGAATTTTTTCGAATCAATACAACTGCATGTTTTGACACGAAAATATCATGAAATATGTTCGTAATTGTGCTTGCGCATTATTTAAAATGAACATGATTGTTATTAGGAACACATTTTATGATATTTTCGTGTTAAAACATGCAGTTGTATTGATTACAGGTGCAATGAAAATGGCCACCAAAACATGTGGCTTCCTCAAAGTGAAATAAACAAGGGGAGGTTACTCTCATTTATGTAGCTAATTACCAAAAAATGTAAATCCTGTTTATTTGGTGTCGCTTATCCACCGAATTCTTATTTCTTATGAGTCTTATCAGCTAAATGATGGGCCATTCTATTTTTATCATAAAGAAAGAAAAGGAAGAAAAGAGACATGCTACGCAGAAAAACATATGAAGAAAGGAAGAAACAAAGAGAGTAGGAAAAAGATATAGAGAAGG
>CM042173.1:25242315-25244815 GCA_023376005.1 Doryteuthis pealeii
GTGGAAATAGTCCATAACCACGATACCCATGGTATTTAAAGCCTTTTATTCCCAAATAACATTGCTCTGTTTACAATGATTAAACATTGAGCTCACATACGGAACCTGAACTCTACAACAGACTACTGGTAGAGAATTAGGACCCGCCTAGAATCACCTTGTACCAAGAAACTTGGTACCGCACCAAAGTATATATATATATATATATACATGGTGTTTTTTAGGAGTCTTACTTTCAGACTGCGCCTCATCAACCACAAATCTACCATAAAACTCAAATCTCCACACAGTAAAATCGCCCACCACTTTAATACCCATTCACACAATTTAGATAACCTGAAATACATCTTGATCCAACAAGGTTTTCCATCCACTCAAGCTAGGAAACTAGCTGAATTAAGATTTATAATTAGATTAAGCACGCACAGAAGAGGGCTAAACACAGACACTGACACACTAAAAGCTTATACAATTTCCAAGATACCCCCTTACCACCAACCCCATGACCCCTATCAAACTACTACACACACAGTACAAACTCATTAATCACCAACTAACCAATCAACATCCAGCATCTCCTCATCAAAAAGAGCAACCAACAGTCCTCAGAGTCATGAAGAAGGGAGACATTACAATCCCGAAAATTCACAACTACTACTAAATAAAAGAAACTAAAAGAAAACAACCGAGTTTTCTGATATTTATTCCCAGATGAATATATCATGATAACTATATTATTATAATATAGCACATTAATTGACCATACAACAAAATGGTATATGCATAAACCAGAATCTGTTCTTGAGAACGAAACGCATAAAATTCTCTGGGACTTTGAAATAAAAACGGATCACCTTATCCCAGCAAGAAGACCAGACCTAGTGTTGATAAACAAAAAAGAAAGAACTTGTCAACTAGTGGATTTTGCAGTTCCAGCAGATCACAGGGTAAAGCTGAAGGAAAATGAAAAAATGGACAAATATCTGGACCTTGCCAGAGGACTGAAAAAGTTATGGAATATGAAAGTGAAGGTGATACCAATTGTAGTTGGTGCACTTGGAACAGTCCCAAAAGGATTAGAAAGGGGCTTGGAAATCAGAGGAAGGATTGAAACCATTCAGAACACTGCACTGCTGCAATCTACCAGAATACTCAGAAGAGTCTTGGAGACCGGAGGAAACTTGCTTTCACTCAGACTCTTCATCTTCATCTTCAGATGTGAAAACTCAAAAGGAGTAAATAATAATAATACGCAACAAAACAGTAAATGTAGTCTGTGCGGTGACAGAGATGAGACTGTAAACCATGTATCAAGTAAATGTAACAAATTAGCACAACAGTTAGGTACGACTGGGTTGGGAAGATGATCCCCTGGGAATTATGCAAGAAATTAAACTTTGACCATACAACAAAATGGTATATGTATAAACCAGAATCTGTTCTTGAGAATGAAACGCATAAAATTCTCTGGGACTTTGAAATAAAGATGGATCACCCGATCCCAGCCAGGAGATCAGACCTAGTGTTGATTAACAAAAAGAAAAACTGAGAACGTGTCAACTGGTGGACTTTGCGGTCCCAGCAGATCACAGGGTGAAGCTGAAGGAAAATGAAAAGATGGATAAATACCTGGACCTTGTCATAGAATTGAAAAAGCTGTGGAACATGAGAGTGAAAATACTAATTGTAGTTGGTGCACTTGGAACGGTCTCAAAAAAACTTGGAAAAAAGACAGGTGGATCTAGAAATCAGAGGAAGAACTGAGACCATCCAGACTACTGCACTCGGCTAGAATACTCAGAAGAGTCCTGGAGATGTGGGAAGACTTTTTGTCACTCAGACTCCAGTGAAATACCATCAGCTAATGCTAATGTGAAAAACTCAAAAGGAGTGAAAATAATAATAATAATAATAATAATAATGATAATAATAATAATAATAATAATAATAATAATAATAATAATAATAATAATAGTCAATCAGCAGTTTCTGCGTCAGGAAATTCTCTGAATGATCGGACAGCCACCCACCTGTTTTATGTCACAGGCAGACACAATCGCTTTTTATAGAAATGGGGATTTTTATTTTCATCTTTTAATAATAATTTCTCTACTTTTCTGGTTTGTATATTTTCTTGGCCATTTCTACAAGCAGTTTGATCGTGAGCACGCAGATGGCTCAGGAGTCCAGCTTTGCTTTTACGCGCCGTGTCGCAAAAATAACCCGGCTTCCGCGTGTATAGGACCGTAATTGATTGAGAAGCCCAGCCCTCAACAGACAATCCCTACCATACACATCCCATATATGGTCAGGCTTAAATGTAGGAAATGTGTCAAGGACGTCCGACATGTGTCACACCGTAAAACCCGTTTCAAGATGGAGTGCTCGAGTCACCTTGCTTCAAACCCCTTACAGCCACTATGAATAAGACTCCTCCACACCACGCGATTTGTAGCCACCCGCTTGTCCCCACCCCCTTGTCACCCACCCCTTGTCACCA
>CM042173.1:25249815-25252315 GCA_023376005.1 Doryteuthis pealeii
TAAAAAAAGAAAGAAAGGAAAATAGAAATATGTAAAGAAAGAAAGAAAGAAAGAAGGAAAGTGAAAGAAAGAAAGAAAGAAAGAAGGAAATATGAACAATAAAATAAAGAATAAAAGCAAAGAATCCTAAAAGAAATTTAGACGGAATTTGAAAAAAAAAAGAATATAGAAATTATATGAGAAAGAAAGAAAGAAAGAAAGGGAAAAATAAATATTTGAAGGAATGATAAAGAAAGAAAGAAAGAAAGAAAGAAAGAGAAACCATAAATATTTGAAGAATAATAAAAGAAAGAAATTTTAAAAGAAACAAAGAAAGAAAGAAACAAAGAAACAAAGAAAGAAAGAAAGAAACAAAGAAAAAGAAAGAAAGAAAGAAAGAAAAAGAAAGAAAGAAAAAGAAAGAAAGAAAGAAAGAAAAGAAAGAAAGAGAGGAAAGAAAAGAAAAAATATAAATGATGAAAACAAAATGGCAGAGAATTCTCTTTGGATTCAACATCATCTCTTGGTGAAGTTGAAATTGGTCAATCCAGAACATTTTAATATGCAAATAATATTTGTTTGTTTTTTTTTCTTATTCTTTATTAATCGGCTTTTCATGTGGTGTAATGGTTAACAAGTTAGATTTGTGAATAATTGTTAGTAAGTTCGATTCTCACTTGGTACCTCATACTTCTAATCTTGTACCACATCTAAGCATCGTAAATAAGAATAAGTTTTCTTTCTATTCTTCTTCCCCCCTTCTCTCTCTCCTCCCTCTCTCTCTCTCTTTCTCTCATTTATTTCTGTTGTTTTCCCTTCCCTTCCTTCTTTACATCTCCTTCCCTTCCTTCTTAAATTTTCTTCTCCCTCCTTCCTTCTGTCCTCTTCTTCTTTCTTTCTTTTTTCTTTCTTCTATCCCTCAGTTGCTTTTTTCTTACCTTTCTTCCTTCTTTCCTTCTTTTCTTTCTTCTTTGCTTTACGTTCCTTTCTTTTCAGCCTCTTTCCTTTGCCCTTTTCTTTCTCTTTATCTATCTTCCTCTCTTCCTTATTTGCTCCGTTCACTATCTCAATCTTCCTTTAATTTTACTCTTTCCTTTCTCTCCCCCCCCCCCGTTCCAACTCTTTAATGACTTTCCCCGTTTTTCTTTCTTTCCTTTCGACATTTTTTTCTTTTATTACATTCCAAACTCTGAATCTTTTAGTTTTCCAATGTTTTTTTTTCCTTTTCTTATGTTGATCTCTGACTGTTTTACCTGACACTGTTCAGATCACTCACGAAAAAATTGAGGCTATTTTTTTTTTCAAACTCAAAAAAAAAAAAATTAAAAGAATAAACAAAAACAAAAACAAAAACAAAATCAAAAACAACAACAACAACAACAACAACAAAACGGAAATCGCTTTTAGATAAAAACAGACGTTTCGAAACATCAACGAAATCACGTGCGAGACGAGACAAAACGAGACTTGGAAATATGTCGTTCTGGACGGTTACGTTTCTCAATAAATATTCTCTGCGCGTGGGCTCAACTTTGTTGGTATCAAGTAAGCACGAGGGCTTAGCGAAATGATTCAAGAAGATAAAAAGAAGATTTATAAGGAATAATATCGGTAAAAAGGAACGAAATGTGTTTTGGACGCATGGACGCAGAAATAAGCACGCATTTAAAGATGAATTCGTTTTGTTAATGCAAATAAGGCCAGCAGAATTCACGAGAAGGAGGAGAAGAAGAAGAAAAAGGTTTTAGCGAATTACGTATGGCTATTACATATAAGTACAAGAGTCTTGTTTAAATAAAGGTTAAAAAGTAACCAACAAAAACATTCAGAAATAAATGGACGAATTGAGGTGTTTTTGTTTGGTTTTGTTTTGTCTTTTTTTAATTTGTTTTTTTATTGTTGTTTTTGTTGTTTTTGTGAAAGAAAGACACCCTCGCCTCATAAATGGATTTTGAATTCCAAAGGAAAAAGAATTTGAAAAATAAAAAGAATAAATTGTTAATGTTCAAATGGGACATGCAACTTATAAAAAGAGGTGCAATAAAATGCTGGATTAATATATAACGTCTATAAGTAAGATTAAAATATTTATTATTGCAAGAAAAAAGGCTTTATATAAGAATGCATATATATATATATATATATATATATATATATATATATATATATAAGAATGCATATATATATATATATATATATATATATATATATATATATATATATATATATATATATATATGAGTTCAGTGTGAACGGTGAACTAATACCATACACAAACACACACACACACACACACTCTCTCTCTCTCTCTCTCTCTCTCTCTCTCTCTCTCTCTCTCTCTCTCACACACACACACACACACACACACACACACACACACATATATATATATATATATATATATATAATTTCGGAAAGCTTAGATACACATTTAACGGCGCTGGGTGACTCAGTTTCTCGCCTATGTGATTATATCCAAACTTATACATATATATATATATACCAACCTCTCCGCACGAGT
>CM042173.1:25257315-25259815 GCA_023376005.1 Doryteuthis pealeii
CCAGGCTTCGTCGGGTAGCCCCTTCTAGTTACATATATAAAGGGCAGATGTGTGTATGTGTGTGTGTGTCCGGGGTAAACTACAAAAATAAAACAATTAATGACAGAAAATATATATACACATTCACTATCAACAGATCTTGCTTTTTGAGCAAAACTAATGAACATTTGATTTAAATTCGTGAAGATAATTAAAAAATAAAATTTTAATAATGGCCTTATGATTTTTTTTTTTTTGCATTTAATATTTTACTATTATTTATAGAAAGAATAAAAATTATTTTTACTAAAAGCAAATAGGAGGAAAATATTCTTATGTGTTCATAGAACCCCAGCAAAATCCTGATATGATTATTAAAATCAGTAGGCATCAGGTTTCTCATAAACTTGATAAAAATATTATTATAAGGATTTCCATGGTGGTTGATGAAAGATATCCCCAAATGGGTGAACGTTTACTTTATAAATATAAAGTAATTCAACCCTTAAATAGTAAACATACGAGGAAAAATCCAAAAACTTAATTTAAAATAAATAAAATCTGGAAATGCCAACAAACCAAATGTATTATAATATGTGCAATGACATAAACGATTACAAAGTAATAAGTAAGTAAGTAGTAAGTAAAGTCGTCAGGGCGGCCTAATGTCGGTATCGGCCAGACAGCGAGGGAGTCTATCCCATTTTCAATAGCGCTAGACAAAGGAGATTATTTTAGCGTCTGAGGTGGAGCGCCGCACCTACCATCAGCTCCTCACTTTACCGCACAGATCCCTGTGCTACTCATACGCTAAGTTGGCGAGTGCCGGTATCGAAGCAAGAGCCTTGTGATTACCTAGCCGAACACTCTACCGACTGAGCTAAACCGCAACATAAAATATCGTGAAAAAAAACAAAAGATTTTCTCTTATAATAATCGGTGTGGTAACTTTTCTTGTGTAGATCCCACTCAGCACAACCATCAAAATATATTTGTTTTGGGTCAATATCTTTATAGTTATATTTAAGTATGAATTGACAGATTTTTTTTTTTTTAAGCCTGTTGGGTAATCATTAAGAACAGTCTTACAATCTAAAATGAAATTATATAGTTCTTTGCTGGAAATTAGAAATTAGATTTTTCTTTTCTGATGGTCTGTGCACTTTTTATTTCTGACGCCCAACCAGGCCGGCTCAACACAAAATCTCTTTTATGTAGGGATTTGAATGGGGCATCCTGCGAGGATTCAACTCCCGATTCAGTAATAATGGATCTGCGAGAATAACTTTTTGACCCCCCCTCTACCCAGGCGACGCCGGGTAGCCGATTGGAGTTGTCTTAATAAAACAATCGCACCTAAGAATAACAACTAAAAATTGCTACTCAAAGTTTCACGGCGTGAAAGGATCGGCAGGCAATCAAAGATGTTTGAAGATGACGCTTATCCTTTAGCTAGATGAATTCTTTAGATGAGGCTTTTATGAGTATTCTAGCCGATTTTAACAATGCTGTTATTTGGGGGGGGGTATAGATTCTTCCTCTAATTTCAAATTCACCCAGACTTTTTTTCCAAACCCTTGTAGACCGTTCCAAGGTCACTAATTACAATTGGCACGACCTTTACCTTCAGGTCCAACAGTTTTTACAGTTCTCTTGCTAGGTCCAGGTATTTGTCTCTCATCTCGTTTTCTTTCTGGTTTATGTATTTACCATTTTATGTATGGTCAGAATTTAATTTTTTGCATAATTCCCAGTCGATCACCTTCCCAACCCAGTCGTGCCTAGCTTTGTATTCCCGTTGTGCTAGTTTACTACATTAACTTAATACATGGTTTGCAGTCTCATGTCTGTCACCGCACAGTCTACATTCACTGTTTAGTTGCGACTTATCAATTTTTTCTTTAATATAATTTCTTCTTCTTCTTCTTCTTCTTCTTCTTCTTCTTCTTCTTCTTCTTCTTCTTCTTATTTTGTGCAGCAATTATTAGCGATTCAGTTTCTCTCTTGAGGTTTTCTGTGCAACCTCTCCGATTTCTCGTTTGAAGTGTCCATATAATTGCTCATTATAATTATTATTATTATTATTATTATTATTTTATTATCATTAGTAGTAGTAGAAGTAGAAGTAGTAGTAGTAGTAGTAGTAGTAGTATCAACATTTGTGTTATTGACATAAAGCAACTGCAAGCGGAACGGTACGTTAAATAATTCAATCAATTAACTAGTAGAATTACTAATTAGTCTAATTAGTAATTAGTCTCTTCGTAAATAGTAGCATATTCACCAGTATCTTATATTTAGTTTCATCAGTATATATAGAATTTGAAGTCGTGATAGGAGAACGCACCTGTTTAACTAAGAAAATGTTTTTGTTTCTTTTTTACTTTCTTTGTTGTGGGTTTTTGTTTATTGTTGCTCTTGTCGTTTTAGATTTTCATATCACTCTCAACCTCTCTCTCTCTCTCTCTCTCTCTCTCTCTCTCTCTCTCTCTCTCTCTCTCTCTCTCTCGCTCTCGCTCTA
>CM042173.1:25266971-25284471 GCA_023376005.1 Doryteuthis pealeii
GTTTTTCTCTTATCCCAACTGTTTTTGCATCCACGTCCGACGTTCACTGTCCCCCACCTCTCTCCGCTCTCTCTTTCGCTCACCACTCCTCTCTCTCTTCTTCTCTCTCTTCTCTTGCTCGTCTCTCTCTCTCTCTTCTCTTTCTCTGCTTATTTTCAGTTTACATCCGGGTTACCCGCTGTTGCTTTTCCCTCACTTCATTTTTCCCCCTACCACTACCTCCACCCCCTTCGCCCCATTGTCTTATCTACCCCCACCCCTTTTTTCCGCGTCATTATTTTTCTTTCCTTTCTCTATTTCCTCCCCCTTCTCTTTTTGTCAATTCTCCGCCCCACCTTTTTTTTTGTTTACTCCTTCTTTTCCTCTCTCTATCTCTTCATACATACTAAATATAACCCTCGTTTGTACATTCCTTCCGCACTTCCTTTCTTTCTTTGCTCCACTCTTACCCCCTCCTCTTTATGCCCTTCTCTCCTCTCTCTCTCCTCTCCCCTCTCTCTCCCCTCTCTCTCTCCCTCTCTCTCTCTCTCTCTCTTTCTTTCTCTTACCCCCCCACACCATCTCTTGCCCATATTCCAGGCTTAAGCATCTGATTGGGTGGCTTCCCAGTTGCCTCCCCTTTGATGATTTCTTTCATCTTTACCTTTGATAGCAAATTATTGTGATTTCCCGCTAATTTTCTCTGAAATGTACCGCAGTTTTTCCTTTTTGTTTATATATATATATATATTATATTTATATATATATATATATATATGTACATTGGATGGTTCTATTTTTGTACTGGCTTTTTTCTGATTCAGGGCCGACTTGTACGCCCCGAATTTTTCACATTGTAGCCAAAATTCAAAACCCTCATGCCTTAGTGAAATCGGCATTATAACTAATCTTTCTTCGTCTCTCTCTCTCTCCTCTCTCTCTCTCTATAATATAATATATATATATATATATATATATATATATATATATATATATATATATTCTTTTTCTTTTGTTTATTCTCATTCTATCTCTCGTTCTTTCTCTATATATTTCCCTCTTTTTTCTCTTTCTCTCTTTTGTTTCTGTCTCTTGTTCTCTCTCTTCTGGTTCCTCTTTCTTTCTCTCTTTTCTCTGTCTTTCTCTCTCTCTCTCTCTCTCTCTCTCTCTCGTCTCTCTCTCTCTTCTCTCTGTCTCTCTCTCTCTCTCGTCTCTCTCTCTCATCTGTATGTATGTATGTATGTATGTTATGTATGGTCTCTTTCTCTTTCTGTGTCTGTCTTATCTATCAATCTAATCGATTTTCTTTAATGCTCTCTCTCTCTTTCTGTATCTTGTTCTATATTTTCTCTTTCTTTCTTTCTCTCTTTCTCTCTCTCTCTCTTCTCTCTCTCTATATATATATATATATATATATATATATATATATATATATATATATATATTGTTTAGGCTTTGGTTTGAAGCATTAGGAATAAAATATCAGAAACTCGGTTTTGAATTGTTAAGTTTCGTTTTATTCGTCTAATTTTCGAGAGCGATAGCTTCTCTTCTACAGAACGTTAGTATAACCAACCAGGCCTGGCTGCTTTTATAGTAGTTGTATCATCTGTTGGGTGGTGTGTGGACGGTCGCTTTTTATGACCTCGTTGTTTTTTTCTTCTTGTGTGGGTATTTTTTTTTTGGGGGGGCGGCTTTTAATTGGTTTTTTTTTGTTGTTTGTTTTGTCTTTACTGTCCGTCATGGTCACTTCTTGTGGTTATATATAAATAGAATTCAAAGGATTACCATCGATTGTGGAGATGCCTCCATCTTGTTTAAAACACATGAACTCAGATTTAATTGCGAAAATAGACTAAACATGGGTTGACATTCCGTAAATCCAGCAAATCAATCGATTGTTATTATAGTAGTAGCAATATTAGAAATGGTTGGATAAATACAATTATTATAGAATAAAAAGGTACGTATATTGTATTTATACAAAGTCAGCACTTGTATGTGTAAAATTTCATCTGTCCTTTATTTCACACAGTTTTTTTCTTCCTTTTTTATATCCTGTTGCAAACAGTCACTGGTTTCCCCTTTCTACTTGCTTTGTAGCAGGTGTATTTACCAAGACAGAAATTAACAATGAGGCAAACGTTGATTTTCTTGTTCAAAAAGTAATGTCTTAAAAAAGCATCGAGACTGAAGCTGTATTTACCAAGACAACAATGAACAATGAGAGGAATATTAATTTTCTGCAAAATACGGGATGCCTTCAAAATGCATCGAGACTGAAGCTGTTTTTACCAAGACAACAATGAACAATGAGATAAATATCAATTTTCTTCAAGATACGTGATGCCATCAAAAAGTATCGAGACTGAAGCTGTATTTACCAAGACAACTATGAACAATGAGCGAAACATTAATTTTCTTTAAAATACCAGACGCCTTCAAAAAGTATTTGAGATTGAAGCTGTATTCACCAAGAAATAAACGATTTTTAAATGCATTTTCCGTCTTAACGAATGATACCAAGATTTTTTTTATTCGTACTGGAATATCATACAATAAAAACGGATATTGTTAGGTATTATTTATTACCAAGCTGTACAACATTGAAACTATATAACTATTAAGTTCACTTTCATATGGGAAAGAGATGAACCCTCTCATGCCCCAGCAATGGGTTAAATAGTACCACTACTGTTCTTCTATAAAGATTAAATAAACCACGAATGATGATTACAAACAAAGAAATCTTGGAAACATAGCGTAGTGGATAAAGGCGTTAGGTTAAGACATTTCTAAGTTATCTCAAGAATGCAGGTTCAATTGTCAGTGCAATGCCATTTTTTTCACAATCCTTTTATATTCTTTTGCAACAAAAAATATAGATGTAACCCTAACGGGTACTACCACTCCAGGTCAGGGTAGGCCCGGGAGTAATGACTATGAAAGGTTACTCCACATCTCCCAGGGTTTTATAACTGGAGCATCATTTCTCAGAATTTTTGGACACATAGCCTAGTGGATAAAGGAGTTAGGTTAAGTGACAGTTATTTCTAGACTGCAGGTTCAATCCTGATCAGGGGCAGCAGTAACATAGAATAATAATTAACACAGCTTAACACCTGTACCCCAACTATGGTTAGCGGAATGAGAATAAGAGTTAGGTTCAAAGTTCCGTGATGGATTACGACAAGAAGATTCCCGAGTCCGAGATGGTTTCCGAGTCCGAGAAAAAATCCAGAGAAATAAAATACTTGGTCATTGCCTGAAAACTAAATTAAACTTTATTATTAATATTAATAGAATAATAATTAACACAACTTAACTCCTGTACCCCAGCTATGGTTAGCGGAATGAAAACAGGATACCCCCGTGGACTGAATAAAGGGTTAGGTTCAAAGTTCCGTGATGGCTCCCGATTACGACATGAAGGTTCCCGAGTCCAAGAAAGTTCCCGAGTCCGAGAAAGTTCCCGAGTCCGACAAGAAATACCTGAAGAAGGCCGGAGGACACATCGGCCGAAACGTTGTACAAATAACAATGAATATGAGGACAATAGTCTGAATAATCCAAATAATACTAATTATCAAGCCTCATTTTAAAAATTTAGAGATATAAAATTTTAGGTTTTAATATTTATGGGCGATACTGAAATACTTAATATCTGTTTTGGTTGTATAATAGAAATCTGATATCTTTGGTTTAGAAGAACATTTTTAAGGGTTTACTATTTCTGAGCGATACTGAAATACTTAATAATATCTGTTTTCATTGTATAATTCTGGAATCTTTGGTTAAGACAAAAATTCTTATGCGTTTATTATTTATGGGGGATACTGTATTACTGTTGTTCTTTTAATGTTATCAAAAGTTTAACTCGAGCCTTAAGCTAGAAATGTTTATTTTCAAAGGTTCGACAAGAAGAAGAAAGTTAAAAAGTTACGAAATCCTCTTCTCACAGCGTCAAAGAACAACAAGAAGCACTTTAAATGACAAAATTCTCAAAGATCTGCCCTGTAGAATTCAGTCCGCTTATTAAAAGACTGTCGCAACATTAAACGAAACAAATGCGTTCGATCGACTAAAGAACCCGGATTAACAGAATGTTGTTACGCGCTGTTTATTTGAAGACGTATATTAAGAGATGCTCAGTATTGTCTTTGTCCAGGGCGACTGTCAGGGGAACTGCCTTGATGTTGGTGTGATCAAACAGGTCGCAAAACCCGAGCACAAAACCGAGAAAACCTTTTCTATGTTTATAAAACGAAAACGAGGTTGGTCGGTCTCTTTCTGTTTCGCGCGCAAAGCTTGAAGGAATCGCGGTTGAAATAAAAGCATCACTCGACAAATATGTATATGTCATTTGGGGTTTTGTACTTCCAATAAAGAATGAGACAGGGTCAGTAATGTACAATACACAGCGAATATATATATATATATATATATATATATATATATATATATATATATAAGTAATTGGTAATTTGCTTGAAGCATTGTTAAGTATGTTATAATATATTAATGATTTGAAGGCAATTACAATGCGTATAAACAAATAAAAACAAAAAGATGTTATTTTTGTCTTATCGATTTCAAAGTATAAAACTTTATCTTCAGAGATGATTATCAGAAATAAAATTAAAAAACACCCCCAAAAAATTAAGCACGTACATTTCTGATATTCATCTCTGAAGATAAAGTTTTATACTTTGAATATTGATTAGACAAAAATAACATCGTTTTGTTTTTAGTTTTTATACGCATTGTAATTGCCTTCAAATCATTAATATAATATATATATATATATATATATATATATATCTTATTATAATGGAGATTGTGGGTTTGTCTGTCTGTAACCGAAACTATATTACTATACAAGTCACAATTCCTTTCGTTATATACATCATATTCTCCATGATTTTATTTTTATTTAAACCTCAATTATTAATAAAATTGTTTTACATAATTAAGACTGTTGACCATATCTACATACTAATAACATGCATTTGTGTTTATATATACAACAAAATAGAGGTTTACAGTATGAATGGGAAGGCTAATTTGCATATTGAACTTAAAAAATTGATTTTGATAAATATATGCTTAGTATTATTGATTTCTAATTGTTTGGTTTTATCTTATTAAATATGAGCAAAAATCTCTTCAATTAATCTTAAATGAAATCCATTAACAAGAAGAAATAACTGTAATATTATTCTTTACTTCCTATTTTAACTAAACAGTTTAATTAGGAAAATTTACCAATGAAAGACGGGAGTAACGGAAAATGATGGAAGTGTTAGTTTCAAAGTTGTTCTATTTTTCAATCATACCCCCTCTGTTCAAAATCTTTTTATCTACATTCTTATTCAGTTTCATTAGCCTTTCTAATTTAATATGATATTTTATTATAAAATTTAACTAAAATACTTGCACCCGGAGGGTGCATATATTTGCTAGTATATATAATAATTTAAATGAACAAATACACCTGTATATGTGTATATATATGCACATCCCACTATATCAAAAATAAAAATTGAGCACTTTTTATTTGTTATATCGCTGTCTTACCTTTCTGAATTTTGCATCAACTAACCATTGTGACCATCTTCACCGGTAAGTCACCTTTTCCATAATATATATATATATATATATATATTATATATATATATATATATATATATATAAGCATGTATATGTGTATGTTATCTATACATATATATATAAAGGGCAGTTGTGTGCATATGTATGTCCGGAGGAAACTTCGATAATAAAACAATTAACGACAATGTGAATATATATACACATTAAATAAGCGCGTGGTGTAATGGTTAAAGTCATGGGAGATGGACTCGTCGCCCCGAGTTCAAATCCTGGATGTGGTAATTGTATTTCACTTAGCGCTAATACCCTTGGGAAAGGTATGGATCCTACTATCTCTCTCTCTCCAGCTATGGGTAAATAGCAGGGCAGACTGGGTTCTTTAACCATGGCTAGGTAACCAGTCTAGGAGAAGGAAAACTCTGAATTAAAAACCTGTTGAAGAAATTGACCTTGTGTCGTATCCTGCTCGTGCGGAGGAGTTGGTAAATATATATATTATATATATACATTAAATAATCAGTCAAGTGTAACCCGAGAATATGTCTAATGTAATGACTCCAACCCAAGAGATGACTTTAATTGATATAAGGAGTAAGAGACAACGGGAAGATTTAAAAAAAAACGTTGAAAATCAAAGAGGCATTACTATTTCTCTGAATTTTTTAGATGAGGCTTGATCATTAGTATTATCTGCGTTATTCGGACTATTGTTATTTGTACTTTTTATACTACATCTAGACTCACTATTTGGTTGGAATGGATGGGAGCATTTTTGATTTTTTTCTACAAAGTGGGCAGAGTTCTTGACATATGATGAGGACTTACCTGTTAATGGGGGGACACTCTCAACTAGGTAACGGCTCAATGGGTAACATGCTGAACCTCCGCATCTGACAATGGGTCTTAATGGAATACCATCCTTATGAATCTTATGTAGTGATAACAATGAAGATGAGACAATAGTCCGAATAACGCAGATAATACTAAAGAGGCCTTAGTAGTTTTTTCTTACTTACTTGTCTTTCGAAGTAGCGGAGTGGTATCTTATTTCTGTTGTCTGTTTCTTCATTTCTTCTAAATGGTCTGGTCTGACTTCATAGAGACAAAATGAGGCTTGTTTTTTTTGTGTGTAAATTGGGGAAAAGATGGCACACTAAGAAGAAAACAAACAGAACAAAAATAAGATTTTTGGATGTTTTTTGTTTTTAGAAGCATTGTTGAATAAAGTATATATTATATTTTTGCTTGAAGGCAATTACAATGCATGTATCGCATAAAATTCAATTCTTTTTTTTATAGAAAATGAACTTGACAAGTGTAATACCGGTAAAGGATCGAACGGTGTGTAGAACATCGTACAGACTGTTTCGACTTTATTAAGTCTCATCAGCGATGTATACTAACGATTTCCCTCCGACAGAAATCGAAACCGGGGCCTCAGCAGAACAAAAATGGTTTAACTCTGAGTGATTAGGGTTCGGTGTGAAGTTGTTTTTTTTTGGGGGGGGGGGTGAATTAAATGAAAACAAGAGAAAATTAATCCGATCCAGATAGCATTGTTTATTTGCGAGCTTTTTTTTAAATTTCTTACTGACCAGATTTGATCTTTTGTTCCTCATTTGCATTTATTTGTTTTATTTATTTGCCCCCACCCCACCCCTGTGGATGGGGGGGGTAATATTGATTTTGACTTTTTTTATGTTGATTATTTGTTTGTTTTTTAATTTTTTAGTTTTTTTGGTTTGTTTTGTTTTTGTATTGTTTTCTGGTGTGTTGTTGGATACTTTGTTGTTTGTTGGAGGGATTGTTTTTTTTTTGTTGTTGATTTTGTTGGTTTTTGTTGAGGTTTTTTTGTCCGTTCTCTGTCTTTCATTGTCTTCCCCTTTTTTCGCCTTTTATTTATTTCCGAGGGTATCAGTGACCTATTCTAGCAGATAATTACAACTGAGTTCGATCCTCACTGGGTGTCCAATACTTCCGACTCAGTGTCACAACTAAGCTTACCTATTAAAGCTTTCTTTTCTGCTTTCTTTCTCTCGCTTTCTTTTTCCTTCCTTTTACTTTCTTGTCTCTTTCTTTTTCTTTTTCTTTCTTTTTCTTTTTCTTTTTCTTTTTTCTTTTCATCTTTCATTTTCACTCTTCTTTCTTTATTTTTATTTTTTCTTTCTTTCAATTTCAATTGTTTTGTTTCTTTGGTTTTTTTGGGGTTTTTTTTACGGGGTCGTTGTCTTCGGCTTCAGTCTATTAAAGTTTATTGAAAAAAAAGGAAAGAAAATAACAACAGAATCAATAAACTATTTCTAGTTCTTTCTTTCTTTCTTTCTTTCTTTCTTCTTATCTTTCTTTCTTTCTTCTTTCCTTTCTTCTTTCCCTCTTTCTTCCTTTCTTCCTATCTTTCTTTCTTTCTTTCTTTCTATTTTAGAACTCGGGAATTTTCTTGCCGTAATCGGGAGCCATCACAGAACTTTGAATCTAACCCTTTATTCAGTCCACAGAGGTATCCTGTTCACATTCCGCTAACCATAGCTAAGATACAGGTGTTAAGCTGTGTTAATAATTATTCTAAGTTACTGCTACCCCTGACTAGGATCGAACCCGCAGTCTAGAGATAACTGGCACTTAGAACTGTCTTAACCTAACTCATTTATCTACTACACTATGTGTCCAATTGGGCACATAAGTTCCCGAGTCTGATAAGGTTCCAGAGTCCGACAAGGAATACCTGAAGAAGGCCAGAGGGTACATCTGCCGAAACGTTGTACAGATAACAATGAAGATAAGGTCAATAGTCCGAATAATATAAATAATACTAATTTTCTTATTCTTTTTATTTATTTTTTAATTTTTTTAATTTTTTATTTTTGTTGCTTCTATTTATGAAAGCCGATTTTATACATTTATTCTTTCTCTCTTTCTTTCTCTCTTTCTTTCTTTAATTCTCTCTTTTTCTTCTTTCTTCATCTATTTTCTCTTTCGCTTTTGTAGTTGCTTCTTTTTCTTTTTTACTCGATCTCTTTCAGAGTCTTCTACTTTATTTATTATTTATTTATTTATTCTTTTCGTTTCCTTCTCTCTTTTTTCGCTTCCTAGGTCAATTTATTTGATTCTTAACATTGTTTTTCTTCTTCGTCTGTCTTCTATTCTTCTTCTTTTTCTTCTTCTTCTTCGTCTGTCTTCCATTCTTCTTCTTCTTCTTCTTCTTCTTCTTCTTCTTCTTTCTTCTTCTTCTTCTTCTTCTTCTTCTTCTTCTTCTTCTTCTTCTTTCTTCTTCTTCTTCTTTCTTCTTCTTCTTCTTCTTCTTCTTCTTGTCTGTCTTCTTCATTCTTCTTCTTCTTCTTCTTCTTCTTCTTCTTCTTCTTCTTCTTCTTCTTCTTCTTCTTTTTGTTTTTTTCTTTCTAGAAACATATTTGAAATACTGTAAAATATTTCAGCTCAGAATTTAACAGTACAGAAAGGTCGATAAATATATCGACCCAGACGTTTCATCAAAACAATAAAAATGAAGATATTAGACCGAAAAATAATGAGAATAATGACAAGATTTTCTCCCAAAATTTTCCGACATTATGAGAAGGCCGAAGGATATATCAGTCGAGACGTATTAAGAAAAGCAAAGATGAAAACAAAAATCGTCCCAAAATATACTGAACCAAAACCTTTGTCTACTAATGGTAAGTTATTTCCAGACGCTGAGCTCTTTATTTGTTGAAAATGTTTATTAGTCTTTGTGGAACTGACAAAATTCCCTCGAAAATGGCAGACGCATTAGTTGTCTTGATTTTGAGATTTCTTTTCTTTTTTTTTTTATCTTTGCTCGACTTTTATTATCGCTACTTGTTTTCTTTTCATTTCTGTTTTTATTTTATTTTTATTTTTCTTCGTAACTTTTCTTTTCTTCTTTCTTTTTATATTTCATTCATTCATTTATCTTTTATTCATCCATTCATTTTTTTCTTTCTTTTCATTGCTTTTTCTTTCATTTTTTCTCGTTCTTTCTTTATTTCTTTCTTTCTTTCATTTTATTTCTCGTTCTTTTTTCGTTCTTTCCTTGCTTTTTCTTTCTTTCATTCTATTTCTCGTTCTTTCTTCGTTCTTTCTTGCTTTTTCATTCTTTCATTCTATTTCTCGTTCTTTCGTTCGTTCTTTCCTTGCTTTTTCATTCTTTCATTCTATTTCTCGTTCTTTCGTTCGTTCTTTCCTTGCTTTTTCTTTCTTTCATTCTATTTCTCGTTCTTTCGTTCGTTCTTTCCTTGCTTTTTCATTCTTTCATTCTATTTCTCGTTCTTTCTTTCTTTCGTTCTTTCATTGCATTTTCTTTCTTTCATTCTATTTCTCGTTCTTTCATTATTTCATTCATTCCTACATTCTTTCTTTCTATCATTCAATATTTCAATTTTCATTTCTGTTTTTCTCTCTTTTTCTTCATAACTTTTTCTTTTATTCTTTCTTTCTATATTTCGTCCATTCATCTAACTTTTATTTATCAATTCTTTTTCTTTCTTCTTCTTTATTTCGTACTTTCCTACATTTTTCCTTTCTATCATTCATTATTTTGATTTTTTCTTTCGGATTTTTTCAATTCTTTTTTTTTTCCTACTTTCTTTCTGTGTTTCTTTCCCTTTCTGTTTTAGAATCATTTCTTTCTCCCTGTCTTTATTTTTCCCCTTTCTTTTTTAAGACCATTCTTTCTTTCTTTCTTTCTTTCTTTCTTTCTATTTTCATTTCCCTTCTTTTTTAGAAACGCTTTTTAATCCTTTCTTTCCCTATTTTGTTTGTTTCTTCTGGGGTTTTGTGTTTTGTTTTTTACTTTCCTTTATTATTTTTTTCATTCATTTCTATTATATTTTTCATTTTCATTCATTATTTTCAATTTTCATTCATTATTTTCATTCATTATTGTTTTAGCTTCCATTCTCTAATCCTTGTTTCTTTCCTTCCTTTGTTTTTTTTTTTTTCTTTTTTTTTCTTTTTCTTTCATTCATTATTTCAATTTTTTTTCTTTCGGAAATTGTCAATTCTTTCTTTTATTTAGTTATTTCTATATTTTTTGGCTTTAAATATTTTTTCTTTCATTTTCTTTCTTTACTTAGTTTCATTCTTTCTCTGTTTCTTTTTTTCTTTTGTTGTTCGCTCTTTCTTTCATGCTTTTGTTTTATTTTGTTTTTTTGTTGTAGTTTTTTGTTTCTTGTTTATTTATTAAGTTTTTATTTTATTTTTTTGTTTTTGCTTTTTACCTTCGTTGTTTCCGAATCTAATTTTGGTTATTTCCTTCATTTTAAATATAGTGTCATTCAGGAACATAAAAATTGAACGCGTCTCTTCCTCGAATTTATTAACATTTCAATACGTTAGCAAATTTTTCTAAGTCTGCTTTTCAACCAGATATCTTCTTGATAAAATTAAAGATGGCGGAAAGTAGTGACCGGCTAAAAATATCAAAACTTATCAAGATTTTCTTTTATTTAAATTTTAAAAGATTCGCTTCATGAATTTTCTTTCAAAACTTGTAGACCAAAGATTTGTGATAAAAATCAAAATTAAAGATAAAAGAAAATTTTATCTTAAATAATTTTAGATTAAATGACTGGCCATGCATTTCCATATTATTAATGGTAAATTAAAAAAGTGTGCAATCTTATATTTAAAATGTCTGGGAACTAAAAGAGGAAATACTTTTACGAAAAAGTTGAGTTTGGTATCTATCTATCTATTCCAATATATATATATATATATATATATATATATATATATATATATATATATATATATACTATATATATATATATATAATATATATATATATATTGGAATATATATATATATATATATATATATATATATATATATATATATATATATATAATATATATATATATATATATAATATATATATATATATATATATATATATATATATTTATATATATATATATATATATATATGTGTGTGTGTGTGTGTGTGTGTGTGTGTGTGTGTGTGTGTGTGCGGAGGCGCGTGGGCTAGTGGTTAGAGTCGTGGAAAATGTACTCGTCGATTCGAGCTCAATTCCTTGACGAAGTTGTTGGCATTTCACATAGCGCTAATACCCTTGGGAAAGGTATGAATCCATATATTCTCCCTCCAGCCATGGGCTAAATAGTAGGACAGACTGGGCCCTTCAGCCTTGGGTAGGTAACCAGTCTAGGAGAGGGATAACTATGAATTCAAAATTCCTGAGATCAGTCGTTGATTGGGTTTGTGGGAACCCTTGATGCACCAATTCTTTCCTGTCGACTGTGCCAAAAAGTGTGGATGGTCCAACACAAGCTTTCACCACTATAAACAAATCACTGTGTGGGGGTTCATTGTATGAACACTCATACGTCGAAATCGACGAGAGGACCCATCATATATATATATATATATATATATTATATATATATATATTATAAATATGGGGATTCGGTGTTTGTCTGTAACTGAAACTACGTCACTGCTTTTGTCACAATATTCTCAGGAATTTTATCAATGAGTATTTAATTTATAGTTACCAACTAACGAACTAGAAATATCTTTTGTTTACAAAAACAGCTTTTTATTTTAAAAAAGTGGTATGTGTATGTTTATGTGATACTGTATTTACAAATCGTAGTCTGGCACAAGGCCATTTATTCGATACTTTTAATTTTTATTTACTTTTTGTTATTCGCAAAAAAAAATATTTTCTTTTAATTGTGATTTTTTTAGGAGGAGGAGGAGGTGTCCAGTAATCTTCTTTTTTTTTTCGGCATGAAATAACCCAAGGGTTGACATGCCGTAAAATCCAACCAATTAACGAAGTAAAAATATATTTTGTTTACAAAAAAGCAAAATCAAATCTTTTGTTTGAAAAGTGTTAGGGGTATGTTTATGTGTGATACTGTATTTACAAATCGTAGTCTGGCACAAGGCCATTTATTCGATACTTTTAATTTTTATTTACTTTTTGTTATTCGCATAGAAAAAACATTTTCTTTTAATTGTGATTTTTTTTTTTTTTTCAGTATTTTTTTTTTCACGAAAAAATGTTTAATATGAATAAACGAAACCCTGAAAATGACTTTTCAACAAAAAAAAATTCTAATTGAAAAAAAAATGAAAAATAAATGAAAAATAAAAAATGAAAAATAAAAAATGAATAAATAATAAATAAATAAAACGATTGAATGAATAAGTGAAAAAGAAACGAACGAGCATTTTTTTCTTTCAATTCTTAAATGTGTTCATTGTTCAGTATCTCCGACACCCGGTCTCTAATTCTGTTTCATTTTCTCTTCGAACTGATTTTAGTTGAGGGGGGGGGGAGATAGCAAATTCATTTTATTTTATGTTATTTTATTTTTTTTAACAAATTCTAGTTGAAAAAGAACAATTGATCCTTGTTTTGGAGAGACAAAAACTAATTTCCCAAAAACTAGGAACAATTTAGGCTTCACTTTTTTTTTCTTTTTTGTCTCACTCTCCAAACTTAGACAACAGTTTATTTATTTATTTATTTATTGTTTAAAATACACAAGTACAATCGTATCGAGAACGAAAGAAGAAAAAAAAAAGGAGAATGAGAGGTTAATTTCGGGCCAATAAATTGGGTCTGAGATAGAATGATTACGTTTTATTGTTCTCACCTTGCAACCTCAAATTTTTTTGCTAAATTTCTAATTTAAGAAACTTCTCGATTTTTTTTCTTCCTTTTTGTCTTTTAATCTGCTAAGAATAAAAGACAAATTCTTGCTTTCTTAGAATTCTTATTACCATCTGAAGCGATAAGTTATTTCTTCCTTTCTTTCCATGCATGAAATATAGCGTTCCATTATATTGAAAACCATTATCATTATTATTTCACCCTTTGTGAGTTTTTCACACCAGCCTTAACTGATGGTCTTTCACTGGAGTTTGAGTGACAACAAGTCTCCTCAGGTCTCCAGGACACTTCTGAGTATTCTAGCCGATTGCAGCAATACTCAGTGGATGCTCTCTTCTTGCGACCTTATGTTACATTTTACCCGTGGTGAACTCAAACACTTAATAGCCTCCTTCATACAAAATGGCAACAACACTGGAATAACCACATCCAAATAAACTCTTCCTAATCAAACCCATTTTGGGAGACTGGAGACCAACTTTAAGGAAGTCTAGAAAGGAACAAGTGTTGCATAGTCTTCTTCTTCACTTACTTCTATATTTTGGACATCTTTTCCTATGGCCGTCTTTGGTATTTTCTAACATCTTGTCTAGCGTCTGGTCTGGCGTCTGGGGACTCCGGGTCTGGTCTTCTATAGGGGATTTCTCTTTATCAAAAGCCCTGTGTCGTTGTTAGTTTTTAGATAATAACACACGACTTCGATTTACTTTGATCATATTTTATTCTCGAAATCCCCCACCAGACTACCTGCGCAGATCGAGTCGGGGTGTGTATAACACGACTCACCACCGTCGTGGTTTCTCGCCGACTGACTAAAATCTATTTCTAATCTAAACCGGAAGAGGGTCTTCTCCACCGATTCTCACGGTATCCCCCGAAGAAAGGACCAGGACAGGTCAAGCCTTGCCCTTCAAATCCTTCAAGGCCATGGACTGCAGCTTATAACGGCCATTTTGATTTCTACACTATTGCACACAAATATTAGGTATCTAATAATTATGTAACACAAGTCATTGTGTCCCGATTACGTATTGGTCACACAAGACTAACGCACTCCTATATACTCAAACAAGAACAACAACCACAGTGTGAAACATGTCAAACACCTTTGACTGTTAAACACTTATTCATGGAAAGAAGGGTTTTTTGCTTACATCACACACCGTTATTTTAATGCAAACGATATGAAAGATCTATTTGAAAATGTCAACATGGAGGACATTCTGTCCTTTTTGATGGAACTAAAATTATACCATAGAATATAGACATGAACTTAATCAATACCATACAACATGATCTCGAATGGTGCTAACACATTGTTAAAACCAATTACTAAAAAGAGTATAAATATGAATACACAACATATATTACTTCCTAACCGTTAGGCATGACGGGTTGATATGCCGTTAAAATCAATCAACCAACCAACCAATGAAATCTTATTATAATGGAGATTGTGTGTTTTTCTGTCTGTAACCGAAACTATATTACTAATCGAGTCACAATTAACATAGTTATTTACATCACATTCTTCATGATTTTATTTATATTTAAACCTCAATTATTAATAAAATCTCTTCACCTTTTGATTAGTGTTGTCCATATCTACATACAAATAACATGCAATTGTATTTATATATACAAAAAATAGCGGTTTACAGTGTGAATGGGAAGGCTAATTTGCATATTGATATTAAAAATGTTATTTTATTAAATATGTGCTTAGTATTATTGATTTCTAACTGTTTGGTTTTATTTTAATGAATATAAGCAAAAATTTCTTCAATGAATCTTAAATGAAATCCATTAACAAGAAAAAATAACTGTCATTTTATTCTTTATTTCCTAATTTAACTAAATAGTTAAATAAGTAAAATTCAGCAATGAAAGACGGGAGTGATGGAAGAGTAAGTTTCATTTCTATTTTTCTATTATACCCCCACTCTGTTACATATCTTTTTGTCTGCCTTCTTATTAGACTTTCTAATTTAATACGATATTTCATTACATTAAAACTTAAATACTTGCACCCGGAGGGTGCATATATTTGCTAGTACTAATAAAGATGGAGCATATCAAAGGTTCTCCTATAAAACGGATGTGAACTCTATATAGCATATATACCTATGTGTGTATTTATCAGTTAAATTCTACCAGGCGACTGTTGATGACTCAGTGGTTAAGAGGCATGACTGATGAAAATTCAGTTTCGATCCCAGCCAGAGGTAGCTAGCTAAGACTAGCCACATTGAGGAGACGTGATACGTTGAAACACTGTGTCTATGGATGACAATATATATATATATATATATATATATATATATATATAAAGAAAAAGAAAACCCCCGTATGCTGTGTTTAAATGAGAAACTAAAAATAGCGGAATGCAGAAACCCAGGGAAGATATTGAACTCGAGATCTGAGTTGACAAACAAGTGTAGGCATTTGAAAAAGCATAAACTGTGCCAGGTAGGTTCAGGCATGACGTAGGGTGGGAGGCACACGCACGAATGGGTACAACCCGGATATTAATAAAAGTAGGTGGCTGGAATAAGCAATAATTCCCTGAAGAATTGCTACGGCAAGAAACTGTAGTTGTAATATTTTATAACATTCGTTTAAAAAAAAAACAACGTATATTTAGCTCTTTTTATTGGGCACTTTTGAAATCGATTTTTATTAACCCAGAAGTAAATTTATTTGCTTCGTGGATTAGCAAAGATCCGTAAAATATATATATATATATATATATATACCGTGTTTATGTGCACACACACACACACACACACACATATATATATATATATATATATATATATATATATATATATAAAGAGAGAGAGAGTGAGAGAGAGAGTGAGAAAGAGAGAGAGAGATTTAGCATTAACTTTGAAAAATATAGGAAGTTGTTGAGTACTATATAATGAACAGTTTGACAATTCAGTTTTTTTAGAAAAGCATTAGGTTTATAATTACACACAACCGGAATTATAATATCAATTATTATTATTATTATTATTATTATTATTATTATTATTATTATTATTATTATTATTCAATTACTGTTTTCGACGTTATTCTATTCCATAAATGATTCCAATTTTCTGTGAAAATTCCATTTCGTTTTTTTTTTTGCTTTTTTTATGTTTTTGTTTGGGTGATTTGAATTTCAGAAACAAAGAGCTATGTGCAGTCATTCAACAACCACAAAAAAAGAAAGAAAGAAAAGAAATGAAGAAGAATTTGAAATAAAACAACCTGTTCGCTAATGCAAAATCTCGGGTTGTCAATGGCTTTTGAAAACGACTGAGATCGAAAGTTCGGAACATTTGGGCCTTTGTAAAGCAATCAAATAGGAAGAATGGTTCATTTGGAATTAATTTCCATTGGATCCATTGGATTTGGATTTCAATGGATTGAATCCAATTGAATTGCTTCTCCCCACGAATATATATATATATATACGTGTATATATACATAGATGTATTATATGCACACACACTCTCACACGCACGCACACACAAACACACACACACACATAATATATATATATATATATATATAATATATATATATTTATAGTATGTACAGAAATAACCTACTCGAGTTTCACCATAAGGATCTTCAGGGTTAAATCCACAGAATTAATCAACTTATTGATTAATTACACCTAACTGCTGGAGTTTATATTGTAGTTATCTATTTATATATATATATATATATATATATATATATATATTTATATATATATATATATGTGTGTGTGTGTGTGTGTGTGTGTGTGTGTGTGTGTGTACATGTATTCTATAGACACACACACACATACACACATATATATATATGTCTATAATATATATTGTTTGGGATTTAGTATGAAGCATTAAGTGAGAAATATAAGAAACTCAGTTTGTGGGATGTTAAGTTTCGTTTTATTTCGTTAAATTTTCGGGGATGTTCAAACCCCTTCTTCGGAACTGGTTTAAACATCCCTGAAAATTTAACGAAATAAAACGAAACTTAACATTCAAAAACTGAGTTTCTTATATTTATACAATAATTGAACAATTCAGCGTGAATTTTGGGAACTTATAAACCTAATGTCTTGTTTTGGCTAGAATATCTACCTAAACGTTGTATAGATAACAATGAAGATGAGGACAATAGTCCGAATAATCCAAATAATACTAAGAATCAAGCCCTATCTCAAAATCTCCGAGAAAGATCCTTTGTCTTATTCTTCTACAGGGGAT
>CM042173.1:25291971-25294471 GCA_023376005.1 Doryteuthis pealeii
AAAATGTTTTCACTTTAACAGCATTTTGTGGTGTTTTTATATCCTTTTATCTATACTCGTACCGTCGGATTCATTTCCTTTCTTTCACTTATATATACTAGCAAATATATGCACCCTCCGGGTGCAAGTATTTAAGTTTTAATGTAATAAAATATCGTATTAAATTAGAAAGGCTAATGAAACTAAATAAGAATGCAGATAAAAAGATTTGAAACAGAGGGAGTATAATTGAAAAATAGAACAACTGAAACTTACTCTTCCATCACTCCCGTCTTTCATTGTTATTTTTTCTAATTTAAGTATTTAGTTAAAAGAGGAAGTAAAGAAAAAATGTTATTTTTTCTTGTTAATAGATTTCTTTTAAGATTAATTGAAGACGCTTTTGTTTATATTCATTAAAATAAAACCAAACAGAAATCAATAATACTTAGCATATATTTATTAAAATCACATTTTAAATATCAATATGCAAATTAGCCTTCCCGTTCACATTGTAAAGTGCTATTTTGTTGTATATATAAATATAATTGCATGTTGTTAGTATGTAGACATGGTTAACAGTATTAATAATGTAAAACAATTTTATTAATAATTGAGGTGATAATAAATTCATGGTGGATGGGACGTCAATAACTAAGGGAATTGTGACTTGAGTAGTGATTTAGTTTCGGTTACAGACAGAAAAACACACAATCTTCATTATAATAAGATATATATATATATATATATATAATATATATATATATATATATATAGATAGATAGATATAGAATATATTATTAGATGAACAAAAAGTGATAAGAGTAACAGGAATATTTATTTTATGTTATTTTAGTTTTTTGATTGTTCTCAACTAGTTTCGACCCTAGGTCATCGTCAGAAGTAAATTTCTTCTGAAACAAATTGTTTGTCCAAAATTTTTTAAAGTTTTCTACGTGTTTGACAAGCCACAAAAATCCGGGCTGAAAAATGTATTAGAAGTGGCAAGTCAATCTGTTCATGGAAAAACATATTTTAGTTAAATTTGTTTGAAATTTTCTTATATATATATATATATATATATATATATATATATATATATATATATATATATATATATATGTAAGGCCTCTTTTTTAAATTATATATATATATATATATATATATTCAATATATATATATATATAATATATATATATATATATATATATATGTAAGGCCTCTTTTTTTAAAATTATTATATATATATATATATATATATATATATATATATATATATATATATATATTGAAAAATGAAATAAAGGAAAGAAAATATAGAATGGATAAAATAGGATATTTTAATCAATTTTACTTACATGTGTTTCGGTCAGGAGTTTATCCATGTGTACATTATTCAAACTATTATTATTTTTAAATAACCAAATGAAATGAAATAATAATAATAGAAAAAATGTAGAAATGTTCCGCACACAAAGAAAATTCGACCTTCATCAGAGTAAATCCTTATTTGAAATGAAATTCGTTGGAAAAAGCGGAGCCAATGTGTCCAGCATAGACAATGTCTACGCTGGACACGCACATCATACGAAACCACTACCACACCCGGTCAGAGTGGTCCTGGAAGAGATGACAACGAAGGTAGTACTCATTCCCCAGAGCTCCAGAACAGGAGCCTCACCATCAGATGCACATGTGGCATACCTATGAACGTTCAACGGTGGTGCTTTCGATGGTATTGTTGTAGCTGCTCAGCATCACCCTGTAAATACAACGCACTTGTCCTTTCATTGCTTAAATACTGGCTGATTTTTTTTTGTGTCTTTGTTTAATTTCTAGAACTACTAGCAAATATATGCCCCCTACTCCAGGGTCAAGTATTTAAATTTTAATGTAATAAGATATTATATTAAATTAGAAAGGCTAATGAAATAAATAAGAATGCAGATAAAAAGATTTGAAACCTGCTTGGACGGAGGAGTTGGTAAATATATATCTACTTGTGACGAACGTTTAGGTAAATACCTACCCAGGGACACCTTTTGTGGGGAGTCATACACTTTTCAAATTCGGAGCCGGAGTCCCTAAGGTGGTGTGACGCTGAAATCCAGTGCAACCCATCACCCTGCGACACTACCGCTGCTAAACTGCATTGGCTTCTTACCTTTCCTTTGGATCACAGCGGCAGTGTGGAGAGGGGATTTGCTGTCTGCGCAACAGCTCATCCTCCATACCAAACCGCTTAGGCTACGTAGTTCCACAAAAATGGACACTACTCCATCGTCTCTCGTAGACGGAAGGATGCCAAAAACAACAACATACACTTTTACAGGGGGCTGGGGCTTGGTCGATAGGGTGCCCATAAGGTTAGAACTCGAGAATTTTGGATATTGGACCTTTGAAGACCTCACACGACCTCCGATATTAATCCCGCGTGGGGATTCATACATTTTTACGGGGGGGGGTCTTAGTCGATGGGCCGCTCAAGAGTTTAGAACTATAGATATTTGGATATTTAACC
>CM042173.1:25302293-25324793 GCA_023376005.1 Doryteuthis pealeii
CATGTCCTTTTTCTTGCCTTTCTTTCTTTATATTTAAAACAGAATAGTCTATTACGTAGCGAAGGTGAAAACACTCAAAAGAAATGAGAATTCGTCGAATAAGTGACAACGGATAATTAGGATTTACATTTTTGCATTTCATCAACGACGTTTGGGACATTAAAAGATCGGAAGATTTAGGAATAAGAGTATTAATATATTAGAAAAATTAAGGATATTATATGAGAACATAAATAAAACAAAGATTACACATGTTTTAATTATATTATAATTATAAAATCATTGATGGGATTAATTGTAATACGCTGGGGAATATAACAATAATATTAGAAATCAATAACAACAAGTAGTTATTTATTAAACCATATTATTTTTAAAACCAGTAGGCAAATTAATGAAACAAATTCCGATTAAAGAATTTGCACGGGGCCGGATTAACGGGAATCCACCACGTTCGGCCTTATATGTTTTTATTAGGCCACGTGCTTGGCTATATGGAACAAATTCCTACTAAAATTTGCACGGGTGCCGGATTAACGGGAATCCACCACGTTTGGCCTTATATGTTTGTATTAGGCCACGTTGCTTGGCTATAATGGAACCAATTACTAAAAATTTGCACGGGTGCCGGATTAACGGAATCCACCACGTTCGGCCTTATATTTTGTATTAGGCCACGTTGCTTGGCTATAATGGAACCAATTCTACTAAAAATTTGCACGGGTGCCGGATTAACGGGAATCCACCACGTTCGGCCTTATATTTTGTATTAGGCCACGTTGCTTGGCTATAATGAAACCAATTCCTACTAAAATTTGCACGGGTGCCGGATTAACGGGAATCCACCACGTTCGGCCTTATATGTTTGTATTAGGCCACGTTGCTTGGCTATAATGGAACCAATTCCTACTAAAATTTGCACGGGTGCCGGATTAACGGGAATCCACCACGTTCGGCCTTATATGTTTGTATTAGGCCACGTTGCTTGGCTATAATGGAACCAATTCCTACTAAAATTTGCACGGGTGCCGGATTAACGGGAATCCACCACGTTCGGCCTTATATGTTTGTATTAGGCCACGTTGCTTGGCTATAATGGAACCAATTCCTACTAAAAATTTGCACGGGTGCCGGATTAACGGGAATCCACCACGTTCGGCCTTATATGTTTGTATTAGGCCACGTTGCTTGGCTATAATGGAACCAATTCCTACTAAAATTTGCACGGGTGCCGGATTAACGGGAATCCACCACGTTCGGCCTTATATGTTTGTATTAGGCCACGTTGCTTGGCTATAATGGAACCAATTCCTACTAAAATTTGCACGGGTGCCGGATTAACGGGAATCCACCACGTTCGGCCTTATATGTTTGTATTAGGCCACGTTGCTTGGCTATAATGGAACCAATTCCTACTAAAAATTTGCACGGGTGCCGGATTAACGGGAATCCACCACGTTCGGCCTTATATGTTTGTATTAGGCCACGTTGCTTGGCTATAATGGAACCAATTCCTACTAAAATTTGCACGGGTGCCGGATTAACGGGAATCCACCACGTTCGGCCTTATATGTTTGTATTAGGCCACGTTGCTTGGCTATAATGGAACCAATTCCTACTAAAAATTTGCACGGGTGCCGGATTAACGGGAATCCACCACGTTCGGCCTTATATGTTTGTATTAGGCCACGTTGCTTGGCTATAATGGAACCAATTCCTACTAAAAATTTGCACGGGTGCCGGATTAACGGGAATCCACCACGTTCGGCCTTATATGTTTGTATTAGGCCACGTTGCTTGGCTATAATGGAACCAATTCCTACTAAAAATTTGCACGGGTGCCGGATTAACGGGAATCCACCACGTTCGGCCTTATATGTTTGTATTAGGCCACGTTGCTTGGCTATAATGGAACCAATTCCTACTAAAAATTTGCACGGGTGCCGGATTAACGGGAATCCACCACGTTCGGCCTTATATGTTTGTATTAGGCCACGTTGCTTGGCTATAATGGAACCAATTCCTACTAAAAATTTGCACGGGTGCCGGATTAACGGGAATCCACCACGTTCGGCCTTATATGTTTGTATTAGGCCACGTTGCTTGGCTATAATGGAACCAATTCCTACTAAAAATTTGCACGGGTGCCGGATTAACGGGAATCCACCACGTTCGGCCTTATATGTTTGTATTAGGCCACGTTGCTTGGCTATAATGGAACCAATTCCTACTAAAAATTTGCACGGGTGCCGGATTAACGGGAATCCACCACGTTCGGCCTTATATGTTTGTATTAGGCCACGTTGCTTGGCTATAATGGAACCAATTCCTACTAAAAATTTGCACGGGTGCCGGATTAACGGGAATCCACCACGTTCGGCCTTATATGTTTGTATTAGGCCACGTTGCTTGGCTATAATGGAACCAATTCCTACTAAAAATTTGCACGGGTGCCGGATTAACGGGAATCCACCACGTTCGGCCTTATATGTTTGTATTAGGCCACGTTGCTTGGCTATAATGGAACCAATTCCTACTAAAAATTTGCACGGGTGCCGGATTAACGGGAATCCACCACGTTCGGCCTTATATGTTTGTATTAGGCCACGTTGCTTGGCTATAATGGAACCAATTCCTACTAAAATTTGCACGGGTGCCGGATTAACGGGAATCCACCACGTTCGGCCTTATATGTTTGTATTAGGCCACGTTGCTTGGCTATAATGGAACCAATTCCTACTAAAAATTTGCACGGGTGCCGGATTAACGGGAATCCACCACGTTCGGCCTTATATGTTTGTATTAGGCCACGTTGCTTGGCTATAATGGAACCAATTCCTACTAAAAATTTGCACGGGTGCCGGATTAACGGGAATCCACCACGTTCGGCCTTATATGTTTGTATTAGGCCACGTTGCTTGGCTATAATGGAACCAATTCCTACTAAAAATTTGCACGGGTGCCGGATTAACGGGAATCCACCACGTTCGGCCTTATATGTTTGTATTAGGCCACGTTGCTTGGCTATAATGGAACCAATTCCTACTAAAAATTTGCACGGGTGCCGGATTAACGGGAATCCACCACGTTCGGCCTTATATGTTTGTATTAGGCCACGTTGCTTGGCTATAATGGAACCAATTCCTACTAAAAAATTTGCACGGGTGCCGGATTAACGGGAATCCACCACGTTCGGCCTTATATGTTTGTATTAGGCCACGTTGCTTGGCTATAATGGAACCAATTCCTACTAAAAATTTGCACGGGTGCCGGATTAACGGGAATCCACCACGTTCGGCCTTATATGTTTGTATTAGGCCACGTTGCTTGGCTATAATGGAACCAATTCCTACTAAAAATTTGCACGGGTGCCGGATTAACGGGAATCCACCACGTTCGGCCTTATATGTTTGTATTAGGCCACGTTGCTTGGCTATAATGGAACCAATTCCTACTAAAATTTGCACGGGTGCCGGATTAACGGGAATCCACCACGTTCGGCCTTATATGTTTGTATTAGGCCACGTTGCTTGGCTATAATGGAACCAATTCCTACTAAAAATTTGCACGGGTGCCGGATTAACGGGAATCCACCACGTTCGGCCTTATATGTTTGTATTAGGCCACGTTGCTTGGCTATAATGGAACCAATTCCTACTAAAATTTTGCACGGGTGCCGGATTAACGGGAATCCACCACGTTCGGCCTTATATGTTTGTATTAGGCCACGTTGCTTGGCTATAATGGAACCAATTCCTACTAAAAATTTGCACGGGTGCCGGATTAACGGGAATCCACCACGTTCGGCCTTATATGTTTGTATTAGGCCACGTTGCTTGGCTATAATGGAACCAATTCCTACTAAAAATTTGCACGGGTGCCGGATTAACGGGAATCCACCACGTTCGGCCTTATATGTTTGTATTAGGCCACGTTGCTTGGCTATAATGGAACCAATTCCTACTAAAAATTTGCACGGGTGCCGGATTAACGGGAATCCACCACGTTCGGCCTTATATGTTTGTATTAGGCCACGTTGCTTGGCTATAATGGAACCAATTCCTACTAAAAATTTGCACGGGTGCCGGATTAACGGGAATCCACCACGTTCGGCCTTATATGTTTGTATTAGGCCACGTTGCTTGGCTATAATGGAACCAATTCCTACTAAAAATTTGCACGGGTGCCGGATTAACGGGAATCCACCACGTTCGGCCTTATATGTTTGTATTAGGCCACGTTGCTTGGCTATAATGGAACCAATTCCTACTAAAAATTTGCACGGGTGCCGGATTAACGGGAATCCACCACGTTCGGCCTTATATGTTTGTATTAGGCCACGTTGCTTGGCTATAATGGAACCAATTCCTACTAAAAATTTGCACGGGTGCCGGATTAACGGGAATCCACCACGTTCGGCCTTATATGTTTGTATTAGGCCACGTTGCTTGGCTATAATGGAACCAATTCCTACTAAAAATTTGCACGGGTGCCGGATTAACGGGAATCCACCACGTTCGGCCTTATATGTTTGTATTAGGCCACGTTGCTTGGCTATAATGGAACCAATTCCTACTAAAATTTGCACGGGTGCCGGATTAACGGGAATCCACCACGTTCGGCCTTATATGTTTGTATTAGGCCACGTTGCTTGGCTATAATGGAACCAATTCCTACTAAAAATTTGCACGGGTGCCGGATTAACGGGAATCCACCACGTTCGGCCTTATATGTTTGTATTAGGCCACGTTGCTTGGCTATAATGGAACCAATTCCTACTAAAAATTTGCACGGGTGCCGGATTAACGGGAATCCACCACGTTCGGCCTTATATGTTTGTATTAGGCCACGTTGCTTGGCTATAATGGAACCAATTCCTACTAAAAATTTGCACGGGTGCCGGATTAACGGGAATCCACCACGTTCGGCCTTATATGTTTGTATTAGGCCACGTTGCTTGGCTATAATGGAACCAATTCCTACTAAAAATTTGCACGGGTGCCGGATTAACGGGAATCCACCACGTTCGGCCTTATATGTTTGTATTAGGCCACGTTGCTTGGCTATAATGGAACCAATTCCTACTAAAAATTTGCACGGGTGCCGGATTAACGGGAATCCACCACGTTCGGCCTTATATGTTTGTATTAGGCCACGTTGCTTGGCTATAATGGAACCAATTCCTACTAAAAATTTGCACGGGTGCCGGATTAACGGGAATCCACCACGTTCGGCCTTATATGTTTGTATTAGGCCACGTTGCTTGGCTATAATGGAACCAATTCCTACTAAAAAATTTGCACGGGTGCCGGATTAACGGGAATCCACCACGTTCGGCCTTATATTTGTATTAGGCCACGTTGCTTGGCTATAATGGAACCAATTCCTACTAAAAATTTGCACGGGTGCCGGATTAACGGGAATCCACCACGTTCGGCCTTATATGTTTGTATTAGGCCACGTTGCTTGGATATAATGGAACCAATTCCTACTAAAATTTGCACGGGTGCCGGATTAACGGGAATCCACCACGTTCGGCCTTATATGTTTGTATTAGGCCACGTTGCTTGGATATAATGGAACCAATTCCTACTAAAAATTTGCACGGGTGCCGAATTGGTTCCATTAAAAGATAGAAAGAAAGGAAGAAGAAACAAGATATAATTAAAAAGAAAGAGAGAAAAAACAACACCGAAAGAAAGAAAAAAGAAAAAAGACAGAGGAAGAAACAAACAAACAAACAAAAAGAAAGAGACAAAAGAAGGAAGAAACACAGAAACAAAGTATGAATTAAAATAAACCAAGAAACAGAAAGAAACAAAGAAAGAAAGAAAGAAAGGAAGGAAGAAAGGAAGGAGGGCGGGGGAGGAAGAAACAAAGAAAGAATTAAAAAGAAAGAAATATAGAAAAACAGAATTAAAGAAAGAAAGAAAGAAAGAAAGAAAGGGAAGGATGAAATGAAGAAAAAAGAAAGAATTATAAAGAAAGAGATTAGAGAGAAAGAAAAAGAAAGAAAGAAAGAGCAAGAAAAATAAGGCAAATGTTTGATAAAGAAGATCAAGAACAGCAAGAAGAAGCGGGGGAAGAGTAGCAAGTGATTAAAACGGAAACTGAAGAAGAAGAAGAAGAAGAAGAAGAAGAAGAAGAAGAAGAAGAAGAAGAAGAAGAAGAAGATAACAGAACTTTGTAGACGTCAGACGATAGCGCAATCTACAAACTTCAAGAATTGAAATAATCTTAACCCGAAAGAAATATGCGTGTCGAATATGGTTTTCAACTTTCAACCGTTACAAATTTAAAGAAATAAAACAAAATAAAAATGTTTAAAAAAAAATGAAAGATAAAAAAAATTGCAGAGACCAGAATACCTGGCTGTAATCAGTCTCGTCTGCCATAGGACAACGTCTTTCACACACACACACACACACACACACACATATACAGACGCGTACACAGACGCGTGCAAAATTGACTCCAACTCTAATAATAGCTCTAATCAAAAACCTATTACTGCAGCCGTCTAATTATTTCTACTATCGATACGGTTGACGATCGATGACTGCTTTCAATTATTTTGTTGTCATTGATAACTTCAACGATGATTTTTATAGAAAAATTTTCCCGCCAATCCTATAGATAAGAATCTACACATAATACGGCTTGATTAAAAATTATTTATGAATATTCTTTAATATTGTTAATTTTCCAACTTTCAAAAATTCATAATGTACCATAGCCCCAGAACGATATATGTATCAGCACGATACGTGTCGCATAGGCCAACTCTCAAGTTGTAGTAGTAGTCGCCGTTAGTAGTATTAATAGTCGTTAGTTCAGAAACAACATACACGCAAGTTGTATAGTCCCAAGGGGCTATGTATTTATTTCTAGGCTCGTGAGTTCTTTTTCAGAGAGGGGGAAAGTCAGAGAGAAAGGAGAGGGTATCGTTAAATTATTCTATCTTCTAACATTGTATCATATTGTGTACCGCTGTCCCACACCCATACGAGGGGCCGGGACCAACGTCTGACTCCCACTAGACCCAAGGCGAAAAGTGGCAGATTTTCTCCTCTTCCGTTTCTCGTTCCGACGTCACATCCGTTTCTGGTCAAAACTCGGAACTTCCGTTTTTATTTTTAAATCTATTTCCGGGGTCATTCTTCGGTCACATTACTGGCACCCCGCTTAGTGTTTACTCTTCCCATTTTAACAATTGTTTGTTCTTATTTCTTTTTCTTCTCTTTCTCCTTTCAACCCCCGTAGACCACAATAATTACGCTACAATAACCAGCTTCTGGTTTGGGGGGAGGGGGTTATTGGGTGGGGTGGGGGGTCAATGTACGACTGTTTTTATATTACATTTTTGAATACTTATTTAATACATTTAAGGTGCGATTGTTACCATTAAACATTTTCAAACAGATCCGACAGATCTGACCAAACATCTGCTTTTCTTTCCACGGAATTTAATACAAATAATTTACAGAACATGTGGTATAAGATATAGTTAAGGTGCTCAAAGATTATCAAGACTGGAGTTGTATTTACCAAGACAGAAATGAACTATTCGGCTGAACTTTTGAGATGAGGCTTGATAATTTGTTTATTTGTATTATTCGGACTATTGCTCTCGTCTTCATTGTTATCAGTACAACGTTTCGGTCGATGTGCCCTCCGGCCTTCTTCGAGTATTTCACGTCGAAGACGGGAACCTTCTCGGACTCGGAACCTTTTTGTAGAAATCGGGAATCTTCTTGTCGTAATCGGGAGCCATCACAGAACTTTGAACCAATTGGACACATAGCCTAGTGGATAAAGAGTTAGCTTAAGACAGTTCTAAGTGACAGTTATCTATAGACTGTCGGTTCAATCCTGGTTAGGGGCAGCAGTTACATAGAATAATAATTAACACAGCTTAACACCTGTACCCCAGCTATGGTTAGCAGAATGAGAACAGGATACCCCCGAGTAAAGGGTTAGGTTCAAAGTTCCGTAATGGCTCCCGATTACGACAAGAAAGTTCCTGATTATAAAAAGAAGCTTCCCGAGTCCGAGAAGGTTCACGAGTCCGACAAGAAATACTTGAAGATGGCCGGAGGGCACATCGGTTGTGCAGATAACAATGAAGATGAGGACAATAGTCCGAATAATACAAATAATACAGAAATGAACATTGAACGAAACATTGGGTTTTTGTTGCTGTTTTTTCCCTCACAGGGCTGTTTTTATATTGAATTATGGGGGGTGGCGTTAACCTTTTTCAAACGGATCCGACATATATGACTAAACACCTTTTGTTTTCGATGTAATTTAATGCTGCCAATTTACACAACATGTAATATGACACAAGGTAAATGTTGTGATGTGTAGTTTCGTACTTCTTGTAGTAGTCGTAGTAGTAATTCTCTGAGCTTATCGTAGCTCTCTCTCTTAGCTTCTCGTAGCTAGTTTTCTTTAAGTCCTCCAAACTATCTCTATATATCTACCGCTGTAGGAGACATATGCAAATGAGATAACACACCATTGGCTATCTCACTACAGTAAATTCAGCGGAGTTTAACAGGTTTGAATTCAGAGTTTTCCTTCTCCTAGACTGGTTTCTTAACAAAGGTTAAAGGGCCCAGTCTACCTTATTCATAATTGGAGGTGAAATACTTGGATGAATACTTCAAAGAGTGCTATCCGTAACGACACTTCCTAATTGGAAATTTTCAAAACACGAAAACCTCTTTTTAGATATTTATATTCATATTTGTAAAATACAGTTATTTACTCAGCGTAGCTCAGATGCGGTACAAGGCCAGAAGTATAAGGCACCCAGTGCGAATCGAACTCACTAACAATGTTCTGCTAATATAGTTTGCTAACCATTACACCACATGAGGTGCTCCTTCAAAAACTAAGCTTAGCTTAGATGCGGTACAAGGCCAGAAGTATGGGGCACCTAGTGAGAATCGAACTCACTGACAATGGTCTGCTAATATAGTTTGCTAACCATTACACCACATGAGGTGCCCTTCAAAAACTAAGCTTAGCTTAGATGCGGTACGAGGCCAGAAGTATGGGGCACCTAGTGAGAATCGAAAAACACTGACAATGGTCTGCTATATAGTTTGCTAACCATTACACCACATGAGGTGCTCCTTCAAAAACTAAGCTTAGCTTAGATGCGGTACAAGGCCAGAAGTATGGGGCACCTAGTGAGAATCGAAAACACTGACAATGGTCTGCTAATATAGTTTGCTAACCATTACACCACATGAGGTGCCCTTCAAAACTAAGCTTAGCTTAGATGCGGTACAAGGCCAGAAGTATGGGGCACCTAGTGAGAATCGAAAACACTGACAATGGTCTGCTAATATAGTTTGCTAACATTACACCACATGAGGTGCTCCTTCAAAAAACTAAGCTTAGCTTAGATGCGGTACAAGGCCAGAAGTATGGGGCACCTAGTGAGAATCGAAAACACTGACAATGGTCTGCTAATATAGTTTGCTAACCATTACACCACATGAGGTGCCCTTCAAAACTAAGCTTAGCTTATATGCGGTACAAGGCCAGAAGTATGGGGCACCTAGTGAGAATCGAAAACCTGACAATGGTCTGCTAATATAGTTTGCTAACCATTACACCACATGAGGTGCTCCTTCAAAAACTAAGCTTAGCTTATATGCGGTACAAGGCCAGAAGTATGGGGCACCTAGTGAGAATCGAAAACACTGACAATGGTCTGCTAATATAGTTTGCTAACCATTACACCACATGAGGTGCCCTTCAAAAACTAAGCTTAGCTTAGATGCGGTACAAGGCAGAAGTATGGGGCACCAGTGAGAATCGAAAACACTGACAATGGTCTGCTAATATAGTTTGCTAACCATTACACCACATGAGGTGCTCCTTCAAAAACTAAGCTTAGCTTAGATGCGGTACAAGGCCAGAAGTATGGGGCACCTAGTGAGAATCGAAAACACTGACAATGGTCTGCTAATATAGTTTGCTAACCATTACACCACATGAGGTGCCCTTCAAAAACTAAGCTTAGCTTAGATGCGGTACAAGGCCAGAAGTATGGGGCACCTAGTGAGAATCGAAAACACTGACAATGGTCTGCTAATATAGTTTGCTAACCATTACACCACATGAGGTGCTCCTTCAAAAACTAAGCTTAGCTTAGATGCGGTACAAGGCCAGAAGTATGGGGCACCTAGTGAGAATCGAAAAACACTGACAATGGTCTGCTAATATAGTTTGCTAACCATTACACCACATGAGGTGCCCTTCAAAACTAAGCTTAGCTTAGATGCGGTACAAGGCCAGAAGTATGGGGCACCTAGTGAGAATCGAAACACTGACAATGGTCTGCTAATATAGTTTGCTAACCATTACACCACATGAGGTGCTCCTTCAAAAACTAAGCTTAGCTTAGATGCGGTACAAGGCCAGAAGTATGGGGCACCTAGTGAGAATCGAAAACACTGACAATGGTCTGCTAATATAGTTTGCTAACCATTACACCACATGAGGTGCCCTTCAAAAACTAAGCTTAGCTTAGATGCGGTACAAGGCCAGAAGTATGGGGCACCTAGTGAGAATCGAAAACACTGACAATGGTCTGCTAATATAGTTTGCTAACCATTACACCACATGAGGTGCCCTTCAAAAACTAAGCTTAGCTTAGATGCGGTAACAAGGCCAGAAGTATGGGGCACCTAGTGAGAATCGAACTCACTACAATGGTCTGCTAATATAGTTTGCTAACCATTACACCACATGAGGTGCTCCTTCAAAAAACTAAGCTTAGCTTAGATGCGGTACAAGGCCAGAAGTATGGGGCACCTAGTGAGAATCGAAATCACTAACAATGGTCTGCTAATATAGTTTGCTAACCATTACACCACATGAGGTGCTCCTTCAAAAAACTAAGCTTAGCTTAGATGCGGTACAAGGCCAGAAGTATGGGGCACCTAGTGAGAATCGAAATCACTAACAATGTCTGCTAATATAGTTTGCTAACCATTACACCACATGAGGTGCTCCTTCAAAAACTAAGCTTAGCTTAGATGCGGTACAAGGCCAGAAGTATGGGGCACCTAGTGAGAATCGAACTCACTGACAATGGTCTGCTAATATAGTTTGCTAACCATTACACCACATGAGGTGCTCCTTCAAAACTAAGCTTAGCTTAGATGCGGTACAAGGCCAGAAGTATGGGGCACCTAGTGAGAATCGAAAACACTGACAATGGTCTGCTAATATAGTTTGCTAACCATTACACCACATGAGGTGCTCTTCAAAAAAAAGCTTAGCTTAGATGCGGTACAAGGCCAGAAGTATGGGGCACCTAGTGAGAATCGAAAACACTGACAATGGTCTGCTAATATAGTTTGCTAACCATTACACCACATGAGGTGCCCTTCAAAACTAAGCTTAGCTTAGATGCGGTACAAGGCAGAAGTATGGGGCACCTAGTGAGAATCGAAAACACTGACAATGGTCTGCTAATATAGTTTGCTAACCATTACACCACATGAGGTGCTCCTCAAAAACTAAGCTTAGCTTAGATGCGGTACAAGGGCAGAAGTATGGGGCACCTAGTGAGAATCGAACTCACTGACAATGGTCTGCTAATATAGTTTGCTAACCATTACACCACATGAGGTGCCCTTCAAAAAACTAAGCTTAGCTTAGATGCGGTACAAGGCCAGAAGTATGGGGCACCTAGTGAGAATCGAAAACACTGACAATGGTCTGCTAATATAGTTTGCTAACCATTACACCACATGAGGTGCTCCTTCAAAACTAAGCTTAGCTTAGATGCGGTACAAGGCCAGAAGTATGGGGCACCTAGTGAGAATCGAAAACACTGACAATGGTCTGCTAATATAGTTTGCTAACCATTACACCACATGAGGTGCTCCTTCAAAAACTAAGCTTAGCTTAGATGCGGTACAAGGCCAGAAGTATGGGGCACCTAGTGAGAATCGAAAACACTGACAATGGTCTGCTAATATAGTTTGCTAACCATTACACACATGAGGTGCTCCTTCAAAACTAAGCTTAGCTTAGATGCGGTACAAGGCCAGAAGTATGGGGCACCTAGTGAGAATCGAAAACACTGACAATGGTCTGCTAATATAGTTTGCTAACCATTACACCACATGAGGTGCTCCTTCAAAAACTAAGCTTAGCTTAGATGCGGTACAAGGCCAGAAGTATGGGGCACCTAGTGAGAATCGAAACACTGACAATGGTCTGCTAATATAGTTTGCTAACCATTACACCACATGAGGTGCTCCTTCAAAAACTAAGCTTAGCTTAGATGCGGTACAAGGCCAGAAGTATGGGGCACCTAGTGAGAATCGAACTCACTAACAATGTTCTGCTAATATAGTTTGCTAACCATTACACCACATGAGGTGCTCCTTCAAAAACTAAGCTTAGCTTAGATGCGGTACAAGGCCAGAAGTATGGGGCACCTAGTGAGAATCGAACTCACTAACAATGTTCTGCTAATATAGTTTGCTAACCATTACACCACATGAGGTGCCCTTCAAAAACTAAGCTTAGCTTAGATGCGGTACAAGGCCAGAAGTATGGGGCACCTAGTGAGAATCGAACTCACTAACAATGTTCTGCTAATATAGTTTGCTAACCATTACACCACATGAGGTGCCCTTCAAAAACTAAGCTTAGCTTAGATGCGGTACAAGGCCAGAAGTATGGGGCACCTAGTGAGAATCGAACTCACTGACAATGGTCTGCTAAATAGTTTGCTAACCATTACACCACATGAGGTGCTCCTTCAAAAACTAAGCTTAGCTTAGATGCGGTACAAGGCCAGAAGTATGGGGCACCTAGTGAGAATCGAACTCACTGACAATGGTCTGCTAATATAGTTTGCTAACCATTACACCACATGAGGTGCTCCTTCAAAAACTAAGCTTAGCTTAGATGCGGTACAAGGCCAGAAGTATGGGGCACCTAGTGAGAATCGAAATCACTAACAATGTTCTGCTAATATAGTTTGCTAACCATTACACCACATGAGGTGCTCCTTCAAAAACTAAGCTTAGCTTAGATGCGGTACAAGGCCAGAAGTATGGGGCACCTAGTGAGAATCGAACTCACTGACAATGGTCTGCTAATATAGTTTGCTAACCATTACACCACATGAGTGCTCCTTCAAAACTAAGCTTAGCTTAGATGCGGTACACAAGGCCAGAAGTATGGGGCACCTAGTGAGAATCGAAAACACTGACAATGGTCTGCTAATATAGTTTGCTAACCATTACACCACATGAGGTGCTCCTTCAAAAAACTAAGCTTAGCTTAGATGCGGTACAAGGCCAGAAGTATGGGGCACCTAGTGAGAATCGAAAACACTGACAATGGTCTGCTAAATAGTTTGCTAACCATTACACCACATGAGGTGCCCTTCAAAAACTAAGCTTAGCTTAGATGCACAAGGCAGAAGTATGGGGCACCTAGTGAGAATCGAAACACTGACAATGGTCTGCTAATATAGTTTGCTAACCATTACACCACATGAGGTGCTCCTTCAAAAACTAAGCTTAGCTTAGATGCGGTACAAGGGCAGAAGTATGGGCACCTAGTGAGAATCGAACTCACTGACAATGGTCTGCTAATATAGTTTGCTAACCATTACACCACATGAGGTGCTCTTCAAAAACTAAGCTTAGCTTAGATGCGGTACAAGGCCAGAAGTATGGGGCACCTAGTGAGAATCGAACTCACTAACAATGTTCTGCTAAATAGTTTGCTAACCATTACACCACATGTGTGCTCCTTCAAAAACTAAGCTTAGCTTAGATGCGTACAAGGCCAGAAGTATGGGGCACCTAGTGAGAATCGAACTCACTAACAATGTTCTGCTAATATAGTTTGCTAACCATTACACCACATGAGGTGCTCCTTCAAAAAACTAAGCTTAGCTTAGATGCGGTACAAGGCCAGAAGTATGGGGCACCTAGTGAGAATCGAACTCACTAACAATGTTCTGCTAATATAGTTTGCTAACCATTACACCACATGAGGTGCTCCTTCAAAAACTAAGCTTAGCTTAGATGCGGTACAAGGCCAGAAGTATGGGGCACCTAGTGAGAATCGAAAACACTGACAATGGTCTGCTAATATAGTTTGCTAACCATTACACCACATGAGGTGCTCCTTCAAAAACTAAGCTTAGCTTAGATGCGGTACAAGGCCAGAAGTATGGGCACCTAGTGAGAATCGAAAACACTGACAATGGTCTGCTAATATAGTTTGCTAACCATTACACCACATGAGGTGCCCTTCAAAAACTAAGCTTAGCTTAGATGCGGTACAAGGGCAGAAGTATGGGGCACCTAGTGAGAATCGAAAACACTGACAATGGTCTGCTAATATAGTTTGCTAACCATTACACCACATGAGGTGCTCCTTCAAAAACTAAGCTTAGCTTAGATGCGGTACAAGGCCAGAAGTATGGGGCACCTAGTGAGAATCGAACTCACTAACAATGTTCTGCTAATATAGTTTGCTAACCATTACACCACATGAGGTGCCCTTCAAAAACTAAGCTTAGCTTAGATGCGGTACAAGGGCAGAAGTATGGGGCACCTAGTGAGAATCGAACTCACTGACAATGGTCTGCTAATATAGTTTGCTAACCATTACACCACATGAGGTGCTCCTTCAAAAACTAAGCTTAGCTTAGATGCGGTACAAGGCCAGAAGTATGGGGCACCTAGTGAGAATCGAACTCACTAACAATGTTCTGCTAATATAGTTTGCTAACCATTACACCACATGAGGTGCTCCTTCAAAAACTAAGCTTAGCTTAGATGCGGTACAAGGCCAGAAGTATGGGGCACCTAGTGAGAATCGAAAACACTGACAATGGTCTGCTAATATAGTTTGCTAACCATTACACCACATGAGGTACTCTTCAAAAACTAAGCTTAGCTTAGATGCGGTACAAGGCCAGAAGTATGGGGCACCTAGTGAGAATCGAACTCACTAACAATGTTCTGCTAAATATAGTTTGCTAACCATTACACCACATGAGGTGCCCTTCAAAAACTAAGCTTAGCTTAGATGCGGTACAAGGGCAGAAGTATGGGGCACCTAGTGAGAATCGAACTCACTGACAATGGTCTGCTAATATAGTTTGCTAACCATTACACCACATGAGGTGCCCTTCAAAAACTAAGCTTAGCTTAGATGCGGTACAAGGCCAGAAGTATGGGGCACCTAGTGAGAATCGAACTCACTGACAATGGTCTGCTAATATAGTTTGCTAACCATTACACCACATGAGGTGCCCTTCAAAAACTAAGCTTAGCTTAGATGCGGTACAAGGCCAGAAGTATGGGGCACCTAGTGAGAATCGAACTCACTGACAATGGTCTGCTAATATAGTTTGCTAACCATTACACCACATGAGGTGCTCCTTCAAAAACTAAGCTTAGCTTAGATGCGGTACAAGGCCAGAAGTATGGGGCACCTAGTGAGAATCGAACTCACTGACAATGGTCTGCTAATATAGTTTGCTAACCATTACACCACATGAGGTGCCCTTCAAAAAACTAAGCTTAGCTTAGATGCGGTACAAGGCCAGAAGTATGGGGCACCTAGTGAGAATCGAACTCACTGACAATGGTCTGCTAATATAGTTTGCTAACCATTACACCACATGAGGTGCTCCTTCAAAAACTAAGCTTAGCTTAGCTGTGGCACAAGGCTAGAAGTATGAGAATCGAACTCACTATTAGGTTCCTATGTTTGTAAAATACAGCGAGAATCGAACTCACAAACAATGGGCTGGTAAGTGAGCTTGCTAACCACTGGGCTACATAAGGTGCCTATACTTGTAACATATAGTGAGAATTAAACTCACTAACAATGGACCGCTAAGCGAGCTTGCTAACCATTGGGCTACATAAGGTGCCTATGTTTGTAAAATACAGACTGATCTGTAGATATGCGGAAATTTAAATAATATTTCCGAAAGAGACGCAGCCTCGATTTCGATCGTTAACCGGAAGTTAAATATGTTCTTAAAGGTGGGTTTTTGTCACATGACAAATGAACGGCTCGGATTTTGCTGTCAAAGGCTTCTGGTAAACAACATGCAAATTTCTTATTTCTTTTTGTTGTTGTTAAATATAAGTGTAAAAAAATGTCTGTGTGAAGGTGAAGATCAAAGGTTTTCAGTCTCGTTTTACGATTTGAAAACAGGTTTTCAAAAGTGGGTAAATAATTGTAAAAAGAGAAAAAATAAAGAAGGAAAGAAGAAAGAGACGTGAAAAGGAAAAAGAAAGGTCAGAAGGAAATAAAATTAAATACATAAAGAGGAGACGGAAAAGAAGCGGGAAAAGAATAAAATGGCGGGAAGAAAGAGAAAAGAAAATTAGGGTTAATATGAAAGAAAGAGAAAAGAAAACGAAATATGTAAGAAAAGAAAGAAAGAACGAACGAAAGAGAGGTATGACATGGGGAAAAGAAAGAAAGAAAGAAAGAAAGAATTAAAAAGAAAGAAAGAAAGAAAGAAATATTTGGCCTGCGGAAAAGAAAGAAAGAAAAAAAAGAAAGAAGAAAACCTGCGTAAAAAGATAGAAGAAGAAAGAAGGAAAGAAAGAAAGAAAGAAGAAAGAAAGAAAGAAAGGTTTGACCTGCGTAAAAGATAGAAAGAAAGAAAGAAGGAAAGAAAGAAATAAAGAAAGAAAGAAAGAAAGGTTGACCTGCGTAAAAGATAGAAATAAAGAAAGAAAGAAAGAAAGAAAGAAAAAGAAGGAAAGAAAGAAAGGTTTGACCTGCGTAAAAGATAGAAATAAAGAAAGAAAGAAAGAAAGAAAGAAAGAAAGAAAGAAAGAAAGAAAGGTTTGACCTGCGTAAAAGAAAGAAAAGAAAGAAAGAAAAGAGAAAAACATCAACAGAAAAATGAAAAACAATCTGAAAAGAAAGAAAGATCAGAAGAGATTGAAAAAAGATGGAAAGAAATGATAGAAGAAAAAAGAAAGAAAAGAAAACGTATAGAACCGGAAATAAACAATTTCCCTAAAGAAGAATTTTTTCTTTGCCCAAATATTCAACAAAATTGATTGAAAATATTTGTCACTTCAATATATATATATATATATATATTATATATATATATATATATATATATATATATGTGTGTGTGTGTGTGTGTGTGTGTGTATATATGTGTGTGTGTGTGTGCACATACAAATATATATATATATATGTACACATATATATATACACATACAAATATATATATATATATATATATATATATATTATATATATATATATATATATATTATATATATATTCGGATTTTTTTAAATCAATGTCGAAAAAAGGATCTTTTTTATTTTTTTTTTTTTTTTTTTTTTTTGCGAAAATTCTTTTTAAGGTTTTATAAAATTTCTGAAAAACCTTAAGTTCAAGACAGAATATTTTCTCCGATGATTTCTTCGTCCAACCATATTTGTCATCTCAGCTAAAAAAGAATTTACATGTTTACTGTTAAGAGCATTGATCTTTAAGGACTTTTTTTTAAATTTGTTTTTATCTTTCCCAAATTTGAGGATCAATCGCTCCATTATTCAGAAATTACCCATCCATGCAAAGAGCCGACAAAAGAACTCTATGGTGTGTAATGTCGTATAACAATGGCTTTATTTTATTTGAAGTGTCAAGCGACAAAGAAATAAAATCATTCAGAGAAACAGTTCCTATTTGACACTTTTAAAGAGACAATTTTAGTATTTATTTGGTATTTATTCCAAAAAGGATTCTTTTATATATATATATTTTTATTTATTTGTAAGGGCAAAAAAAAGTGTTTTTAAATGGCAACCTTAGAGACTGGGATGTCAGTGAGTTTGCTCTACAAATAAGAATTCGAGGGAAAATTAAAAAATAGGATATGAGGGTATTTCTCTGAATTTTTTAGCTGAGGCTTGATAATTTATATTATCTAGATTATTCAGATTATTGTCCTCATCTTTATTGTTATCTGTACAACGTTTCGGCCGATGTGCCCTCCGGTCTTCTTTAGGTATTTCTTGTCGGACTCGGGAACTTTCTCGAACTCAGGAACCCTCTCCTCGAACTTGGGAATCTTCTTTTCGAACTCGGGAACCTTCTTATTCGAGAATAAAGGGTTTGGTTCAAAGTTCCGTGAAGGCTCCCGATTATGACAAAAAGGTTCCCGAGTTCGAAAAGAAGGGGGTTCCCAAGTTAGAGAAAGTTTCCGAGTACGACAAGAAATACCTGAAGAAGGACGGAGGGCACATCGGCCGAAATGTTGTACAGATGACAATAAGGATGAGACATTAGTCCGAATGACGTGGCCAAGCCAAGAGAGACACCTGCGTTGGCTTAGCCACGTCAGGAGGATGGACAAAGGCCGCATCCCCAGAGACCTGCTATATAGAGGGCAACCGACCGGTAGGGAGACCACGCCTGCGCTTTAAGGATGTCTGCAAAAGGGGCATGAAGATATGCCACATCGATACTAATGCATGGGAGGCTTATACAGAAAACCATACGACCTGGTACCGCCTCATCAAAAAAGAAACGAAAAGGAGTGAAAAGGAAAAGAAAGAAGCCACCACAGAAAAGAGAGCCAAAAGGAAGGAGAAAACAGCATCTCCAGCAAGCATCACCGTTTGTTTGAAATCACTGCACCAGAGATTGCCATTCAAAAATTGATCTGTTCAGTTACAGATTTTTTTAAAGTGGACACTACGCCATCGTATTTAGTAGACGGAAGGATGCCAACAGATTAGTCTGAATAGCCAAATAATACAGGATGGGAGGGGCAGAATTTTAAGTCTTTTATTTTCGAGACAAAGACAGATTACTTTCGCTTAAAAATATATATATATATATCCATCTCGTAAAAAAGGCATGTGTCCTGGGTATGACGTTAAACTGCATCTAATGGTGAAGTTCCAGTTCTGGAACTCTGGGGAGTGTGGAGTACCTCTTCAACACCATTATTCCCGATCCGCTGACGTGGAGTGGTAGTACCTGTTATACTCTCATCTATGGGTTAAATAGAAAAATGAGTTTTAAAAATGTGTTTTAATAATTAAGTCTTTAAAAAAATATTTTCAATACCCGTCAAGAAGGAATAAAACAAAATGTCTTCGGCATGAAATAATCCAACAAGGGTTTACATGCCATAAAATCCGACCAACCAAAACTAAAAAAAGGCATGGATGATATTTCTCCAGAAGCGTGTCGTATGAAGCATGGCTCATCATCAGGTGGGACGCATTTTTAAAGATAATAAATAATTAATAATACTGGTGTTCCTTAATCTTCCAACCGTTACTATCTTGCAACACTCTCTGGTGAAAAATGAGACCGTCCAAATCGTTCAAGATTAAATGCAAAAATGTAAATACTAATTATCTGGTGTCGCTTATCCGCCGAATTCTTATTTCTTATCAGTGTCGTAATAATGGACCATTCCAATTTTTTTATAAACAAAGAAAGGACATGGTACGCAGAAAAATATGAGAAGAAAGAAAAAAAGAAAGAAAAGAGAGTAGGAGAAAGAATAGAGAGAGGGGGTGAGCACACGAAAGCAATGACACTAATCTGTTTCGATCTTTGATGAAAAGAAGGAAAGAAAGAAAAAAACAGTGAAAGAGTTAAATCCAGATTATTATACATAATTTTACATAATGAATTATAAAAAGTATAATAATCTTAACTCTCTCTCTCTCTCTCTCTCTCTCTCTCTCTCTCTCTCTCTCTCTCTCTCTCTCTCTCTCTCTCTTCTTTCCTTCTTTTCATCTTTGCATTATGTTCAATTGAAATAGATTAGCGTCATCGCTTCTGGAGGCTCACCCCTTCTCTCTATCTTTCTTCTACTCTCTTTTTTCTTATTTTTTTCTGTGTAGCATGTTCTTTTTCTTCCCTTTCTTTGTTTATAATAAATAAAAAAAATATAGAATGGTCTATTATTTAGCTGAGGTGACGACACCCATAAGAATTAAGAATTCGTCGGATGAGCTAAACCAAATAATCCAGATTTACATTTTTGCATTTCATCTTGGACGATTCGGACGGTCTCATTTTTAACCAGAGGGTGTCGCAAGATGATAACGGTCATTAAGGAACACGAATATTGATATATCAATTTCATTCTCACTGGATGACCTATACTTTTTGATATTGTGCCCTACTAACTAAGGATTTGTTTGTTTGGTTTGTTTGTTTGTTTTGTTTTACGGCATATCAACTTCGGTGGGTCATTTAATGCCGATTGACTTTTGGATTCGTAGCGATAGTTTGGTAGAAAACAAATGTATATATGTATATATTTTAACTATTGTTCAATTAATCATATTTTTTTAGTACAATCCCACTTTTTTTAGAAATATAGAATCCTGCCCGCCCTGTCAGTGGGGCGTTAGAATGCACCGACTGCACCTCGGTATAGGGGTAAGACTCTCCCCAATTGGGGATACCTGTTGGCGGTGGCTGGTGACTCATGATGCTTAAGGACGGAGTCTTGGTGGATGAGCAGTGCATGATCTGCAACACTCCACTTAGAACCTTACTTAGGCTAGAAGGGCGATCGGAGAGGCCCCTTCCGATCAACCAGCTGGTCATGTCAAGACCTAGCGCCTATATGATTGCTCCAACCCTATTGCTCTTATGGCAAGCCCCAACCCTATTTATCATATGTATGCTAGAAGGCGGTGGCTGAGGGTCTACATGCCCTGGGAATGATGTTAAACTCTATCTGATGTTGAGGTTCCAGTTTTGGAGGTTTGGGGAATGTGGAACACCCCTTCATCACCATTGCTCCCTGGTCCACACTGACCCGGAGTGGTAGTACCTGTTAGGGTCCCATCTAAGGGCTAAATAGAAAAATGCATTTATTAAAAAGAATGTGTATCAATTAAGAATGAATTTATTTCAAAACTTTATCGGCATTAAATGACCCACTGAGGTTGATATGCCATAAAACAAAACAAACAAACAAGAATCCTGGGTCGTCTTATTTTCGTGAAAAGTTTTTTTCTTTCTTTTTCAAATTATTGGCTTGGTAGTATTTTGTTCGCACTAGATCACCCTACAAACTCTCACAGTATGTTTCATTGTAAATCTCTCTTGGTATGTAGTGCATATTGGGGATTCCCTCTAATAAATGACGATGGGTGATATAGGTGTGGCATATGTGAAGGCGGGTAAGCACAACTTGTTATCTTCTATTTTTTTTGTATTTTAAGTTCCATTCTAACTAAGAAACCGTTGTTCAGTTTGAAGACATTAGAATTTGAAAACTGTAAAGAAAGAATATCGATCATTTTATCCCCAAGAAAATGGCGATATTTCACGATTTGAAACCATATCATAACGAAGAATACGAAGAATCGGCAAGAATTATTTGGTTGTAATAAAAGAATCTTTGAAGTTTGGCGTTTACGGATAATTCTACCATTCCTTGTGGCGCCATTCGAATGACCAATTTCAAATGCTGCAAGGTTCGACTGGAAGCAAAAATCTTAACAGTCTCATTCCTCAGGAATTTATGCATATTCGCCTCTGTTCTTTTCAATTTGTGCTTAGAATTGATTATATATTATAGCCATATTCTTTGCACTATGTTTTGATATATTTTATGGAATATAAATATGATATTATTAGTTATATATGCAGTCAACGGAAATAAGAATAAATGAGCAGGAGAGAGAGAGTGGCTAGAGAGAGAGAGAGAGAGAGAGAGAGAGAGAAGGGGAAAGACAGACAGACAGACAGACAGAGAGGGATGAGAGATAAAGAAAGGGAAAGAGAGAGAGAGAGAGAGAGAGAGATGGGGCTTCTCTTAGTCTGGCACATAGAGATGAGTAAGAGGCACATATGAAGATGAACCTCACAACATTACTAATGGTTCACGAAGACGCAAACAGATATGAAAAGAAATGGAAAAACGAGGTAGATAGATAGATAGATAGATAGACAGACGATAGATAGATAGATAGATAGATAGATAGATAGATAGATAGATAGACACTGATAGATAGATAGATAATATTAACGAACTGAGATAGATAGATAGATAGATAGATAGATAGATAGATGAAATAGATAGATAGATAGATAGATAGATAGATAGATAGATAGATAGATGAACACAAATGAGATATAGATATAGATAGCTCGATAGATAGATAGATAAATATGAACACACTGAGATAGATAGATAGATAGATAGATATAATCACAATGAGATATATATATAGATAGATAGATAGATAGATATGAACACACTGAGATAGATCAAATACGTTTCCGCCGATGTGCCCTCCGTACTTCTTCAGGTTTTTAATGTCGTAATCGGGAGCCTTTATGGAACTTTTATTTAATCCATTCAGATAGATTATTCTCTTTCCGTTAACCATGACCGGATACAAGTGTTGAGTTATGTTAAGGTTCCCGAGTTCGATGATAAACGCATGAAAA
>CM042173.1:25329793-25332293 GCA_023376005.1 Doryteuthis pealeii
AAAAAACTAGAATAGATGGAAAAGAATAAAAAAAGAAAAACGTAAAGTTAGTAAATAAAGAAAAGAAACAAATTATATTTGGGTTTTTTAGACATTGAAGAACAAGAACAAGAACAAGAACAGGTGACAGACAATAAACTTAGCTCAGTCGGTACAACACCTACCTAGGAATCACAAGGTTCCTGGTTCGATACCGGTCCCTGTCAACTCAGAACATGAGTAGCCAAATTGGGCAATTTGATCTGTGTGATAAAGTTGGAAGCTGATGGTAGGTGTGGCGCTCCACCTCAGCAAAAATAATCTCCCTGGTCTATCGCTATCGTAAAGGGAATAGACTCCCTCGCTGTCCGGCTGATACGGACAATAGGCCACTCCACCTACTTACAAGAGGGAAAGACAAAAATCCATGAAAAATGGAAAGAAAAAGAAAGAAAGAATGAATGAATTATAAGTATAAAGAAATAAAAAAGGATGAATGAATGAAAGTTAAAAGGTAAGAATGAAAGAAGGAAGGAATAATATAAAGAAAGAAATTCATAATAAAAGAGACAAAGAAACAAAGTGTGAATGAATAAATGAATGAATTAAAAGAAAGAATCAATGAAAAAGAGAGAAGGAAAGAAAAGAATGAACGAATGAGAGCTAGAAAAAAAGAATTTATCAGTGAAAGAAAGAAAGAAAGAAAGAAAGAAAGAAAGAAAGAAAGAATAAATCTATGTTTTGAAAGAAAGAAAGAAAGAAAGAAAGAAAGAAGAAAAAAGAAAGAATCCTAAGTCTTGAAACATAGAAAGAAAGAAAGAAAGAAAGAAAGAAAGAAAGAATAAATTTATGTTCTTGAAAGAAAGATAGAAAGAAAGAAAGAAAAGAAAGAATAAATCTATGTTTTGAAAGAAAGAAAAGAAAGAAAGAAGAATAAAGAATTGTTTTGAAGAAAGAAAGAAAGAAGAAAGAAAAAGAAAGAAAGAAAAGAAGAATAAATCTAAGTCTTGAACATAGAAGAAAGAAAGAAAGAAAGAAAGAAAGAAAGATAAATTTATGCTGAAAGAAAGATAGAAGAAAAAAGAAAGAAAGGAAAGAATAAATCGTATGTTTTGAAAGAAAGAAAGAAGAAAGAAAGAAAGAATAAATCTATGTTTTGAAGAAAGAAAGAAAGAAAAGAAAGAAAGAAAAAGAAAGAAAGAAAGATCTAAGTCTTTGAAACATAGAAAGAAAGAAAGAAAGAAAGAAAGAAAGAAAGAAAGAAAGAATAAATTTATGTCTTGAAAGAAAGATAGAAAGAAAGAAAGAAAGAAAGAAAGAATAAATCTATGTTTGAAAAGAAAGAAAGAAAGAAGAAGAAAGAATAAATCTATGTTTTTGAAAGAAAGAAGAAGAAAGAAGAAGAAAGAAGAAAGAAAGAAAGAAAGAATCTAAGTCTTGAAACATAGAAAGAAAGAAAGAAAGAAAGAAAGAAAGAAAGAATAAATTTATGTCTTGAAAGAAAGATAGAAGAAAGGAAAGAAAGAAAGAAAGAATAAATCTATGTTTTGAAAGAAAGAAAAAGAAGAAAGGAAAGAATAATCTATGAAGAAAGAAGAAAGAAGAAGAAAGAAAGAAAGAAAGAAGAAAGGAAAAACCTAAGTCTTGATAGAAAGAAAGAAAGAAAGAAAGAAAGAAAGAAAGAAAGAAAGAATAAATTTATGTCTTGAAAGAAAGAAAGAAAGAAAGAAAGAATCAAGCGAAGAAAAGAAAATGAATAAATAAAAGCAATTGAAATTAAAAGAGAATAAATAGCATTTTGTGTTTCTTGTCGAAGACGAAAGAAAGATAGAAATAAATAAATAAATAATAAAACCCAGAAAGAAGGGATGAAGTGCGTTGGTGAAATAAGAAAAATAAATGGAAAGAAAATTTTTAGCAGGCAATAAAAACGGATTAAAAAGTCATCGAAATTGTTGTTTACGTCAACAAACAAGCGAAATAGGTGGCTATTGTTTTTCAAAAATCATTCAAAGATCACGAATCATCTAGGAAAGGTGACAAAGTTGAAGGAGGAGGAGGAGGGGGGGGCATTCCGGTAAATAGAACAGAAATAGAAACGGGGGGGAGAAACAATGTACAATAATAAAGAAGGAGGGGGTAGGGGAAGGAAGGAGATAAGTAGATAGATATGAATTCATTGAGTTAGATGATAGATAGATAGATAGATAGATAGATAGATAGATGGATATGAACAGACTGAGATAGATAGATAAATAGAGAGATAGATTGATATGAACAGACAGTTGGATAGGTAGATAGATATGAACATATATATATATATAGAGAGAGAGAGACAGACAGACAGACAGACAGAGAGAGAGACAGAGAGACAGAGACAGAGACAGTGACAGAGAGGGTGGGGAGATATACATATAGATAGATAGATATGAACATTCTGAAATAGATAAATCGATAGAGAGATAGATAGATAGATAGATAGATATGAATACACTAAGGTAGATAGAAAGATAGATATATA
>CM042173.1:25342293-25359793 GCA_023376005.1 Doryteuthis pealeii
AGCAAAATATGAATATTAGCAAAAATTACACCGTATCTAAGTTTTATTGCAATGATATATATATATGTATATATATTATATTATATATATATATATATATATATATATTTTACCAACTCTCCACACGAGCAGGATGCGACACAAGTTAATTTCTTAAGCGGAGTTCAACAGGTTTGAATTCAGAGTTTTCCTTCTCCTAGACTGGTTGCCTAATCAAGGTTAAAGAGCCCAGTCTGCCCTACTATTTACCCATAGCTGGAGGGAGAGTAGGATTCATACCTTTCCCGAGGATATTAGCGCTAAGTGAAATGCAATTACCACTTCCAGGATTTGAACTCGGGGCGAGGAGTCCATTTCCCATGACTCTAACCATTACACCACGCGCTTCCTACTGAAATATATTAAATTAGAAAGACTAATGAAACTAAATAAGAATGTAGATAAAAAGATTGGAAAAAGATGTGGTATAATGAAAAAATAGAACAACTTTGAAACTAACTCTTCCTTTCATTTTCCATCGCTATCATCTTTCATAGATACATTTTCTTAATTTAACTATTTGGTTAGAATAGGAAGTAAAGAATAAAATTACAGTTCTTTCTTCTTCTTAATGGATTTCTTTTAAGATTAAGACTTTTGCACATATGTATTAAAATAAAACCAAACAATTAGAAATCGATAATACCAAGCCCATATTTATTAAAATCAAATTTGTAATATCAATATACAAATTAGCCTTCCCGTTCACATTGTAAACGCTATCTTGCTGTATATATAAATACAATTGCATGTTATTTGTGTGCAGAAATGTTCAATAATGTAAAACAATTTTATTAATAATTGGGGTCTAAATAAAAAGTAAAATCACGTAGGATGTGACGTAAATAACTACGGGAATTGTGACTTGGGTAGTGATATAGTTTTGGTTATCAGACAAACAGACTCACAATCTCTATTGAAATGAGATATATGTACAGAGTGTCCCAAAATAATGTCTATACACTTTGAATCTTTATAACTCATTCAATTTATGTATTTTGACTTGTAAATAAAATTGATACAACAGAAAGAATCCACATTTAAAGAATTTGAGAGTAAAATATACAAAAAACATAGCAAATTAACTTTTATAAGATAAAAACTACTTGGGGCAATGGCAGAATATCTATCTATTAATAATGTAGATTCGCTTCCGGTTTTTGTCTGTAACAAAAATTACGTCACTGCTTACGTCACATTACTCGAAATCGTCATAACATAGAATAAATACACTCAAAATTTGAACATGCAACATTAGACAGTGCTCATTGTTTTTTAAAACAAGTTTTAATAAATACATGACTGGTATTATATATCTATATATAGTTTGTTTTATTTTAATACATATTTAAAGTTTCATTTCAAATTGTTTTATTTTTTAACCCTTTACTGAAGTTGATGATTTTACTTACTTAGGGTACAAACTCGCTGACATTGAATTTTTTACTCCCACCCTCAGGCAACATTTTTTTTTAAATCTATTTTTCATCGCCCGGAGGGTGTTTTTTATTTTGTACTAGTTCATATAATGATGAGTTCACATAAAGGGCTCAAACTGGTTGCCGTTCTGTTCAATACACTTTTCATAACTTCTTGCAATCTTTTGGGGGCTTGTTGATTATCTGTATCGTCCAGAATGGTCCTTTCGCAACACTGGATACTTCCATACTCCTCAAAGTTAGTTAAGATACGTGAAATAGTGACGCGTGATGAGAGTTTCTGTGGAACTCTCTTTTGAAGCCTCTTTGTACTTTATTCTCATATTTACAGAATGTTTTTAAAACATTTTTTTAACAACAATTAGTCAAATCTGAAATAAAAAAAAATGTATTATTAACTATTGATATTTAAAGAGTGTATACATTATTTGGGGACACCATATATATATATATATATATATATATATATATATATATATATATATATATATACTAGCAGTGGCTACCCGGCGTCGCCTAGGTAGAGGAGGGTTTTTGAAGGTTAGTCCTGCAGATCCTTTATTACTTAATCGTGAGTTGAATCCTCGTGGATGCCTCATTTAAATCCCTATGTAAAAAAAAATAGACCTTGCATTGATCCAGCTACTCTGAAAAGAAATATTAATGTCTATTATCTAAAATATTAAATGAAAAAAGAATCCATGCTGTTATCATTTAAATTTTTTTTTTTTTCAAATTATGTTCACGAATATAAATCAAATCTCTATTATTTTTGCTCAAAAACCAAGCCCTGGTGATATCTAATGTGTATATATATATATATATATATATATATATATATATATATATTATATATATATATATATATATATATATAAGGATTTTTAGCAGACAAGGAGGAAATATAAAAGAATAGTCCTGATACAGGAAACTCCTAATCTGAAATAAATTAGGATGCAATGGTTTGCAAGACTAGCTCTTTAACCATAGCGTTCGCACATTTGTTCAAATGGTCACTTTTACGATCAATTTACGCGCGGCGATTTTTAATCTATTTTATTCTGATGAAATTGACATTCAAATCTTATTTTATTTCTTCCAATTTTGGAATATTTTATGCCTTTTTGGATTGTTAATTTTATTTCAATTTTTATGTTTTATTTTTGTTTTGGGGTTTTTTTTATGATTATCTAAAGCAGTTACCGATTTCCTCACTATAGCACTCCTTTTTGTTTCTTTTAGGTTTTTTTGTCAATTGTTTATCTTCATTGGGTTTCTTTTCTTTTTTTTTTTTTTTTCTTTGAATATTTTGGGAAAATATAATATTTCTAAATTAGACCTTTTTCTACCTTGAGTAGCAATTTTCCAAATTTGAATTTCATACTTGTAAAATATTAAACTTATTTTGGGATTTATAAATGACTATTTAGATATTTTACTCTTAACAAATACTGTTTTGTTTTTTGTTTTGATTTTAGTTTTTATATTATTATTATTATTATTATTATTATTATTATTATTATTATTATTATTATTATTATTATTGCTGTTGTTGTTGTTGTTGCTGTTGTTGTTGTTATCATTGTCATTATTATTATCTTGTTTTTTATTAATATTATTATTATTATTTTTTATTTATTATTATTATTATTATTATTATTATTATTATATTATTATTATATTATTATTTTATTATTATTTTTATTATTATTATTATTATCATTATTATTATTTTATTATTATTATTAAAGTGTGTGTGTTTTTTTTTATATATTTGAGAATATAACCCTTTTAATACAAGAAGCGAACTTTATTTCTTCAATTTTTCTTCACGCCCCCGTACTTACTTCTCTTGTCCCTTTCTTTTCTCATTCTTTCCTTTTTCCTTTTTTCTTTCATCTTTCTCATATTTTGGGTTTTCCATTCTTTTTCTTTTATATTTCTTTGTTCATTTGCTATTCTTATTTTCTTCATTTCCCACTTTCCTTCTTTTTCTCTTTTACTTCTACTTCTTTCCTTCCTTCTTTTTTCATTACTTCATTTCATAGTTTCATTTTTCCATTATTTCCTACTTCCTCATCCTCTTTCTTCTTCTTCTTCTTCTTCTTCTTCTTCTTCTTCTTCTTCTTCTTCTTCTTACTATCTCCTTCTTCTTCTTCTTTTCTTCAATCATCTCCTCTACTTTTTCTTCTTCCTTCATCGTATCTTTCGTTCTTTCTTCCCTTTTTTCTCTTTTTCTTCCTACATCTCAACTTCTTGTTCTTCTTGTTCTTGTTGTTCTTGTTCTTGTTCTTCTTCTTCTTCTTCTTCTTCTTCTTCTTCTTCTTCCATTTATTTACTTTTATCTTCTATTTTATCTCCAGAACCCCCCCCCTTTGTTTATCTTCTTCCTTTCCTATTTCTCACTCATCATCAACACCCTCATCTTATTTTCCTGGAAGTATTTTACTGTTTTTCTTCTTTTCAACATTTCTTCCCTGAACGATCATTGGATCCCCCAAAAGAAAGAAAGACCCCCCACACCCACCCCAAAAAAGAAGAACAAATTCTTCTCTTATTTATTTCTTCCTTATTTAATTCCCCTCTTTCTTCTTGCTCTTCCTTCTCTTCTATTTCTGTATGAAGATCAAGGATATCATCAAAATCTTCCTCTTCCCCCTCCTCCTCTTCCCCCTCCCTTCTCCTCTCCTCCTCTTCTTCTGTCTTCTTTATTCTCGCCATATTTCTTCTTTTACTTTTAGTTTTTCATTTTTGTTCTTAATTTTCCTCCTTCTCTTATTTTATTTATCTTCCTCATCTTTATCATCATTTTCCTCTTCTGTTCTTTCCTCTTCAACTCATCTCTCTCTCTCTCTCTCTCTCTCTCTCTCTCTCTCTCTCTCTCTCTCTCTCTCTCTCTCTATCTATCTATCTATCTATCTCTTCTGATCTCTTTCTATCTATCTATCTATCTATTCTTCTTTTCTTTTCATCATCTGCTCTTCTTTTTCCTCGTCCTCGTCCTTCTCCTTCATCTTCTTCTTCTTTGTCATTTTTTTAAATCTTTTTTTTTAAATCTTTATATGTTAATCTTCTTCTTCTTCTTCTTCTTCTTCTTCTTCTTCTCCTCCTTCTTCTTCTTCTTCTTTGTCATTTAAAAATCTTTTTTACCTCCCACTTTATATATTAATGTTCTTTCTTCTTCTTCTTCTTCTTCTTCTTCTTCTCTCTTCTTCTTCTTCTTCTTCTTCTTCTTCTTCTTCTTCTCTTTTCATTTTTTAGGTCTTTTTTCCTCCTTCTTTATATGTTGATCTTCTTCTTTTTCTTCTTCTTCTTCTTCTTTTCGATCTTTTTTCTCCTTCTTCTTCTTCTTCTTCTTCTTCTTCTTCACTCCCAAATTGTCCCCTCTGGATATATCTCCTGGAAGAATATTGATTTTAATCTACAGGCTGAGACTTTCAGTAATCTTCTTTCAAACCAAGAACCAATTTCGGGGTTCATATCGGCATTTTATGCTATCATTTTCGCAGCAACGTCCCCCAGGGCATCACTGACACACAGCATATTAACAACTAACATTCACTGCAAGAAAATGGCCAAAAAGTTAAGGAATATTATCGCTTCTCTGGCTATTTACTTCATTTGCGCTGTCTGTAAGTTTTTTTGTTTTGGGGGATTTTTAAAATTTTTTATTGTATATTTATTCATTTATTTATTCATTTATTTATCTATTTATTTATTTATTTATTTGTTCTTCTCTTCCGTAACTTTGTTTTCATTTTTTGCCTCCTGCGATATTTTTTTGTGGGGTAGTTTTGATATTTTCCCATAATGCACTATTTGGCACCGCCTGCTTTGTACATCATTACGGCGCATGTGCGAGAATACACACTGCGAATGGATAAAAAAAATATTGGGCGGATATATTCTGAAGTCAAGATTAATAAGAATAAATATAAAAAAAGGTCTTCCGTATGGGTCTTTGTCGATAACAGCCTGCATACACGCGTTAACTAATTAAAAGATTATATATATATATATATATATATATATATATATATATATAGAGAGAGAGAGAGAGAGAGAGAGAGAGAGAGAGAGAGACAGAGAGAGAGAGAGAGAGAGAGAGAGAGTGTCAACCACAGAGACTGTGTTTCGACGTTTACGTATCATCAGTATGTATATATATATATATATATACCAAACTTGTTGGTAAATCCTCGCGGTGAGAAAAAAAACAGCAAATAGTTTGATTGTAAAAATATACAACCAAACATCACCCGGGGAGAAAAAATTTTTGGAAAAAAGAATTTTTGGAAAAGAATTTTTGGAAAAAAAAAAGACCAAGATAATCGTACAACCAAAAAAATCTATTGGTACAATATTTGGCCAAAAGAAAATAATTTATATATATATATATATATATATATATATATATATATATATATAAGATATATATATTCATAAAACCCGCCAGGAAACTAAAGCTAATAGGTAAAAAGTGCTCAATACCCAAGTAGAGCGAATAATAAAGATAAATCTAATGAGTCAGATAAACCTACTAAAAGTTTCGCTTAGTGCTCTTCAGGGCTAAGATCTGACTCAGGGCTAAGATCTGGCTCTTAGCCCTGAAGAGCACTAAGCGAAACTTTTAATAGGTTTATCTGACTCATTAGATTTATCTATTATATATATATATGTATGTGTGTGTGTGTGTGTGTAAAAGAAGGCTTGATAAAAAACATATATATATGTGTGTGTGTGTGTGTGTGTGTGTGTGTGTGTGTGCGTGTGTGTGTGATTCTCCCAACCCAATTATCCATATGGCAACCCTCGAATCTTTTTTATCATATATGTGCTAGAAGGCGGTGACTGAGAGTCTTATTATCTTATGTATGACATTAAACTCAATCTGATGGTGAATTTCCAGTTCTGGAGATTTGGCAAATATGGAGTACCCCTTCATCACCATTACTTCCAGGTTCACTGACCCGTGTAGAATAAACATCGTACTCACTGTAGAAGAATTCCAATTACCGTCGAATTGGCAGACAAGGCAACAACGAAGCTGTAAACCAATACGGATCTTACATTGTTGTAAGCCTATTGCAAAATGACAGGTTATTTATAAAACACCATAACACTACAGAAACCAAGCAGCCAATCAGAACTCAAGGAATGGAATCACCCAAATGCATGAATTGAGTATTCCTGAGTTCCATAAGTACCTGATGTTTTGGGCACTAGTTCAGTTGTGCTTAGCCTGTTGCTGTTGTCCAAACCAACAGTATACTTACTGACTGACTGACTTCAATTACCCGGACTAGTATTACCTGTTAGGGTCCCATCTATAGAAAAAAAGAAATAGAAAAAAATGTATTTATATAAAGATTGAGTACCCAACAAAAATGACTTTATTTCAAAACTTTGTCGGCATTAAATGACCCACCGAAGTTGATATGCCGTAAAACAAAACAAAACAAAACAAACAAAATCAGATAATTTAGTAAAGTAAGTAAAGTCAGCAGTGCTGGCGGTAAGTGTGACTCTCCACCTCAGCAAAAAGAATCTCCTTGGTCTATTGCTAGTGAAAAGAGATAGACTTCCTCGCTGTCCAGCTGATACCGACAATAGTTCACTCTGCGGATTTTACTATTATCTTATTATAATGGAGATTGTGTGTTTGTCTGTCTGTAACCGAAACTATATTACTACTCAATTCACAGTTCCCTTAGTTATTAACATCACATTCTCCATGATTTTATTTTTATTTAAACCTCAATAAAGAATAAAATTGTTTTACATTATTAAGACTGTTGACCATATCTACATACTAATAATACGCAATTGTATTTATATATACAACAAAATAGTGGTTTACAGTGTGAATGGGAAGGCTAATTTGCATATTGATCTTAAAAAATTGATTTTAATAAATATATGCTAAGTATTATTGATTTCTAATTGTTTGGTTTTATCTTATTGATTATGAGCAAAAATCTTGGGATAAATCTTAAAAGAAATTCATTAAGAAGAAGAAATAATTGTAATATTATCCTTTACTTCCTATTTTAAGTAAAGAGTTAAATTAGGAAAATTTACCAATGAAAGACGGGAGTAATGGAAAATGATGGAAGAGTTAGTTTCAAAGCTGTTCTATTTTTCGATAATACCCCCTCTGTTCCAAATCTTTTTATCTGCATTCTTATTTAGTTTTATTAGCCTTTCTAATTTAACATGATATTTTATTATATTAAAACTTAAAAACTTGCACCCGGAAGGTGCATATATTTGCTAGTTATATTAATGGAAGAACTTACAATCAATTTTATATGAAAGGAAAATAAAACTTTTTGAAAAGAAAAGATATTCCAGTATATATATTTACCAACCCCTCCGCACGAGCAGGATGCGACACAAGGTCAATTTCTTAAGCGGAGTTTAACAGGTTTGAATTCAGGGTTTTCCTTCTTCTAGACTGGTTACCCAGCCATGGTTAAAGAATCCAGTCTCCCCTGCTGTTTACCCATAGCTGGAGGGAGAATTGGATGCATACCTTTCCCAAGGGTATTAGCGCCACGTGAAATGCCAACAGCCTCGTCCAGGAATTGAACTCGTGTTGAAGAGTCCATTTCCAACGACTCTAACCTTTAGACCACGCGCATCCAATATTAAAAAAGATATTCCAGTATAAATAAAGCCAGCAGAGTGGCCTATTGAGACCATCCAGAATACTGCATTAATGCTATCTGCTAGAATACTCAGAAGAGTCCTGGAGACCTGAGGAGACTTGTTGTCACTCAGACTCCAGTGAAATACCATCAGCTAACGCTGGTGGTAAAAACACAATAATAATAATAATAATAATAATAATAATAAGAAGAAGAAGAAGAAGAAGAAGAAGAAGAAGAAGAAGAAGAAGAAGAAGCTACTGCTGCTGCTGCTGATGATGATGATGATGATGATGATGAAACTACAGTGTCCGACTCTTTAAGCCACCTCTGTATTTTTCGAACGCATGCGTACTGGCAATTTCCTTTAATGAATCAGTTAAAGAAGGAGTTTCTGCCTTCTAAAAATAATAAAGTGAAAAGAGGTGAGAATATTCACGAGAACATTTCACTGTATTTACTCGTCATTAAGACTAGCAACACAGACTGTAGCCCGTGGGCAAGAGAGAGAGAGATACGTCAATCGAAAGAAATTCTCTCTCTCTTTCTTTCTTTCTTTCTTTCTTTTTTTTTTTTTTTGTTCTTGTTGTTTTTTGTTGTTTTTGAGAGAACAAGACCGACTTGCTATATTGTCTGCACAATCAAAAACTCTTCTCGTCTTCTTCGTGATTTCAACCCTTTATTGCACGTTTTTCTTTCCACTGCTGTGTAACACACACGCATATATCCGTACACACCCGTACACATCTCACGCACACACACACACATCTCACACACACACGCACACACACACACACACACAAATGAAATAAAAATAAACAAATAAACAAATAAGAACTTTTCTTGCCATTGCTGAGATCGTTAAGATAAAACCTAATTTTTATCCGGTGCACCAACGCTTCAGTTGTCGACTTACTGACGACAAATAAGTGACCCCAGGGGAGACGTTATTTATCTTTCTCTATACCTATCTTCAATTCTCTCTCTCTCTCTCTCTCTCTCTCTCTCTCTCTCTCTCTCTCTCTCTCTCTCTCTCTCTCTCTCTCTCTCTCTCTCTCTCTCTCTCTCTCTCTCTCTCTCTCTCTCTTCTCTCTCTCTCTCTCTCTCTCTTCTCTCTCTCTCTCTCTCTTCTTTCTTTCTTTCTCTCTCTTTCTCCTAGTCGTTCTTTTTGATTGAATTATATTTATTTATCTATCTTTATATCATTTTTCCTTTTCCTCTCTCCTCTCTCTCTCTCTCTCTAGTCTTTCTCTTTTGATTGAGATATATTTATTTTATCTTTCTTTATATTATCTCTTCTTACCCTCTCTCTCTCTCTCTCTCTCTCTCTCTCTCTCTCTTCTCTCTCTCTCTCTCTCTCTCTCTCTCTCTCTCTCTCTCTCTCTTCTTCTTCTTCTTCTTCTTCTTCCCTGGATCAAGCGGTCTAAATTTCATCGTTTCGCTGAAGCATTCAATTCCTCTTTTTGCACAATCATATTTCCTAATTCAGTTATTTTATCTATTCGCAATTGTTATTAACTTAATTAAATCGTTCTTTTTTTATCTTTTTTTCCTAGAGAGTTACACTAGAAAACATCGACGCCATTTGTTTATTTGTTGGGGATTATTTCGTATTTATTTATTTATTTTTTACTTTCATTGATTTATTCTTTCTTGTTTTTTGTTTTTTGTTTTTTTGTATGACAGACAAATTCACAAGTCTAATACTGGATAGAAAAAGAAAACATTTGTAGACCGATTTGAACAAAGATTTTTTTTTAAGTACCTTGTAGTGATTATTGTCTGTGATGGGCAATGAATAGGTAATATAATTTCTAGAAATAGGTGGATCCCCTCTCGATACATCTAGGAACAAACCGACGTTAACTCCAAAGTTACTTTTTTACTAACTCTCTCTCTCTCTCTCTCTCTCTCTCTCTCTCTCTCTCTCTCTCTCTCTCTCTCTCTCTACTAGTCTTTTCTCTCTCTCTTTAATATATATATATATATATATATATATAGATAGATAGATAGATATAGTTGAAAAATGGAAGTGAATCCAACAATATGTTGAAAAGATAAATAAATATAGGAAAGAAAATATTGAATGGATAAAGTTGATATAATGAATTACCAACACGTGTTTCGGCAGGGAGTTTGATTATGTACACATTTTATTCTATTTATTATTATTTTTAAAAATGAAATAAAATAATAATGAATAGAATACAATGTGTACATTAAATTTATTTTGTAAGATTTCGAAGAAAGGGAACGTTTGACCTAATTTAATGTTTTTAAGAAGCAGCTGGATCGCTGCTTATGAAACTTGACATATAAATACGTTTCTCTCTCTCTCTCTCTCTCTCCCTCTCTCTCTCTCTCTATAATATATATATATATATATATATATATATATTATATATTATTATTATTATTATTATTATTATTTACATTTTGCTTGAAGGCAATTACAATGCGTATATTGTATAAAATTCGATAATTATAGAAAATAATCATGACAAGTGAAGTCGGCAAACAATGTGCGATGCGAACATCGTACGGCCTGTTTCGACTTTATTAAGTCTCATCAGCGATGTATACTAACGATTTCCCTCCGATAGAGTCGAAACAGGCTGGACGATGTTCTACGCATCGCACATTGTTTGCCGACTTCACTTGTCATGATTATCTTCTATAATTATCGAATTTTATACGATATACGCATTGTAATTGCCTTCAAGCAAAATATAAATAATAATAATATATATTATTATATATTAATGATTTTAAGACAATTACAATGCATATAAAAAAAAATTTTTAAAGATGTTTTTTTGCCTTATCGATTTCAAAGTAAACTTTATCTTCAGAGACAGTTTTCAGAAATGGACGTGCTTCTTTCCTTTTTTTTTTTTTTTTCGTTATATTTTTTCTTTCTTTCTTCTCCTCCTCTTCTTCTCTTTTTTTTTTTTTTTTTCTCTTTTCTTTTTTCTTTATGTTATGAATGAAATTGGGGCGGATAACTGTAGTTCCTTACTTTTGAAATATCTGTTGAGAATGGGTTTGAATTTTTTATATGTATCTAATCTTGTCTGGTTAACTTCCGGTGAATATTGCTACATTGTAGCTATATTGAATTCAAAATAAAAACGGTCACATAGAAGAATTTGTTTACTTAGCTTTTATTATTTATTTTTTTTTTTTTTGATAATATAAAAAATTCAAACCATAACTCATAAAATATGAGTAAAAAAAATCTAGCTAAGTAATGTTATATTTACGCAACTTAGAAAAAAAGAATATTATAAATACTTTTATAATTTGTAAAATAAATGAATTTAAAGCATTAATGAGAGAGAAATATATAATATATATAATATATATATATATATATATTATATATATTTGCTATTGCTATTGCTGGCAACCTTCCATCTATTTTAGACGATGGCGTAGTTTTTTTGTTTATTGTTTATTTGTGTTTTTTTTTGTTTTGTTGTTTTGTTTTTTGTTGGGTTTTTTCTGTTTGGTTTGTTTTTTTTTTTTTGTTTTGTTTTTTTCACTCACTTACAAGCCAACGTTGGTGGCTGAACAGACCGATCCTCGAATGGCAGTCTCTGGTGCAATGGAATGCAAACAAAAGGTGATGCTTCCTGTAGGTGTTGGGTGCTGCTGTTTTTCCTCCTTCTTTTTTTAGGAAGAAATATATATAAAAAAAAATATATAATATATATATATATTATAAGAGAGAGAGAGAGAGAGAGAGAGAGAGAGAGAGAGAGAGATTAAGTCTAAAACTAACATCAGAAGAAGAGGATGTATTTTCCTCGAAATATTAATGGAATGTAATTTAGAGCATAGTATTCTCAACTCAGTTCAGTTATTTCTCTCTAATTTCTTTTGCTGTTTCCAAGAACAACCAAAGACTTATCTTCCCATGAATATATAATATAGATATAAATATAGCAAACATATCTCATTTTAATGGAGATTATGTGTTTGTCTGTCTTTAACCGAAACTATATCACTATTAAAATCACAATTCCGTTTGTTATTTACGTCACATTCTCCATGATTTTAGTGATATCATTGCTATAAAGAATAGTAGCGGCGATAATGAGTCTCCCTGGAAGAAGCGGTTTTGTCCTCCAGCTGTTAGTTTCCATTCTTCCTGTTTGGCATAGCTTTCGTGATGAAGGTTGACTATGTTCTGTGAGACTTTTTACACATCCTCTCCATAGCTGTGGGATCATGTCACAGATCCCCCTGTCATCTATAACTATATTTTACCTCCTTGTTTTCACTTCTTGTGGGCTGATAAGAACTCACCTCACTGATACGATGGACTAGTCTGAAAGAACTACACACACACACACACACACACACACACATATATATATAATATATATATAATATATATATATATATTTATTTATTTATTTTACAATGTTTTCACAGATCAATGTTCATTATTAACAGCGACCCAGGTTTCATGCTAAATAGCAATCATCAGGTTGTTGAGCAAGATCCTATGGTGTTTGTTGGAGTTCTTTACTCAATGTCACATTTTGGATTGTAAATAACGTCGGTTAGTTCTGCGGACGCTGTTATAGCCCGGATTTACTAAAAATAAATTTAAATTGAAAAAATTTATTTTTAGTACATAACAACAATAATTGCCATAACAACAATAATTAGAATAAAATAAAATAAACACAACCCTTATATGAATAGAAAAGCGGAATGGAACAACCCATTGTTGTATGGTTTATGAACAACCCCTGAAGATGGCCCATGATAGGGCAGAAAGTACCCGGGAAATTAAATATGGCACAGAACAAGATTTGCAAACAGAATGGCTGCGTTGTTCAACGAAAAATGCCTTAGAGAAGAAATGCTAGTATTATCTGAGTTATTCGGACAATTGTCCCCATCTTCATTGTTATTTGTACACGTTTGGCGATATACCTCCGACTTCTTCAGGTATTTCTTGTCGGACTCGGGAACCTTCTCGGACTCGGGGAACCTTCTTTTCGAACTCGGTAACTTCTTGTCGTATTCGGGAGCCATCACGGAACTTTGAACCTAACCCTTTATTATTCCACGGGGCTATTTTCTGTTCTCATTCCGCTAACCATAGCTGGTGGTAGGAGGTTGTGTTAATTAATTATTTTTTAACTGCTTTTCACTCAGGATTGAACTCGGTTCCAAGATAACTGTCACTTAGAACTGTCTTAACCTAACTGCTTAAGACTCGGCTATGTGTCCAATTGGACATTGAGTGTGAATTTTTTGGGAACTTTATAACCTAAATGTCTTGATTTGGCTGAGAATATCTACCTATTTTACTTATGTATGTTTTTTTTTTTTTACCTATGACTCATATTGTGTTTTTTAAATCTTTTTTTGTTTTTCTCTCAATCTGATCTGGCCTTCTTAATTATGGGTTCCCATATTGTATTCATTTCTATGCTAGGTTCTACTTAACAGCCCAGTACAGCCTATCATATGTGCTGATTCTTTGAGGCGTCTTCTCTCCAATGTTCTTCTCTATCTATAATTCTAACTTCATTCCATAAGGGGCAGATGGTTCCTTTTCATTCCATATATGGTCAGCTATACCCCCCCGACTTTTCTATTTCTCCTCGGACCACTGCTTTACGATGTTCTTCTAGTCTTACTTTCAGTGGACGGCATGTTTCACATTTGTATTTTTTGCCACAGCTACATGGGAGGAATACACATTTTTTTGGTCATGTTATATTCTGTTGAGGGCTTGACTCGGACGAGATGTTTACGAAGAGTTGAGCCTGAATGTTGTCCTGATGTCAAGGGATTACATATCTTTTGAAATCTTTTCAAGCCAAGCCTTTCACATAGGGCAGACAGACTGTGGTGAGTTTTCGGGTTATCCCACTGTCCTGCGTCAGATTTCTCATAGCGATGTTATGCTTCTCAGGATAATTTTACGACGAGGTCTCTCTTTGAGCTGTCCATTTCTTCTGGTATAACTTTCATCACTGCTGATGGGATTTTGCTCGATGTTGTAAGCAATTATATGGATGGTGGGAAATTGAAGTTGAGATACTGTCCAGTGAAGGTAGGCTTACGATACACGGATGAACTGAATCCTTGCTCTGTGCGAGTTATCACACATCTAGGAAGAACAATTTTGTTTGTCTTGTTCTTTTTCCATATTGAACTGTATAATGATGAATTGAGTTCACATGATCCAGTAGTAATTTGAACATCTTCCTGATGGGTCAGAGAATGAATGTGTCATTTGCGTAATCTAAGCCACATTGTTGGCTTTAGTAGTGTAGATCCTAATACCATCTCTTCAAGTATTCCATGTATATATTCGCCAACCGGGGATAATGGTGATCCCATCGCCAGGCCCCTCCTCTTGTCGTATATGTCAGAACCCCTCTTGAAGTTGTTTCTACACAGAACGTCAGCATCTCTCCATTAGATTGTCTATGGGATAGAGGTGCGTTCTTTCCAAATCTGAATCTGCAGTTACTTATTCCGTACCACTGTCGAGGAGTCTCATCAGTGGGTACCCGTGAACAGACTCACTACATTAGACTCAGCATTTTTGGTTGAAATGGATGGGCATTTTGATTTTTTCCACAAAGTGGGCAGAGTTCTTGACATATGATGAGGACTTACCTGTTAATGGGGTGACTATTTCAACTAGGTAACGGCTCAATGGATGGCATGCTGAACCTCGGCAACTGACAATGGGTCTTAGTGGAATACCATCTTTATGGATCTTAGGAAGGCCGTATATGTGTGGTAGCTTACTGTAGTGTTGAACTAGCTGTCTGTATTTCTTCTGCGGTATGAGGTCCTTGTTCTTACTAAGGATCTGTGACAGCTTACTCTCGGTCTTCAGAGTTGGGTTCTTTTTAACCTTGCAGTAGCCACCATTTACAATTAGGTCCGCAAATTTGTTGGAGTATTCAGATTTATCCATCACCACAGTAGCATTGCCTTTGTCTGCTGGTAGTATTACGATGTTCTCATCACGTTGTAGTGATTTGATGGCCAGTCTCTCCTCCTTTGTGATGTTTGGTTTTGGAGGATTTGATTTCTCTAGCACCTGCCTCACCTTCCATCTTAGCTCATCTGCTCGTGCTTGAGGGATATCTAAGGCTGCCTCCTCAATTGGAGGTATCAGGTCCAAGTATGGAATCCGCTTGATGGTTGTGGCGAAGTTGAGACCCTTATTCAGCACTCTCTTCTCTGAGGCGGTTAGCTGGCGTTTACTGATGTTGACAACGGCATCTACTGTCGGGTGCTGGACTTGATCTGTTGTAACGTGGTTCTTTATCAATAAATACCTGAAGAAGGCCGGAGGGTATATCGGCCGAAACGTTGTACAAATAACAATGAAGATGGGGACAATAGTCCGAATAACGCAGATAATACTAATCTTCAAGCCTCATCTCAGACATTCAGAGAAATAGAAGAAATGCTGCCTAACTATATATATATATATATATATATATATATATATATATATATATATATATATATATCCTACATGCTTTTCCATATATTAATCTCCAACTTCAAAACACTTAGCAGATCCCTTCCGAAGTCTTTTTAAGTTTCTTTCTTAGTTGAGCAAAACAACTTTTCTGTGCTCATTGTATAATGATAAATACAAAAATATATCAACCAAATACACACACACACACACACACATATAATATATATATATATATATATATATATATATATATATATATATATATATATACAAGGTGTGTCAAAAAAGTATCGAGATTTTTTTTGTACTTTTTGACACACCATGTACTCTGAAAAAATAAAGTTCCATTCATTTTGGAAGAATGAATGGAAGGTTTTTTTTTTCTGAATAAAAAGTGTGTCAAAAAGTACAAAAATCTCGATACTTTTTGTCACACGCTGTACATACACACACACACACACACACACACACACACACATATATATATATATATATATATATATATATATATATATATATAGCATGTGTCAAATATATATATATATATATATATATATATATATATAATATATAGCTTAACTATGTAGGAAGGTCTCTAGCATACTCTCATAAAAGCTTATCTTTAAGATATTCTATAATTAAAAAGAAAACCTTGTGTGGATTTCGGTTTACAACATAAAACTAATTTCCTTTACTGGACATAAAATACTTCGCATAGCAATTTAATTAACGGACAGTTTTTTTTTAGGGGGGTCTGAAAAAAATGGAGTTAACTCGAGACTGGAAAAAAATTAGTTTAAGAGATCAAGTTAAATCTGTTTATCTTAATAAAAAAAAAGATCTAACTTTTATTTTACATTTGGGAATTACGAAGACTTTCAGACTATGCTCAGAAAGACTCACACGTGGTGTAGTTGAGATACAGCGAGTCGAGTTCAAGTCCTGGACGAGGCTATTTGCGTTTCCCTTAGCGCAAATGTCATTTTGAGAAAAACACACACTAGAGCCGGTTGAAATCAGTCGGTAAAGCATCTGACAAGGAACCACAAGATTCTTGATTTGATTCCGGCCCTCGGCAACTCTGCATATGAGTATCACAGGGATCTGTGCGGTAAAGTGAAGAGTTGATGGTTGGTTTGGCGCTCCGTCTCAGATGCCAAAACAATCTTCTTGGTCTAGCGATAGTGAAAAGGGGATAGACTCGGGTTTACGAGTTCATTTCCAACGACTCTAACTATTTTGTCACCATAATATATATTATATATATATATATATATATATGGCCGGTTTAGCTCAGTCGGTAGAGCTCCTGGTTCGATATCGGCCCTCGCCAACTCAGCATATGAGTATCACAGCGATCTGTGCGGTAAAGTTAAGAGCTGATGGTAGGTTTGACGCTCAGTCTCAGATGTCAAAACAATCTCCTTAGTTTAACGATAGTTAAAAGGGGATAGACTCCCTTGCTGTCTGGCTGATACCGACAGACTGGGCTCTTTAGCCTTGGATCAGCAACTGGTCTTGGAGAAAGAAAACTCTAAATTCAATCCAGCAACAACCCGCTTAGAAACTGACCTTGTGTCGCACTCTGTTTATAGTGGAGGGGTTAGGTAAATACAAACAGAGAGATGTCAATAAACCTTATATAATATCTCTTTTCTGTCACTAATGCTTATCAAGTAACTTCCTTCTTTATTATAAGAAATTACTGGAAACCATATACAGGAATGCTTGAATCCATATAACCATGTGCAATTATTTGTACTAGCAAATATATGCACCCTCCGGGTGCAAGTTTTTAAGTTTTAATGTAATAAAATATTAAATTAGAAAGCCTATTGAAACTAAATAAGAATGCAGATAAAAAGATTTGAAACAGAGTGGGGTATAATCGA
>CM042173.1:25367293-25397293 GCA_023376005.1 Doryteuthis pealeii
CATTTCTTTCCCTAATTTAAGACTTGTTTTTGATTACTTTCCAAGAATTTTTGTAGCTATTTACCAATGCTTGCAACATTGTGGACAGAAACTGCTGTCACATCCCAACTGGATGTTCACTTCTGGTTTCCGGTCCATTTCAGCCCTGTCGGCTGGGGCTTTAGAATACGGGTAATTCCATGTCAAATCATTCAGGCTATCTTACCCACCCTCTTCTGAGCAAAAATCAAACTATCTTTTTGGTACAAATAATGTTTAATATATGTGAAATAATAAAAGAAAAAAATTGTCATAGATGCAGTGCCACATCGGGATATTGATCTTGCTATGAAAATATCAGAAATCATCGATAATTTAAAATTAGTTGACTTTAAGATTTTTTGATAGCATTTTGATCAATCAATGTATTTAAATTCATTTAGAAGAGTATAACACATGTCCTTGTACCTTACACTACGAACAGATCTAACATCATTCGTATATTTTCACTTTTGTTTCTTATGGGTTTTTTTGTTTATTTTATTTTTATTCTTTATTTATTTTTTTTTTTTTTTGCTTGTTGGGGGGTGACATTTTTTTGTGAGGCTACCGTATCTTTATAAGAAACAACACCTTTTACTGTCGAAGAATTCCTTAAGGATATGTGCAGTTTCCTAAGAGCACCTTGATTTTTTTTTTTCTTCTTTTTCAATTTTTACTTTTTTTACTTTTTCTTTCCCCAAATTAGTCGACATGGGAGGAAAAGGGAAAAAAAGGCGGGGAAAAAGTCCCATACCCTCGGGGGCAAAAGAAGTGAAATGTATCATCAGATTTTTTAACAGGAGTATTTGGCTGTTGAATCCATATCTAATTTCATTGCTGGATCTTCTGGTTGGAAGACAAGTGAAACCAAATAGTCACAATGTTCTATCATTCAAATACTAAAAGTGTTTGTTGTCTTCTTCAATTTGTACGATATATATTATATATATATATATATATATATATATATATATATATATACTAGAAGTGGCTACCCGGCCTTGCCTGGGTAGTGAGTGAATAAAAAAAAAATTAGTCTCACAAATCCATTATTAATGAATCGCTAGTTCGATCCTTGTAGTATGCCCATTAAAATTCCTATGTAAAAACAAAAGACGTTGCGTTGATCCAGCCACTCTGGAAATAAAAATTAATATCTACTATTTAAAATATTAAATGCAAAAAATCTATGCTATTATCATTTAAATTTTATCTTTTAAAAGTATCTTCACAAATATAAATCAAACCTTCATTATTTTTGCTCAAAAACCAAGAACTGCTGATATTTAATGTGTATATATATTTACTTTGTCGTTGATTGTTTTATTTTCAAAGTTTCCTCGGACTTATACACACAACTGCCCTTTATATATACATCACACACACACACACACACATAATATATATATATATATATATATATATATATATATATATATATATATGAGTATGAAAAAGGTGGAATGAAACACTCACACAATGCTGTTAAAGAAGAAAACAATTTATAATATAATCATAGCTGATACTGATCAATATTTCGATTTTACAAAAATCATCATCAAATCGAATGGTTTAATATATATATATATATATATATATATATATGGTTTAAAATATACCGACTCAAATTTCTCGCAATAACACGAATAGCCAACTATAAAATATAACAATGGTAGAAAAATACCCCGAAGATTCGCGTTATTGCGAGAAACTTGAGTCGGTATATTTTAAACCATTCGATTTAAATTGTCTATTTAGCTCTTTATATTGAGCACTTTTTAATCGATTTTAGTGAAAAAATACCGAAGTAAATATGATTGTATACTTATTTTGTATTGGTGGATTTAATGGTAAATGCGAATATATATATATATATAATATATATATATATATCAATTCCCCCCCTCTCTCTCTCTCTCTCACACACACACACTCCTTCCTTCGCTCTCTCTCTCTCTCTCTCTCTCTCTCTCTCTCTCTCTCTCTCTCTCTCTCTCACACACACACTCCTTCCTTCGCTCTCTCTCTATCTATCTATCTATCTTTTCTCACATACACACACTGTCTCTTTCTCTCACACCTCTCTCTCTCTCTCTCTCTCTCTCTCTCTCTCTCTATATATATATATATATTATATATATATATATATATATATAAATATATATATATATATTTCCTCTTTTCTTCTCTGTCCTTGATAAAGATGCCCGGCTTGACGTGTATCTTCCCTGTCAGTGTGAATAGACTTGTTGTCCCAGAGGATGTTCAGCTAATGGTCGTAGCATTTCTAAATTATTTTAATCTTGCATCGTTGGACCTGGAAATCTATTATTATTATTATTATTATTATTATTATTATTGTTTACTCCTTTTGAGTTTTCACATCAATGTCAGCTGATGGTCTTTCACTAGAGTCTGAGTGACAGCAAGTCTCCTCATGTCTCCAGGACTCTTCTGAGTATTCTGGCCGATTGCAGTAGTGCAGTGTTCTGAATGGTTTCAATCCTTCCTTTGATTTCCAGACTTTCCAAACCCTTTTCCAATCCTTTTGGGACCGTTCCAAGTGCACCAACTACAATTGGTATCACTTTCACTTTCATATTCCATAACTTTTTCAGTTCTCTGGCAAGGTCCGGGTATTGTGTCCATTTTTCATTTTCTTTAGCTTCACCCTGTGATCTGCTGGAACTGATGTGCTTATTTGTAACTACGTACCTTAAGAAAGAAAGAAAGAAAGAAAGAGTGAAAGAAAAAAGAAATAATGAAAAGAAGGACAAAAAAGAAAAAAGGAAGAAGAAGAAAAAGAAAGAAAGAAAGAAGAAAGCGAAAAGGGAAAAAAGAAAGAAGGGGAGAAAGAAAGGTGCAAAAAAAAGTGAGAAAGAAAACGAAAAGTTAAAGAAAGAAAGGAAAAAGAAGCAAAAAATGAAATAAAGAAGGAAAGAAAGTGAAAATGGAAAAGTAGACGTTAAGACGAAAAGAAAGATAGAAAGGGTAGAGCTAAGGTTATTACCCATCAGTCAAATCTATAACGGTCTAGGTCTGAATTCAAAGAATATCGTTTCAACACTAACCATCCAACACCGACGGTACGTCCATGAATATGTAACATCAGTTTCTCGCTTAAAGTTTTTCTATCTTCACATATTCAGGTCTTTTCATGTGCAAATTCCCCAGTTTGCTGCTTGAAATATCCATAACAGTTTTTTTTGTTTTTAGTTTTTGTTCATTTCTGTTTTCTAGCTTTTGTAACTGTTTTTCTGTGTCTGAATGTTGCAAACACTGTTACTGGCTGCTGTAATTAGTATATATTTGCTCTTTTTTAGTGCTCTTTTTTTTTTTGGCTGACGTGTCTTCTACCTTTTTTTCTTAGCACATATAGTCTGTCTATGTCGTATCTCGGATGTAAGGCCTTGTGGCATCAATCATCAATTTCATTGTCCTTTGTTCCATCCCTTGCTAATATTTTTTCTCTTTTGTGCGATTAAAATATTTATGGGCTAAACTTAAAATTTAGGGTGACCCAGAAAAAGACAAAACGCATAAATTTTGTAATAAAAACTGTTAATTTTAACTAGGGTTTAGGGTTAGGGTTATAGGTGGGGTTAGGGTTAGTTTAATGGGAAAATAAATAATTTGGGTTCTGTTTTTTTCTAGTCACCTGTAAGTAAGTAAAGTCGTTGGGCGCGGCCTAATGTCGTATCAGCCAATCAGCGAGGGAGTCTATCCCCTTTCACTAGCGCTAGACCAAGAAGATTGTTTTTGCATCTGGCGGTGGAGCGCCACACCTACCATCAGCTCCTTACTTTACCGCACAAATCCCTGTGCTACTCATAACACTGAGTTGGCGAGGAACGGTATCAACTAAGAACCTTGTGATTCATAGATAGACACATGTTATTGTCTATAGTTGCTTGGAATGGTTTCCTTTTATGGTGTTTTCTGGACTTGATAGTTTCCACTTTGTCATTCATTCAGGTAGATATTTTACTCAGTTGTTGAGAATTTGTCAGGGATAGATGTGATATTAATTATTATATTATTATTATTGTGAGTTTTTCACACCAGCGTTGACTGATGGACTTTTACTGGAGTTTGAGTGACAACAAGTTTCCTCAGGTCTCTAGGACTCTCCTGAGTATTCTAGCTGATTTCAGCAATGCTTTTATCGGGGTGGTTTCAATTCTCTCTCTGATTTTCAGTTTCTCTAGTCTTTTTTCCAAGCTTTTAGCGACCGTTCCGACTACACTAACTGCAATTGATATCTTTCACTCACATATTCCACAGCTTTTTCAATTCTCTAGCAAGATCCAAGTATTTGTCTATCTTTTCGTTTTCTTTCATCTTCATCCTGTGATCTGCTGGAACTGCAAAATCTACCAGTTGACAAGTTCTCTTATTATTATAGTAATGCAGTAGTCTGGATGGTCTCAATTTTTCCTCTGATTTCCAGATCCTCCAGTCTTTTTCCCAAGCTTTTTGGGACCGTTCCAAGTGTACACTACAATTGGTATCACTTTAACCTTCATATTCCATAGCTTTTTCAGTTCTCCGGCAAGGTCCAGTATCTTGTCCATTTTTTCTTTTGTTGTTTATTATTATTATTATTATTATTATTATTATTATTATTGCTGTTTCTGTTAGTAAAAATATTCTTATAAGTAATAAACGAAATGAGAAAGTCTGTACTCTTATTGTAGTAGTGGTGATATTATTATTATTATTATTGTTATTATTATTATTATTATTATCATTATTATTTTATTATTATTATTATTATTATTAAATAGAGATGTAGTGGTAATTAATGTTTTTTCCTGCTATTTCATTCTTCGACGACAAAACATTATCATCATCACACTCTCGTTTTTGCGCCACCCACCTCCACCAACCCACTTTCCACTACACCTTCCCACCCCTCGAGCTCACACTCAACCCCAGCTTCTCCCCCTCCTTGCCCCTCAACCCACTCCCCACCGCTTAAATGCATTTACTGATAAGTGGCCCCTTTCTACGGCCCTGGCTTACCCGATCTCACATCATGCCCGGTTGATAGTCGAGCATACTTCAAAATCTCACAAGGACAGAGAAAAGAAAGAACACATTCTTTATTATGTTTCAGTTAAAAATAAAAATTTAAAAAAAAAATGTTGTCAAGAAAAACAAAGAATAACAGTCGTCCCACCCCTCTCATGAAAACCCCACCACCGACGCTAAGGGGCTTAATATCAATTAACTAATTGCCAATTAATTAAGCAACGTTATGAACGAATCCTGTAAAGAATCGATGTAACACTTGCAGGCTAGAGATTTTTGTCTCCTTGGACACAATTATAACAATTATAAGGATAATGATACCGATCAATATATATATAAGGATTTAACTCGATCAATGTAATAATGGCGGTTAACAGCATTGCCCACATATCCGCTGAGAGTCACCACCGTAACTATGGTGACTATGCTTTCTCGAATGTGATAATAATAGGTAAATAAGATAAATAATAATATACACATCACTACATATTATACTACTAGCATACTACGTATACTGTACTCATTCACAACTACTCCATCATCATATAAAAAATCACACAAAAGACATTACTAAATCATAATAATAAGTTTATTTATTAGATAAGAGGGAAACGCGGTCAAAAGAGACAAGAACACAGAATATATATAAATTGACTGCCATAAAAAAAAATGGCATACAGCAGACGAAATATATAATAAGAAAATGATATTCTGTGTTCGACAGAGTGAAAAGTCGTAAACACACGGAAGCCGCTGATCCCAGAAAGGCGGTAATAATTATAAAAGCGAATTGTAAACACCCAACTAAATAGTAAATGTAGACTTTGTGATTATAGATTGAGACTGTAAACCATATACTCTGGGAATGTAGCAATTAGCACAAGCGAGAATACAAAGAGACACGACTGGGTTGGGAAGGTGATCCACTGGGAATTATGCGAAAATTACATTTTTAGACCACACAACAAAATGGTGTGTATGCATAAACCAGAATCTGTTCTTGAGAAGCGAAAAACATAAAACTCATGGGACTTTGAAATACAACGGATCACCTGTATCGCCGCAAGAAGACCAGACCTAGTGTTGATAAAAAAAAGAAGAAAGTTGCGTCAACTGGGTGGATTTCGCAGTGCCAGTAAGATCACAGGGTAAAAGCTAAAGGAAAATGAAAAAGGACAAATATCTGGACTCGCCAGAGAACTAAAAAACGTTATGGAATATGAAAGTGGAAGGTGATACGAATTGGTAGTTGGTGACTTTGGAACATCCCAAAAAGGATTTGAGAAAGGGTTTTGGAAAGTTTGGAAAATTCAGAGGAAGGATTGAAACCATTCAGAACACTGCCACTGCTGCCCATTTGCCAGATATACTCAGAAGAGTCCTGGAGACCTGGGGAGATCTGCTGCTTCACTCAGACTCCAGTGAAAGGCCATCAGCTAATGCTGATGTGAAAACTCAAAAGGAGTAAATAATAATAATAATGTACGATGACAGAGATGAGACTGTAAACCATGTTATTAAGCGAATGTAGCAAACTAGCAAACGGGAATACAAAGCCAGGCACGACTAGGTTGGGAAGGTGATCACTGGAATCATGAAAAAAAATTAAATTTTGACCAGAAATGATATATGCATAAACCAGAATCTGTTCTTGAGAATGAAATGCATAAAAATTGCTCTGGGACCGTCGAGATAAAGACTAATCTGATTGGTGAGGTTTTCAGTTTCTGGAGGTCTGGCGAATGTGGAGTACATCTTTATCACCATTGCTCCCAGGTCGCACTGCACACCCGGCGTGGTAGTACTTGTTAAGGGTCCTATAGTATTGAAGTAAGGTTCAGTTAGTACAGTCAACAATTGTTTTGAGCAATGTGACTGACCCTAGGCACAACTGCAACCAGTGTCAAGAACACTGGTATTTATGGGAATTCTAGGACAGTCCAGCCCATTCATTTTGGGTGAGTCCATTCCTGAATCCTGATTGCCATGCTTTGGTTTGTAGGGGTCTCTGAGGCTCCAATAAATCTGCCACTTTTAGTGGTCATTACGGCATCTCAGAATCGTATTCAGTTGCGCTGTTTTGGGCTCGTCTCGTCTTGCCAATTTCGAACGGTAATTGGACTTAGTATTATTAGCAACTATATAGGTTCAATAGAACAATTAGTGTTTTTTATGGTGATGAATTGTGTTATAGCATCTATGGGGACCAATCTATTGTTTGGTAATATTAACACTCCTATAAAATAATCAAATAATTGTCATTGCACACTATTTTCAAGCAATAATATTCAGGTCTTCTTTATTTCTTTTATTAGCTATTTGTGCACAATGCACTAAAATATTAGCCAACAATGTATCTGTCACTTAAATCTTGTCAGATTGAAAGATTCAATTAATACTTATGAAAGCATTTTTTTTTTTGTTACCTTTGCATTTCTGTTCGTTCTTTAAAAGTCTTCCTTTAGTGCTTGTCGCATCTTTTCCTTGTTTGATACTAACAACCCAACGAGCCAATCCAGAAACACTCATTCTTGAAATTATTTTTACTACAGTTGTCTTTAAAAGTCCATTAAAATGAATTTAGTACATCAAGAATGTATTAAAAAAAGTTAGTCTCGCAGATCCATTGATTGTTTTGGTCTTGATTGTTTTAAAATTAATTACGAAGCCACAAATGATCTTCTCTTCTCTAAATTTTCAAATCCTATTTTTTAAAAATATCTCCATGAAATATGGAACAAATCGTCATTATTTTTCCACAAAAAGCAAGCTCTGGTGATAATGAATTGTATGTATATTTAACAATTGTCGTTAATTGTTTTTATTTTTCGCAGTTTCCTCTAGACATACATACATTAATGTTGAGTACGCAACGTCCTTGTCAGTCGAATGCCACTCCTATCATTCAACGGTTCTGTTCGTGAGCTCGTTGAATGACTTTTTTCAAGCCATCAAGAATGTTAAAACAAACAATCTCGCATAAAAATGACCAACATGGGTTGGCAGCCATAGGAAACCCACTCAACCATCAAATGCTTCTACACAACTATAGATGGGCTGTCCATAACCGTTAAGTATGTTGTAAGGCGGGGGGCTTTGGGAGAAGAGTCACATTCCAGACACTAATTTTGTTTGGACATTTATTTCCCTAATTTAAGACTTGTTTTTGATTACTTTCCAAGAAATTTTTGTAGTATTTACCAATGCTTGCAACATTGTGGACAGAAAACTGCTGTCAGCATCCCAACTGGATGTTCACTTCTGGTTTCCGGTCCATTTTCAGCCCTGTCCGGCTGGGGCTTTTAGAATACGGGTAATTCCATGTCAAATCATTCTCAAGGCTATCTTACCCACCCTCTTCTGAGCAAAATCAAACTATCTTTTTGGTTACAAATAATGTTTAATATATGTGAAATAATAAAGAAAAAAATTGTCATAGATGCAGTGCCACATCGGGATATGGATCTTGCTGAAAAATATCAGAAATCATACGATAATTTAAAAATTAGTTGACTTTAAGATTTTTTTGTAAGCATTTTGATTCAATCAATGTATTTAATATTTAGAAGATGTATAAACAATGTCCTTGTACCTTACAACTCGACAGATCTAAATTCATTCGTATATTTCCACTTTGTTTCTTTATGGGTTTTTTGTTTATTTATTTTTATTTTTATTTTTTTTTTTTTTTGCTGTTGGGGGGTGACATTTTTTTTTTGGGGCTACCGTATTTTATAAGAACAAAAGAGCACATTCTTTACATGTCGAGTTCCTAAGGAGTTCATAGCGCCATCTGCGGGTCGGATCTATATAGAGTCACACGAAGTTGATTTTTTTTTTCTTCTATTTTTCAATTTTTATTTTTACTTTTTCTTTCCCAAATTGTATACGACATGACTGGAATAACGTGATAATAAAAAGGCGGGGAAAAAGTCCCGACTACGCCGCTCCGGGGCAGTGTATATTGATGATTGAATGTTGCATCAAGATTTTTACAGGAGTATTTGGCTGTTGAATCCAATTCTAATTCATTGTGATCTTCTGTTTGGAAGCACAAGTAAACCAATAGTCACAATGTTCTATCATCAATATACTAAAGTGTTTGTTTTGTCTTCCTTCAATTTGACGATATATTATATATATTATTATATATATATATATATATATATATATACTACTAGAAGTGGCCCTACCCGGCCCTTGCCTGGGTGGACGTGGAGATAAAAAAAAAATTTAGTCTTCACAAATCCATTAATTAATGAATCGCTTAGTTCATCCTTGTAGTTAAATCCCCTTAAAATTCCTATGTAAAGAACAAAAGACGTTGCGTTGAATCAGCACTCTGGAAATAAAAATTAAATTCTACTATTTTTAAAATGTAAAGGCAAAATCTTGCTATTACATTTAATTTATCTTTAAAGTAATCTCACAAATATAAATAACCTTACATTATTTTGCTCAAAACCAAAGAACTGCTGATATTTTTAATCGTGTATATATATTTACTTTGTCGTTGATTTTTTTAATTTTCAAGTTTTCTTCCGACTTTACACACACTGCCCCTTTATATATATACATACACACACACACACACACACATAATATTATATATTATATATATAATATATATTATATTTATATATATAATATGAGTATGAAAAGTGGATGAAACATCACACAATGCTGTTAAAGAAGAAAACAATTATATAATATAATCATAGGCTGATACTGATCATATTTCATTTTTACAAAAATCATCATCAATCGAATGGTTTAATATATATATATATATAATTATATATTATGTTTTAAAATATACCGACTCAAATTTCTTCGCATACAGCAATACGCCGCAACTTAAAATACATAACAAGGTAGAAAAATACCGCAAGATCGGCGTTATTGCGAGAAACTTGATGTCGGTATTTTTTAAAACCATTCGTTTTGATTGATCTTTTAGCTCTTTATATTGGCACTTTTTTAATTCGATTTTTAGTTGAAAAATCCGAAGTAAATACATGATTGTTATACTTTTTTGTATTGGTGGATTTAATGGTAAATGCGATATATATATATATATATATATATATATACAATTCCCCCCCTCTCTCCTTCTCTCTCACACACACAACTCCTTCTTCGCTCTCTCTCTCTCTCTCTCTCACTCATTCCATCTCTCTTCTCTCTCTTCTCTCTCTCTCTCTCTCTCACACACACCTCCTTCCCTCATCTCTCTCTTCTACCCTCTTTTCACATCACACGCTTCTCTATTCTATCATCATTTTCTTACAGGTGTTTGGCTTTCACACCTCTTCTCTCTCTCTTCTCTCTCTCTTCCTCTCCTTATATAAGTACTATCATAAGTAATATATTTATATATATATAATATATATTTATATATATTCCTCTTTTCTCTCTGTCTTTGATAAAAAGAATGCCCGGCTTGACGTTTTGTTATCTCTGTCAGTGTGGAATAGACTTGTTATGTCCCAGAGGATGTTCCACTAATGGTCGTAGCATTTCTAAATTTTTAATTCTTGCATCTGGCGGCTGAATCTATTAATATTATTATTATTATTATTATTATTATGTGTTTAGCTCCTTTTGAGTTTTTCCATCAAATGTAGCTGATTGTGTCTCTTCACTAGAGTCCTGAGGATCAGCAAGTCTCCTCATTGTTCCGGACTCTTCTGAGTATTCTGGCGCGATTGCAGTAAGTGCAGTGTTCTGAATGTGTTTCAATCCTTTCCTTTGATTTCCAGACTTTCCCCAAACTTTTCCAATCCTTTTGGGACCGTTTCCAAGTGCACCAACTCAATTGGTATCAACTTTCACTTTATATCATAGACTTTTCAAGTTCTTCTGGCAAGGTCGGGGTTATGTCCTTTTTCATTTTCTTTTAGCTTCACCACTGTGATCTGCTGGAACTGATGTGCGCCTTATTTGTAACTACGTACCTTAAGAAAGAAGAGAAAGAAAAGAAAGAGTGAAAGAAAAAAAGAAATAATGAAGAGAAGGACAAAAAAAAGGTAAAAAGAAGAGAAAAAGAAAGAAAGAAGAAAGCGGAAAGAAGGAAAAAGAAGAAGGGGAGAAAGAAAGGTCAAAAAAATAGGAGAAAGAAACGAAAAGTTAAAGAAAGAAGGAAAAAGAAGCAAAATGATAAAGAAGGAAGAAAGTGAAAATGGAAAAGTAGACGTTAAGACGAAAGAAGAATAGAAAGGTAGGCTTAAGTTATTACCCTTCAGTCAAATCTATAACGGTCAAGGTTCTGGAATTCAAGAATTATTTTTCAACCACCGTCAAACCATCCAACACCGACGGTACGTCCATGATATGCTGTAACATCAAGTTCTCGCTTTAAGTTTTTCTATCTCCAATATTCAGTCTTATTCATGTGCAAATTCCCCCAGTTTTGCTGGCTTGAAAAAGTCCATACAGTTTTTTTTTTTGTTTTTAGTTTTTGTTCATTTCTGTTTTCTAGCTTTTGTTACTGTTTTTTCTCTGTGTCTTGAATGTTTGCAAACACTGTTATCGGCTCTGATTTAGTATATATTTGCTCTTTATGTTTAGTGCTCTTCTTTTTTTTTTTGGCTGACGCGTGGTCTTCACCTTTTTTCTTAGCACATAGTTTGTCTATGTCGTATCCGGATGTAAGGCATTGTGCATCATATCAATTTTCATTGGTCCTTTTTTGTTGTTCCCATCCTTGCTAATATATATTTTTTTCTCTTTTGTGCGATTAAAATATTTATGGGCTACTTAAAATTTAGCCGGTGACCAAAAAAGACAAACGCATAAATTTGTAATAAAAACTGTAATTTTAACCTAGGGTCTCTCGTTGGGTTATAGTGGGGTTTAGGGTTAGTTTTTAATGGGAAAATAAATAATTTTGGGTTCTGTTTTTTCTAGGTCCCTGTTAAGTTAAGTAAAGGTCGTTGGGCGGCCTAATGTCGGTTCAGGCCGAATCAGCGAGGGGTCTATTCCCTTTTCACTAGCGCTTAGACCAAGAAGATTGTTTTTGCATCTGCGGTGGAGCGCCACTAACCTACCATCCAGCTCCTTACTTACCGCACAATCGCCTGTGTCAACTCGATACACTGAGTTGCGCGAGGAACGGTATCAACTAAGAACCCTTGTGATTCATAGTATAGACATGTTATTGGTCTCTATATGTTGCTTGGAATGTGGTTCCTTTTATGGTGTTTTCCTGGACTAATGATTAGTTTTCCCACTTGTCATTCAATTCAGGTAGATATTTTACTCAGTTGTTTGAGAATTTGTCAGGGAATAGATGTTGTAATATTTATATTATATTAATTATTATTTTGTGAAGTTTTTCCACACCAGCTCGTTGGAACTGAATGACTTTTTTCTGGAGTTTGAGTGACAAAGTTCCTCAGGCTCTAGGACCTCTCCTGAGTATTCTAGCTGATCTTCAGCATTATTTATTCGGGCGTGTGGTTTTTTTTCATTCTCTCTGAATTCAGTTCTTCTAGTCTTTTTCCAAGCTTTTAGCGACCGTCCGGAGGTCGACCAGCTCTGCAGTTCATTTCCAACGTCGCACAAAAGGGAAAAAAAAATGTCTTCTCCCCCAACGCGTCCAACAAAATCGTTGCCTTTTCAATCCGTTCACAGAGGAGAGAGAGAGAGATCTAGCCCCCCCCCTCTCTCTCTTCTCTCTCTCTCTCTCTCTCTCTCTCTCTCTCTCTCCTTCTCTCTCCCACAACCGACCCACCAGTGGTCACCGACTGAGCAACAACTGAATTTTCAATTAACTACAGAAGGCTCCAGGCGTTCGGTGACATTTTGAACTCAATCGAGCTTACATTATATTTAGACAAAGTCATTCTCATATACACATATGTAACATTTCACTATATATATATACATATATATATATATATATATATATATATATATATATATATATATTATATATATATTGCTTCCTCCAAACCCCCTCTCTCTCTCTTTTTTCTTTCTTTCTTTTAACATACATTCAACATATATACATATATATGTGTGTGTTTGTTGTAAGTATGTTCTAATTTTTTATTCATTTCATGCATATGTTTTCATTTTGTTCCCCCCACCCTTTATATATATATATATATATTATATATATATAATATATATATATATATATATATATATATATAGTTTTGAAGAGCAGTGGTAACATTTTTGTTGTCAGACCCATGGAATGTCCACGAGTTCAGCTAGTTTTAAATCATAAGATATGCAATGTAAAGTGATTTCCTTCGTATAACGAAAAACAGTTACTATATATATTATAATATAAATAATATAATATGTATATAAATGAATATATATATATATATATATATAATATATATATTATTATATATATAAAAATATAAATATATATAAATATACATATATAAATATATACATAATATATAAAATATAATATATAATAATATTATAAATATATAAATGAATATAAATAATATATATAGATATATGTATATAAATATATATATATACATATATATATATATATATAAATATATATATGTACATATATATATATATAAATATAAGTATAATAAAATAATATAACGCAGATTCTCTCTCTCTCTCTCTCTCTCTCTCTCTCTCTTTATATATATATATATATATATATATTATTATATATTAAAAACGACGCTCTTGGTAATCCTTTAGACGTCACCCAATGTCGCAAAGACTGAGATGGATAGATATGAATGATATAGATTGCGTGATATAGATATGAACAGTCTGAGATAGATAGATTGATAGATAGATAATTTTCCTTTTCCGTAGAATGGTGCCGTGCATAAATACATAGTTACATAGATATGAACACACTGAGATGGACAGACAGACAGACATTGATAGATGATTGATGATTGATTGATAGATAGATAGATAGATAGATAGATAGATAGATAGATTTCAACAGACTGAGATAGATAGATAGATAGATAGATAGATAGATAGATTTCAACTGACTGAGATAGATAGATAGATTTCAACAGACATATTATATATAGAGAGAGATTGATTGGTTGGTATGAACAGACTTTACGATTATAACTAAAATCTTCATTATTTTTGCTCAAAAAGCAAGGTCTAATGTGTGTATATATATATTTAATATATATATATATATATATATATATATATATATATACAATATATAATGAATAGTGAATGAAAAAATGAGAAAAAGTATTTTGCATGGAAAGGTGCTCAATGCTAATAAAGCAGAGCAGTTTTATAATTAATGTTGATATTATGATTTCACACTGAAGTTATGAGTGTGAAATCATAATATCAACATTAATTATATATATATATATATATATATCATGAATGTGTATATATATTTACTTTGTCGTTATTTTTTATTTTCATAGTTTCCTCCAGACATACATACACACAAACTGCCCATTATATATGTATAGATTTGTTATTTGACTCATTGATGATAATATATATAAAAAACAGATGAACGTCAAATCTTATTCATTGAATTTTATCAGCCGAATGAGTGAAGAATATTGCAAAGAACTGTGTTATTTTGGAATAACTTCATTCTTTTAATTTAGTATTGAATTGTTTTCACTCACAAAGAACAATTGTACTTATGTTGAAATCCGTCTATCATTCTTACATCCCACCGATCAAGTGACAACTTGTTGTAATCAGGTTTAAAATTAGCCATGACGATAACATGCGGCACTGGGAATGATTTTCCCACATCCTTGGTATTTTGTGAACATAAAATATCCATTTTTTTATGCTTTCTAGTATTCCATAATTAATGAATGTTTCTATGCTTTTCCTCCCCGCAAAAGTATTCAAAGTTAGTATCGAATGTATAGGAATAGAAAATTATTAGTATGAGGTAGAAGACTTACACATAACTGCGAAAAAAAAATCTTCTTAAGAAAAACTGCTCAAAAAAATATTAAATATGAATATACAATGACCGCGAATCCCAAACCACTAGGTTTGTCCTGGGTATGTCGTTAAAACTATCTGATGGTGAGGTTTCAGTTCTGGAGGTCTGGGCAATGTGGAGTACCTCTTTATCACCATTGCTCCCAGGTCCACTCACACCCAGAGTGGTAGTACTGTTAAGGTCCTATATATTGAAGTAAGTCAGTTAGACAGTCAACAATTGGTTTGAGCAATGTGACTGGCCAAGCCCAACTGCACCAGTGTCAAGACAACTGGTATTTATGGGAATTCAGGACAGTCCATCCATGCATTTGGGTGAGTCCATTCCCTGAATCCTGATTGGCTGCTTGGTTTGTAGGGTCCTCTGGGGCTCCATAAATCCTGCCACTTTTCAGTGGTCATTACGGCATCTCAGAATCGTATTCAGTTGCGACTGTTTGCCGTCTCGTCTTGCCAATTCGACGGTAATTGGACTTAGTATTCTACACTATATATAGGTTAAATAGAACAAAATTAGTGTTTTTTAATGGAGATGATGTGGTATAGCATCTATGGGGACCATCTATGTATCTGTCACCTTTGTCAGATTAAAAGATTCTAATTATATTATGAAAAGCATTTTTTTTTTTTGTTACCTTGCATTTCTGTTTCAGTTCTTTAAAGCCTTCCTTTAGTCTCGTCCATCTTTTCCTTGCTTGATACTAACAATCCAACGACATCCAGAAACACTCATGCTTGAATTACTTTACTACAGTTGTCTTTAAAGTCCATTAAATGAATTTAGTACCCATCAAGAATGTATTTTTAAAAAGTTAGTCTCGCAGATCCATTGATTGTTTTGGTCTTGATTTGTTTATAAATTAATTACGAAAGCCACAAATGATTTTCTCTTCTCTAACTATTCAAATCCTAATTTTTAAATATCTCCAGGAATATGGAACAAATCGTCATTATTTTTCCACAAAAAGCAAGCTCTGGTGATAATGAATGTGTATGTATATTTACATTGTCGTTAATTGTTTTATTTTCACAGTTTCCTCTAGACATACATACATACATGTTGATCACAACGTCTTGTCAGTCGAATGCCACTCATTCACTGTTCGTTCGTGAGCTCGTTGATGACTTTTCAGCCATCAAGAATGTATAAAACAAAACATCTTCGGCATAAAATGACCCAACATGGGTTGGCATGCCTTAAAACCCAACCAACCAACCATCAAATGTTTCTACACAACTACTAGATGGGCTGTCATACCGTTAAGTATGTTGTAGGCGGGGGGCTTTGAGAAGAGTCACATTTCAGACACTATTTTGTTGGACATTTCTTTCCCTAATTTAAGACTTGTCTTTGATTACTTTCAAAGAATTTTTGTAGCTATTTACCAATGCTTGCAATATTGTGGACAGAAACTGCTGTCACATCCTAAACGGATGTTCACTTCTGGTTTCCGGTCCATTTCAGCCCTGTCGGCTGGGACTTTAGAATACGGGTAATTCCATGTCAAATCATTCAGGCCATCTTACCCACCCTCTTCGATTTTTCTGAGCAAAAATCAAACTATCTTTTTGGTACAAATAATGTTTAATATATGTGAAATAATAAAAGAAAAAAATGGTCATAGATGCAGTGTCACATCGGGATATTGATCTTGCAATGAAAAAATCAGAAATCATCGATAATTTAAAATTAGTTGACTTTAAGACTTTTTGATAGCATTTTGATCAATCAATGTATTTAAATTCATTTTGAAGAGTATAACACATGTCCTTGTACCTTACACCACGAACAGATCTAACATCATTCGTATATTTCACTTTTGTTTCTTATGGGGTTTTTTGTTTATTTATTTTTATTCTTTATTTTATTTTTTTTATTTTTTTGCTTGTTGGGGGGTGACATTTTTTGTGAGGCTACCGTATCTTTATAAGAAACAAAACACCTTTTTACTGTCGAAAGAATTCCTTAAGGATATGTGCAGTTTCCTAAGAGCACCTTGATTTTTTTTTCTTCTTTTTCAATTTTTACTTTTTTTTAACTTTTTCTTTCCCCAAATTAGTCGACATAGGAGGAAAAGGGAAAAAAAGGCGGGGAAAAAGTCCCATACCCTCGGGGGGCAAAGAATGAAATGTATCATCAGATTTTTTAAACAGGAGTATTTGGCTGTTGAATCCATATCTAATTTCATTGCTGGATCTTCTGGTTGGAAGACAAGTGAAACCAAATAGTCACAATGTTCTATCATTCAAATACTAAAAGTGTTTGTTGTCTTCTTCAATTTGTACGAATATATATATATATATATATATATATATATATATATATATATATATATAATATATATATAATTATATACTAGAAGTGGCTACCCGGCCTTGCCTGGGTAGTGAGTGAGATAAAAAAAAATTAGTCTCACAATCCATTATTAATGAATTGCTAGTTCGATCCTTGTAGTATGCCCCATTAAAATTCCTATGGAAAAACAAAAGACGTTGCGTTGATCCAGCCACTCTAGAAATAAAAATTAATGTCTACTATTTGAAATATTAAATGCAAAAAATCTATGCTATTATCATTTAAATTTTATCTTTTAAAAGTATCTTCACAAATATAAATCAAACCTTCATTATCTTTGCTCAAAAACCAAGAACTGCTGGTATTTAATGTGTATATATATTTACTTTGTCGTTAATTGTTTTATTTTCAAAGTTTTCTCCGTACATATACACACAACTGGCCTTTATATATATATATATATATATATATATATATATATATATATATATATATATATATATATATATTAAACCATCGATTTCAATCATATATATATATATATATATATATATATATATATATATATATATATATGATTGAAATCGAATGGTTTAATATATATATATATATATATATATATATATTATATATATATTAATTTTTTTTAAATTGGGCGTTATTATGAAGCATTAAAAATGTATAAATGAATGAACTCGATATTATGGAGTATTGGATTCACTTATTTTTTAATTATTTTTGTCATAAATTTTCAGTTTCGTTAGATACCCTTTGTCAAATGTTATTAATGTTTAACGGCTTCTTTGTCTCTGTTGTTATCGACAGTGGCAGCGTCTGTGAAATATTTATAATAGCGGAGAATTCCGATGTCTGCATTTAATCCCTTCACGTGCGTTTGTAATTTTATATATATATATATATATATATATATATATATATATATATATATGGTTTAAAATATACCGACTCAAATTTCTCGCAATAACACGAATAGCCCAACTATAAAATACATAACAATGGTAGAAAAAATACCCCGAAGATTCGCGTTATTGCGAGAAACTTGAGTCGGTATATTTTAAACCATTCGATTTTAATCGTCTATTTAGCTCTTTATATTGAGCACTTTTTAATCGATTTTAGTGAAAAAATCCCGAAGTAAATAAGATTGTATACTTATTTTGTATTGGTGGATTTAATGGTAAATGCGATATAATATATATATATATATATCAATTCCCCCTCTCTCTCTCTCTCTCTCTCTCTCTCTCCTCTCTCTCTCTCTCTCTCTCTCTCTCTCTCACACACACACACTCCTTCCTTCGCTCTCTTTCTCTCTCTCTCTATCTCTCTCTCTCTATCTCTTTCTCTCTCTCTCTCACACACACACACACACACACACACACACACTCCTTCCTTCGCTCTCTCCCTCTCTCTCTCTCTCTCTCTCTCTCTCACACACACACACACTCCTTCCTTCGCTCTCTCCTCTCTCTCTCTCTCTCTCTCTCTCTCTCTCTCTCTCTCTATCTATCTATTTCTCACATACACACTGTCTCTTTCTCTCACACCTCTCTCTCTCTCTCTCTCTCTCTCTCTCTCTATATATATATATATATATATATATATATATATATATATATATATATCCTCTTTTCTTCTCTGTTCTTGATAAAGATGCCCGGCTTGACGTGTATCTTCCTGTCAGTGTGAATAGACTTGTTGTCCCAGAGGATGTTCACCTAATGGTCGTAGCATTTCTAAATCATTTTAATCTTGCATCGTTGGACCTGGAAATCTATTATTATTATTATTATTATTATTATTATTATTATTATTATTATTATTATTATTATTATTTACTCCTTTTGAGTTTTCACATCAATGTTAGCTGATGGTCTTTCACTAGAGTCTGAGTGACAGCAAGTCTCCTCAGGTCTCCAGGACTCTTCTGAGTATTCTGGCAGATTGCAGCAGTGCAGTGTTCTGAATGGTTTCAATCCTTCCATTGATTTCCAGACTTTCCAAATCCTTTTCCAATCCTTTTGGGACCGTTCCAAGTGCACCAACTACAATTGGTATCACTTTCACTTTCATATTCCATAACTTTTTCAGTTCTCTGGCAAGGTCCGGGTATTTGTCCATTTTTTCATTTTCTTTTAGCTTCACCCTGTGATCTGCTGGAACTGATGTGCTTATTTGTAACTACGTACCTTAAGAAAGAAAGAAAGAAAGAAGAAAGAAAGAGTGAAAGAAAAAAGAAATAATGAAAAGAAGGACAAAAAAGAAAAAAGGAAGAAGAAGAAAAAGAAAAGAAAGAAGAAAAGCGAAAAGGGAAAAAAAGAAAGAAGGGGAGAAAGAAAGGTGCAAAAAAAAGTAAGAAAGAAAACGAAAAGTTAAAGAAAGAAAGGAAAAGAAAGCAAATGAAATAAAGAAGGAAAGAAAGTGAAAATGGAAAAGTAGAAGTTAAGACGAAAAGAAAGATAGAAAGGGAAGAGCTAAGGTTATTACCCATCAGTCAAATCTATAACGGTCTAGGTCTGAATTCAAAGAATATCGTTTCAACACTAACCGTCCAACACCGACGGTACGCCCATGAATATGTAACATCAGTTTCTCGCTTGAAGTTTTTCTATCTTCACATATTCAGGTCTTTTCATGTGCAAATTCCCCAGTTTGCTGCTTGAAATATCCATACAGTTTTTTGTTTTTAGTTTTTGTTTCATTTCTGTTTTCTAGCTTTTGTAACTGTTTTTCTGTGTCTGAATGTTGCAAACACTGTTACTGGCTGTTGTAATTAGTATATATTTCCTCTTTTTAGTGCTCTTTTTTTTTGGCTGACGTGTCTTCTACCTTTTTTTCTTAACACATATAGTCTGTCTATGCCGTATCTCGGATGTAAGGCATTGTGCATCATCATCAATTTCATTGTCCTTTGTTCCATCCCTTGCTAATATATTTTTCTCTTTTGTGCGATTAAAATATTTATGGGCTAAACTTAAAATTTAGGGTGACCCAGAAAAAGACAAAACGCATAAATTTTGTAATAAAACTGTTAATTTTAACTAGGGTTTAGGGTTAGGGTTATAGGTGGGGTTTAGGGTTAGTTTAATGGGAAAATAAATAATTTGGGTTCTGTTTTTTCTAGATCACCTGTAAGTAAGTAAAGTCGTCAGGGCGGCCTAATGTCGGTATCAGCCAATCAGCGAGGGAGTCTATCCCCTTTTCACTAGCGCTAGACCAAGAAGATTGTTTTTGCATCTGCGGTGGAGCGCCACACCTACCATCAGCTCCTTACTTTACCGCACAAATCCCTGTGCTACTCATAATACTGAGTTGGCGAGGACCGGTATCAAACTAAGAACCTTGTGATTCATAGATAGACATGTTATTGGTCTATAGTTGCTTGGAATGGTTCCTTTTATGGTGTTTTCTGGACTATGATAGTTTTCCACTTTGTCATTCATTCAGGTAGATATTTACTCAGTTGTTGAGAATTTGTCAGGGATAGATGTGATATTATTATTATTATTATTATTATTATTATTATTATTATTATTATTATTGTTGTGAGTTTTTCACACCAGCATTGACTGATGGACTTTTACTGGAGTTTGAGTGACAACAAGTTTCTCAGGTCTCTAGGACTCTCCTGAGTATTCTAGCTGATTTCAGCAATGCTTTTATCGGGATGGTTTCAATTCTCTCTCTGATTTTCAGTTTCTCTAGTCTTTTTTCCAAGCTTTTAGCGACCGTTCCGACTGCACTAATTGCAATTGGTATCTTTCACTCTCATATTCCACAGCTTTTTCAATTCTCTAGCAAGATCCAAGTATTTGTCTATCTTTTCGTTTTCTTTCATCTTCATCCTGTGATCTGCTGGAACTGCAAAATCTACCAGTTGACAAGTTCTCTTATTATTATTATTATTATTATTATTATTATTATTATTATTATTATTATTATTATTATTATAGAGTTATTCACACCAACGTTAGCTGGTGGTATTTCACTGGAGTCTGAGTGACAACAAATCTCCTCAGGTCTCCAGGACTCACCTGAGTATCCTAGCCGATTGCAGTAATGCAGTAGTCTGGATGGTCTCAATTCTTCCTCTGATTTCCAGATCCTCCAGTCTTTTTCCCAAGCTTTTTGGGACCGTTCCAAGTGTACCAACTACAATTGGTATCACTTTAACCTTCATATTCCATAGCTTTTTCAGTTCTCCGGCAAGGTCCAGGTATTTGTCTATTTTTTCTTTTTGTTATTATTATTATTATTATTATTATTATTATTATTATTGCTGTTTCTGTTAGTAAAATATTCTTATTAAGTTAATAAACGAAATGAGAAAGTCTGTACTCTTATTGTAGTAGTGGTGATATTATTATTATTATTATTATAATTATTATTATTATTATTATTATTATTATTATTATTATTATTATTTAAATAAACGAAAGTAGTAGTGGTAATTAATGTTTCTTTTTCCTGCTATTTCATTCTTCGACGACAAAACATTATCATCATCACACTCTCGTTTTGCCGCCACCACCCTCCACCAACCCACTTTCCACTACACCTTCCCACCCCTCGAGCTCACACCTCACCCCCAGCTTCTCCCCTCCTTGCCCCTCAACCCACCCCACCGCTTAAAATGACATTTACTGATAAGTGGCCCCTTTCTACGGCCTGGCTCTCCGATCTCACATCATGCCGGTTGATAGTCGAGCATACTTCAAAATCTCACAAGGACAGAGAAAAGAAAGAACACATCTTTATTATGTTTCAGTTAAAAATAAAAATTTTAAAAAAAAATGTTGTCAAGAAAACCACAAAGAATAAACAGTCGTCCCACCCCTCTCATGAAAACCCACACCCACCGACGCTAAGGGGCCTTAATATCAATTAACTAATTGCCAATTAATTAAGCAACGTTATGAACGAATCCTGTAAAGAATCGATGTAACACTTGCAGGTAGAGATTTTTGTCTCCTTGACAACAATAATAACAATCATAAGGATAATAATGATAAGGATAATAATAACAATAATAAGGATAATAATGATAATAATATAATAAGGATAATATGATAATGATAATAAATGGCAGGTCTAACAGCATTGCCATTATTCCAGTGAGAGTACAACCGTTCTTCTTTCGCCTCTTTACCATGTGATAATAATAATAATAATAATTAATAATAATAATATAATAATGTAATTATACTACTACTACTACTACTGCTACTATTACAACTACTAAAGTATTTTTAAAACAATAAAACAGCAAAGACAATACTACTACTAAATAATAATAATAATAATAATAATAATAATAATAATAATAATAATAATAAAAATATTAATAATAATAATTAAGAAAGGGAAACCTCAAAAGAGAAACAGAATCATTAATAATTGCTGCACAAAATAATGCCATAAGGACAAACTATATAAAAGCGAAAATTGATAAGACCCAACTAAATAGTAAATGTAGACTTTGTGATAATAGAGATGAGACTGTAAACCATATACTCTGCGAATGTAGCAAATTAGCACAACGAGAATACAAAACTAGACACGACTGGGTTGGGAAGGTGATCCACTGGGAATTATGCAAAAATTACATTTTGACCACACAACAAAATGGTGTATGCATAAACCAGAATCTGTTCTTGAGAACGAAACGCATAAAATTCTCTGGGACTTTGAAATAAAAACGGATCACCTTATCCCAGCAAGAAGACCAGACCTAGTGTTGATAAACAAAAAAGAAAGAACTTGTCAACTGGTGGATTTCGCAGTGCCAGTAGATCACAGGGTGAAGCTAAAGGAAAATGAAAAAATGGACAAATATCTGGACCTTGCCAGAGAACTAAAAAAGTTATGGAATATGAAAGTGAAGGTGATAACAATTGTAGTTGGTGCACTTGGAACGGTCCCAAAAGGATTGGAAAAGGGTTTGGAAAGTTTGGAAATCAGAGGAAGGATTGAAACCATTCAGAACACTGCACTGCTGCAATCTGCCAGAATACTCAGAAGAGTCCTGGAGACCTGGGGAGATCTGCTGTCACTCAGACTCCAGTGAAAGGCCATCAGCTAATGCTGATGTGAAAACTCAAAAGGAGTAAATAATAATAATAATGTACGATGACAGAGATGAGAATGTAAACCATGTATTAAGAGAATGTAGCAAACTAGCAAAACGGGAATACAAAGCCAGGCACGACTAGGTTGGGAAGGTGATCCACTGGGAATCATGAAAAAAATTAAATTTTGACCAGAAAATGGTATATGCATAAACCAGAATCTGTTCTTGAGAATGAAATGCATAAAATTCTCTGGGACCTCGAGATAAAGACGGGTCGCCCTATCCCAGCCAGGAGACCAGACCTAGTGGTGATTAAGAAAAAAGAATAACCTGTCAACTGGTGGACTTTCCAAAATTGATGGATGGCTCCAAAAGATTACAGGGTGAAGTTGAATGAAAATGAAAAGATGGACAAAAAATTGAAAAAGCTGTGTAATATGAGGGTCAAAGTGATACCAATTGTAGTTGGTGCACTTGGAACGGTCCCCAAAAAACTTGGAAAAAAGATTGGAGGATCTAGAAATCAGAGGAAGAATTGAGACCATCCAGACTACTGCACTGCTGCAATCGGTTAGAATAATCAGAAGAGTCCTGGAGACCTGAGGAGACTTGTTGTCACTCAGACTCCAGTGAAATACCATCAGCTAACGCTGATGTGAAAAACTCAAAAGGGGTGAAAATAATAACTAAGATGACCTGTGGATAATCCATAGTATGATAACTTAATTATTACGTTTGATATGTTCACTTAAGAGCTATTGCGAAATAGTCCAATATGTAAAAACTATAATAATCTTAATTTAACCCCCCCCTCACTCATTTTTCATTTTTTCATTATGTTCAATTGAAACAGATTAGCGTTATCACTTATCAATTATCAGAATATGGTGGATAAGCAACACCAGATTATCAGGATTTACATTTTTTCTTTTTATTTTAGACGATTTGGACGGTCTCATTTTGTACTAGAGGGTGGTGCAAGACGAAACAGCTGTCCAGTGTTCCGCATGTCGTACACGGGTTTGCTGAATTTTCTGGTCGTGGTAATTTAATGCAATGAATCATACTTAATTCTTCTATCAAGTCTTTTAGTATCTCAATGTTCAAAACATTTGAAATAAATAAATGAATAGATATAATTTTTTAGCTCTTTGCAAACTTTAAACCGCTCACAGCGGCTCTCCAACCACTGCGATCCTACCGCTGACAGCAACTCTCGCACAATTCACTTGTTTACACTGAGAAATCACTACGTGAACACACCTGAGATCTTTTGTTTTGTCTGTGAACCAATGCTGAGACAAGATAATGAACTTTGAAATATCCCATCATAGAGCTAAAAGAACAACAACAAAAAGAAAATTTGTTACAGCCGTGGGGGAAATTTGGTAGACAAGGAGTTAGGTTACAAAACTTAAGAGGAAATATCGGTCGGTATTAGCCAGAGAGGAGTCTATTTCCTTTTCATTAGCGCTAGACCAAGTAGCACAGAGCTCAGTGTGGTAAAGTGAGGAGCTGATGGTAGATGTGGCGCTACACCTTAGACACTAAAACGACGGTATGTAAATATATAGATAAACTAAAGTCGGCTGATTTGCCTAATATCGGTTAGTATCAGCCAGAGAGGAGTCTATCTCCTTTTCATTAGCGCTAGACCAAGGAGATTGTTTTAGTGTTTAAGGTGTAGCGCCACACATAATATCATCTCCTCATTTAACCACACAGAACTCTGTGCAACTCATGCGATGAGTTGACGAGGACCGACATCGAACCTGAGACCTTAGGGTTCCTAGGCAAATACTCTACCCACTTAACTAAAACTGGCTCTATGAAGATATTCAGAGGAGGATTTTTTTATTGTAGCTATATTAATGATAATAAAATCATACTCTGAATACCTTAGGGTTTTTTTTTCATATATATATATATATATATATATATATATATAATAAGTAGTCCACAGACACGTGTTTCAAGGTTTCACCTTTCATCAGTGCGGCTATACTGTAACAGCTACCACTGGCCGGGTTTGAGACCCGAATGAACTTTCGTTCGCCAAGCCCTTTAACCCGTACGGCCAGAGGCAGCTGTCAAATATAGGAGAATATTTAATCGCTACATTTCTAAGCAGAAATGAATTCACTAGAGTCCTCAAACATTTGTAAACAAAGCGAGGGTTAGCTAGACGTCAGAACGGTGAATCTGCAATTAAATCCCTATTCAGAGAACTCAGCCAATGTGGGAGTATATATATATATATAAGTTGTCGGGATGGCCTATAGTCAGTATCAGCCAGACAGCAAAGGAGTCTATCCCCTTTTAATAGAGAATGAATGTGAAAAGTTTTAGCATATGAAGGTACTCAATGCTAAAATAGCAGAGCAGCTTTAAAATCAGATATGAAATATTATGGTGTTCATTTTCCGTAATTGACGTTTCATGTATATTATGCAAACTTCAGATGGTCAAAAATAGGGAGATATTAAAACGGTGGCTTGTTCAGCGTTTATATTACGTGAAGCGTGTTCACGCAATGGAATGTTATAACGTAAAACTTATATTTAAAAACGTGCTCAGGTCTTAGTGCACGCGGCATCCAGATGAAAAAATAAAATAAAATTAAAATTAACTTTAAAAAAGTTTTCCCCTTTTTTTAGATTAATAGAGGGCAAAAAATATGGGTTCATTACGGTCGGGTGACAAATGACATAAGAGAGATTTGTTTAAATGTCTACATTTGGAAAACAATTCACATCTCTTGTTCAATAAATTTACATTCGTATTTTGGAGAATACAGAATTTTTCATCAATGTAAAGTCCACAGTTGCGCTGGCCACTCTTGTAAACCTGGACCTTTTTGATAATTTCCCATTTTATCATAGTTTTTTTACCGAGACGAAATATTAATTAAATGAATTTGTTTGTGTTTTATCCGTTATTCCTCAATTTTTAATCACATTGTGTTTGATCCAATTTGTTATTTCCTCATCTACATATATATATATATATATATATATATGTGTGTGTGTGTGTGTGTGTGTGTGTGTGTGTTTATACGCGTATTTACATATACATATCTGTCTATAATATATATTGTTAGGGATTTAGTATGAAGCACTGGGTGTGAAATATTAGAAACTACGTTTTTGAATGTTAGTTTTCGTTTAGAGTATATATTGACGTCATAAAGAACAGATCAACCAGTCTATTCGTTCTGAAGAAGGGATATAAACATCCCCAAAAAGTTAACGAAATAAAACGAAACTTAACCCAATGCTTCATACTAAATCCCAAACAATATATATTATAGACCGATATATATATACAAATACACATATATCAATTAAGAAGCAGACGTGGACTCCACTACAACACACACACACATATATATATATATATATATATATATATATATATATATATATATAATATATATATATATATATATAATCCAAAAGTCCAGAGAAGAAAATCTTCCTTACGACAAAGGTATTTTTTAAAAAAACAACTTGTCGCAGTTAGAGAGCTCAATGTGTGCTCTTGTGTTAGAGTCAAATTTATATTTAAATAAATAACAAAAGACTTATAGATCTTGCATTATAGACTATTTCAGGGAGCTTAGTTTTGTCTAAGCTCCCTGAAATAGTCTATAATGCAAGATCTATAAGTCTTTTGTTATTTATTTAAATATATATATATATATATATATATATATATATAAGTTGAAAATGGAAATGAATACGACGGTATGTTGAAAGGAAAATTAAATAAAGGAAAGAAAATGTTGAATGAATAAAATATATTTACTAACATTTACTAATACAAAGAATAACAGCTTTCATCAGAGTAAAATGTTTGGTATTTGAAGTTAAAAAAATTCTCTAAAAAAATTTTGACTGTTTTAACTTCAAATACCAAACATTTTACTCTGATGAAAGCCGTTATTTTTTATATGCTTAAATATTTTATAATTTTCTATTATTATTATTCTATTTTATATATAAAATAATGATATATAGAATACATCTGTACACAAACAAACTCCTGGCCGAAACACGTGTTAGTAAATCTATTTTATCCATTCAACATTTTCTTTCCTTTGTTTATTTTTCCTTTCAACTTATATATATATATATATATATATATATATATATATACTTCAGGCCATTTATGTCACTTTTTGGTAAATTATCTTAGTTGTTTTCTCAGCAGTAAAAGTAATGATGCGTTGTATATAGATAAGACATTGTTCCTTCGACAAAGAGTTTAGAAAACAATGAAAAAATTGGTGAAATCTATATCGATGTTTTTGTAGCTTCCGGTTATTCACTCTATGAAGTTGTTTGTGTCTTTATGATGATTAATTAGCAAAAATATAAAATTGATGGGGAAGGATTCGATTTTAGAATTAACCCTTCAGAAATTATTACAATTCTTTGTCTGTAAATAACATTCGTTTTTGGTAACAATATAATTTGCATTCTGATGACGCTACACCAATAATGAAACGTGTCAGTGTAGTTTTAGTGAATATTTTTTTTTTCTCTGAATGTTTGAGAGATGAGGCTTGATGATTAGTGTTATCTGTGTTATTCGGACTATTGTCCTCATCTTCATTGTTATCTGTACAACGTTTCGGCCGATGTGCCCTCCGGCCTTCTTCGGGTATTTCTTGTCGGACTCGGATCCAACTGGACACATGGCCTAGTGGATAAAGGAGTTAGGTTAAGACAATTCTAAGTGACAGTTATCTCTAGACTGCAGGTTCAATCCTTGTCAAGGGCAGCAGTAACATAGAATAATAATTAACACAGCTTAACGCCTCTACCCTATCTATGGCTAGCAGAATAAAAGAAAGAAAGAAGAAAGAAAGAAAACAGAAATAAAATGGAGAATGGTTAACAAAGAAAGAAAGGATAAAATTAATCGAATACAAAGAAAAATAATTTATAAAATGAGTAAAGAAAGAAAGAAAAGAAAGAAAGAAACAAAGAAAGAAAGAAAGAAAGAAAGAAATTACTAGGAATACCGTAAAACAAAATAAGAAAATTGAGAAGAAAACAACTCATTTTTTCCACAAAACAATGACTTTAGCACAAAAACTGATGACGACATCGATATAGAAATACGTTTACCCTACAAGTATGATTTGACGCAAAAAACACAAATATGAGGCTTCCAGCAAGGATCGAACTCGCTTTTCAGTAGATGATTTTTGAAACGAACTTTCTAACCATTACACCACAAAATCGATATAATTGTTTTATAGATGAAAACCTTCCAAGAAACAAAAAAGGCATTTTAAAAAAAAGATATCGCCATCTTGCCGACTCCATGTTTTTTTTTTTTTTTAGTGAAGATTCTAAGCATTTTCAAAAGGATTTTATTGTTTGGATGAAAACATTCAAACAACAGAAACATTCATAAATCCATTGTTCTTTTTTTGTGGGGGGGGGGTGGAAGTTGTTGAGTCGATGCTTAAAGTATTCTAGATGAATTCACATTGAAGGGCATCAAGACACGAGAGGGGAGGCTGTTGCCGCTGCTACTGCTGTCAGAAAGCGACGGTTTCCTGTCTACTCTTGCACACCATTGATCTTGAAGTGAGTTGAATATTAAATAGAGAGACTGTTGCAAAGTGATGGTTAACATGCTATACGGAGAGAAAAAAAATTCGTTATTTATAAAGAGTTCATTTGTTACCAGGTGCCCTTAGAATATGAACTTGTGGCTAAACAAAACTGTCGACAGACAGAGAGAGAGACAGAGAGACAGAGAGAGATTGTGCATCGCTAGTTTTCAATAGATGGAGCTGAGAAATTTTTCACTCAACTGGCAAATAGATAGAAGGATGGATAGGTAGATAGATATGAGCAGACTGAGACAGAGAGACGAATAGATAGATAGATAGATATGGACGAAATTGGGATAGATAGATTGATAGATTGATTAATAGACAGATTGTGCATCCAGTTTTCAAAAGAAAGACACTGGGAAATTTTTCACTCAATTGGCAGAGATATATATATAATATATATATATATATATATATATATATATATATATATAAGATATGATAGATGGATAGATAGATAGAAAGGAAAAAGAACAAGATAGATAAATAGATAGATAGAAAGGAAAAAGAACAAGAAAGAAAGAAAGAATGAATGAATGAAAGATAGATAGATAGATAGATAGATAGATAGATATGGACTACATTGGGATAGATAGACAGACAGACGGACAGAGATAGATAGATAGATAGATAGATAGATGGATAGATAAATAGATAGATAGATACATACATACATACATACATACCGACCAAATTGGGATAGATAGATTGATAGTTAGACAGATAGATAGATATGGATCAGAGATTGATAGATAAATAGATAGATAGAAAGGAAAAAGAACAAGAAAGAAAAAAAGAAAGAAAGAAAGAAAGATAGATAGATAGATAGATAGATAGATATGGACTACATTGGGATAGATATACAGACAGACGGACAGAGATAGATAGATAGATAGATAGATACATACATACATACATACATACATACCGACCAAATTGGGATAGATAGATTGATAGATAGACAGATAGATA
>CM042173.1:25402293-25419053 GCA_023376005.1 Doryteuthis pealeii
AGACTGGGAAGAGAAGAAGAAGAAGAAAAGAAGAAGAAAGAAGAAGAAGAAGAAAAAGAAGAAGAAGAAGAAGAAGAAGAAGAAGAAGAAAGAAGAGGAAGAAGAAGAAGACTGGGAGGAGCAAGAAGAAGAAGAAAGAAGAAGAAACTGGAGAGAAGAAGAAAGAAGAAGAAGAGAGGAAGAAGATGAGGAGAAGAAGAAGGAGGAGGAGAAGAAGGAGGAGGAAAAGAATGAGGAGGAGAAGAAGACTGGGAGAGAAGAAGAAGAAGAAGAAGAAGAAGAAGAAGAAGAAGAAGAAGAAGAAGAAGACGGAAAGAAGAAGAAGAAGAAGAAGAAAGAAGAAAGAAAGAAGACTGAAAGAAGAAGAAGAAGAAGAAGAAGAAAGAAGAAGAAGAAGAAGAAGAAGAAAGAAAGAAGAAGAAGAAGAAGAAGGGAAGAAGAAGAAGAAGAAGAAGAAGAGAAACTGGGGAAGAAGAAGAAGAAGAAGAAGAAGAAGAAGAAGAAGGAAGAAGAAGAAGAGAAGCACACGGAAGATACGCACACACACACACATATATATACACCTCATGTTGTTAGCTAGATTAGCTGACCATTTTTACTGAGTTCGATTCTAACTGGGCGTCCCACACTTCTGGCTTTGTGTCATATCTAAGCTAAACTTAATAAATAACTGTCTTATACATCTATCTCATACACACACACACCACACACACACAACACATATATATATAATATATATAATATATATAATATAATATATATATATATAAAGTCATCCACAGACACCGTGTTTCGACGCTTCACGTCTCATCAGCGTGGCTAGACACATAAACTAACTCCGACCAGAAGCGAACCCCGACTGACTTTACGCCTGTTCCGATCCGTTAACCTATAGGCCATTGTCAGCTGCCGTTTAAGGAGCGGTATTTTAACTGTTTTGAATACATACATCTGTGTATATACTTTACGATCACCGGAGAGATCAATAGGTGTGGGGCTTGGGTTAGGTGTGACTTGATGGTGTTTTGAAGATTTTTTTCGCTAACCTAATTCCATATCCATTCCCGACTTATTTAATTTACTATTTGACTTTTAATCGTTTCCGGGTGTAAAACTTGAAAAGCACCGGACGAAAGGGCCCTAGGTTTATACCAATAAAACAACTTTTTCCACCCTATTCCTCCTTTTTGTCTCCCATTCATTATCATTGTGTAGATCGCTATACATTATAGCCTTAAATATATGATATAAATTTGCCTGTACCAATATATATATATACATATATAGGGAGTCTCTTTTCGCTAGCGCTAGACTAGGGAGATTGTTTTGTTTTTTGCTGAGGTGGAGCGCCACACCTACCGTCAGTTCACCACTTTAACACAGAGATCAGATTATTCAATCTGTGCTTTGCATACGCTGAGTAGCGGAGACAACCTTGCGATTCCAAGGCGGTGCTCTGTCGACTGAGCTAAAAACTGTATTCAAACGATTGTCTTCTTTTTCGCTTTCAAAAACAGTTTGAAACTATCAGTAACAGAATGAGCCAAAGACGTTGAGAATAAAATTGTTTTAAACTCTTGTTAAACATTACTGACAATTCTTTTCGGACGAGTTTTTGTTCGATCCTTTTTACTGTCTGGCCACCGTTTTAATTGGTGTTGGAATTGGTGTAGAATCCACCAAAGGTTCTTTCACGAGCGCTTTCTGCACGTTTTTTGTGCCATCATCAGCTGTGAAATGGTGAATGTTTCCGTTGTTTCGCTTTTAAAAACGAGCAGTAGCAGTAGGAATTAGTAGGAGGGGTCACAAGTTCCGTTTAAACGAACAGTGGCAGTAAAGATTTGTAGGAGTGGGCTCACAAGTTTGAAAGAATGTAAGGGGAATGGTGGAAGGAGGATTGGCGGGAAATTATAGGCATTTCAGGACATGTTGACTAGATTCAAAGTTTCTTGTTTTCAAAGTGGGTTTTTTTTGTTGATATATAAGGCTTCGAATATTTGAAGTTTCTGTTTTGTTTTTTTCTTTGTGCGGTAATTAATAAAATTGTTTCTAGTTATTTCCAAATGCTCTGTTACTCGTATACGAGTACTTTATTTATCCAACGTTTTTAAACATGTGTTTTGTTTTGTTTTTGTTTTTGTTTTGTTTTTTTTTTTCGTTATCTATCTATCTATATCTTATCTATACGTATTAAATGTATGAGCAGTAGCTTACCGGTGGTGTGAGTACGATCGTAGAAGCTCACAGTATCCAGGGGTTAAGACTGAGAAAAAACAAATACAAAGTGCTCAATAAAATGTTAGACAAAATTTATATATATAATGGATAGAAGTAACCTACTCGAGTTTCATGTAACCCTGAAGAATCAATCGTTGAAACTCGAGTAGGTTACTTCATCCATTATATAAATAAATATATCTATCTATACATATATAAGGGCAGTTCTATGTATATGTATGTCCGGAGGAAACCTTCGAAAATAAAACAATTAATGACAAAGTAAAATATATATATATATAGTATATATATATATATATATATATTAAATATCACAAGGGCTTGGTTTTTGAGCAAAAGTAAGGAATTTTGATTTATATTTTTAGACAGTTTTTGGTGTAATTACGATAAGATAATATTAGAAAGTGTTTGCGGACATTGTTAAGGCGTTCCTAGCTAAATTTTACATAATACAAAAATAAAGAATTAAAGAATTATTTTCAATTAAATACGGTTGCTTATTTTTATGCATTATAAATTTGAATTAAAATTAAAAAATTATTCAATTTAAATACTGTATTATAATTTTTTGTGTGTGTTTTTTTGTTGTTGTTCTTTTTTAATATCGTTTAACAAATCGACTCATTATATCTTTGTTTTAAATATAGTTTAATTTTTTGAATTAAAATTTCTTACTATATCGTTATATGTTACGTCATTCTTCTACCCTGAGGAAAACAAAAAATTGCCCCCCTCCACACTCACGATCAGGCCGGATTATAACAGAAGATTTTAATGGGGATTTTTATGGACATCCTGCGAGGATAGAACTTGCTAATTCAGTAGTAATTAATCTACAAGACTAATTTGCTAACATTACACCCATTTCACCACCCCTATCCGGGCTTTGAAATTAATAATGTTATTTTTTTTTTAAGATTATTTATCGTTTTACATTAATTTGTTTACTTTTTTTCTTTTTTTGATTTGAAATATTCATTTGAAATTTAGCAATCGCGTCATTTATATTTTATTTAAAATATAGTTAGTCATTGAATTAAAATCTTACTATATCATTATGTAATGTTATTCCCTCTACTCTGACAAAAAATATAATTCCTGACCTCCCACCAGGCCGGATTAAATTAAGATCTTTTTTACTGGTGATTTTATGGGTCATACTGCGAGTAATAGATCTGAAAATGATTATTAAACTATGTTTTTTTTCTCCTCACGCGGGCTTCGCGTTGTGCCCTGCTAGTAATATATATAAAGGGTAATTGGTGTGTATGTATGTATGTATGATGTTATGTCCCTATGAAACTACGAAATAAAACAATTAACGACAAAATAGATATATATATATATACATTAAATATCACCAGTCCTTGGTTTTAGTGCAAAAATTCTGAAAGAGTTGATTTATATTTGACGATATTTAAAATACATAGAAATAGCATTGAAATTCTACTTAAAAATGTCCAGCATTTGTAAATCTCAAAAGTAAATAAATTAATACACCAGGGTTTTTAGCGAGCCCCCCCCCCTTCTACACAGTTGACGCTAGGTAAGCCGCTTCTAGTTATAAAGATAGTAGAGGTTGCGATAGGTAATTTTCGTCAAATTACGCGAAAATCAAAAATAATTTACTGCATCCGATATATTTACCAAAATTACATGAAAATATCTTGCAATCGTAGACTAGAAGCGACTACTCGGCTTGTCTGTGTGGAAGGAGGACAAAAAGTTAATCTCACAGATCTATTGATTGTTTTGGTCTTCCATAATTGATTTGTTTATGATTCAATCATGGACGCCACCAATGATTTCTCTTCTCTTACTATTTATATTCTAATTTTTAAATATCTCCACAAATATGAATAAAATCTCCATTACTTTTGCACAAAAATCAATTTCTGGTGATAGTGAATGTGTGTATATATTTATTTCATCATTAATTGTTTATTTCTCTACTTTCATCCGAATGTATACACACAACTGTTCTTATAATATATATATATATATATAATATTAATATATATAATATATATATATTAAGTGGCTTGCCAAGTAATTTGGTATTAGGATTAGGATGATTCTAGCTTCCTTTCTTCCAACGGTAATATGTTTCAGAGTTCAGGTCAAATTTGAGAGCTCGATATTTATTATATATATATATATATATATATATATATATTATATATATATATATATATATAACAGAGTTATATAATTAGTAAAGAAAAAAGCTTTAAGAATCGGCGATTTTTCGGTTATGATACCATTTTCACTCACAGGTATATACATATATATAATATATATATATAATATATATATATGTGTGTGTGTGTGTGTGTGTGTGTTGTGTAGAATTAAACAAAAGGCAGGTCTCCTGTTTACCGATTATTGGTGACCTTTTCAAGCTTTCTGGCTAACTTTTTAACATTTGGATAAATCTGTAGATTAGTCCACCGAAGTTCGTATCCCGGTACTTTTAGCACTTTGAAGTGCCATCATCGGGTGTTTCAAATTAGCATATTAGGGGTGTGGAGGCTGGAAGGAGGAGAATTGATACGAACTTCGGTAGACTAATCTACGGATTCCATCCAAATGTAAAAAAAAGTTGTCCAGAAAGCTCGAAAATTGTATTCTATTTATTACTATTTTAAATATGAAATAATAATAATAATAATAATAATAATAATAATAATAATAATAATAATAATAATAATAATATAATTCCCATCGAGATTATTCTCCAGGCACTTTGTTAGGTTCCAAGTGGTGCAACCGTACAACTACGCTGGAAGAACTATAAACTTTAACTTATCAGTGAGATCGGATTGGTTCTTGAAACATTGATATTTTAACAAACTTGAAGCATTTACCTGTTTAAAACGATTGTGAACTAAATTTAATTGTTTACAAATTATTAGTAATAGATAGGAATACTTGAAGTGATATAACTGTTTAGAAATTATTAGTTTTAGAGAGAAATACTTTTATCTTTCAAAGTATTAAGGTTCCATTATTGGTTAAATTTCATATTAAATGTCAGGTGGTGGCAACATGTTTCAAACAGGACCATCCTGAAGAGAACTGGACTCCCTGGCATGCACGAAATACTTGTCCAATGCAACCGGAGATGGGCTGGTCACTTAAACAGACTTGGGATGACAGACTACCAAAGTAGATTCTGTACTCTCGTCTGAGAGAGGGATCACGTGGAATCGGTAGACCAAAGCTCAGGTACAAAGACAACATCAAAAGAAACCTGAAGGACTTTAACACCCCCATAGGTAGTTGGCAAGACGCAACCAGAGACCGATTAAATTGGAGGAAAAGGATTCGCGTGGTGTCATCATTGGATACGATGGACCAAGTAGTATTGGTTAAATCAAACTATTTGAACTGAATTATTAGTGGGGACTATGAATACGGGAAACCATAACTGTGACACAAACAAACTATTATTATTATCATTATTATTATTATTATTATTATATTAGTTTTTCTCACCAGCATTAGCTGATGGCATTTCCCTGGAGTCTGAGTGACAACTCGTCTCCTCAATCTCCAGGGCTTTTCTGAGTATTCCGGCAGATTGCAGCAGTGCAGTATTCTGGATGGTCTCAATTCTTTCCAGATTTTCCCAATCTTTTTTCCAAGCTTTTTGGGACCGTTCCAAGTGCATTAACTACAATTGGTATCACTTTGACTTTCATATTCCACAGCCTTTTCAGTTCTCTATTACTAATAATTCGTAAACAATTAAATTTAGTTCACAATCATTTTAACAGGTAATTATTTATTATTATTAATTATTATTATTATTATTATATTATTATTATTATTATTATTATTATTAATAAATATTATAATTGTTAGATAGGAAGACTTGAAACCATTTAACTGCATGCAAATTATTTGTATTAAGAATCTTGAAGATATAATTGTTTACTAAGGATCATTATCATTATTATTAGTTACTTAAAACCATGTAATTATTGGTTTTAGATAGGAATACTTTATATTATACTAGAAGTGGCTACCCGGCGTCGCCTGGGCAGAGGGTTTTTTTTAAGTTAGTCTCGTAGATCCATTATTACTTATCACAAGTTGGATCCTCACTGGATGCCCCATAAAATCCCCATGTAAATATATAACAATATAGTAAGAGATTTTAATTCAATAATTTACAATTAAAAAAATTCAATATAAAAGAGGCGATTAATTCAATCAATCAACATTATATTTCAATTACCTTCTGTTACTATACAAATTTTAATATTTAAATATCTTCCTAAATATAAGTAAAATCTTCATTATTTTTGTACAAAAACAAGCTCTGGTGATAGTGAATGTGTATACATATTTATATTGTTGTTAATTGTTTATTTTCCTAGGACATACATATTCACAATACATCTAGATAATTAATATTCTGCTTAAGTAATAGGTACCAAGTACTTTTAAAATATCCCAATCTTTCTTAAGGGACCTGATTTTTTTCGTCAGTGCCCAAACTTTGACCCCACCCCGGGTAGGAATAGTTTGTAGGACTGCTAACCACAACTCACTAGCGATTTGCAATTCTTAAAATCAGTTTTTGATGCCCTTGCTTTTACCTCGGTGTTACATAATTCATAGGTAGCTTTTGAACATCGATTGCTGGAACCGTGAGGAGGAGGCAGCTATCTCAGTCACCATTTTTTTAAGTTGTTCCTAAGTTTATGCAAGACTAAAACTAATCGATACAATCATTTTTAATCGTATATTTGTATCATTTATTTTTTTGGACTGTTGACCTCATGTTGCATAGCCTCTTTACCGGTACTAAATATCTATATGTTATATACTTCTCTTACTTCTAATTCCGGTCGTCTACTCTTCTGGCCGGCTTGGTTCTTCTATCATCAATCTTCTATCTTAGTCTGGTATGTCTCCTAAGGTCTCGTCTGGTCTTCTATTGAGGATTCCGGGTCTGGTCTCTGTTGGGGATCTCTTGTTATCAGAAGCCTTGTGTCATTGTTAGCTTTTAGTAATAACCACAAGACTTCGATTTACGATGATGTTACTTTATTCGTAGAACCCCAGACCAGACAATCGCGCAGTGAGACTCACATCTTGCTAGCTTCGCTTCTAAGTTCTAACTGACAGAGTTGCTTACCCCTTAAACCGGAAGGGGGACTTCTGGTTCTCACGTTCCATCCCCAGAATGCAAGGTGAGATCGAGGTCAAGCGCCGTCACTCACCCTCAAGGCCATCAGCTGCACTAATATGATTTCTACACTATTGTCATAATCATTAGGTATCTAATGATTATGTAACACTCAACTTTGTTGTTATATACACAACATGTGCAAACAAATTATTATAGACAAATAAAAAACAAAGTCCAATTCAAAAAATAAATGCAGTGGAATATCAAAAATAATGTTGTGATTATTGTCAAACATTTATAAATGAATCAAATTTCGACTTTAAATAACCCATAATGTGTTGATATGTCGTTAAGCAAATAAACAATCAGACGACGACCCTAATAACATCTTTAAATAAAAGAAATACTTAAAATAAATGTGTGGCTTTAAAAGGATTTGTTAGAACTCAACCCCGAAAGATGACCAACCAAAACTTCTGGCGGAATCACGTATCAAAGAAATAAAAGATTATTGCGTTCCAAATTAATGGTAACATTTACAGTTCAACGCGCGCGAAAATGGAAGAAGCTGATGATGATTGAAACACTCACATTATTATTAATTATTATTATTATTATTATTATTATTATTATCATTTATTTATTTATTTATTTGTTTGTTTATTTATTTGTTTGTTTATTTGTTTATTTTTATTTCTTTTTGACAGATCACGTGACTGTTTTATTTCAGGAATTTGAACTTCTGATTGTTTTTTTTTTTCTTTCTTTTTTCTTTTTTTTAATTCACCTGCAAATAATCCTTTTCACGATCGCCACCACAGTTACAAGAATCATTATGGACAGTGCCAAAACTCTGCGACAAATGATAATTGCTACTCTTTCTTCGACATTATTATTGTTGTTGTTGTTGTTGTTGTTGTTTTATTTTTAATTCCATTTCTTATCGTCTGCTTCTCTCAATTTGCATTTTTCGCCCTCTTATTCCGAGGCAAATCCCAAAAATTCGATGGCAACAATGCATTCGCTTGGAATGCAGGAATTCATTCCTTCTTTTTCGAGTGTTTCAAGACAATCCAAGAATCGAAAGAAGGAATGGTAAGTGGGTGGGTAGGTGTTATGGTGAAGAAGAAGAAGAAGAAGAAGAAGAAGAAGAAGAAGAAGAAGAAGAAGAAGAAGAAGAATGAAGACGAAGGAAAAAAGTAGAGAAAAAGGAATAAAAAATATTGAGGAAGAAGAAAAAAATGAAGAAGGAAAAATAGAAGTAGGGTTAAATGAAGAAAAGACGATGAAAAATTGCATGAATAAAAGACAAGAAGAATGAAAACAATGTAAATTTCAAAGGAAAGAAAAATATCGATGAAAGGAAAAGATAAAAGAACGAAGAAGAAGAAGAAGAAGAAGAAGAAGAAGAAGAAGAAGAAGAGAAGAAGAAGAAGAAGAAGAAGAGATATAGTGAAAGGAGGAAAGAGAAAGAAAGAAAGAAGAAAGAAAAAGAAAGAAAGAAAGAAAGAGAAGTAGAGGAATTGGATAATGAAATGAACACAAGACAAGCAATATTGAATGAGAAAAAGAAAAAGAAGAAAATCGGAAGAAGAAAATAATTTAACAATAAATAAAAAGGAGGTGAATAATTATTGTCTTCAGAATGAAAAAGAATATCTGAAAGTTAGGAAGGAGAGGCTATAAACTTGAAGGTTCCAATTCATGAAAAATACAGAGAAGAAAGAAAGAAAGAAAGAAAGAAAGAAAGAGTTCCAATCTGACACGTTCAAGTTTAGTGACTCGTATAAAAGAAAGTGAGGAATGATTTTTTCGTGAAACACTTGATCGAAACAGGAACTAAACAGGATGGAATGAGCATCACGCTAGTTGTGAAGATTTCCAATTCTCAAATTCAAAACGTGTGAAATGAAATTAAATTGGATAATTGCAAGAATAAATTGAGAAGATAAAAAAAAATATTCCATTCCTACAGCGACTCTAACTATTTTATTTCTAAACTTTTATTTTTAAAGGACAAAAATTGGTTGGTTTATTTATCATTGAAAAAACATTTCCTCTCATCATATTTTTTTTCTGAAGCAGGATAAAAAAAACGCAAGGATTGCGAAAACATGTCTACAATTGCATGTATGCGCATGCGTCAATGAATCTTGATTGTGTGCGCATGCGTGCAACGACTTCTGCGTTTATGACTTTATACGTGGTTTTCTTTCGTTTTCTGTTTGTTTTTTTTTATTTTTAATCTGAGAAGTGTTTTATGTATTACTTTTTTGACGTTATTATTTGTAAAAAAAGGAAAAAAAGAAAAAAGTGTCGATTTTAACGCACCTACACTACAGGTTATTACCGCTCTTCAATAATATTGCCTGCTAAAATCGCAGGATCTTATATTGAACGCTTATCAAATGATGCTCCAGAGCCATTTTAACAAATGATACAAAAGCTGATTGCCCGTTTTTTTTGCGCACTAAGCCTCACTCTCTTCCTCCCAATACTCTCTTAAAACATCCCCCATCTGAATCATTTTGTTCTTCCATCATTACTTTCCCTTCCATTATAATTTCGTGTTTCGACATAATATATGTTGTTTGTCTTCTTTTACAAATGACGTTAATTTAAGTGAAGAGTAGTTTCCTTCACCCCCTCCCTTTATTCTTTCTTTCTTTTCTTTTATTTATTTTTTATTTGTTCCTTTCTTTCTTCTTCTATAATTCATTCTTCCTTAATTTTTCCTTTCTTGTTTTCTTTCCTTTCTCTCGTTATTTGTTTAAGTAATTCTTTCACTATTTTGTTTTTTTTTATTATTTCTTTTTGCTAATATTTCACTTTCTTCTTCTTCTTCTTCTTCTTTCTCTTCTTCTTCTTCTTCTTCTTCTTTCTTTCTTTCTTTCTTTCTTCTTCTTCTTCTTCTCTTCTTTCTTTCTTTTTCTTCTTCTTCTCCTTCTTCTTCTTTCTTCTTCTTCTCCTTCTTCTTCTTCTTCTTTCTTCTTCCTTCTTTTTTTTCTTTCTTTTTTCCTTTTCTTCTTTTTCTTCTTTTTCTTCTTCTTCTTCTTCCTTCTTCTTTCTTCTTCTTTTCTCCTTCTTCTTCTTTTCTTCTTCTTCTTCCTTTCTTCTTTTTCTTTTTCTTCTTCTTCTTCTTTTCTTTCTTATTCTTCTTCTTTCTTTCCTTCTTCTTCTCCTTCTTCTTCTTCTCTTCTTCCTTCTCCTTCTTCTTCTTCTTCTTCTCTTTTCTTTCGTTTCTTTTTATCTTTCCTTCAAAATTTAACATTTACATTGTTTTTCATCTTTCTTCTCTTTGTCTTATTCATTGTTCAAAATTTGATTGTCTTTTCTCTCATTTAACTACTATTTTTTCTCTTCAATTTTTCTTGTTTTGATTTTCCTCATTCACTTTTTCTTCTGCTCATTTTTATTTGTCTCTTTTTGTATTTCCATTCTTCTTCTTTTCCCTTTTCTCTCTTTTCTTTCTTTTTTTTCCATTCCATTATTCCTTCTTTTTTATTTCCTACATAAGTGAAGAGTAGTTTTTCCTTCTCCCTAACCTTCATTCTTTTTTTCTCAATTCACATTCCTTTCTTTTTTTTTCAACATTCATGTTTCGTTGATTCCTTTCCTTTCTTCCCTCTCTATAAATCACTCTCTCTTCTTTTTTCCTGTCTTGTTTCATTCCTTTCTTTCTCTTCTTCTCTATAATTCGACTCTATCTTTCTTTTTTCCTGTATTGTTTTCATTCCTTTCTTTTCTTCTTCTCTATAATTCACTCTCTCTTTTCTTTTTTTCTTTCTTGTTTTCATTCCATTCTTATTCGTTATTTTCTTTATTAATTTATTTCGCAACATATTTATTTATTTAATTTTATTTATTCCATTTTTTTTTTGTTATAGTTTTTACTTTCTTTATTTCTTCTTACATTTTTTCTTCTTTCTTTCGTCTCATCTAATTTGTTATTTTTATTCTCCATTTTTCTTCTTTCTTTCTTCTTTCCTTTTTATTTCTTACATAAATGAAAGATAGTTTCTTTCCCCCTACACTCATTCCTTTTTTTATTCACTCATTTCTATCTTCCTCTTATAATTCATCGTCCCTTCTTTTTCCCTGTCCTTGTTTCATTTCGTTCTTTCTCTACTTATTCATTTTTTTATTTCTTTTTGCTGATATTTCAACTTTCTTACTTTCTTTTTTCTTTTATTTTTTTTTTTAAATTTTCTTCCTTTTTGTTTTTCTTATTCTTCCCTTTTCTCTCTTTCTTTCCTTCTTCACGTAATTGCTGTTTTCTTTCTTGCTTTTTTTTTCAATTCTTTCTTTTTTACCTTCCATTCTTTCTTTCTTAATTTCCTACATAAGTAGAATAATTTCCTTCCCCACTACCTTCATTCCATTTTTATTCACTCCTTTCTTTCTTCCTCTCTAACAATTCATTCTCCCTTTCTTTTTCCTATCTTGTTTTCTCTTTCTTTCGTTGTTAAGTAATTCTTTCTCAAATTTATTTATTGTTTATTTATTTCTTTTGCTATTGGGTAATTCCCATGCAAATCATCCAACCTCTCACGCCACCACCTTCATTTTTCGCGAAGTCCTTTAGATTTGGAGAAGCTAAAGATCGACATATCCTCGGCGAATTCTTGAATTTTAGGGATTGTCTAACATTTACAAAGTCCCATAACCTGGACAAAATGTCCGAAAAAAATTGAAGTGGTGGGTGAGATGGTTTGGATGATTTGCATGGAATTACCCAATAGCAAAAAGAAATAAAATAAACATAAATAAATTGAGAAAGATTACTTAAACAACGAAAAGAAAGGAAGGAAAAACAAGATAGGAAAAAGAAAGGGAGAATGAATGTAGAGAGGAAGAAAAGAAAGGAGTGAATGAAAAAATGGAATGAAGGTAAGTGGGGAAGGAAATTATTCTTTACTTATGTAGGAAATAAAGAAAGAAAGAATGGAAGGTAAAAGAAAGAATGAATAAAAAGAAAGAAAGAAAAACAGCATTACGTGAAGAAGAAAGAAGAGTAGAAAAGGGAAAGATAAGAAATAACAAAAAAGAAAAGAAAGAATTTAAAAAAAAATAAAAAAAAGAAAGTAAGAAAGTGAAATTATCAGCAAAAAAAGAATAAAAAAAATGAATAATAGGAGAAAGAAACGATGAAAAACAAGACAGGAAAATAAAGGGAGAGTGAATTATAGAGAGGAAATAGAAAATTAAGTGAATAAAAAAGGAAATGAGTTGTAGGGAGAAAGAACTACCTGCTTTCATTTTATGTAAGAAATAAAAGAAGGAAAGAAGAAAGAAAGAAAGAAAAATGGAAGAATAAAAATAAACAAATAGAGAGAACGAAAGAAAAGAAGGAAAAATGTAAAAGAAAAAGAAATAAAGAAAGTAAAACTATTAACAAAAAAAAATGAATAATGAGTAAAATAATAAATAATAGTTGCGAAATAATTAATTAAAGAAAAACGAAAGAATGGATGATGAAAACAAGAAAGAAAAAAAGAAAGAGAGAGTGAATTTAAAGAGAAGAAGAAAAGAAAGGAAATGAAAAAATACAGGAAAAAGAAAGATATTTTAGTGAATTAATAGAGAAGAAGAAAGAAAGGAATGAACAAGACAGGAAAAAGAAAGAGAGAGGAATATAGAGAGGAAGAAAGAAAGGAATCAACGAACACATGAATGAAAAAAAAAGAAGGTAGTGAATGAGAAAAAAAAGAAATGAAGGTAGGGAGAAGGAAACTATCTCTTCACTTATGTAGGAAATAAAGAAAGGAAATAATGGAAGGAAAAAAAGAAAGAAAGAGAGAAAAGGAAAGAATGGAAATAACAAAAAGAGACAATAAAAGAATGAGCAAGAAGAAAAGTGGAATGAGGAAAATCAAAACTAAGAAAAATGAAAGAAGAAAATAGAGGGTTAATGAAGAAAAGACAATCAAAAATTGAATGAAAAGGACAAAGAAAGAAGAAATGAAAAATGTAAATGTAAATTGAAGGAAAAGATAAAAGTAACGAAGAAAAGAAGAAGAAGAAGAAGAAGAAGAAGAAAGGAGAAGAAGAAGAAGAAAGAAGAAGGAAAGAAAGAAGACAGAAAGAAGATGAAGAAGAAGAAGAAGAAGAAGAAAAGAAGAAAAAAGAAGAAAAGAAGAAAGAAGAAGAAGAAGGAGAAAAAGAGAGGAGAAGAAGAAAGAAAAAAGAAGAAAAAAAGAAAAGAAGAAAAAGAGAAGAAGAAAAAGAAGAAAAAAAGAAGGAGAAGAAAAAGAAGAAGAAGAGAAGAGAAGAAGAAGAAGAAAAAGAAGGAGAAGAAGAAGAAAAAGAAGAAGGAGAAGTAGAAGAAAGGAGAAGAGGAGAAAGAAGAAAGAAAGAAAGAAAGAAGAAGAAGAAGAAAAGAAGAGAAGTAGAAAAAAGAAGAAGAAGAAGAAAGTGAATATTAGTAAAAAAGAAATAATAATAAAAACCAAATAATGAAGAATTACTTAAAACGAAATAACGAGAAAAAGGAAAGAAAATACAAGAAAGGAATAAATTAAGGAAGAATGAATTTAGAAGAGAAAGAGGAACAAATAAAAAATAAATAAAAGAAAAGAAAGAAAAAGAATAAGGAACGGGGTAAGGAAACTACTCTCACTTAAAATTAACGTCATTTGTAAAAGAAACAAACAACATTATATTATGTCGAAACACGAAATTTAAAATGGAAGGGAAAGTAATGAATGGAAGAAACAAAATGATTCAGATGGGGGATTGTTTTTAAGAGAGTATGGGAGGAAGAGAGTGAGGCTTAGTGCGCAAAAAACGGGCAATCAGCTTTTGGTATCATTGTTAAATGGCTCTGAGCATCATGAATAAAGCGTTCAATATAGAATCCGCTGCGATTTAGCAGGCCAAATTTATTGAAGAGGCGGTAATAAACCTGGTAGTGGGTAGTCGTTAAAATCGACACTTTTTCTTTCCTTTTTTACAAATAATAACTCAAAAAAAGTAATACATAAAACACGTTCTCAGATTGAAAAATAAAATAAAAACAAACCAGAACGAAAGAAAACCACGTATAAAGTCATAAACGCAGAAGTCCGTTGCACGCATGCGCACACATCAAGATTCATTGACCATGCGCATACATGAATTGTAGACATGTTTTTCGCAATCCCTTGCGTTTTTTTTATCCTGCTTCAGAAAAAAAATATGATGAGAGGAAATGTTTTTCAATGATAAATACCAACCAATTTTTGTCCTTTAAAAATAAAAGTTTAGAAAATAAAATAGTTAGAGGTCGCTGTAGGAAGAATATTTTTTTTATCTTCTCAAATATTCTTGCAATTAATCCAATTTAATTTCATTTCACACGTTTTTGAATTTGAGATTGTGAAATCTTCACAACTAGGGTGATGCTTCCATTCCAATCCTGTTTAGTTCCTGTTTCGATCAAGTGTTTCACGAAAATCATTCCTCACATTTCTTTTACATACGAGTCACTTAACTTGAAACGTGTCAATTGGAAAACTCTTCTTTCTTTCTTTCTTCTTCTTTCTTCTCTGTATTTTTTCATGAATTGGAACCTCAGTTTTAGCCTCTCCTTCTAACTTTCAGATATTCTTTTATTCTGAGACAAATATTATTCACCTCCTTTTTATTTATTGTTAAATTATTTTCTTCTTCGCGATTTTTCTTCTTTTATCTTTTTCTCATTCAATATTGTCTTGTCTTTGTCTCATTTCATTATCCATTCTCTACTTCCTTCCTTTCTTTCTTTCTTTCTTTCTTTCTTTCTTTCTTTCTTTCTTCCTCCTTTCACTATATCTTCTTCTTCTTCTTCTCTTCTTCTCTCTTCTTCTCTTCTTCTCTTCTTCTTCTTCTTCGTTTCTTTATCTTTTCCTTCATCGATATTTTCTTCCTTTGAATTTACATTGTTTTTCATTCTTCTTTGTCTTATTCATGCAAATTTTTCATCGTCCTTTTCTTCATTTAACCCTACTTCTATTTTCCTCTTTCATTTATTTTCTTCTCCTCAATATTTTTATTCCTTTTTCTCTACTTTTTTCCTTCGTCTTCATTCTTCTTCTTCTTCTTCTTCTCTCTTCTCTTCTTCTTCTTCTTTCTTCTTCTTCTTCAACCATAACACCGACCCACCCACTTACCCATTCCTTCTTTCGATTCTGGATTGTCTGAAACACTCGAAAAAGAAGGAAGAATTCTGCATTCCAAGCGAATGCATTGTGCCAATCGATATTTTTTGGGATTGCCTCGGAATAAAGAGGGCGAAAAATGCAATTGAGAAGAACAGACGATAAGAAATGGAATTAAAAATAAACAACACAACAACACAACTAACAATAATAAGTCGATAAGAAAGAGTAAGGCAATATGCATTTGTCGGCAGAGTTTGGCACTGTCCTATGATTCTTGTAACTGTGGTGGCGGATCGTGAAAAGGATTAATTTGCAGGTGAATTAAAAAAAAGAAAAAAGAAAGAAAAAAAAAAACAATCAGAAGTTCAAATTCCTGAAATAAAACGTCACGTGATCTGTCAAAAAGAAATAAAAATAACTAAAATAAACAAACAAATAAATAAACAAACAAATAATATAAATAATAAATAATAATAATAAATAATAATAATAAAATATATAAAATAATATGTGAGTGTTCATCATCATCGGCTTCTTCCAATTTTCGCGCGCGTTGAACTGTAAATGTTACCATTAATTTGGACGCAATAATCTTTATTTCTTTGATACGTGAATTCCGCCAGAAGTTTTTGGTTGTCATCTTTCGGTGAGTTCTAACAAATCTTTTAAGCCACACATTATTTAAGTATTTCTTTTATTTAAAGATGTTATTAGGGTCGTCGTCTGATTGTATTTGCTTAACGACATATCAACACATTATGGTTATTTAAAAAGTCGAAATTGATTCCATTTAATAAAATGTTTGACAATAATCACAAACATTATTTTTGATATTCACTGCATTTATTTTTTGAATTGGACTTTGTTTTTTTATTTGGTCTTATAATAATTTGTTTGCACATGTTGTGTATATAACACAAAGTTGAGTGTCATAATCCATTAGATACCTAAATGATTATGACAATAGTGTAGAAATCTATATTAGTGCAGCTGATGGCCTGTGGAGGTGAGTGACGATGCGCTTGACCTGATCTCACCTTGCATTCTGGGATGGAACGTGAGAACCAGAAGTCCCCTTCCGGTTTAGGGTAAGGCAACCTCTGTCAGTTAGAACTTAGAAGCGAACTAGCCAAGATGTATCCCACTGCGCGAATTGTCGTGGTTCTGGGGTTCTACGAATAAAGTAACATCATCGTAAATCGAAGTCTTGTGGTTATTACTAAAAGCTACAATGAACACAGCTTCTGATAACAAGAGAC
>CM042173.1:25419153-25464153 GCA_023376005.1 Doryteuthis pealeii
TTTGAAACCTACATTTAATAACTCGTTTTATAAATTTTTTTGAAAAAAATTATTTATCATCCGTCTTTTCCTAGTCAAAGAGCTATTAATCCTATGAAACGACATGGAAAAGGACAGAAGAACGAGTTCGAACAGCCCAAATTAGAATAATAAGAGGGGCAATTTGGTTTTTTTTATATTTGGGCCGGGGAGGTGCACAATCGTTTTGCCATTTTTTGGGTTTTTTATTTTTCTAAATTTTTTTTTTATTCACCCGAAAAATTTGCTTTCTCGGTCAAGTGGTATGCCAAATATTCTTTAAATATCTTTCGTGGGGCGCCAAAACAGAGAATACTAGCAAGCCTAGCTAGTCAACGCAAATCTATTCAAAAAATTAAAAAAATGTCCGGTATTATGGGAAGTTCTTTTTTGAATCAAAGAATTATCTTAACGTATGTTTTCTAAAACTTCAGTATATCACAGATTTGGAAAACCTAGTAATATCATTTCTCTGATTTAAAAAAAAATGAGGCTTGATATTTTGGATTATTCAGACTATTATCCTCATCTTTAGTGTTATCTACTCAACGTTTCGGCCGGAGAGCATATCGTCCGAAACGTTGAGTAGATAACTATAAAGATGAGGACAATAGTCCGAATAATCCAAATAATCCAAATTATCAAGCCTCCTCTAAAAAATAACAAGAAACACCTGAAGAATGCCATTATTAGTATTATTTGTATTATTCAGACTATTGTCCTCATCTTCATTGTTATCTGTACAACATTTTGGCCGATGTGCTCTCCGGCCTTCTTCAGGTGTTTTTTTTTTCAAGCTTGGGAACCTTCCCGGACCCTGGAACCTTCTCTTCGAACTCGGAAACCTTCTTGACGAACTCTGTAATATTATCGTTTTAAACACTTATGTGCGTTTTATATCTTTTTACTAATAAATATAATATACAACTTCCTAGATGCCTTGTTGGTAGGGTTTAAAGTGTACCGACTGCATCAACTGCAGTGAGGTAGGATCCCACACCGAAGAAGAAAAAAGGAAAAAAGAAAACAAAAACTTCCTGGGTATAATACTAACTTGCATCGGGAGGTGGGGCTCCAGTCCTGAAGCTCTAGGGAGTATGGAGTTACTCCTTAATTGGTATTACTGCCAGGTTCTCTCTGACCCGGAGTCGTAGTATCTGTTAGGATCCCATCTATTGGTCAAATAGATGCCTGGAAATTATTCTCATTAGAAAAGAATACTAATATAGATAGATATGAACAGAGACAGAAAAATAGATAGATAGATAGATAGATAGATAGTATGAGCAGATTGATATATATATATATATATATATATATATATATATAATATATAGTATGAGCAGATTGAGATAGATATATAGATAGACATAAACAAATAGATAGATTAAATAGATACATAGACATAAACAGATAGATAGATAGATAGATAGAGAGAGAGAGAGAGAGAGAGAGAGAGAGAGAGAGAGAGAGAGAGAGAGAGAGAGAGCATCTACCAATAAACTTCTGCTGTTTTTTTCTTTTTTCTTTTTTTTTTGCTTTTATCTTTTTAATTATCACTGTCTCTGTCTCTTACTATCTGCCTCATCTCAGGAGTGACAGTTGAATGTCAGGGGCTGGTTGGGCGCTTACAACCTGGACAGATGCAAGAAAGAGGAAAAAAAAAAAACGCCCCCAAAATTCTTCATTCCCAAATACAATTGAATCTGAATGAAAGGTTTTCAAAATACAACCAAATACTCTTGAGGGAAAGAGAACGTTAGGAGAGAGTGAGAAAGAAGGAAATCAGGGAGGAAGAGAAGGAGGAAGAGAAGGGGAAACATTGAAAGAAGGAAGATAATAAAAAGAAGAAAGGAACGAGAAGAAATGCGGGAAAGAGGGGGGGGAATTAAATTGGGAAGATAAAGAAAAAGAAAAACAGAAAAAAAAAAAACGCCAAAAAACTCTTCATTCCCAGATCCAATTGAATGTAAATGAAAGGTTCGAAAATCCAACCAAATACTCTTTTGTAGTATTGCTCACAACTGATAAACATGTTGTCTTTTATTTAAACAGAATATGTAACCATTGTATAAATATGTGCAAATTATTTGTATCAAGAATAGTCAGCATTATTTGTATTATTCGGACTGTTGTCCTCATCTTCATTGTTATCTGTACAACGTTTCAGCCGATGTGTTCTCCAGCCTTCCTCAGGTATTTCTTGTCGGACTCGAGAACCTTCTCGGACTCGGAAACCATTTCAGACTCGGGAACATTCTTGTAATCGGGAACCTTCTTGTCGTAATCGGGAGCCATCACAGAACTTTGAACCTAACCCTTTACTCAGTCCACGGGGGTATCCTGTTCTCATTCCGCTAACCATAGCTGGGGCACAGGTGTTAAGCTGTTTTAATTATTATTCTATGTTACTGCTGCCCCTGACCAGGATTGAACTTTCAGTTTAGAGATAACTGTCATTTAGAACTGTCTTAACCTAACTCCTTTATCCACTACGCTATGTATCCAATTCAGAGAAATATCAAGAAGCAAAAATTATGTACTACGGATTATCTATATATTAATACCCGTGTTCCTAAATATTCCACCGTTATCATCTTGCAACACCCTCTGGTTAAAAATAAGACAGTCCACATCATCCAGGATGAAATGCAAAACTTACAAATCCTGATTATTTAGTGAACCCGCTGAATTCTTATTTCTAATGAGTGTCATCACCTCAGCTAAATAATGGACCATTTCGTTTTTATTATAAAGAAATGGATTAAAAAGGATACGCTACACAGAAAAATATAATAAGAAAAAAGAAAGAAAGAAAGAGCTTAGGGGAAAGATACAAAGAGAGGGTGAGCGCGCTGAAGTGATAACGCTAATCTGTTTCAATCAGACATATTGAGAGAGAGAGAGAGAGAGAGAGAGAGAGAGAGAGAGAGAGAGAGAGAGAGAGAGAGAGAGAGAGAGAGTTAAATTCATTTTTTAAAATACTTTTTACGTATTGAAGTATTGCAATAGCTCTGAAGTAAACATATCAAACGTTGTAATAATTAAATGATCATACTGTTGTATATCCATAGGCCCCGCTAGTTATTATTATTATTATTATTATTTCTTTGAGACCATATAAGTACCTGCAACTAATTGGTATCACCATACTTTTACATAAAGATAATATCTTACACACACACACACACACACACACACACACCATACTCACATATATATACACTCTAGATTTTACATCTACACACACACACACACACACAAAACTGATTACACATACACACGCTATGCTTCACACACCCACACACACCATACTTTCACATAAAGAAATATGCTTATACACACACCATACTCATATATATACACATTAGACTTTACACACACACACACACACACACACACACACCATGATTACACTTACTCACGCTATGTTTTATACACATAACATACTTTTCCATAAAGATGATATGCTTATACACAGAAACACACACACACACACACACACACACACACACACACACACATATATATATATATATCCTATTCCCATTTATTTACCTATTCTTTCTTTTATACTATGTATGTGTTCGCATGTGTGTGTTCATTAATGGTACACGCACAAAAGATATCCGTCTCATTATGTGATAAGTAAAATGCACGCATCTATGTTTACTTTTTTCATTTTCAAATGATTACATTCCAACCGACAGTCTATACACCCTTTCACGTAAGTCGAGTGCAATTAAATACGCTTATAAATGCACATTAAGAATTCCGAGATGACTTCTCTTTGTTGGAACAAATTAAGCTTTCTTCTTCTTAAAAAATAATCTTTCCATTTTAATTCTCTCATTCTGTCAGGAATGGACAACAAATATTAAAGTGATCCTAAAATCATCCCGGATTTAACCACTTTTAAACTGAAGATTATCTTTTCGATATATATATATATATATATATATATATATATATATATATATATATATATAGAAAGAGAGAGAGAGAGAGAGAGAGAGAGAGAGAGAGAGAGAGAGAGAGAGAAAGATTTCCATCCATTATAACATCCCGTGTTTGTTCTACATTTTCTCCATATATATATATATATATATATATATATATATATATATGGGGGTGCCTTCTAACTTTAGAGATATACATATTTTGCGTATGTACACACTCATAACAAGAGCTTTGTTTACTTGTCATTTTACACACACACACACACACACACAAACATATACATATAGGCACAGATATCTTTACCCCGAACACCCCTTACTTAATAAACCCAAACAGCAACTCAAAAGTTAAATGAATATTTTCTCGCCACTTGCTTGAAACAAACATTCTTTCTCAATGAACACACACACACACACACACACACACACACCTAAAAAATGTACAATGTCTTTTTTCGATACATACACTCACACACACTCATACTCACACCATAAAGAAGAATATTTGACGTCATATTTCAAACCGTCCATCTTTCCAGCGTTCTTTCTTCAAAGTTCAAATTTTGAACAGACTGATAAACAAGGACTATCGCAGTTTTTCTCGTTATTCTGTGATAACATTTTTTTTATTACCTTTCCTTATATCAACAAATGCTCTGAAGATGATCAAATTAATAGATCGAAACACAGGCGCGTCGGCTAATAAACTTACCACTCAATTTATTTAAACCAGTGTTTTTTTCAATTTTCTTAATATATACATATACATGTATATATATATATATATATATATATATATATATATATATGTGGTGTGTGCCTTCTCACTGAAGAGATATATTTTGTGTATGTAAATACATATAGACATACAAACAGATACATAACAGAATCTTGGCGTACTTGTCATTTTATTCTAATTTCCATATAAATATATATAAAATGGTTTTATAATTTGCTTGAAGCATTGTGTTTATATTGGTTTGTTGGTTGGTTTTGAAGGCTATCACAATGCAGGTGTAAAGAAAAAAGAAGGTAACTGTGGTGTTGTTTGTTAACATAAACACACACACACACACACACAAAAGAATCTGATGGGCCTGGAAATAAACAAACAGGCTACTGTTTAATAATAAAACAAAAAGGTAGAGCAAACCTGGAATGATAATCAGACACTGCTGAACAGACCCACACACACGCACATAAACACACACACCCACACACAGAGAATTTGGAAGATATGACACAAAAACAGAATGGACGGTTACTAAACAGTTTCAGAATCTGTCGAAGAGATTTTATCTTGAAATATTAAGAATAAAGGTGACAGGTTAACAAACCAACACCATAGTTACTTTATTTTTCTTCACATCTACATTGTGAATAGCCTTCAAAAACCACCACGAACAAATATAAAACAATGCTAATATAATATAATATATATATATATATATATATATAATATATATATATATATATATTATAATGAAAAGTAAGCCAAACTCCTGTAAAAAGTATTAAAAAATCAAGAGAAAAGAAAAAGAGAAAACAATTGAGAAAAAAAAAGAAAAAACCAAAAAAAACCAAAAAAACAAAAAAACAAAAAGAAAGAAAGAAAGAAAAAGGAAGAAAGAAAAATAGATAAGAAAATAATTCATCCCAATCCCCACCCAAAAAGAAAAAAGAGACAAAAATGAAAAAAATAATAATGAAAAGATGAAGAAGAAAGAAAAACACAAGATGAAAGAGTATAAAAGAAAGTAAGAAAATAAAAAGATAAAATGAAAAAATCAGAAAAAACCAAAAAGAAAAACGAATACTGAAAGAACGAATGTAGAGAAGGGAAAAAAAAATACGGAATGAAGAAAAAAAAAGAAACCGCTAAAAAATCCATCATTATATTTTGTCTCCATTTTGATATAAAATATAAATAATAAAAATAATAAAAAAATGAAGGAAAGAGAAAAAGAAAACTGAAGAAAAATTTTTTTTTCAAAGAAATAAAAGATAAAATAAAGATGAAGAAGAAAGAAAAACACAAGACGAAGAAGTATAAAAAGAAAGAACAAAAATTAAAAAATCAAAAGAAAGGAAAAGAGAAAACAACTGAAAAAATGAGAAAAATAAATAAAAGAAAGAAAGAAAAAGGAAAAAAGAAAAATAGAATAAGAAAAGATTCACCCATCAAAAATAGAAAATATATAATAAAATAAAAATAAAAATAAAAAAAGATAAAGAAAGTAAAGAAAAACATAAGACGAAGGAGTATAAAGAAAGGAAAGAAAAATTAAAAAAAATAAAAAACAAATGTGAAAAAGAAAAAGAAGACTGAAGAAAGAATGAAAGAAAGGAAGGAAAAAACACGGAATGAAGAAAAAAAAAAAAAGAAATCGCTAAAAAAAAGCCGTCATTATATTTGTCTCCACTTCGATATAAAAATAATAAATAATAAAAATAATTAATGAAGGAAAGAGAAAGAAAACTGAAGAAAAAGATTGTCCAAAGAAATAAAAAATAAAAGAAAGATGATGGAAGAAAAACCACAAGATGAAGGAGTATAAAAGAAAGAAGAAAAATAAAAAAAATAAAAAGAAAGAATTGAAAAAAAAAAGTCCACAGAAAATGGAAGACTGAAAGAACGAATGAAGTAGAAGGAAAAAAGAAAAAGAAAAAAAAAAGAAAAAAAGTCGTCATTATATATTTGTCTCCACTTTGATATAAATGTTTCTTGACTTACTTTAATAGAAAATTGAACAAATTGTCTAATTCCGGGACACTTAAAGGTTGAGGCGTTGTTTTCTAATAGCAGATGCTCGATTAATTCTTATCGACATACATAAAACGAGAGGCAGTTACAATCTAAAACCGCCCTCGGCCAACCCTAACTCCCTGTTTATTTAGAAAAGAAAAACAAAAAAGCCAATATATAAATAACGTCATACAAAATCTTCTCTCAAATTATTTGAGATCCTTAAAAGGCCAATTAAAAGAAGACAAAAAATGACAAATTCGTAACAAGAAATAGAAAAATTAAAAACAAAAAACAAAACGTTTTCTTACCATTTTTGATTTAACAAATAAAAAAATCAAAAAAAATCAGGGAATTTAGCGAATTAAAAATCCTGATTTAAAATCGAAACTTAGAAATAAATATTAATCTGTTTGGAAACTTTTGTGAATTTAGTAAATATTTTAAAATCGTTTAACTTTTAAAAGAATGATTTTGGGCGACTTTACAAGTAATTTAAATATTTCTACTTGAAAATTAAACAATGTTGGGTAAGTGGGATTGTATATGAATCTATTTACGTAGCTGCGAGCGAAGTTGAAAAAAAATATATAGATGTCACCGATGGGCATAAAACAAAGCCGAGGGCTTTCATCGAATGCGAATTTTGAAATGTTTAAAATTCATAGGGCTAGTAGTTGAAGTACGCGTACTTCGATGGGTAAAGAGGTCAAAACTTGGACCATTGCTACTTATTTTACAATCTTAGTATTATCTGCGTTATTCGGACTATTGTCCTCATCTTCATTGTTATCTGTACAACGTTTCGGCCGATATACCCTCCGGCCTTCTTCGGTATTTCTTGTCGGACTCGGGTACCTTCTTGTCGGACTGGGGAACTTTCTTTTCGAATTCGGGAACTTTTTTTCGTAATCGGGAGCCATCACAGAACTTTGAACCTAAGGTTCCCGATTACGACAAGAAAGTTCCCGAGTTCGAAAATAAAGTTCCCGAGTCTGAAAAGAAGGTTCCCGGGTCCGACTAGAAATACTCGAAGAAGGCCGAAGGGCATATCGGCCGAAACGTTGTACAGATAACAATGAAGATGAGGACAATAGTCCGAATGACGCAGATAATACTAATCATCAAGCCTCATTTACAATCTTTGTTGTCAATTAAAATTTTATGAATGGGAATTTCTTGTAAATTAAGTTTTCTATGTACTAGCCGAAGTATACGACTGCAATGGGTAAAACCATTAATTAATGCGAAATACATACACACACACACACACACCACACACATATATATATATATATATATATATATATATATATATATATATATCGCCTTAAAAAATGTATTGACATTTTACCCATCTCGCGCACACACACACACACATACATATACATATATACATATATATATCATATATACATGTATATATATATATATACTATATATATATATATATTATGGGAGGCGCGTGGTGTAATGCTTAGAGTCATGGGAAATGGACTTGTCGACCCCGAGTTCCAATCACGGACGAGAGTGTTTGCATTTCACATAGCGCTAATACCTTGGGAAAGGTATGAATCCAATTACCCTCGCTCAGACTATGGGTAAATAGGAAACCATTCTAGGAGAAGGAAATCTCTTAATTTCAACCTCTTAAACTCCGCTTAAAATATTGAACTTGTGCTCCTGCTCGTGCGGGGGTGGGGGTTGATATATATATATATATATATATATATATATATATATATGAATATGAATATTTTAATTTGTATTGGAACAATTTTGCTACTATTAGTTTCTTGCTATGAAGCAGTCATCAACGAAAATGTTTTCAAAATGAAATAAATGCTATAAATATGGCCAAATGTGTGCGTTTGGTTAACTGTATGAGATAAATAAAAGTTATAAGACAAATAAGAATATTTCTTTGTAGTTATTTATCCTTCTAGGGTGTGGTTATATCAGTACTGCTGTATGGCTGCACCACCTGGACCATAACAAAGCGCCTCGAGAATAAGCTAAATGGGACCTGCACAAGAATGTTGCGAGCACTCCTGAACAAGTCATGGAAGCAGCACCCCAGAAAGAAGCAACTATATGGTCACCTGCCCTCCATCTCACAAACCATCCGGGTGAGACGGACTAGACATGCAGAACACTGCTGGAAAAGCGAGGACGAGCTCATAAGCGACGTTCTCCTGTGGAAGCCAACACATGGACATGCTAACGTAGAACGCCCGCTAAGGACCTACATTGACCAACTATGCACGGAGGACCTCTCAGGTGCTATGAGTAATAGGGGAGGTTGGCGAGAGATAGTCATGGATATCCGTGTTGCTTGCGCGACATGATGATGATGATGATTTATTTTTGAATTATTCTCAAGTAGTTTCGACTTTAGGTCATCGTCAGAAGAAATGTTTTTGTGAAGAAAATTGAAAAAAAAAAAGAAGATAGATTTTAAAAGAGTTGATTTTGCACAAACTGATCTGGTAATGTAGCATATGCATTCATTGGATGGAAATTATTTTTGGTATTCAAGGGTTCCGAACTGGCCATGTTAGTATTATTTGTATTATTCGGACTATTGTCCTCATCTTCATTGTTATCTGTACAACGTTTCGGCCGATGTGCTCTCTGGCCTTCTTCAGGTATTTCTTGTGGGACTCAGGAACCTTCTCGGACTTGGGAACCTTCTTGTACAGGTTCCCGAGTCCGAGAAGGTTCCCGAGTCTGACAAAAAATACCTGAAGAAGGCCAGAGAGCACATCGGCCGAAACGTTGTATAGATAACAATAAAGATGAGGACAATAGTCCGAATAATCCAAATAATACTAATTATCAAGCCTCATCTAAAAAATTCAGAGAAATGGCATTTTAGGATCTCTGCTATCTTAAACATCTAACCGTCAGCTCTCAACTCTCTCAAGAAGATATTTTTTTTAAGCATAGGTGGGGGTATGTTTCAAATTAGCCGTGACTGTTTCGTTCAGATATTTAATTTAACATTTATTTATATAGGTGTTTATGTATCAATCCATGTCTGTCTATCCTATTTCACAGCGGTGTTTTGAGGATGGTTTGGTTTTATGTTAAAGCCATTTGGAGTCAGTGTTTGGAGATGTTTTATCGATTAGCCATAGCCTCAATAACATTTGAGAACAATTTAATATATATATATTTGTTAAACTCAACGGACAATTCTTGTCTGATGAGTTTCTTTTCTAACCTTTTTAATTGTCTGGCCATCTTTTTTTTTTTTATATCAGGGTGGAATTGGTATATGAATCCACCAAAGGTTCTTACTCACGTGACACTACCGCTGTCAAACTGCATTGGTACCTTACCTTTCCTTTGGATTACGGCGGCAGTGGGGAGATGGGGGGATTTGCTGTCTGGGCAACAGCTCATCCTCCATATCAACACGCCCACGTTACGTAGTTCCACTAAAAAAAAGAAAAAAAAAAGAAAAAAGGACATTACTCCATCGTCTCTCGTAGAAGGAAGCATGCCAACAACAATTCCTACATATCTTACGTACCTTTGCATATCGAAAATTTTCTTATATATATATACAGGGTCATCCACAGACACGTATTTCGACTTATCAAGTCTCTTCAGAGTGGCTAGACATTTTGTAAGCTACTTACAGCCGGAATTGAAATCCGATCAGTTGGGTGACAGTCCGGCACCTTAACCATTAGGCTGTCTTCACTTACAGAATGGGAAGGGGATTTTAATTGTTTTAATACACACATCGCTTTGTGTGTAAAGGCCGTCACAGAGTGCTAAATTCCTTATATATACTAGCAAATATATGCACCAACTTTAATGAAGTCTAGAAAGGAACAAGTCATTGTGTCCCGATTACGCAGAGGTCACACAAGACTAACGCACTCCTATATACTCAAACAAGAACAACAACCACAGTGTGAAACATGTCAAACACCTTTGACTGTTAAACACTCATTCATGGAATGCAGGTTTTTTGCTCACATTAGAAACCGTTATTTTAAAGCAAACAATATGAAAGATCTGTTTGAAAATGTCAACATGGAGGATATTCTCTCTTTTTTGAGGGAAATAAAATTATACCATGAAATATAGACATGAAACAAATCAATACCATACAACATAATCCCCAATAATGCTAACACATTGTTAAAACCAATTACTAAAAAGTATAAATATAAATACACGATATGTATTACTTCCTAAAGGTTAGGCATGACATACCCCCAGACGGGTTTATATGTCATTAAAATCAATAAACAAACATATTTAGAAGAAAAAATGGACCATATGACCTTTAGGCACCCCTTTTTAATCTCGATTAAGAAAGGACATGTTCTTCATTTACACCGTCAATATCCGGTTGTTTGTTAGGGGTTAGGATTAGGGGTTAGTGGTTAGGGTTAGGGTTAGGGGTTAGGGTTAGGGGTTAGTTTTATAATTAAATAAAAAAATCTAAGAATCGTCTGTTAAAATAGCCGGATATTGACGGTGCAAATGAAAAACATGTCCTTTCTTAATCGAGATTAAAAAGGGGTGCCCAAAGGTCATATGGTCCGAAAAAAATAGGAAGAAATATAAAAGAAAAGAGAATAGAGAAGACAATGAGACTAAGTAGTGCAAAAACAAATGGCTGTAGCTGTTGACCAATTGGCATTGGAAAGAAAAGGCAATCACCACCATTTACAGATCGGTCAAGCAACAACATTAGCATTTGGGATTTGGCGTAATTCTCCTTCTTAATACAATCCGTTGTTGCCAGTGACCGCACGGGGGAGCCACCGAGTGACGAGCGGAGTGGTTGATAGTGACAAGACGAATCATTACTTGTTCTTATCAGTGTAACACCAGAGTGTGTTGAGTCGGGCAGATTCGGTCGGTCTTTATTTATCTGGTGTGAATGAGTAAAGAACCAATCAAATCACACTTGAGCTTCGGTGTCATCGATTAGGACGACCGGTCGAGAGATATGGGGGGTGGGGTGGGTGGTTGTGGTTGCGGTGGAGTGGTGGTGGCGGTGGTGGTAGAGGGAGCAGGATGTTGGAGGAAGAGAGGTATTAAGGGGGTTGGTGAAAGGAAAGAATAGTGAGATGAGGAAGAAGTTGAAGAAGGTGATGAAAGGGGGGGGAAGGAGAAAAGGAAGAAAGTGATTGGGGAGGGGAATGTGCAAAATTATTGTTGGTTTTAACAAAAGATAAAGAAGAAGAAGAAGAAGAAGAAAAAGAAAAGAAGAAGAATCGAGAAGGAAGAAAGAAGAAGAAAAAAAGAAAAAGAAGAAGAAGAAGAAGAAGAAGAAGAAGAAGAAAAAGAAGAAGAAGAATCGGAAGGAAGAAGAAGAAAGAAGAAGAAAAAGAATTGGAAGAAGATGAAGAATTGAAGAAGAAGATAAAGAAGAAAAAGAAGAAGAGAAGAAAAAGAAGAGAAGAACTGGAAGAAGAAGAAGAATCGAAGAAGAAGAAGAAGAAGAAGAAGAAGAATCGGAAGAAGAAGAAGAAGAATAATAAGAACCGGAAGAAGAAAAGAAGAAAAGAAGAAAAAGGAGAATTGAAAGAAGTAGATGGATAAGGGACTTGAAGAAGAGAGATCTGAAGAAGAGAATAAAGAGGAAATGTAGGAGGAAGAGGAGGAAGGATGAGAAGAGGAAGCGCAAAAAGAAGAAAATGTCGATAAATAAAAAGCGAATAAAAATAAAAGGAAAATATAGAAGAAGAGTTGGGGGAGAAGGAAGAGGAGGAGAAAAGTAAAAGATTAAGTGGGGGGGGGGACAAAAAAGGAAAAGAGAGAAGTAGAAAGTGGGAGCGTGCTAGAGAGAATGGGCAGAGGAGGAGGTCGGAGGAAAAAGATTAATGTGCATAGGAGGAGGTGGTAAAAGAGAAGGCCAACACCACCCACCACCATCACCACCAACAACAACAACAACAATGTGGAATTAAAAAAAAAGTTTCGGAGGTGTAGAATGAGGAAGAGGAAATTCCAAAACGGTTTGGTTGGTTTGTTGATTTTAACGGCATATCAACCCGTCTGGGGTTATGTCATGCCTAAAGGTTAGGAAGTGATACATATCGTGTATGTATAGATATATTTATATTTTTTTAGTAATTGGTTTTAACAATGTGTTAGCATTATTGGGGATCATGTTATATGGTATTGATTTGTTTCATGTCTATATTCTATGGTATAATTTTATTTCCCTCGAAAAGGACTGAATGTCCTCCATGTTGACATTTTCAAATAGATCTTTCATATTGTTTGCATTAAAATAACGGTTTCTGATGCGAGCAAAAAATCTGCATTCCATAAATAAGTGTTTAACAGTCAAAGGTGTTTGACATGTTTCACATTGTGGTTGTTGTTCTTCTTTGAGTATATAAATCTATTTAGAGGAGTGGGTAATAGATCTTATTTGTTTTACGGCATATTAACTCCTTATGGGTTATTTATGACCGAATTTTGATCTATTTGTAAATGTTTGTAATCATAATTATGTTTTACTAGTACAAAATACCCCCCCCCCCTCCGGGCGATGTAAAAATAGATTTTTTAAACATATTGCCTGAGGAGTGGGTGTAAAAAATTCAATGTCAGCGAGTTTGTACCCTAAGTAAGTAAAATCATCAAATTCATTAAAGGATTAAAAATAAAACAATTTGAAATGTAAACTTTAAATATGTATTAAAATAAAACAAACTATATATAGATATATAATACCAGTCATGGATTTATTAAAACTTGTTTTAAAAAAACAATGAGGACTGTCTAATGTTGCATGTTCAAATTTTGAGTGTATTTATTCTTTATTCTATGTTATGACGATTTGGGGTAATGTGACGTAAGCAGTGGCGTAGTTTTTGTTACAGACAAAAACCGGGAGCGAATCTCCATTATTAATAGAGAAATGTTTCTATAACTATGAGTTCCACGGATTTTTTTAAATTGCACTTTTTCATCTATAATTATTTTTTGTACACAGTTGCTCAGTCGCTAGAGTGTCAGCCAAGAAACCAAAAGGTTCCTGGTTCAATACTGGCCCTCGCCTACTCAGCGTATGAGTAAGCACAGGGATCTGTACGGTAAAGTAAAGAGCTGGTGGTAGGTGTGGCGATCCATTTTTGATGCAAAAAAAACAACAAAAAACAATCTCCTTGGCCTAGCGCTAGGGAAAAGGGGATAAACTCCCTTGCTGTTTGGCTGATACCGCCTTCAGGCCACCCCGACGACTTTACTTACTTAATAATGATTATTACATATTCTTATATAATACAAATAATTTATACACAATTGTCTATACATATATAAAGAACTGTTTATGTGTATGTATGTATGTATGTGTGTATTTCCAGAAAAATATACAGATATATATGGGTGCAGAAGTGTTTGAAGCTGCAAGGGAGGACCGAGAACGTGAAACTCTGCCGGACAATTCTGGTGATGTGTGGATCTGTGAGGAGTGTGACTGGGCCCTGTTTTCAAGGGTGGGCCTGGTCATTTACATGAAATCACATGAGAGCTATCCGACTGCAATTGTTGTCTCTACCATGCCACACTCTGATTCCCAGCATGATCCCCAGCGTGACGACTTTTTATGTTCCTGCTGCACAAAGGTGTGCCGAACATCCGGTGGTGTTAAGCTTCACATGAAAGTTCACAGTGATGCGTATACAACACCTGTCGACTCAGTCAATACCGATCGTTATGTGTACCAGATATGTTCTAAGTTATGCAAGACTTTGGCAAGATTGAAAAGTCATGAACGAGCTCACAAACGGACACGGAATGAAGGAGTGGCAGTCGTCTGACAAGACGTTGCGATCAATAATAATGATATGTCAAGAGAAAACTAAAAAATAAAACAATTAATGACAAAGTAAATATATGTACACATTTACTATCACCAGAGCTTGCTTTTTGAGCAAAGATAATAAAGATTTGACATATATTTATGAAGTTAATTAAGAAATAAAAGTTAAGTGATAACAGCATGATATTTTTTTGCATTTAATATTTTAAATATGAAACATTAATTTTTTTTATTTCCTGTGTGTCTGGATCAGAGTTTTTCAACCGGTGTTCCGCGGCACATTAGTGTACCTTGAAGCTTCCATGGGTGTACCGGTTGATCATCCTCTTATATTTTTATTCTATTACTTAAATATTTTTTTTGTTTTAATTTAATATTTTTTGTTTTAATTAATATTTTTTTTGCTTTAATCAAATATTTTGTGTACTCTTAAAAATAAATGATAAAATACTTATACGTTTATGAAAGTACGTAAACAAACATTGTGTTTATTTGATATGGCTTTTAGCCGACAATTTTTGGAGGATATGTGCTTAATTGAAGTCATACCTAATTTTGAAAAATTAATTAGTTAATTATTAATGAATTTAGGCGGGCATATATGTTCAAATGTAAGGCTACATTTCTCGATCTGTTTACATTTGAACATATATGCCCGTCTAAATTCATTAATTATTAACTAATTAATTTTTCAAAATTAGGTATGACTTCAATTGAGCACATTATATGTTTATGTTGAGAAAGGTAGACAAACACGGGATGTTATGGAAACTGGATGTTTATTGTCGAAGATGCAACGTTTCGGTCTATTAGACCTTCTTCAGGACTTGGATATAGTTCTTGCTTCAATGATTATAATGATTATATGTTTATATACTGATGGTGTACCTCGATCAATTTATTGCCCAGCTCACTGTGCTGTGAGATGAAAAAGGTTGAAAAACTCTGGTCTAGATCAGCGCAAGGTCTTTTTACGTAGTGATTTTAATGGGGCATCCTGCGATGATCCAACTCACGATTCAATAATAATGGATCTGCCAGACTAACTTTTTTACCCTCTGTACGCAGGCGACGCTGGGTAGCCGCTTCTTGTATTGAAATAATCAACATCTTGTCGCGCTGGCAGCATGGATATCCATGACAATCTCTCGCCACCCTTCCCTATCATTCATTGCCCCTGGGAGGTGCTCTGCGCAGCATCCAGTATCCGCGCAAAGCTGATCTATGTACATCTTTGCTGGGCAACCCACTCTGGCGTGCCCATGTGTTGGCTTCCACAGAAGAACGTCACTTATGAGTTAATCTTTGCTTCTCCAGCAGTTCCCAGTGTGTCTTGTTCGCCACACACGGATGGTTTGTGTGATATGAGGCAGGTGGTCGTACAGCTGTTTTCTTGTGGGGTGTTGTTTCCACGTCATGTTTAATATTGCACGCAGCATTTTCGTGCAAGTCAATTGAACATATCAGATTATACAATCTTTGCTACTCATGCGCTGAGTTTACGGTAGCCGATATCGACCAGGAACATTACGATTTACTAGGCGAGTGCTCTATCGACTGCTGGGTGTGTGTGTGGGGGGGGGAGAGGTGGATTTATGTATTTTCAATAGAATTAGCACAAAGCTTCGTCCAGGATTTGAACTCGAGTCGTCGATTCCACTCCTTATGACGATAACGTTACGTGAAGGGCGTAGCCTTTATGAGAGAGAGAGAGAGAGAGAGAGAGAGAGAGAGAGAGAGAGAGGGGGAGAGAGGGAGAGGGAGGAAGGGAGGGGAGAGAGAGAGGGAGAGAAGAGAGGGGAGGGCGAGTAGAGAGAGGAGAGAGAGAGGGTGAGTATGAGGGAGTAGAGATAGAGAGAGAGAGGGAGGGAGAGGGAGGGAGGGAGAGATAGGGAGAGAGGAGGGAAAGAGAGGATGGAGAGATAGAGAGAGGGGGAGGAGGGGAAGAATAGAGGTGAGAGAAGAAAAGAGAAAGAGGGAGATAGAGAGAGGGAGGGAGAGAGAGAGATGTGTAAAAGAAATTAGCAATATTAGTTTGATCGATATAGTTATTACTAAGCTTAGCTTATATGTGGCACAAGGCCAGAAGTATGGCGCACCAGTGAGGAGAGATTTTTAGATATAAGGTGTGTTGATAGATCTCACTCTTACTGTTTACATAATCATTAGATACCTAATGATTATGACAATAGTGTAGAATCATTATGGCGATCAGTATAGCTGATGGCTTGAGAGTGAGTGACAATGTTTGACCTCACTCTGACCTTGCGTTCTGGGGATGAACGTGAGAACGGAACCCCAATAGAAGCCCCTTCCGGTTTAAGGGGTAAGCAACTCAGTTAGTTAGAGTTAGAACTTAGAAGCAGAGCTAGCAAGATGTGAGTCTCACTGCGTGATTGTCTGGTCTGGGGATCTGGAATAAAGTAACATCAAAAGTAAATCGAAGTCTTATGTTTATTACTAAAAGCTATCAATGACACACGGCTTCTGATAAGGAACGATCCCCAACAGAAACCAGACTCGGAATCCCAAGAAGACCAGACCTTAGAAGATATACCAAAGCCGGCCAGAAGAATAGACGACCAGAATAAGAAGTAAGAGAAGTATATAACATATAGATATATAGGGCCAGTAAAGAAGGCTATGCAACATTACTTATGATCTATCTCTTGGCCAATCACTGGCAGTTACTCTGAGGTTGATACAATACTTAAACACAACCCTACTGGTCATTAATTACTGCAACGTCACAAACGACGGACATAGGATTAAATCATTGGACCTTTACCAATTACGCAGGATAGGACTTCTACAATTACCAAAGGATCACCAAAGATTCCATAACATAGGACTTTCTTTAAGCCCTTTTTCAACTGGCCAAGGATGGCACTTAAACAACTTTACACTGTGTAATTTGCTTTCTCCGGCTCATATTTTCAAGGCACAACCGCTGGCAACAGGGTTGTTTTTTTTAATAATATCTGTAACCGGTTTTTCTATACTTACTCTACTTCACTTTTTTCACCCTTTCAAACCTCTTTATAGACTTGAAGAAATCAATGTTCTGAACTCCCAATTTCTTATGTGGGGATTTTTTATGGGGCATCTAGCGACATCGAACTCCACTATTCAATAATAATAGATCTGTGAGACTAGTTTCTAAACATCCCACCCACAATGGGATGCCTTAATGTGCTTTCAAACGGAGTCAGTTAAAATTTTAGGCAGTCTACATCGTCACACTCACGTCAAATTAAAATGTATGTGTAATAAGAAAATGTTTTGTAATTTGTATCTTGAAAAATATGATTGATTTTAACGGCATGTTGACCTATCTAGGGTTATTTTATGTATAGAGGTTAGGGAACTAAATGTTGCGTAATTTCTCTGAATTTTTTTAGATGAAGTTTGATAATTTATATCATTTGGATTATTCAGACTATTGTCCTCATCTTTGTTGTTATCTACACAATGTTTCGGCCAGCTACCCGGCTTGTGTCTTCTGCAAGGAAGAACCCACATCATGCGACGAATCGACCTCCAGGAAAATACCCCCCAGGGATCCCGAGAGGGGGGATATGATCCCTAATAGGACAGATCAAAGTTTAACGACCCCCGCAAACGAAGAACGGAATATGAGCAAGACATGTATCTGTAGTAACATTTTCAAAAACCAGCATGACTTAAAAATACATCAAGTCCGGATGAAATGTTTGTCCAACATCGGTCGAAACGTTGTGTAGATAATAATAAAGATGGGGAAAATTGTGTAGTTGCTTCTTCAGAGTTTTTTTTGTTGCACACATTTATATGATGTAAGTATTCTTATCTAATACAAATAATTTGCTCATACATGTACGGTTTTATGTATTCTTTTATAATGCGAATAATTATATGGGTAAATAGTAGGGCAGACTAGTTTTTTTAGCCTTGGTATGGTAACCGGTCTAGGAGCAGGAAAGGTTAAATAGAATTTAACGGACCTAAATTTTCCCATCGTATATCACCCCCACCGAAAGAGAAAAAAAAATCAGGGAATTAATTGAATTTAATAAAATGTTCAGTGTTGATATATTAATGAATAAAAGATATAATGCACCAGTTATTTTAATCAAGAACTTTTACATTTTTTCAAGTCAATTAATTTAAACCATGTATCTTTAAGGCGTAACACAGATTCTCAAAGATACGTGGTTCAAAGTTAACTGACCTGAAAAAATGTAAAAGATTTTCTTTCGGCGGGGTGACATACGATGGTAGAAATTAGGTCCGTTAAATTCGATTACCCGAAGGAAAACCTATTAAACTCCGTTTAGAAATTGGCCTTGTGTCTCATTCTGATCGTCGTGGAAGGGTTGGGTAAATATATAATTATCAAAGAAATATGGTGATATATATATATATATATATATATATATATATATATATATAGCATTTATAATAGTATTATCTATATGTATATTAGTATTTACAGATATATATTATATATATATATATATATATATTATATATATATATATATATATATATATATATATAGAGAGAGAGAGAGAGAGATAGATAGATAGATAGATATATATGTCTTGTTAGGTCTGCACCCCCCGTATTATTACTTTATCAATTCACTAATAATCATTCTTTGTGTTATATATTATATATATATATATATATATATATATATATATATATATATATATATATATATATATATATAAACAAAAACAAAACATAAACAAAAAGTAAGCTACAAAAACACACACAACCTATCAAATATCAGAAATCACACATATACATATTCTGCCAAAATATAGTTATTCAATGCCTGAAGAAGATAACAGATCTGAAACACGTGTCGCATATGTAAGTTAATAATCTTTTTAGTTATGTTTAATGTTTAAAAAAAACATAATCCTTTTTGCAAACCTTTTTTTATAGAATATCTAATTTTCTCCCCTTGGACCCATAACAACACTTTATATATATATATATATATATATATATATATATATAAAATATATTTTACAGTCAAAAGTCAGTTATCAGTGTGAACAGGACTGTCTTTTAATGTTGTCAATGTATGTTGAATTATTCAGGCAATGGACCGAATCGTAATTGAAAATAAAGGCATGAACTGGTGTCAAGAAAAAACGATCAAAAATGGAAGATGGAAAGAAAAAAACCCTCATCGAACCTAAACTATTTCAATGAGACAGACAAGCGCCAAAACAAACAATAATGTTTTTTTCATTTTAGTCTCTCTTCTGTCTTCTCCTTTGTCTTCCTTATTCTTTCTATTTTCTATCTATTTTCTTTCTATTTTCTTTTTTCTTCTCTTTCTTTTTCTTTCTTTTTTCTTCTCTTTCTCCTCTTTTTTTCTTTTTTCTTCTCTTTCATTTTCTTTCTTTTTTCTTCACTTTCTTTTTTTCTATTTTCTTCTCTTTCATTTCTTTCTTTTTTTCTTCTTTTTTCTTCTCTTTCATTTTCTTTCTTTTCTTCCTTTCATTTTTTCTTTCTTCTCTTTTCTTTTTTCTATTTTCTTCTCTTTCTTTTTCTTCCCTTTCATTTTTTTCTTTTTTCTTCTCTTTCTTTTTTTCTATTTTCTTCTATTTCATTTTCTTTCTTTTTTCTTCTCTTTCTTTTTTCTATTTTCTTCTCTTTCATTTTCTTTCTTTTTTCTCTTTCTTTTTTATTCTCTTTCTTTTTTATTTCTGTTTTCTTCTTTCTTTTTTCTTTCATTTTTTTCTCCTTCATTTTCTTTCTTTTTTCTTCTCTTTCTTTCTTTCTTTCTTTCTTTCTTTTTCTTCTCTTTCTTCTCTTTCTATTTGTCGTCATTTCTTTTATTTTTCATTATTTTTTGTATTATTCTATCTTTCTTATAACATAATCTTTCGTTCATTGTATTTTGTTCTTCCGACGTCTTAACACACTCTTTCTCTTTCCTTGTGTCTTTTTGTATTTCATTCTTTCTTTTTGTTGTTCTGCCTTTCTTCTTTTTTTTTCTTTCAATTTCATTCTGTCTTTCTTTATTTGAATCTTTTTTATTTCTTCTTCGTTTTCTTTCATTTTCATTGATTCATTCATTTTTTCTCTTCTTTGAACTCTTTTTCTATTCTTTCTTTCTTTCTTTCTTTTTCTTTCTTTCCTCATTACACTGTCTTTTCATTAATAGTTCCACATTTCTCTCTCTTTTCTTTCTTTCTTTCTTCTTTCTTTCTTTTTCTTTCTTTCTTTTCTCTATTACACTGTTTTCTTAAGTTGTCTCAACATTTTCTCTCTTTCTCTTTCTTTTTTCTTTCTGTTTTCTTTCTTTTCTTTCTCCTATTGATACTTTTCTCTATTTCTCCACATTTCTTCTTTATTTCACTTTCATTCTTGTCTTACTTTTTTATTTGAATCTTTTTTTTATTTCTTCTTCGTTTTCTCTTTTCATTACTTCCATTTTCTTTTTTTAATTTAATATTATACTCCATTTTTCTTTTAATTTATATACTTTTCTATTTCTTTCTTTCCTTCCTTCATTTATTTTTTATAATGATTCTTATTACTTTTTCTTTTTTCATTCATTCATTCATTCTTTCTTTCTTTTTGTTGAACTGTTTCCTTCTATTTTCTCTTTCTTTCTTTCTTTCTTTTTTCTTTCTTTCTTTCTTTCTTTCTTTCTTTCCCTTATTACACTGTCTTTCCTTCATGGTCTCAACATTGTTCTTCTCTTCCTTCCTTCCTTCATTTCTTTTCTTTTCCTCATTACACTTTCTTTCTTCAGTGGTCTCCACATTGTTATCTCTTTCTCCTTCGTTCTTTCTTTCTCTTTCTTTCTTTCTTTCTTTTTCCTATGACACTATCTTTTCTTCTATTTTCTCCACACTTTTCCCCCTTTATTTCTTTCTCCCTTTCTTTCCTTCTATTTGTCTCTCTTTCCATTCTTTCCGTATCCATCTTTGCCTCCATTCTCTCTTTCTCACTTCCGCCTCGACCATCTCCAACCTTTTATTGGACCAATATGTTTACATTAGCCACAGCGACCGTCTTCGCTGATGACTAATCCATCTATGTTATCAGGGGTTTCCAGCCAACTAGTTAACCGGCATGCGCCCGCTTAGCCTCCCCTAGAGTGCGCATGCGTGTAAGTATATGCGTTCGACATTTTGTGAACGTGTAAACAGTTATGCATGAATAATCTAAGAAAAAAAAAACGGATACGGATTTTCATGTTATCAGTTGAAAAAAGTATTTAATGTTGATATGTTTTCGATATTCGGGATTTTACAAGTATATTTTTGTTATTACAAATTTTTTTTGGGTCAAATCGAACTTAACAGACCTAAATTCCAACATCGAAAGTTACCCCGCCGAAACTAAAAATCAGTGTATGTTACCCCGCTGAAAGAAAACAAAATCAGAGAATTAACCGAATTTAATGAAATTTTCAGTGTTGATATATTAATGAATAAAAAGATATAATGCACCAGTTATTTTATTTGAAAATTTTAACATTTTTTCAGGTCAGTTAACTTTGAACCACATATCTTTGTAGCGTAACACATATTCTCAAAGATACGTGGTTCAATGTTAGCTGACCTGAAAAAATGTAAAAGTTTTAAAATTAAATAACTGGTGGATTATATTTGTTATTCATTAATATATAAACACTGAAAATTTCATTAAATTCGGTTAATTCCCTGATTTTTGGTTTGTTTGTTTTCTTCTTTCGGCGGGTGACATACGATGGTGGAATTTAGGTCCGTTAAGTTCGATTTAACCTATTTGTTTTGGAATGGATTGAATTGCAGCTGTTGAACAGAACATATATATTTTAAAAAACGCCAAATGAGTCTTTTTGTTACGTTTTTAAGGGCCATTCTTTGGCCTTATAGCAGAAGTGCTTATCCAGTGGAATTGGATCCTTGATAAAGAGTCCTTCGATAATAAATCATTTTGGTTACTAAAGTGTTCTCAGTTACTGGTAAAGAGTCTCCTTCGATAATGAATCCTTTTGGTTACTAAGTGTTCTCAGTACTGGTAAAGAGTCCTTCATAATGAATTCCTTTGGTTACTCTGGTAAAGAGTCTCAGTTACTGGTTAAAGAGTCTTCGATAATGAATCCTTTTGTTACTCTGGTAAAAGTTCTCAGTTACTGGTAAAGAGTCTTCGATAATGAACCTTTTGGTTACTCTGGTAAAGAGTTCTCAGTTACTGTAAAGAGTCCTTCGATAATGAATCCTTTTGGTTACTCTGGTAAAGTGTTCTCAGTTTACTGGTAAGAGTCCTTCCTCGATAATGAATCCTTTTGGTTACTCTGTAAAGAGTTCTCAGTTACTGGTAAAGAGTCCTTCGATAAGAATCCTTTTGGTTACTCTGGTAAAGAGTTTCTCAGTTCTGGTAAAGAGTCCATCGATAATGAATCCTTTTGGTTACTCTGGTAAAGAGTTCTCAGTTCTTGGTAAAGAGACCTTCGATAATGAATCCTTTTGGTTACTAAAGTGTTCTCAGTTCTTGGTAAAGAGTCTTTCAATAATGAATCATTTGGTTACTCTGGTAATCGTATAAGTCCTTCCTGTGTATTGGTAAAGGTCCAGTAATCCTATGTCAGTTTTCAGTGAGCGCATTTTTAATTATGACCAGTGTGGGGGGAATAAATAGTGTGTCTTACACGCAGTATGTTTAGTGATTGGCTACATGACTCAATCACGTGACCATGGCTAGTCTATAAATCCAGGTGGGTGATTAGAGCACATCTTATATCAGACGAAGTTCAACAAGTTTCAGTTTCAGTTATTGTAATTTTGTTTTGTTTTCACAGAGCTTTAGACTTCCATTTGCATACAAAAAAATACTCCCTCCAATAGAACTTAAATTATGCTATACTAGTACAAAATAAAAAAACACCCTCCGTGCGATGTAAAAATAGATTTTTGAAACATATTGCCTGAGTGGTGGGAGTTAAAAATTCAATGTCAGCGAGTTTGTACCCTAAGTAAGTAAAATCAGCAAATTCATTAAAGGATTAAAAAATGAAACAATTTGAAATGTAAACTTTAAATATGTATTAAAATAAAACAAACTATATATAGATATATAATACCAGTCATGTATTTATTAAAACTTGTTTTAAAAAACAAGGAGGACTGTCTAATGCTGCATGTTCAAATTTTGAGTGTATTTATTCTATGTTATGACGTTTGGGTAATGTGACGTAAGCAGTGACGTAAGCAGTGACGTAATATTTGTTACAGACAAAAACCGGAAGCGAATCTCCATTATTAATAAAGGAAAATGAAGACCATTACTAAATATTTGGTGGTTAGAACTAAACAGGTTGGAGAAGAAGGAGATGATCTCAAAGTAGTTTTGGCTAATGAGAAGAGAGTTCCTTTTCTTTGAATTCTGATTTTTCCTTTTCCTAGGTCGGTTGCCATACCAAGGTTAAAGGGCATAGTAGGACCTACTATCTACACATAGCTTGTTGGAGAATAGTTGGATTCGTTTCCTAAGGGTATCAGCTCTATGTGAAACACAAACAGCCGCGTCCATGCTTTGAACTCGTCTCACCGTGTAAAGTTTTTAAATGCCATCCTTGGCCAGTTGAAAAGAGCTTAAAGAAAGTCCTGTGTTATGGAATCCTTTGGTAAGCGTATAAGCCCCATCCTGCGTATTGGTAAAGGTCCAGTGATTTAATCCTATGTCCGTCGTCCATGAATGTTAACGTAATTATGACCAGTAGGGTCGGTTAAGTATTGTATCAACCTCAGAGTACTGCCAGTGATTGGCCAAGAGATAGATCACATGATTCTGGCCTAGTCTATAAGTAGGAGTGGGTATCCATCACACACATTATATGAGAGAATTCTCAACACACCGTGTCTATTTCCTAAGACGGTAACCATTACAAATACACGCCTCCACAAACAACAATACAAGAAAAACCAACGAGCGAGCTACTTAAGCAACAACTAGTACTGTAAGCAAACCGAGTCCTTTGTCCATCAAAATAACTTGATTCGGCATTAAATGACCCGAAAAGGGTTGATATGCCGTAAAACAAAACAACCAACCAACCAACCAACCGAAGTTAAGCAGTGTCGGTAGTGGCGGTTACTGACAGACACCGAACCTGCATTATAATAAGATAATAATCCTAAAAAACAATTATTATTTCAAGTAACTATTTTTAATACAAATAATTTACTCACAGTAAAATGGTTTCAAATATAACATTAATAAACCTCTCCAATAATAATAATAATAATAATAATAATAATAATAATAATAATGCCGTTAAAGTAGCCGTGCTCTAAATATTCGACAATATTGTGTCATAAATTAAGGCGGGAAATGTTTGGTAAACAATTCGCTGAGTTTCACTGATTTCGTGATGTGCTCATCACGCGCCAAAATCGAAAGGATCAGGCACACAGCAAAAAACAGTTGGAGATCAGGCCGGAAACATCTATCTATCTATCTATCTATCTATCTTCTTAGTCTGTTCATATCTATCTATCTATCTATCTATCTATCTTTAATTTGTTCATATCTCTATCTATCTATCTAACTATCTATATCTATCATATCATATCTATCTATCTATCTAAGTCTGTTCATATCTATCTATCTATGTATCTATCTATCTATCTATCTATCCTATCATAGTCCGTTCATATCTATCTATCTATCTATCTAACTATCAATCTTAGTCTGTTCATTATTTTATTCATCCATCTATCTTAGTCCTTTCATATCTATCTATCTATCTATCTATCTATCTATCTATCTATGCTAATATCTATGTATCTATTGAGTGTTCATATCTACTATCTATATATCTATCTATCTATCTATCTATCTATCTTAGTCTGTTCACATCTATCTATCTCAGTCTGTTCACATCTATCTATCTCAGTCTTTTCATATCTATCTATCTATCTATCTATCTATCTATCTTAGTCCGTTCATATCTATCTATCTATCTATCTATCTATTCCTTTTTATCTATCATCTGTTCATATTATTCATCTATCTATCTTATCATTCATATATTCTATCTACCTTATTTATCTATCTATATATCTATCTATCTCTGCTCATCTCTAAGTATATCTGAGTGTTCATATCTATCTATCTATCTATCTATCTATCTATCTATCTATCTATCTATCATATCTATCTTAGCTGTTCACATCTATCTATCTATTCTGTTCATATCTATCTATCTCTATCTATCTATCTCATCTTATCTATTATCTATCTATCTATCTATCATAGTTCCGTTCATATATCTATCTATCTATCTATCTATCTATCTATCTATCTATCTATCTAGTCTGTTCATATTTATTCATCTATCTATCTTAGTCCTTTCATATCTATCTATCTATCTATCTATCTCTGCTCATATCTATGTATCTATCTGAGTGTTCATATCTATCTATCTATCTATATCTATCTATCTATCTATCTCTGCTCATATCTATGTATCTATCTGAGTGTTCATATCTATCTATACTATCTATCTATCTATCTCTGCTCATATCTATGTATCTATCTGAGTGTTCATATCTATCTATCTATCTATCTATCTATCTATCTATCTATCTTAGGTCTCTAAGGCAGTCCAATGTTGTTTTCATGTTCGTCCGGACAAAGCCTTCGACGACCCTGGTGATGGAAGAGATCTTGTCTTGCCTTGGACAACATTGGCGACATTGGAGAGAGGTGATTGACTTGTTGCACGCATGACCGGCACCGGCACCGACACTAACAGATAACATCATATACTAATATATTATAGATTTATAATTGTGACATATCTCAAAAGCCTGTCGCGTCACAAGTAATTCTGCGCACAGATTCGGGATCAGAATGCTTGATTTTGTCTCGGACAGCATCATTCTTTCTGGCTATCAGACCAAAAAGAATTTTTTTGTTTACTCCAGTCTAATGAGAGATGGACTAATGGGCATACATATATATATATATATATATATATATATATATATATATATATATATATATATATGAGACGTTAGAAAAACATTACTGAATACCGAAAGAAAAGAAATGTAAACAGAAGAGTATTATGAGGAAAGAGTAGAAAAAAAAACAAAAAACAAAGAGGGAAAAAGTTGCAGAAATAAAAAGAGAGAGAGAGAGAGAGAGAGAGAGAGAAAAGAAACGTTTAAAACATATAAAAAAAACCCAAAAACAATGAAATAAAAATAAAACAATTAAAACGATATCAAAAAATGCAAAAAACCCCAAAAGTACGGAAGACATTAATAGCATAAATAACACTCATTATTTTTATGCCAAGATACGCAATACGGAAATGTAGCAGAAGTAGCTATGAAAATGGCAGTCTCTTCTTTGTTTCCTTTCTTCAGTGAATCCCTGCGCCAAGCAACATGGCCGTCATTCAGTTATGACGATTGAGAAGTCAGTAATGAACGTTTAGTCGCAAGGGACGTGTCTGTTTAAGGAAGGGTGATTTTTTTTTTGTCATGACGAAAATGGCGTTGTTCTCTTCTCGACGTCCTTTTCATACCTCGTTATCTTTAGCACACAAACCAATTATTATTATTATTATTATTATTATTATTATTATTATTATTATTATTTTAATTCATTGGTTTCGTTTTTTCTCCTCTTTTTTTTTTCGCCAACCAAAAACTGGGGACGTTTCTTGAGATAGGCTTGTTCGGTTTTCAAGGAGGTTTTGTGACGATAGATTTCAAAGTCGCAAAAGCAATTTTGTATTTTTCTGTCATTTCGTGAAATTCATATCTCTGTTGCTCAAAAAAAAATTTTTTTAATGGTGAACCGTAAAAAATAAAAATAAATGAAGAACGATGAGAGATTCGTTTAGGGACTGTTTTAATAATCAAATTAGTATCTGCATTCATTTTGGGGCCCTGGGGATTTTAGAAGTACAAACTGTAACTGATAACAGATTGTTCGTAAACAAAGTATGTTATTCACTCTAAAAAAACAAACTTATTTCGTGACAACATAAGTGATTGTGGCTATTTGCTAAAGATTTTCATATACACACCACACACACACACACACACACACACACACACACACACATTATATATATTATATATATATATTTATATATATATATATTACAAATTGTGAATAAATGAAAATATTTGAATTTGTTATAATATATATATATATATATATATATATATATATATATATATGTATGTATTTATATATAAAGGGTGGCTTACCGGTGAATATGGGCACGATCGTTGGAGGTGCAAAATTTAGGGGTTAAGTCAGCGATATAACAAATACAAGTGCTCAATACAAAGTAGAGCAAATTTATTAAAGAAATGGATACAATAGAAACCTACCTCGAGTTTCACCATTAGGATCTTCAGGGTTAAATCCACTGAATTAATCAGTACCTCGATTAATTCAGTGGATTTAACCCTGAAGATTGTATCCATTTCTTTAATAATAATAATGATAATAATAATAATAATGATAATGATATATATATATATATATATATATATATATATATATATATATATATATATATATAACACAACAAATATTTTCATTTATTCACAATTCGTAAAAAACAAAAACAAAACATATTTTATATCTAGCTGAAATAAACTCTATAGGACATAATGATAATAAACTAGCAAGATCTGTAAGGACCGGATTAGCTCAGTCGGTAGAGCGTTCGACTAGAAATCACAAGGTTTCTAGCGTTTGAGTAGCACAGTGATCTGTGTAGTAAAGTAAGGAGCTGTTGGTAAGTGAGGTGCCCCACCTCAGATGTAAAAACAATCTCCTTGGTCTAGCACTAGGGAAAAGGGGATAGACTCCCTTGCCAACGACTTTACTTACTTTAGCAGGATCTGTGGATATACCACAGTATGATGATTTAATTATAACAACATTTGATATGTTTACTCAAGAGCTATTGTAAAATAGATCAATATGCAAAAAATATAATAATCTTGTAAGTAAGACTAGAAGAACATCGTAAAGCAGTGGTCCGAGGAGAAATAGAAAAGTCGGGTATGGCTGACCATATAGGAATGAAAAGGGAAACCATCTGCCATTATGGGATGAAGTTAGAATTAAGATAGAGAAGAACATTGGAAGAGAAGACGCCTCAAGGAATCAGCACATATGATAGGCTGTAGTGGGTTGTTAAGTAGACCTAGCATAGAAATCAAATACAATATGGGAACCCATAATTAAGAAGGCCAGATCAGATTGAGAAAAAAAAAAAAAAAAAAAAACACAATATGAGTCTAGGTAAAAAATCATACATAAGTAAAATAGGTAGATATTCTAGCCAAATCAAGATATTAGGTTTATAAGTTCCAATTCACACTCAATTGTCCAATTGGACACATGGCCGAGTGGATTAGGCAGTTAGGTTAAAACAGTTCTAAGTAACAGTTATCTCTGCTAACCGAGTTCAACCCTGAGTGAAAGCAGTTAAAAAATAATTAATTAACAACAACAGCTATGGTTAGCGGAATGAGAACAGGATACCCCCGTGGAATAAATAAAGGGGTTAGGTTTCAAAGTTCCGAGATGGCTCCCGATTACAAGAAAGTTCTCGAGTTCGAAAAGAAGGTTCCCGAGTCCGACAAGAAATACCTGAAGAAGGCCGGAGGGTATATCGGCCGAAACGCTGTACAAATAACAATGAAGATGGGGGCAATATCTCTTCAATATGTTTGATTGAAACAAATTAGCGTTATAGCTTTCGTGCGCTCACCCCTCTCTATCTATTCTCATTCTTTCTTATTATATTTTTTCTGTGTAGTATGTCCTTTTACTTCACTTTCTTTCTTTATAATAAAAACGGAATGGTCCATTATTTAGCTGATGTGACGACACTTATAAGAAATAAGATTTCGGCGGATAAGCAACACAAGGATTTAGATTTTTGTGTTTCATCTTGGACGGTCTGATTTTTAACCAGAGGGTGTTGCAAGATGATAACGGTCAGAAGATTAGGGAACAATCATATTGATATACAGATTAATCTGCAAATCAAGCTTCTTAACCACTAAGCTTCTTATGTATTTGTTAAGCATCTATTAGTCTGGTCCAAACCATCCATAGTTTTTCAACTCTCTGGCAAGATCCAAGTATTTGTTTATCTTTTTGTTTTCTTTCACCTTCACTCTGTGATCGGCCAGGACGGAAAACTCCAACTGGACACATAGCGTAGTGGATAAAGGAGTTAGGTTAAGGCAGTTCTAAGTGACAGTTATCTCTAGACTGAATTGTAAACATTAGTTAGAGGCCGGGTCGCCAAAACGAGATTTTCACAGGGCCACGGGGAATTCGGGATTGTTGAAATAAGAAAATTACCACTAGAAAAAATAGACTTTGTCGCCAAGAATAATTCTATAAAGAACTAAGTGCACATAAAACAAAAAGGCCAGACAAAGCTCCTCATTGTGTCTTTTCTCTCCGACCTAGTGTGCAAACGTACTCATTCATTATATTGAATAAAACCCGTTGTTATTGTTAACGGTGTGTTACATCCTTATTAGAGTTGCAGCAATCAACAGATAGCTCAAATTAAATAAACTATTTAGTGAAAAATAATCCTGAAAAAAAAAACCGTTTCAATCATTTTTTTTTCAAAAACTTCAGTTTATTTATTGAATAATCCTCTTAGATAGTTATTTACTAAGCGTAACTTAGATGCAGGCACAATGTCAGAAATATGATAGCTCCCAGTGAGAATCGAACCCACTAACAACGGTTTGCTAATCTAGCTTGCTACCATTACACTACTGAGGTGCCCGATCTTATCTCTCTCTAGAGATGTGATTATAACTTGTGCTGGTTTACACATAACTTGCGACATAATTCACGGAACTGAATTACAAATAATGGGTAAGATAGCTAGAATCACCCTATAACCGAAGCAAAACTGGGTACCACACCAAAAGAATAGATACATATAATAATATAATAATTTACCGTATATATACTACTATATATATATAGTATATATATAGTTGTCGCTGATATGTTTGAAGATGAAGGCTTTGATAATTAGTATTGGGATATGTGGACTTTGTCCTCATATGATCAGATAACAATGAAGGGAGGAGGACAATAGTCCGATTTAATACAAATAATATATATATATATATATAGCTTATGATATTAATATATATAGTCGATAATAAAGTGCTATATCTAAAGTAAATAGTGCTCAACTATATTGAATAGAGAATGCATATCTAAGTTAGTGTAGCATGCCACTGAAGTTAGGGTAGCTTAGATTACCGGACAAATTCTCACCGATTACGCGACCTTTCAAACCAATATACCATAAACTGCACTACACTACACAGAAGCACACACACACAATTATATATAGTTCATATATATAATCATATATGTTGTATGTGTGTTGTCTATGGTCTGTGGTTGTGGTGCGTATGTGTTGATGGATACTATTTGATGCATTTAAGATATTTATGGCAACACAGACTCGTCGCTCAACATGGACATTTGATAAGGTTTATTAATGCTCTCTCTCTCTCTCTTCCACCCTCTCGTCTCTCCACTCCACTCTCTCTCTCCCTCTCTCCGATTCTCTCTCTCTTACACTATCTTTTCTCTCGTCTCACTCTCTCCTCGTCTCTTTCTCTCTCATTTCTCCTCTCACTCTCCCCCTCTCCTCTCTCTCTCTCTCCCCTCACTCTCGTCGTCCGTCTCTCTTCCTCTCAGCCACTCTCCGCTCTCTCTCTATTCTCTCTCGCACCAATTATGATCTCTCGTACCCTCGTCTCCCCATCTCTCTCTCTCTCTCTTTCGCGCTGCACTCTTCTCACATCCCTCTCTCTTCTCTCACTCTCTCCCTCCTCTCTCATATCTCTCTCACCATTTCTCTCTCTCCCTCTCCCCCGTCATCTCTCTCTCTCTCACAGGCCGATTGTCACTCCTCTCTCTCCATATCTCTTCCTGAGATTAGTGGCATTGAGTTTTTAGTCAGATGAATCAATCCCTCATCGTCTTCATCTTCTTACTCTTTCCCCCTTCTCTCTCCCCTCTCATCTCTCTCTCCCCCGCCGCCTCTCTAGTTACATGTGGTACCATAACGTAATTCGAACAATACGTTCCCATCTTCTGATTCATTTTTTCTTATTAGTGGAAAGGCATAAAAATATCTTAACCAATAAAAACAGAGAACAAAATAAAAAACAAAATAAACAAAAATAAATAAATAAAAAAAGAACTAACGATTTGGCACACATTTGTAATTCGATTCTACACATACAGATTGCGTGCTGGATGCTGTTGGTGCGAGGCCCGGATTTTAGTGGTACTTGTTGCACTGCTACTGGACGTGACTGTAGAGCTCTAGTATTATCTTTCGAGTGACATGTAGCAATGGACTTAGCGACGCTTACAACGTCGTTTATGATTTTAATTCATGTCGTTTATTTTGGGCGATTCTCCTCCCACCCGCCCCAGGGCCTTCGCCGATATGTGTAAGAGGCCGCCGGGCCGGTTCACCGTTGCCGACCCGCTCCTCTCTTGGTTTCAAACTTGTCTGGGCGATCACCTAAATTTAAAAGTAAGTTCAACGGGACTGCGTCTAAGGCTGACGTCAGGATAGTGTGGAAGTCTCTCCGTTTCAGGCTCTCCTTCGTCTGATATCAGATTTGCCTTTCGGCATAAATCAAGTGCAAATTGTTCCTCCATATATTCGGGGTGGCCAACACTACTCGGAAGGCATGAGAGGTAGGCGAGCAAAATGTAGCTTTACTAAAACTGAAGAAGAAGAAGAGAAGAAGAAGAAGAGAAGAAAGAAGATAAAAAGTGAACAATAATAATAAAAGAAGAAAGAAGAAAGAAGAAGAGAAGAAGAAGAAGAAGACGGAAGGAGCAAGAAGAAGAAAAGAAGAGAAGAAGAAGAAAAGAAGAGAAGAAGAGAGGAAGAAGAAAACTGGAAAAGGAGGCAGAAGAAAAGAAGAATAGAAGAGAAAGAAGAAGAAGAAGATAGGGGGAAGGGAAGAAAATGAAGAAGAGATAGGAAGGAAGAAAGAAGAAGACGAGGAGGAGAGAAAGAAGAAGAAGAAGACGGAAGAGAAAAGGAGACATAGAAGAAAGAAGGAGTGTAATGAGGAAAGAAGAAATGAGGAGGAAGAAGGAGGAGGAAAGAACAGATGTGAGGAAGAAGAAGACGTGTTAAAGGAAAGAAAGAAAGAAAGAAGAAGAAGAAGAAGAGAAGAAGAAGAAGAAGAAGACTGGGAAAGAAGAGAAGAAGAAGAAAAGAAGAAGAAGAAGAAAGAAGACTGGGAAAGAAGAAAGAAGAAGAAGAAGAAGAAGAAGAAGAAAAGGAAGAAGAAGAGAAGAGAAGCTGGGAAAGAAGAAGAAGAAGAAGAAAGAAAGAAGAAGACTGGGAAAGAAAAGAAGAAGAAGAAGAGAAGGGGAGGAGGAGGAAGGTAGGGGAGTGAGAACGAGAAGGAAAAGAAGAAGAAGAAGAAGAAGAATGCCACGACGGAAGATACCACACATCCACACACAGTATATATAACACCTCATGTGTTAAGGCTAATTAGCTGACCATTTTACTAGAGTCGATTCTAATACTGGGCTCCCACTTCCTGCTTTGGTTGTATTATCTAAGCTAACTTATAATGAATCTGTCTTTATATTTTTCTATGCTATGCTCGAACGACACACACAGTTATCTCACTACAATCCTCTCCAGCATAATGAATAGTATTACATGATATAGTTGTAGAAGCTATGTTATAGCTATATATAAATATATCTTAATGTATATGTATATATATATATTAACACCACACGATGCACCGTGTTCGACCGCTTTACGTTCTCATCAGCGTGGCTAGACACATAAACTAACTGCCGACAGAGCGTAACCCCCGACTGACTTACGCTGTTCCGACGTTAACCTATAGGCCATTGTCAGCGCCGTTTAAGGAGATCGGTATTTTAACTGTTTGAAACCATACATCGTGTATATACTTTACGATATCACCGAGGAGATCAATAGGTGTGGGGCTCGTGGGTTAGGTTTGACTTGATGGTTGTTTGGAAGATTTTTTTCGCTAACTCTAATTCCATATCCATTCCCGAACTTATTTAATTTCTATTTGACTTTAATCGTTTCCGGGTGTAAATACTTGAAAAGCGACCGGACGAAAGGNGCCTAGGTTATTACCAATAAAACAACTTTTTCCACCCTATTCCTCCTTTTTGTCTCCCATTCATTATCATTGTGTAGATCGCTATACATTATAGCCCTAAATATATGATATAAAATTTGCCTGTACCAATATATATATATACATATATAGGGAGTCTCTTTTCGCTAGCGCTAGACTAGGGAGATTGTTTTGTTTTTTGCTGAGGTGGAGCGCCACACCTACCGTCAGTTCACCACTTTAACACAGAGATCAGATTATTCAATCTGTGCTTTGCATACGCTGAGTTAGCGGAGACAACCTTGCGATTCCAAGGCGGGTGCTCTGTCGACTGAGCTAAAAACTGTATTCAAACGATTGTGTCTTCTTTTTCGCTTTCAAAAACAGTTGAAACTATCAGTAACAGAATGAGCCAAAGACGTTGAGAATAAAATTGTTTTAAACATGCTTTGTTAAACATTACTGACAATTCTTTTCGGACGAGTTTTTGTTCGATCCTTTTTAACTGTCTGGCCACCGTTTTAATTGGTGTTGGAATTGGTGTAGCAATCCACCAAAGGTTCTTTCACGAGCGCTTTCTGCACGTTTTTGTGCCATCATCAGCTGTGAAACTGGTGGAATGTTTCCGTTGTTTCGCTTTTAAAACGAGCAGTAGCAGTAGGAATTAGTAGGAGGAGGGGTCACAAGTTCCGTTTAAACGAACAGTGGCAGTAAAGATTTGTAGGAGGTGGGGCTCACAAGTTTGAAAGAATGTAAGGGGAATGGTGGAAGGAGGATTGGCGGGAAATTATAGGCATTTCAGGACATGTTGACTAGATTCAAAGTTTATCTTGTTTCAAGTGGGTTTGTTTTGTTTGATATATAAGGCTTCGAATATTTGAAGTTTCTGTTTGTTTTTTTCTTTGTGCGGTATAATTAATAAAATTGTTCTAGTTATTTCCAAATGCTCTGTTACTCGGTATACGAGTACTTTTATTTATCCAACGTTTTTAAACAATTGTTGTTTTGTTTTTGTTTTTGTTTTTTGTTTTGTTTTTTTTTTCGTTATCTATCTATCTATATCTATCTATACGTATTAATGTATGAGCAGTAGCTTACCGGTGGGTGTGAGTACGATCGTTAGAAGCTCACAGTATCCAGGGGTTAAGACTGAGAAAAAACAAATACAAAGTGCTCAATAAAATGTAGAGCAAAAATTTATTTATATAATGGATAGAAGTAACCTACTCGAGTTTCATGTAACCCTGAAGAATCAATCGTTGAAACTCGAGTAGGTTACTTCTATCCATTATATAAATAAATATATCTATCTATACATATATAAAGGGCAGTTCTATGTATATGTATGTCCGGAGGAAACTTCGAAAATAAAACAATTAATGACAAAGTAAAATATATATATATATATATATATATATATATATATATATATTAAATATCACAAGGGCTTGGTTTTGAGCAAAAGTAAGGAAGATTTGATTTATATTTTAGAAGACAGTTTTTGGTGTAATTACGATAAGATAATATTAGAAAGGTGTTGCGGACATTGTTAAGGCGTTCCTAGCTAAATTTTACATAATACAAAAAATAAAGAAATTAAAGAATTATTTTCAATTTAAATACGGTTGCTTTATTTTTATGCATTAAATAAATTTGAATTAAAATTAAAGAATTATTTTCAATTTAAATACTGTATTTATTTAATTTTTTGTGTGTGTTTTTTTGTTGTTGTTTCTTTTTAATATCGGTTTAACAAATCGACTCATTTATATCTTTTGTTTTTAAATATAGTTAATTTTTGAATTAAAATTTCTTACTATATCGTTATATGTTACGTCATTTCTTCTACCCTGAGGAAAACAAAAAATTGCCCCCCTCCACACTCACGATCAGGCCGGATTATAACAGAAGGTTTTTTTAATGGGGATTTTTATGGGACATCCTGCGAGGATAGAACTTGCTAATTCAGTAGTAATTAATCTACAAGACTAATTTGCTAACATTACACCACATTTCACCACCCCCTCTATCCGGGCTTTGAATTAATAATGTTATTTTTTTTTAAGATTATTTATCGTTTTACATTAATTTGTTTACTTTTTTTTTTCTTTTTTTTTATTTGAAATATTCATTTGAAATTTAGCAAATCGCGTCATTTATATTTTATTTAAAAATATAGTTAGTCATTGAATTAAAATGTCTTACTATATCATTATGTAATGTTATTCCCTCTACTCTGACAAAAAAATAATTCCCTGACCTCCCACCAGGCCGGATTAAATTAAGATCTTTTTTACGTGGTGATTTTATGGGTCATACTGCGAGTAATAGATCTGAAAATGATTATTAAACTATGTTTTTTTTTTCTCCTCTACGCGGGCTTCGCTGGGTTGCCCTGCTAGTACATATATAAAGGGTAATTGGTGTGTATGTATGTATGTATGTATGTATGTCCCTATGAAACTACGAAAATAAAACAATTAACGACAAAATAGATATATATATATATATACATTAAATATCACCAGTCCTTGGTTTTAGTGCAAAAATTCTGAAAGAGTTGATTTATATTTGACGATATTTAAAATATACATAGAAATAGCATTGAAATTCTACTTAAAAATGTCCAGCATTTGTAAATCTCAAAAGTAAATAAATTAATACACCAGGGTTTTTTAGCGAGCCCCCCCCCCCTTCTACACAGTTGACGCTAGGTAGCCGCTTCTAGTTATAAAAGATAGGTAGAGGTTGCGATAGGTAATTTTTCGTCAAATTACGCGAAAATCAAAATAATTTACTGCATCCGATATATTTACCAAAATTACATGAAAATATCTTGCAATATCGTAGACTAGAAGCGACTACTCGGCGTTGTCTGTGTGGAAGGAGGACAAAAAAGTTAATCTCACAGATCTATTGATTGTTTTGGTCTTCCATAATTGATTTGTTTATGATTCAATCATGGACGCCACCAATGACTTTCTCTTCTCTTACTATTTATATTCTAATTTTTAAATATCTCCACAAATATGAATAAAATCTCCATTACTTTTGCACAAAAATCAATTTCTGGTGATAGTGAATGTGTGTATATATTTATTTCATCATTAATTGTTTTATTTCTCTACTTTCATCCGGACATGTATACACACCAACTGTTCTTTATATATATATATATATATATATATATATATATATATATATATATATATATATATTTAAGTGGCTTGCCAAGTAATTTGGTATTAGGATTAGGATGATTCTATGCTGGTCCTTTCTTCCAACGGTAATATGTTTCAGAGTTCAGGTCAAATTTGAGAGCTCGATATTTATTTATATATATATATATATATATATATATATATATATATATATATATATATATATAAACAGAGTTATATAATTAGTAAAGAAAAAAGCTTAAGAATCGGCGATTTTTCGGTTATGATACCATTTTCACTCACAGGTATTATACATATATATATATATATATATATATATATAATATATGTGTGTGTGTGTGTGTGTGTGTGTGTGTAGAATTAAACAAAAGGCAGGTCTCCTGTTTACCGATTTTATTGGTGACCTTTTCAAGCTTTCTGGCTAACTTTTTAACATTTGGATAAAATCTGTAGATTAGTCCACCGAAGTTCGTATCCCGAGTACTTTTAGCACTTTGAAGTGCCATCATCAGGGGTGTTTCAAATTAGCATATTAAGGGGTGTGGAGGCTGGAAGGAGGAGAATTGATACGAACTTCGGTAGACTAATCTACGGATTCCATCCAAATGTAAAAAAAAGTTGTCCAGAAAGCTCGAAAATTGTATTCTATTTATTACTATTTTAAATATGAAATAATAATAATAATAATAATAATAATAATAATAATAATAATAATAATAATAATAATAATAATAATTCCCATCGAGATTATTCTCCAGGCACTTTGTTAGGTTCCAAGTGGTGCAACCGTACAACTACGGCTTGGAAGAACTATAACTTTAACTTATCAGTGAGATCGGATTGGTTCTTGAAACATTGATATTTTAACAAACTTTGAAGCATTTACCTGTTTAAAACGATTGTGAACTAAATTTAATTGTTTACAAATTATTAGTAATAGATAGGAATACTTGAAGTGATATAACTGTTTAGAAATTATTAGTTTTAGAGAGAAATACTTTTATCTTTCAAAGTATTAAGGTTCCATTTATTGGTTAAATTTCATATTAAATGTCAGGTGGTGGCAACATGTTTCAAACAGGACCATCCTGAAGAGAACTGGACTCCCTGGCATGCACGAAATACTTGTCCAATGCAACCGGAGATGGGCTGGTCACTTAAACAGACTTGGGGATGACAGACTACCAAAGTAGATTCTGTACTCTCGTCTGAGAGAGGGATCACGTGGAATCGGTAGACCAAAGCTCAGGTACAAAGACAACATCAAAAGAAACCTGAAGGACTTTAACACCCCCATAGGTAGTTGGCAAGACGCAACCAGAGACCGATTAAATTGGAGGAAAAGGATTCGCGTGGTGTCATCATTGGATACGATGGACAAGTAGTATTGGTTAAATCAAACTATTTGAACTGAATTATTAGTGGGGACTATGAATACGGGAAACCATAACTGTGCACAAACAAACTATTATTATTATCATTATTATTATTATTATTATTATTATTAGTTTTTCTCACCAGCATTAGCTGATGGCATTTCCCTGGAGTCTGAGTGACAACTCGTCTCCTCAAATCTCCAGGGCTTTTCTGAGTATTCCGGCAGATTGCAGCAGTGCTGTATTCTGGATGGTCTCAATTCTTTCCAGATTTTCCAATCTTTTTTCCAAGCTTTTTGGGACCGTTCCAAGTGCATTAACTACAATTGGTATCACTTTGACTTTCATATTCCACAGCCTTTTCAGTTCTCTATTACTAATAATTCGTAAACAATTAAATTTAGTTCACAATCATTTTAAACAGGTAATTATTATTATTATTATTATTATTATTATTATTATTATTATTATTATTATTATTATTATTATTATTAAATAAAATTATAATTGTTAGATAGGAAGACTTGAAACCATTTAACTGCATGCAAATTATTTGTATTAAGAATAGTTACTTGAAGATATAATTGTTTACTAAGGATCATTATCATTATTATTAGTTACTTAAAACCATGTAATTATTGGTTTTAGATAGGAATACTTTATATTATACTAGAAGTGGCTACCCGGCGTCGCCTGGGCAGAGGGGGGGATTTTTTAAAGTTAGTCTCGTAGATCCATTATTACTTATCACAAGTTAGATCCTCACTGGATGCCCCATAAAAATCCCCACGTAAATATATAACAATATAGTAAGAAATTTTAATTCAATAATTTACAATTTAAAAAAATTCAATATAAATGAGGCGATTAATTCAATCAATCAACATCATATTTAAATTACCTTCTGTTACTATACAAAGTTTAATTTTTAAATATCTTCCTAAATATAAGTAAAATCTTCTTTATTTTTGTACAAAAAACAAGCTCTGGTGATAGTGAATGTGTATACATATTTATATTGTTGTTAATTGTTTTATTTTCGTAGGACATACATATTCACAATACATCTAGATAATTAATATTCTGCTTAAGTAATAGGTACCAAGTACTTTTAAAAATATCCCAATCTTTCCTTAAGGGACCTGATTTTTTTCGTCAGTACCCAAACTTTGACCCCACCCCGGGTAGGAATAGTTTGTAAGGACTGCTAACCACAACTCACTAGCGATTTGCAATTCTTAAAATCAGTTTTTGATGGCCTTGCTTTTACCTCAGTGTTACATAATTCATAGGTAGCTTTTGAACATCGATTGCTGGAACCGTGAGGAGGAGGCAGCTATCTCAGTCACCATTTTTTGAAGTTGTTCCTAAGATTATGCAAGACTAAAACTAATCGATACAATCATTTTTAATCGTATATTTGTATCATTTAATTTTTTTTTACTGTTGACCTCATGTTGCATAGCCTCTTTACCGGTACTAAATATCTATATGTTATATACTTCTCTTACTTCTAATTCCGGTCGTCTACTCTTCTGGCCGGCTTTGGTTCTTCTATCGTCTATCTTCTATTTTAGTCTGGTATGTCTTCTAAGGTCTCGTCTGGTCTTCTATTGAGGATTCCGGGTCTGGTTTCTGTTGGGGATCTCTTGTTATCAGAAGCCTTGTGTCATTGTTAGCTTTTAGTAATAACAACAAGACTTCGATTTACGATGATGTTACTTTATTCGTAGAACCCCAGACCAGACAATCACGCAGTGAGACTCACATCTTGCTAGCTTCGCTTCTAAGTTCTAACTGACTGAGTTGCTTACCCCTTAAACCGGAAGGGGGACTTCTGGTTCTCACGTTCCATCCCCAGAACGCAAGGTGAGATCGAGGTCAAGCGCCGTCACTCACCCTCAAGGCCATCAGCTGCACTAATATGATTTCTACACTATTGTCATAATCATTAGGTAATCTAATGATTATGTAACACTCAACTTTGTTGTTATATACACAACATGTGCAAACAAATTATTATAGACAAATAAAAAACAAAGTCCAATTCAAAAAATAAATGCAGTGGAATATCAAAATAATGTTCTGATTATTGTCAAACATTTATAAATGAATCAAATTTCGACTTTAAATAACCCATAATGTGTTGATATGCCGTTAAGCAAATAAACAATCAGACGACGACCCTAATAACATCTTTAAATAAAAGAAATACTTAAAATAAATGTGTGGCTTTAAAAGGATTTGTTAGAACTCAACCCGAAAGATGACCAACCAAAACTTCTGGCGGAATCACGTATCAAAGAAATAAAAGATTATTGCGTTCCAAATTAATGGTAACATTTACAGTTCAACGCGCGCGAAAATGGAAGAAGCTGATGATGATTGAAACACTCACATTTATTATTATTATTATTATTATTATTATTATTTATATTTATTTATTTATTTATTTGTTTGTTTATTTTTTGTTTGTTTTGTTTATTTTTATTTCTTTTTGACAGATCACGTGACTGTTTTATTTCAGGAATTTGAACTTCTGATTGTTTTTTTTCTTTCTTTTTTTCTTTTTTTTAATTCACCTGCAAATAATCCTTTTCACGATCGCCACCACAGTTACAAGAATCATTATGGACAGTGCCAAAACTCTGCGACAAATGATAATTGCTACTCTTTCTTCGACATTATTATTGTTGTTGTTGTTGTTGTTGTTTTATTTTTAATTCCATTTCTTATCGTCTGCTTCTCTCAATTTGCATTTTTCGCCCTCTTATTCCGAGGCAAATCCCAAAAATTCGATGGCAACAATGCATTCGCTTGGAATGCAGGAATTCATTCCTTCTTTTTCGAGTGTTTCAAGACAATCCAAGAATCGAAAGAAGGAATGGTAAGTGGGTGGGTAGGTGTTATGGTGAAGAAGAAGAAGAAGAAGAAGAAGAAGAAGAAGAAGAAGAAGAAGAAGAAGAAGAAGAAGAAGAAGAAGAAGAAGAAGAAGAAGAATGAAGACGAAGGAAAAAAGTAGAGAAAAAGGAATAAAAATTTTGAGGAAGAAGAAAAAAATGAAGAAGGAAAATAGAAGTAGGGTTAAATGAAGAAAAGACGATGAAAAATTGCATGAATAAGACAAAGAAGAATGAAAACAATGTAAATTCAAAGGAAGAAAATATCGATGAAAGGAAAAGATAAAAGAACGAAGAAGAAGAAGAAGAAGAAGAAGAAGAAGAAGAAGAAGAAGAAGAAGAAGAAGAAGAAGAAGAGAGAAGAAGATATAGTGAAAGGAGGAAAGAAAGAAAGAAAGAAAGAAAGAAAGAAAGAAAGAAAGAAAGAAAGAGAAGTAGAGGAATTGGATAATGAAATGAGACAAAGACAAGCAATATTGAATGAGAAAAAGAAAAAAGAAGAAAAATCGGAAGAAGAAAATAATTTAACAATAAATAAAAAGGAGGTGAATAATTATTGTCTTCAGAATGAAAAAGAATATCTGAAAGTTAGGAAGGAGAGGCTATAAACTTGAAGGTTCCAATTCATGAAAAATACAGAGAAGAAAGAAAGAAAGAAAGAAAGAAAGAGTTCCAATCTGACACGTTCAAGTTTAGTGACTCGTATAAAAGAAAGTGAGGAATGATTTTTTCGTGAAACACTTGATCGAAACAGGAACTAAACAGGATGGAATGAGCATCACGCTAGTTGTGAAGATTTCCAATTCTCAAATTCAAAACGTGTGAAATGAAATTAAATTGGATAATTGCAAGAATAAATTGAGAAGATAAAAAAAAATATTCCATTCCTACAGCGACTCTAACTATTTTATTTCTAAACTTTTATTTTTAAAGGACAAAATTGGTTGGTTTATTTATCATTGAAAAACATTTCCTCTCATCATATTTTTTTTCTGAAGCAGGATAAAAAAAACGCAAGGATTGCGAAAACATGTCTACAATTGCATGTATGCGCATGCGTCAATGAATCTTGATTGTGTGCGCATGCGTGCAACGACTTCTGCGTTTATGACTTTATACGTGGTTTTCTTTCGTTTTCTGTTGTTGTTTTTTTTATTTTAATCTGAGAAGTGTTTTTATGTATTACTTTTTTTGACGTTATTATTTGTAAAAAAAGAAAAAAGAAAGAAAAAAGTGTCGATTTTAACGCACCTACACTACAGGTTATTACCGCCTCTTCAATAAATATTGCCTGCTAAATCGCAGGATTCTATATTGAACGCTTATCAATGATGCTCCAGAGCCATTTAACAAATGATACCAAAAGCTGATTGCCCGTTTTTTGCGCACTAAGCCTCACTCTCTTCCTCCCAATACTCTCTTAAAACATCCCCCATCTGAATCATTTTGTTCTTCCATCATTACTTTCCCTTCCATTATAATTTCGTGTTTCGACATAATATATGTTGTTTGTCTTCTTTTACAAATGACGTTAATTTAAGTGAAGAGTAGTTTCCTTCCCCCTCCCTTTATTCTTTCTTTCTTTTCTTTTTTTTCTTTTTTATTTGTTCCTTTCTTTCTTCTTCTATAATTCATTCTTTCTTAATTTTTCCTTTCTTGATTTCTTTCCTTTCACTCGTTATTTGTTTAAGTAATTCTTTCACTGTTTTTTTTTTTTTCTTTTTTGCTAATATTTCACTTTCTTGCTCTTCTTCTTCTTCTTTTCTTCTCTTCTTCTTTCTTTCTTTCTTTCTTCTTCTTCTTCTTCTTCTCTTCTTCTTCTTCTTCTTTCTTTCTCTTCTTCTTCTTCTTCTTTCTTTCTTTCTTCTCTCTCTTCTTTTTCTTCTTCTTTCTTCTTTTCTTCTTCTTCTTTCTTCTTCTTCTTCTTCTTCTTCTTCTTCCTTCTTCTTCTTCTCCTTCTTCTTCTTCTCCTTCTTCTTCTTCTCCTTCTCCTTCTTATTCTTATTCTCCTTCTTCCCCCCTTCTTCTCCTTCTTCTTCTTCTCCTTCTTCTTCTTCTTCTCCTTCTTCTTCTCCTCTTCTCATTCTTCTTCTTTTCTTTCTTCTTCTTCTTCTCCTTCTTCTCTTTCTCCTTCTTCACCTTCTTCGTTCTTTTATCTTTTCCTTCATCGATGTTTTCTTCCTTTGCATTTGCATTGTTTTCATTCTTCTTTGTCTTATTCATTCAATTTTTCATTGTCTTTTCTTCATTTAACCCTACTTCTATTTTCCTTCTTCATTTTTCTTCTTGCTCATTCTTCATTCGTCTCTTTTTGTTATTTCTATTCTTTCCCTTTTCTCTCTTTCTTTCATTCATTCTTTCTTTTTTCTTTCCATTCTTTCCTTCTTTATTTCCTACATAAGTGAAGAGTAGTTTCCTTCTCCCCACCTTCATTCTTTTTTCTCATTCACTCCTTACTTTTTTTATTCATTTATGTTTTCGTTGATTCCTTTCTTTCTTCCTCTCTATAATTCACTCTCTCTTTCTTTTTCCCGTCTTGTTTTCATTCCTTTCTTTCTTCCTCTCTATAATTCACTCTCTCTTTCTTTTTCCTGTCTTGTTTTCATTCCTTTCTTTCTTCCTCTCTATAATTCCCTCTCTCTTTCTTTTTCCTGTATTGTTTTCATTCCTTTCTTTTTTCCTCTCTATAATTCACTCTCTCTTTCTTTTTCCTGTCTTGTTTTCATTCCTTTCTTTCTTCCTCTCTATAATTCACTCTCTCTTTCTTTTCCTGTCTTGTTTTCATTCCTTTCTTTCTTCCTCTCTATAATTAACTCTCTCCTTCTTTTTTCCTGTCTTGTTTTCATTCCTTTCTTTCTTCCTCTCTATAATTCACTCTCTCTTTTTTTTTCCCGTCTTGTTTTCATTCCTTTCTTTCTTCCTCTCTATAATTCACTTTCTCTTCTTTTTCCCGTCTTGTTTTTCATTCCTTTCTTTCTTCCTCTCTATAATTCACTCTCTCTTTCTTTTTCCCGTCTTGTTTTCATTCCTTTCTTTCTTCCTCTCTATAATTAACTCTCTCTTTCTTTTTCCTGTCTTGTTTTCATTCCTTTCTTTCTTCCTCTCTATAATTCACTCTCTCTTTCTTTTTCCTGTCTTGTTTTCATTCCTTTCTTTCTTCCTCTCTATAATTTACTCTCACTTTCTTTTCCTGTTTTGTTTTCATTCCTTTCTTTCTTCCTCTCTATAATTCACTCTCTCTTTCTTTTTCCTGTCTGTTTTCATTCCTCTTTCTTCCTCTCTATAATTAACTCTCTCTTTCTTTTTCCTGTCTTGTTTTCATTCCTTTCTTTCTTCCTCTCTATAATTCACTCTCTCTCTCTTCTTTTCCTGTCTGTTTTCATTCCTTTCTTTCTTCCTCTCTATAATTCACTCTCTCTTTCTTTCCTGTTGTTTCATTCCTTTCTTTCTTCCTCTCTATAATTCACTCTCTTCTTTCTTTTTCCTGTCTTGTTTTTCATTCTTCTTTCTTCCTCTCTATAATTATCTCTCTCTTTCTTTTTTCCTGTCTTGTTTTCATTCCTTTCTTTCTTCCTCTCTATAATTCACTCTCTCTTTTCTTTTTCCTGTCTTGTTTCATTCCTTTCTTTCTTCCTCTCTATAATTCACTCTTCTCTTTCTTTTCCTGTCCTGTTTTCATTCCTTTCTTTCTTCCTCTCTATAAATTCACTCTCTCTTTCTTTTTCCTGTCTTGTTTTCATTCCTTTCTTTCTTCCTCTCTATAATTCACTCTCTCTTTCTTTTCCTGTCTTGTTTTCATTCCCTCTTTCTTCCTCTCTATAATTA
>CM042173.1:25469153-25529153 GCA_023376005.1 Doryteuthis pealeii
ATATGATAGAATTTGTGATCAAAACTGAGATCAGAGTAGATAGATACGATAGATAGATAGATTGTGAGGATCAAACTGAGATAGATAGAAGATGTGGATCAAACTGACGATAGAATAGATAGATTAGAATAGAATAGATAGATAGATAGATAGATGTGGAATCAAACTGGATAGAATAGATAGAGTAGATCAAACTGAGATAGAATAGATAGATAGATAGATAGATAGATAGATAGATGTTGGATCAAACTGAGAGTAGATAGGATAGATGTGGATCAAAACTGAGATACGATAATTGATAGATAGATAAGATATGATGTGGATCAAAACTGAGATAGAATAAGATAGATAGATAGATAGAAGATACGAGTGTGGACTCAAAACTGAGATAAGATAGATAGATAGAATACGATAGCATAGATGCTGGATCAAAGTGAGATAGATAGATAGATAGATAGATAAGATAGATGTGGATCAAAACCTGAGATAGATAGATAGTAATAGATAGATAGATATGGATCGAAACTGAGATCTCTCTCTCTCTCTGCTCTCTCTCTATATATATATATATAGTATATATATATATATATACTAGTATATAGTATATAGTAATATAATATAGAAGAGACAGATAGACATCCATACAACAGAGACAAAGATAAAGACAGATACACAAGACAGAGACAGAGACAGAGACAGAGGGTCTTCTATTTAACCTTATACTATTAGAGTCCGAACAACTTACATCGCTTCACCATTTAAAATCGTCTTCTGCACTGAGATAAATCGTAAGAAATTATGTAACCAAAAATATGACAAGAGCCATTTAAGAATTGTCTCTTGATCGAAATGATTGGGATACATCAACACGATGTGCACATATAAAACTGAATGTGTTTACTTTCCCCCCCCCCCCTTCCATATAAAAAAAAAAAAAAACCCGGCCCGGTTGACCCCAAAAAATCGCTCTTTTAAACCAAGACAAAAATTGGAACTTTGGTTCCCCCCCCGCCCCAATTTTTTGGAATTTTATTTTTTTTTCCTTGTTTGCCGTTTCCTTTTTTGCATAAACGCGCCCAAATCCCTAAATTATTTTCAGTTTTTATTTTATTATTCCAAAAAAATTAATTGTCCATTTTGTAGAATTTTCGAGTTGTCTCGAAGAAAAATTAGTGGTGAGGAAAAAGTCAAAGACGCGGTGAAGAAATGGACGATGAGAATGAGGTTGCTCATAGCAGAAAATGAAAATTTGTCTCTAGTGGTCACAGAAACAAAATCCCTTCGTATTATCTTGGCCTGTTTGTAGTCTTCAGTTTCAAAGCTTAACGAGTTTGGAGAATTGGTCCGTTGGTTGTTTTTACGGCCATATCACCATTTTTTAAGGTCATTTAATGCCGAAGGTCGTGTCATTTTTGTTTCAGGTTTACTTACAGTACTTGCTGGTCGCTTAAAAATGGTCCATCCATTCTAAAGTATTGAACTGCTTTTGTAACGTTCTAATAGCGATATATGGTCACAGTACAAAAGCGATATATGTTTGTCAAACGTGTCCTCCAAATTCACAGACAACTAAAAGGTATTTGGTAACACGCAGACCGGTCCGTCATGTCGATACAAAAGGTAGGCAACGCGAGAAAATAAATCGTCCCACAAGCTGTTTAGCTTATCCTATTTTCGTTTGGCATTCGTCCCTCGTGGTTTGTTTCGGAGAGGGGAAGAAAGGCCCCAAAGAAGGGAAAAAAGAAAACGAAAGAAGAGAGGACACTGATAAATTACTGTGATGCCCACCTGAGGGACCAAGGGGGCCCCGTGCCGTACCCTACGCGATCGGACAAAGCAAAAAGAGCGAGATATTCCTCTTGCGTCGTTCATCGTCATCAACAGTGACCCCGGGCCGGTCTGTTGGAATTTTTATGAAGATATAAGGCGTGTGATAGATGCCTACTCCTAATATAAACTCGTTGACTACGCACAGTGACCACGCGGAGGATTCCTATTGTCCAATGAGAACACAGCTAGCAAGAGAAAGAGAAGTTAAGTGAAATTAAAATAGGAAGGATGAGAGCAAAAGAAAGATATAAGGAAATGAAATAGATGACACAGGAAGAGAAAAGGAGGAGTTGTTATAATTAAGAGAGCGAAGGAAAGAAAGGAATGAATAACGAGAAGACGGAAAAAATAAAGGAGAGAGTTGAATATATGAGAGGGGAATGAGAAAGCAAGGAATGTAACCAGACGGCGCAAAAGAATAGAGATAGAGTGAATTTGGTGAGAGAGGAATTTAAGATAAGTAGGAGTGAAGGTAACAACGCACAGGGAAAAAAGTAAGAGAGAGATGAATCTACTAGAAAGAGGAAGAAAAACGCAAAGGAATGAAAGACAGGAAGAAAGAATAGGAGAAGAGTAAATGTGTATGAGTAATAAGAGAAGTGTGATTAAAAAAAAGAGAAAGATGAAGATCGAAAAACATTACAGCGAAAAGAATAGAGAGCAGAGGAATTAAGTAAAGATGAGGGAGGAGTATAGATAAGATAAGAAGCAAGACAGTACAGAGACACAGAAGAGAATGATGAATTATAAGGATGTAAGGTGAAAAAAGAAAGGCACATTGACTGAGAACACTACAATTGAGGTGAGGAAGAGAAAGATGAGAGGGTAGAATTAAGAGAGAGGAAGAAGAAAGGATGGAGGACTCAAACAAGGAAAGAGAACAGAGACGAGTGAATTTATGACACCGGGAGGATGAAGCAGAAAGAAAGGATAGATTGATAGAGCAAGAAACTCGGGGAAATAAATGAAAGAGACAGAGTGAATTGGATAGAGGTGGAGAAGAAAAGAACTCAACGAGAAACAAAATTGAATTATAAAAAAGAAGCTAAGGAGATGAGATGATGAAAAAAAGAAATAGAAGGTGGGGAGAAGGAAACTACTGCACTGAGTAAGCTAGGCGTTAAAGTTTGATGGGCGAATAACAAAGAAAGAAGTTGAAAGAGAATGGTGTGAATAGGAAGCTTTGAAAAAACAGAAATGATGGAATGAAAGAAAGAGACGAGAAGAGCATTGGGTAAAGGGATATTTAGAAAGGGTGGTGCAAAACTAAAAAAAGAAGCGAACCAGAACCTAAGAAAGACCAGAGGTAGACCCACAAGTGTAGAGGAAGAAAATGAAAAAATGGGATAATAGATAGATACAGGAAGAATAAAAGATGGATAGGAAAAAAGGCAATGAAACTAAAATCTGAGATTGAATCAAGAAAGAGAAAGATGTAGTATGTGTATGTACATATTACGTGTACAACTGACACAGAATGACGGATATGGATAATGAATTTAAGCATTGCTACGCATTGGGAGGTTATTGAGAAGCGAAAGATTAAAAGGTGTAACAGAAAGAAGTGCTGAGAAAAAGGAGAAAAAGGAAGAGAGGAAGAAACGAAGATAAGAACAGCAAAGAATGATGAATGGGGCAAATGAAGGAATGAGATTAGTAGAAGAAGAAGCAAATGTGAGAGAACGAATGGAGGAAACTACGAAATATAAACCAAGAAAGATACAGGGGAGGACAGAACGAAGAAGGAAGAGTAGGGAAGGAAGGGGTAAAGACGGAATTGGAGAAAAATATATACAAGAAGTAGAGACAGAGTAGAAGGATTAATATGAAGAAGGGAGGAATGGAATGGAGAATGTAAGGAAAGGGAATATCGAGGTGGGAGTCGAAGAATGGTATAGAAGGAGAAGAAGAGGAGAGGGGAATAGAAGAAGAAAGATGAGGAGAAGAGAATGAAACAGACAAGAAGACGAAGGTGAGACGTATTGCAGGCAGATAAGGATAAAGAAGGAAAAGAAAAATGGAGAATGAAGTAAGAAAGCAAGAAGAAAGAATAGAAGGGATGATAGATGAAAGGAGAAGAAAGAGAGAAGAGAAAAGCGAAAAGTGATGAAGAAGAAGAGGAAGACAAAGAAGAACGAAAGAAGAGCAATATGAAGAGGTGAAATTTTTAGGACAAAAAAGAAAAAAAAAGGACAGTGAAGGACGAATTTAACTAATACTAAAAAAACGAGAAGAGTGAAAGGAAGAAATCAAGAAGGAAAAATTAAGAAAGAAATGAATTATAGAAGAGGAAAGAAAGGGATATAGCAATAACAAATAGTACAATAAAGCAGAGAGAGATGAGAGGACAGAAGATTATGAAAGGGATGGGGCGAAGGCAGAAATAAAGTGACATTCTGTTGAGTGCTGATAGCATTGTTCGGAGGTGTAATATTTAAAGCCGGTGTTGCAGATAAGAGACTAAAACTGACGGTAGTTAACATCATTAATGTGAGGGATAAAGAATAGGTAAGTACTCATACGCACATACACTATTGTTAAGTTATTGGAATTCGCACACGTGAAACGCACAATTTAAGTTAATCAGAGAGATTGGAGGAAAGTAGTCGATTGGAATCGGTGATCGAAATTAGGAGTAACAGTAACAGCTGAAAGAGAATTCAGATGCGGGTGTGGGATTTTAGAGAGTATTGGGAGGAAGAGAGTGGAGGGCTTAGTTTGCGGCAATTAAAACGAACTGGAGCACTGCAGCACACATAAGCTTGGTATCATCGTATTTTGCTATATAGATATTAGGCTCTAGTGAGCAATCATTGATAGGTGTACAGATGATGATCCTAGCGATTTAGCAGGCCAAGTTTTAATATGAAGAGGCGGTAATAACTGGATAGGTGTAGGTTTGGGCGTTAAGAATCGGACAGGCTTTTTCTTTCATTTTTTTCTGTTTTACCATAATAACGTCAAAAAGTAATACGTAGAAGCCACGTTCTCAGATTGTAAATAAAAAAAAACACAACCAGAAAACGTAAAGAAAACCCGTAATAAAGTCATAAACGCAGAAGTCGTTGCACGTCATGCGCACGGCAACAATAAGATTCATTGACGCATGCGCAGTTACATGCAGATTGTAGACATTGTTATTCGCAATCCGGTGTAAGCGTGTTTTTTTATCCTGCTGTCAGAAAAACGGAATCGATTGAGAGATGTTTTTGCATGATAATCCCCTTTTGATCCTTAGAGACATAGTTTAGAAATAAAATTGTAGAGTCGCTGGTAGGAATGGAATATTTTTTTTTTATGCTTTCTCAATTTATTTACTGTGCGCAATATATATGCAATTTAATTTCAATTTTCGACATCGCGTGTTTTGATGTGTGAGAATTGGATCTTCACACTAGCGTGATGGCTCATGGTCCAACCTGTTTAGGTTCTGGTGTTCGATCGGAAGTGTTGTCCGAAAAAGTCATTCTCTACTTCGTGCATATATTCATAACGGAGTCACTAAAACTGAACGTGTCAAGATTGGACGACTCTTTTCTTTTTTCTTTCGTTTCTTTCTCTCTGTATTTTTCATGAATTGGAACTTCAAGTTTATAGCGGCTCTTCCTTCTAAACTTTCAGATATTCTTTTTCATTTCTGAGAAAATAATTATTCACCTCCTTTTTATTTATTGTTAAATTATTTTCTTCTTCCCGGATTTTTCTTCTTTTTCTTTTTCATCATTCAATATAGCTTGTCTTTGTCTACATTTCATTATCTCAAATTCACTCAGCTGAAACTTCTTGATGTGCTCTTTCTTTCTTTCTTATTCCTTTCTTTTCTTTTATCTTTCTTTCTTTCTTCTTCTCCTTTCACTGATATCTTCTTCTTCATTGCTTCTTCTCTTGCTTCTTCTTCTTCTTCTTCTTCTTCTTCCTTCTTCTTCTTCTTCTTCTTCTTCGGTTCATTTTATCTTTTATCCTTTCATATCGATATTTTCTTCTCTCCTGTTGAATTTACAATTGTTTTTCATTCTTCTTTGTCTTATTTTTCATGCAATTTTTTCAGTCGGTCTATTCTTCGTTTTAACCCTACTGTCTTATTTTCGCTTTCTTCATTATGTTTTCTTCTTCCTGCAAAATTTTTGTATTCCTTATTTCTCATACTTTGTTCTCTGTCGTCTTCAATTCTCTTCTTCTCTTTCCTTTCTTCTCTTCTCTTCATTCTTCTTCTTCTTCTTCTTCTTTTCTCTTCTTCTTCTTGGCTTCGTCAGTTCTTGCACTCATAACACTACCCACCTCACTTAAACCATTCCTTCTCTTCGATCTTGATATTGTCCCTGAAACAGCTGCGAAAAAGAAGGAATGAATTCTGCATTCGGCAGCGATGCATTGTTGCCATCGGAATTTTGTGGGATTGTGCTCGGGACATAAGAGGCGAAAATGCAAATTGAGAGAGAGCAAGAGCGCATAAGAAACTGGAATTAAGAAAATAACACAACAGACAACAACAACAATCAATAATGGTCGAACAAAGAAGCTGAGCGCAATTACATGTTGTCGCAGAGTTTTGGCACGTCCGCATAATGATCTGTTACACTGTGGTGTGGCGTCTATGCGTATGAACTAAGGGTATGTTGATTATGCAGGATGAGATTAAGAAAAAAGAAAAAGAAAGAAAAAAAACAATCAGAAGTTCAATTGCGTGAAATAAAACAAGTCCACGCGTGATGCCCTGTACGAAAAAGGAAATAAAATAAACAATAGAACAAACAAATGAAATTAACAAACAACTATGATATAAGTGAAATTATCAATAATTTGAGAATATAATAATCAATATAATAATAATATAAGTAGTGTGTTTTCGAATCATGCATGCAAATAGCTTCTTCATTTTGCCGGCTGCGCGCTGGTGAACTGTAAAATGCGTTTACCATTAATTTGGAACGCAATATATAATCTTGTTATTTTCTTTGATACCGTGATTTGCGCCAGAAGTTTTGGGTGGTCCATCTTTTCGGGTTCAGTTCTTAACAAATCCTTTTTAAAGCCACACATTATTTTTAAGTGGATTTCTTTGTATTTAAAGATGTTAGTAGGGGTCGGCGTCTGAAGTTGTTTATTTTGGCTTAACAGGCATATCAACGACATTAGGGTTAATTTAAAGTCGAAATTTGATTCATTTATAAATGTTTGAACAATAAATAGAACATTATTTTTGATATTCACAACCTGCAATTTAATTGTTTTGAAATTGGACTTTGTTTTATTTGGTCTATATAATTTGTTTTGTGCACATGTTTGTGTATATACGAACAAAGTTGAGTGTTAGCATAATCATTATTGATGACTAATAGATTATGAAATAGTTGTAAGAAAATCATATTAGTGCAAGGTCTGAAGGCTTGAGGGTGAGTGGACGCGGCTTGACTCGATCTCACCTTTGCGTTTCTGGGGATGGAACGTGAGAACCAGAAGTTCCCGGGCTCCGGTTTAAGGGTAGCAACGTCAGTCAGTTAGAACTTAGAAGCGAAGCTAGCAAGATGTGAGTCTCACTGCGTGATGTCTGGTCTGGGGTTCTACGAATAAAGTAACATCATCGTAAATCGCAATCTGTTGTGTATTACTTAAGAAGCTCAGATTAAGAAAAGGCTTCTGATAACAAGAGATCCCAACAGAAACCGCAACCCGGAATCCCTCAAGTAGAAAGACCAGAGAGACCTTAGCAAGACATACCCAGACTAATAGAAGATAGACGTAGAAGAACCAAGCGGCCCAGCAAGAGTAGGACGACCGAATTAGAATAAGAGAACGTAATTTATTACATATAGATATTTAGTACGCGGTGTAAAAGAGGCTATGCAACAATGGGTCACAGTAAAAAAAATAATAAATGATAAGCAAATATACGATTAAAAATGATTGTATCGATTAGTTTTATCTGTGCATAACCTCTTACCGTACTAAATATTCTATATGTTATATACTGGTCACTCATTCAACTTCTAATCCGGTCGTCTACCTCTTGTGCACAGGACGCATTTGGTTCTTCTACTCGCTATCTGTCCTATTTTAGTCTGGTATGTCCTTCTAGGTCTCCGTCTGGTCTTCTATGAGATTCCGGGTCTGGTTTCTGTAGGGGATCTCTTGTTATACAGAAGGCCTTGTGTCATTCGTTAGCTTTAGTAAATAACAACAAGACTTCGATTTACGATGATGTTACTTTATTCGTAGAACCCAGTACAGACAATCCGCAGTAAACCACATCTTGCCTTAGCTTTCGCTCTAAGTTCTAACTGACTGAGTTGCTTAGCCCCTTAAACCGGGGAAGGGGAACTTTCTGTTTCATCGTTCCATCCCCAGAACGGAAGGAGTGAGTATCGAGGTCTAGAGCGCAGTCACTCACGCTCAAGGGCCATCAGCTGTCTATAATATGGATATTCTACATCTATTGTCAAGACATCCATTAGGTAATCTAATGATTAATGTACACTCAATTTGGTTGTTATATACAAACAGTGCAAACAATTATTATAGACATAAAAAACAAAGTCAATTCAAAAATAATGGCAGTGAGAATATCAAAATAATGTTCTGAATTATTGTGCAAATCATTTATCCAATGATATCGAAATTTGACATTCTAAAGTACCATAATTGTGTTTATGCCGTGTAAGCAAATAAACAATCAGACGACGACCCCTAATAACATCTTTAAATAAAAGAAATACTTAAATAGAATGTTGCTGGCTTTAAAGGATTGTTAGAACTCAACCCGAAAATGACCAACCAAACTTGCTGGCGGAATCACGTAACAAAGAAGATAAAAGATATTGCGTTCCAAATTAAAATGGTACATTTACAGTTCAACGCGCGCGAAAATGGAAGAGCTGATGATGATTGAACACTCACATTTTATTATTATATTATTATTATTATTATTATTATCATTTATTATTTAATTTATTTGGTTTTGTTTATTATTTGTTTGTTTATTTGTTTATTTTTTTATTTCTATTTTGGAACAGTAACGTGATGTTTTATTTTCAGGAAATTTGAACTTCTGATTGTTTTTTTTCATTTCTTTTTTCTTTTTTTTTAATTCACCTGCAAATAATCCTTTTCAGATCGCCCACCAACAGTACAAGATGATTTTCATTATGGACAGTGCAAAACTCTGCGAGCCAATGATAATTGCTAACTCTTCTTCGACATTATTATTGTTGTTGTTGTTGTTGTTGTTTTATTTTATTCCATTCTTATGCGTCTGCTTCTTCAGATTCATTTTTCGGCCCTCTTATTCCGGAGCAAATCCAAAAATTCAGGGATCGCGTGTTTAACGCTGGCAACAATGCATTCGCTTGAATGCAGGAATTCATTCCTTCTTTTTCGAGTGTTTTCAAGACAATCCAAGATCGAAAGAAGGAATGGTAAGTGGGTGGGTAGGTGTTTATGGTGAAGAAGAAAAGAAGAAGAAGAAGAAGAAGAAGAAGAAGAAGAAAGAAGAAGAAGAAGAAGAAGAAGAAGAAAGAAGAAGAAGAAGAATGAAGACGAAGGAAAAAGTAGGAGAAAAATGGAATAAGAAATTTTGAGGAAGAAGAAAAATGAAGAAGGAAAATAGAAGTAGGGTTAAATGGAAGAAAGACGATGAAAAATGCATGAGATAAGACAAAGAAGAATGAAAACAAATGTAAATCAAGGAAGAAAATATCGATGAAGGAAAAGATAAAAGAAGAGAGAAGAAGAAGAAGAAGAAGAAGAAGAGAAGAAGAAGAAGAAGAAGAGAAGAAGAAGAAGAGAAGAAGATATAGTGAAAGAGGAAAGAAAGGAAAGAAAGAAGAAAGAAAAGAAAGAAGAAAGAAGAAAGAGAAGTAGAGGAATGGATAATGAAATGAGACAAAGAAAGCATATTGATGAGAAGAAGAAAAAAGAAGAAAATCGGAAGAAGAAATAATTTAACAATAAATAAAAAGGAGGTGAATATTATTGTCTTCAGAATGAAAGAAGTATCTGAAAGTTAGGAAGGAGAGGCTATAAACTTGAAGGTTAATTCATGAAAATACAGAGAACGAAAGAAAGAAAGAAGAAAGAAAGAGTTCCATTGACACGTTCAGTTTAGTGACCGTATAAAAGAAGTGAGGGATAGATTTTTTTCGTGAAACACTTGATCGAAACAGTGAACTCAAACAGGAGGAAGGAGCAATCACGCTGTTGTGAAGAGTTTCCAATTCTCAATTCAGAACGTGGTGAATGAAAATTAAAATTGGATATATTGCAAGAATAATTGAGAAGATAAAAAATATTGTCCATTCCTACAGCGACTCTAACTATTGTTATTTCTAAACTTTTATTTTTAAAGGACAAATTGGTTGTTATTTATCATTGAAAAACATTTCCTCTCATCATATTTTTTTTCTGAAGCAGGATAAAAAAACGCAAGGATTGCGAAAACATGTCTAAATTCATGTATGCGCATGCGTCAATGATGCTTGTTGTGTGGCGCATGCGTGCAACGACTTCCTGGTTTATGACTTTAATACGTGGCTTTTCTTTCGTTTTCTGTTGTTGTGTTTTTTTTATTTTATCTGAGAAGTGTTTTTATGATTACTTTTTTGACGTTATTATTTGTAAAAAAGAAAACGAAGAAAGAGTGTCGATTTTAACGCACTCTACATCTACAGGTACTTACCAGCTCTTCAATAAATATTGCCCTGCTTAATCCGCAGGATCTATATTGAAGCTTATCGAATGATGCTCGGCAGAGCCATTTAGACAAATGCTACCAAAAGCTGATTGCCCGTTTTTTTGCGCACTAAGCTGCACTCTCTCCCCAATACTCTCTTAAAAACATCCCCCATCTGATCATTTTGTTTCTCCATCATTACTTCCCTTCCTATAATTTCGTGTTTCGACATAATATAGTTGTTTTCTTCTTTTACAATGACGGTTATTTAAGTGAAGAGTAGTTTCGCTTTCCTCCCTTCCTTTATTCTTTCTTTCTTTTCTTTTTTTCTTTTTATTTGTTCATTTCTTTCTTCTTCTATAATTCATTCTTCTTATTTTCCTTTCTTGATTTCTTTTTCCTTTCACTCGTTATTTGTTTAGTATCTTCACTGGTTTTTTTCTTTTTTGCTATTTCATTCTTGCTCTTCTCTTCTTCTTTTTCTTTTTTTTCTTTCTTTCTTCTTTCTTTCTTCTTCTTCTTCTCTTCTTCTTCTTCTTCTTTCTTCTTCTTCTTCTTCTTCTTCTCCTTCTTCTTTCTTTTTCTTCTAACTACTTCTTCTCTCTTCTTTCTTTCTTCTTCTTCTTCTCTTCTTCTGTTTCTCTTCTTCTTCTTCTTCTTCTCCTTCTTCTTCTTCTCCTCTTCTTCTTCTCCTTCTTCTTTCTCCTTCTCCTTCTTATTCTTATTCTCCTTTCTTCCCCTTCTACTCCTTCTTCTTCTTCTCCTTCTTCTTCTTTTCTTCTCCTTCTCTTTCTTCCTCTTCTTCATTCTTCTTCTTTCTTTCCTTCTTCTTGCTTCTCCTTCTTCTCTTCTCTTCTTCAAACCTCTTCGTTCTTTTATCTTTTTCCTTCATCGATGTTTTCTCCTTTGCATTTGCATTGTTTCATTCTTCTTGTTTATTCATTCATTTTCATTGTCTTCTTCTTCATTTACTACTTCTATTTTCCTTCTTTCATTTTTCTTCTTGCTCATTCTTCATTCGTCTCTTTTTGTTATTTCTATTCTTTCCTTTTCTCTCCTTTCCTTCATCATTCTTTCTTTTTTCTTTCCATTCTTTCCTTCTTTATTTCCTACATAAGTGAAGAGTAGTTTCCTCTCCCCACTTCATTCTTTTTTTTCATTCCTCCTTACTTTTTATCATTTATGTTTTCGTTGATTCCTATTCTTTCTCCTTCTATAATTCACTCTCTCTTTTCTTTTTCGTCTTGTTTTCATTCCTTTCTTTCTCCTCTCTATAATTCACTCTGGCTCTTTCTTTTCCTGTCTTGTTTTCATTCCTTTCTTTCTTGCCTTCATAATTCCCTCTCTCTTTCTTTTTCCTGTATTGTTTCATGTCTTTCTTTTTCGCTCTCTATAGAGTCAGCTCTCTCTTTCTTTTCCTGTCTTGTTCAATTCCTTTCCTTCTTCCTCTCGTATAATTCACTCTTTCTTTCTTTCCTGCTGTTTTCATTCTTTTCTTTCTCCTCTCTATATTAACTCTCTCCTTCATTTTTTCCTGTCTTGTTTTCATTCTGTTCTTTCTTCCTTCTATAATTACTCCTTCTCGTTCTTTTTCCCGTCTGTTTTCATTCCTTTCTTTTCTTCCTCTCTATATTCATTTCTCTTCTTTTTCCCGTCTTGTTTCATTCCTTATCTTTCTTCCTCTCTATAATTCACTCTTCTTTCTTTTCCCGTCTGTGTTCATTCCTTTCTTTCTCTACTCTATAACTCTCTCTTTCTTTTTCCCTGTTTGTTTTCATTCCTATTCTTTCTTCCTCTCTATAATCACTCTCTCTTCTTTTCCCTGTTGTTTTCATTCCTTTCCTCTTCCTCTCTATAATTTACTCTCACTTTCTTTTTCCTGTTTGTTTCATTCTTTCGTTTCTCCTATCTATAATTCACTCTCTCATTTCTTTTCCTTCTTGTTTTCATTCCTTTCTTTCTTTCCCTCTATAATTAACTCTCCTTTCTTTTTTCCTGTCTGTTTCATTCGTTTCTTCTTCCTCTCTATAATTCACTCTCTCTCCTTTCATTTCCTGCTGTTTTCATTCCTCTTTCTTCCTCTCTAATAATTCACGCTCTCTTGTCTTTTTTCCTGTCTGTTTTCATTCCTTTCTTTCTTCTCTTCGTATAATCATCATCTCTTCTTTCCTGTCTGTTTTCAATTCCTTCTTTCTTCCTCCTATAATTAAGTCTTCTCTTTCTTTTTTCCTGTCTGTTTCATTCCTTTCTTTCGTTCCTCTCTATAATTCACTCTCTCTCTTTCTTTTCGCCTGTCTTGTTTTCATTCCTTCTTTCTCCTCTTCTATAATTCCACTCTCTCTTTCTTTTTACTGTCCTGTTATCATTCCTTCTTTCTTCCTCTCTATAATTCACTCTTCTCTTTCTTTTCTGTCTTTTTCATTCCTTGTCTTCTTCCTCTCTATAATTCACTCTCTGCTTTCTTTTTCCTGTCTTGTTTTCATTCCTTTCTTCCCTCTCTCATAATAACTTCTCTTCTTTTTTTCCTGTCTTGTTTTCATTCCTTCTGCTTCCTCTCTATAATTCACTCTCTCTTCTTTTCCATGTCTTGTTTCTATCCTTCTTTCTCCTCCTATAATTCACTCTTCTCTTTCTTTTTCCTGTCTTGTTTTTCATTCCTTTCTTTCGTTAATTTCTTTAATAATTATTTCGCTACATATTTATTTATTTATTTTATTTATTCATTTATTTTTTGTTAATAGTTATTTCATTATTTCTTTTTTGACATTTTTCCTTCTTTCTTCATCTCTCTATTTGTTATTTTATTCTTCCGATTTTCCTTCTTTTCTTCTCTTTCTTTCTTTCTTTCGTCTTTCTTTGTTTATTTCTCAATAAATGAAGAGTATTTCTTCTCCCTACGCACACATTCCTATTTTTTATTCACTCATTTTTTCTTCCTCTCTATAATTCATCTCCTTTCTTTTCCTGTCTTGTTTTCATTCCGTCTTTCTCTAAGCCTTATTTTTTTATTTCTTTTTTGCTGATATTTCATCCTTTCTTACTTCCTTTTTTTATTTTTTAAATTTTTCTTTCTTGTTGTTATTTCTTATTCTTTCCATTTTTCTTCTCTCTTCGGTAATTCTTCACTCTCTTTTGTTTCTTATCCCAATTCTTGCTTCTTTGTGTCTACGTGTAATATTTAGCAATCTTTCTTCTATCTTGTTTTGCGCGGCATATCTTATCCTTTCTTCTATTTCTCTTTTGTCGCTATGCTGTCCTCCTATGTTTAAGAATTCGTCCCCCCTACCTTCATTCAATTTTTCATTCACCCTTCTTCTTCTCTCTACAATTCATTCTCCCCTTCTTTTCTATCTTGTTTCATTCCTTTCTTCGTTTTTAAGTAATTCTTTTCTCATTTATATTTTCTTTGCTTCTTTTGCGCTATTGGGTATTCATGCCAAATCACGCAAACCATCTCACCACCCCTCATTTTTTCGGACAGTTTGTCCAGTAGGACTATGTTGATGTTAGACACTAATCCAGTCGTATTATCAACTCTCCTCAAGACGCAAAGGAATTTTATTTTTTCGTAAGTCAGCTCTACTGCTAATGTGTATACTGCATTTGCCCTACCAAAACTAAAAGAGTAACTTACGTAAGTAACTTATATTTTTTCATAAGTCTCATGGCGCCATCTATCATTTACTTATTCTTCTGACATATTCAATAGTTTTGGTCTGTACCAACCCTTGACTTCTTAGAACTTCCTCTAGGGCCTGAAGAAGGTATACATGCTGACCCGGGAAAAATGCCTAGGTTTAAAACTTAACTATTCTAATAAATATTTTTATTCATAGCAGATCAATTCCTCCAATGGCACGCCATCTTGCTTTTTCCCTATTTCTATCGAACTATGATCAAAGCATCCATTGCGTTTACCCCCTTCAGCCTCTAGTAAACCTTCTCAGGGGCCTGGACAGTTACTTGGGACTACCGAAAGCTGAAATACTTGTTCAAGTAACCAACTCGGTTCCACTTGTGCTCTGATATTCACTCCTTTCTTGAGTGTTGCTTTGTTTGCCAATTGAAAACAGTGAACCCTGCTGAATAATCATGTCCTTTTTTTCCTTTAGTCAAAATGACTGATCTCATCTTTCTATTCTAGTGTCTGATTACTAACATTTTTAAATATCCTTATTTCAATTTCTATAAAAACAGACTCTTATATGTCCACATTGAGATATTTGTCTTCCGCCACTCATATACTACAAGCAAAAATCACGCAAACAGATTTCCCAATTTTGTCGCGTGCCAAACTGAGTACACTTTATACAAGATTCTCTCTCTCTCTCTCTCCTCTCTCTCTCTCTCTCTCTCTCTCTCTCTCTCTCTCTCTCTCGTCGGATTATCCACCCAATTACAAAAAATAATAATACTCTAAGTGTATATATTCTCATTCTCCTCTCTTTCGTCTCTCCCCTCTCCTCTCTCTCTCTCTCTCTCTCTCTCTCTCTCTCTCTCTCTCTTCTCTCTCTCTCTCCCTCGTCATATATATGCCTTTACAAAAAAAATGATACTCTTGATGCATACATACCTCTCTCTCTCCTACTCTCTCTCTCTCCTCTCTCTCTCTCTCTTTCTCTCTCTCTCTCTCTTATATATCCCCTTTACAAATAATGATACTCTTATCTACATCCTCTCTCTCTCTCTCCTCTCTCTCTCCCTCTTATATATATGCCTTACAAAAAAATAATTGAATACTCTTTATTGCATACATGACTCTCTCTCCTCTCTCTCTCTCTCTCCTACTCAGCCCTCTCCCTCCCCCCCGCCCCCCCCCCCCCCCCCTCCTCTCTCTCTCTCTCTCTCTCTCTCTCTCTCTCTCCTCTTCTCTTTCGTCTATATAAATGCCTTTACAAAAATACGAATACTCTTTTATTGCAACATACTGCTCTCTCTCTCTCTCTCCTACTCTCTCTCTCTCTCTTGTCATATATCCCTTTTACAAAAAATAACGAAATACTCATTATTGGCATTATACTCTCTGCTCCTCTCTCTCACTCTCTCTCTCTCTCTCCTCTCTCTCTCTCCTTCTCCTTCTCTCTCTTTTTCTTCTATCTCCTTCTTCTTCTCTACTTCTTCTTTTCTTCTCTTCAATATATCTCCCTTAACAAATAAAAAAAAATGTCTAATCTTATCCCCACCAATTTTTTCTTAACTGAAACTCAAATCAATGGCTGCGCATCGATTAAAAGATTGTAAAATAAAACAATACGAAATGAAAGATATTTGAAAGAAAGCAGCGATAAATGTAACTTCGTAATTTGTTGTGTCAAAAATCTTCGTTCTGCTAATACTTTGCCTAATTCCATCGAATCATGATCGAAAATGTAAGTGTAGAATCAGCACAGCGCTTTTCTAATTGGTGAAAAAAAAAAGATCTTCAAGCTAAAGGCAGAGAATTTAAGATTCGCATGACTGCGTCCGACAACGGGCGTTGAACATGCATCGGAAGAAAGGGAGTAATTATCTAAATGCGCAATATGTTTTTTGGACGGTAGAGGCGTCTAGTGCTGGTGTAGGAGAGAGGAGTTATGTTTACGTGTAAGTAAATAGAGTCAGTATTCTGGAACGCTTCTTTGTATCTACAGTAATGAAGCATAGATAGATACAAGATGATAGGATAGCTATGATAGAGAACTGATAGAAATAGATAGATAGATAGATAGATAGATATGAACAGACTTAAATAACTAGGTAAAGGTTATAGATCGAAGATTTGAACAGATAATAGATAAATCAGATAGATAGATAGATAGATGATGGGAACTCTTAAATAATGATAGATGAGTTAGAAAAGATCAAGATTGGAATAATAGATAGATAGATAGATAGATAGATAGATAGATAATATGAACAGACTTAAATACATAATAGAAATTAGAGAGATCGAAGGATTGAATAGATAATAGGGATAGATATATAGATAGATAGTACACCTTAAATACATAGATAAAAAGTTAGAGAGAATCGAAGATTTGAATAGATAGATAGATAGATAGATAGATAGATAGTAAGAAGATAGAACATTCTAAAATCGATAAGTAAGATTAGGAGATGAAGATTTGAATAGAGATAGATAGATAAGATAGATAGATAGATAGATATGAACAGACTAATAACATAATAGAAGTTAGAGATATCGAAAGAGTGGAACAGAAATAGAATAGATAGATATAGATAGAAATAGATAATGGATGGATAGATATGAACAACTAAATAGATACATAGAGAGTTAAGAGATCGAAATTTGACAGATAGATAATAAGATGAGATAGATAGATAATAGACATTAAACATAAACAGATAGAAAGTTAAAGAGACGAAGGTTGAACAGATAGATAGATAGATAGTAATAGATAGATAGATAGATAGATAGATAAAAAAAACTCCAGAAATTAAACTATAGGGATATAGGGAAATCTATATAACGATAATAATGAGGTTGCTTACAGTAGATTGTTTTGCTTAAAGTCCCTATTAAGTATTGAACAGCTTCATCACTGCTTAACTTCGTGATCTAATGGGAACCGGTATTTTCAACTGACCTTGGCCATAAAACTAAACAAGTGTCGGAGAAACCCCTTCGATCAATCACTCTCACGTCAAACCCTAGACACCTAGGCAAAGTGTTCAGGTGCTATAGTACCTGTGTTAAGTGGTCACCGCATCTAAGTATTGAACAGCTCATCACTGCTTAACTTCGTGGATCTAGGCGGAAACCGATTGTCTTCACGTGACTTGGATGGATAAAAGTCATAAGTTTGAATTCTGACAATTCTGTTGTTCCTGGTTAGACATTCCTTCCTTTATTACTTCCTCTTCTCTACTGCTTGCTTCTTTTCTTCGTTCCTTTCTTTCTTTCTACTTCTCTTCCTTCCTACTCCTTGCTTCTTCTTTCTTTCTTTCTTCCTTCCTTCCTTCCTTCCTTACTACTTCCTTGCTTCTCGTTCGTTCCTCTTTTCTAGTCATACATTATTCCTTTCTTTCTTTCTTTCTTTTTATGTACCTGTTGTTAATGGGATTACCCATATAGTATCTGAACAGGCCATCGCTACTAACTTCGTGATTTAGCGTGAACCAGCGCTTCAACGTGACTTGGCCTATTGTTTACCAGCACGCAACATGCGATCTGTGTTGCGGATTTTTATCAGAAGATGGAAAGAGAAAATAAATATCGACAAATCAGACCTGTTTTATAATAAAACATTAAAATACAACGATACAGGCCAAACTAACTGACTCTGCGTTGAGCATAGATTTATCAACTGCAATTCATCTTTCGCACAATTTTTTGTTAATTGGTTCCGCGTGTATGTCCAGTTCAACTCGTAAATGCGTGTGTGTGGTGTCTGTGGTGTGTCATAGACAACAGACAGCAGACAGAATAGCATAGATAGATTAGATAGATAGATATGGACAACTGAGATAATAGATAGATAGAAGATAGATAGATGTGGATCAAACTGAGATAGATAGATAATAGATAATAGATATGATGTGATCCAACTGAGTGTATGATAGATGTGGATTCAAACTGAGATAGATAGATAGATAGATAGAGATAGATAGATAGATAGATGGATCAACTGAATAATAGATAGATGTAAAGATCAAACATAGATTAGATAGATAGATAGATAGATAGATAGATAGATTGATCACGAGTAGATTGATAGATTGATCAAACTAGATAGATATATATAATAGTAGAGATTGGTCAAACGAGTAAGATAGATAGATAGATAGATGATAATAGATGTGGATCAAACTGAGATATGATAGTAGATAATAGATAGAAGATAGATGTGGATCAAACTGATGATAAGATAGATAGATAGATAGATAGATAGATGTGGATCAAACTGAAAAGATAGATAGATAATAGATAGAGTGACCAAGAAATAGATAGATTAGAATGACAAACTGAGAGTTCTCTCCTCTCTCTCTCTCTCTATTAATATATATACTAATGTATAGATATTTAATATAATATAATATATNAGAGAGAGATTATATATATATATATAAATATATATATATATATATATATATATAGTATATATTATATATAAAGAGACAGATAGACATACATAAACAGAGACAAAGATAAAGACAGATAACACAGACAGAGCAGAGAGAGACAGAGGTCTTCTATTTAACCTTATATATTAGAGTCCGAACAATTTACATCGCTTCACCATTTAATCGTCTTCTCACTGAGATAAATCGTAAGAAATTATTACCAAAAATATGACAAGCCAATTTAAGATTTCTCTTTGATCGAAATGATTGGATTACATCAACACGATGTCAACTATAAACTGAATGTGTTTCTCCATTAAAAAAAAACCGCGTGTCATCTCTAACACAATGACTGTCGCCATTTTGGATTTATTTCCTTCTCTTTGCATAAAACGTGCCAAATTCCTAAAAATTATTTTCAGTTTTTATTTATTTTCCAAAAAAATTAAATTGTCCATTTTGTAGAATTTCGAGTGTCTCGAAGAAAATTAGTGGTGAGGAAAAAGTCAAAGAACGCGGTGAAGAAATGACGATGAGATGAGGTTGCTCATAGCAGAAAATGAAAAGTCAGACTAGTGGTCACAGAAAAAAATCCACTCGTATTATTTGGCCTGTTTGTAGTCTTCAGTTTCAAAGCTTAAACGAGTTGGAGGGAATTGGTCGGTTGGTTGTTTTACGGCATATCAACCATTTTTTCATTTAATGCCGAATCGTGTCATTTTTGTTATCAGGTTACTTACAGTACTTCCTGTCGCTTAAATGGTCATCCATTCTAAGTATTGAACTGCTTTTGTAACGTTCTAATAGCGATATATGGTCACATGTACCAAAAGCGATATATGTTGTCAACGTGTCTCCAAATTCACGACACTAAAAAGGTATTTGGTACGCAGCGGTCGTCATGTCGATAAAAAGGTACAACGCGAGAAATAAATCGTCACAAGCTGCTTAGCTTCTATTTTCGGGCTCGTCTCGTGGGTTGTTTCGGAAGAGGGGAAGAAAGGCAGAGAGAAAGAGAGAGAGGACACTGATAAATTACTGTGATCCCACCTAGGGACCAGGGGCCCGTCCGTACCCTACGCATCGGAAAGCAAAAAGAGCGCGATATTCCTCTTCGTCGTTCCTCGTCATCACGTGACCTCCGGTGCCGGTCTGTTGGAATTTTTGAGATATAAGGCGTGTGATAGATGCCTACTCCTAAATATAGACTCGTTGACTACCACGTGACCACCAGGATTCCTATTTGTCCTAATCACTGCAGTGCTGCTGCTGATGTTGGTGTATTTATAGAGGTCTGATTCTTAACCTTGGCTCATTGCTATTCGGACCATCTTGGACGTCGACTTACAAAGAATACTATAACACGGATTCTTATTGGCTTTGCTTACTTACTTACTGACATTGGACTAAGGATGCTGACCAGATACTTAACACCCGAAACTTCCGGTTGGCTTTCAATTCTCGCATTCGGGGGGTCACGCCCCGATCAAATTCACAGACAACCGTTTTATGTTCGTACATTTTTTTAAACTTTTACTCTCTCTTATTTCTTCTTCCTCTCTTTTCTATAGTAGTCCTCCCAAAACTCAAGACCTTCATCATCCCGTTACTCATGACTTAGGTGATCTAGCGAGAACCGGTGGGTTTAATATAACTGGACTGTAAGCTTGAAGAGGTTAGGCGGAAGAATACCTTATAGGTAAGTCCTCGCTCTCTTTAAAGTGTTTTATATTTTGTACATTTCATTACGTTAAAACTCAAATACTTGCGCACAAAGGGTGCATACATTTGTTAGTTTTAATAATCTATACATATATAAAGGGCAGTTTGTGTGTATGTATGTCCGGAGGAAAATAAAATAATTAATGACAAAGTAAATATATATGCACATTCGCTATCATCAGATCTTGCTTTTTGAACAAAAATAATGAAGATTTGTTTTATATTCGTGAAGATAATTAAAAAATAGAATTTAAATGATAACAGCGTGGAATTTGTTTGCATTTAGTATTTTAAATAGGAGACATTAATTTTTCTTTTCCGAGTGTCTGGATTAACGCAAAGTCTTTTTTTTATGTAGGGATTTTAATGGGGCATCCTGCAAGGTTCCAACTCGCAATTCAATAGTAATGGATCTGCGAGACTAACTTTTTAAAGCCTCCCACCCCAAAAAAAATCTCTTGCTAGACAACGCCGAGTATCCGCTTCTAGTATTGTAATAAATGATGGTTGGTTGGTTTATTGATCTTAACGGCATATCAACCCGTCCAGGGTTATGTCATGCCTGTTAGGATGTAATCTCAGTCGGTAGAGCGTTCGGCTAGGAACCACAAGGTCCTAGTTCGATACACGCCCGCGCCAACTCAGCGGTAAAGTAAGGAGCTGATGGTAGATGTTGCGCTCCACCTCAGACGCTAAAATTATCTCTTTGGTCTAGCGCTAGTGAAAAGGGGATAGACTCCCTCGCTGCATGGCTGATACCGACATTAGGCCCGACGACTTTACTTACTTACATATCGTGTATTCATATATATACTTTTAGTAATTGGTTTTAACGATGTGTTAGTATTATTGGGGATCATGTTGTATGGTATTGATTAAGTTCATATCTATATTCTATGGTATAATTTTATTTCCCTCAAAAAGGAGAACATATCCTCTATGTTAACATTTTCAAACAGATCTTTCATATTGTTTACTTTAAAAATAACGGTTTCTGATGTGAGCAAAAAAACTGTATTCCATGAATAAGTGTTTAACATTCCTGAGTTTGACAAAAAATACCTGAAGAAGGCCGGAGGGCACATCAACCGAAACGTTGTACAGATAACAATGAAGATGAGGACAATAGTCCGAATAATCCAAATAATCCTACTTGGTTTATGTTTTACAGGTTTTGTAAGAAAAAAATTACGGTTTCTGATGTGAGTAAAAAAAAAACTGCATTCTACGCCTGCGTGGGCGTCAGAAACACTGCAAAAAACTTCTTCTTTTTGTCTTTTTTTCATTTCTAAAAAAACTGCATCCAACTGAAAGTTTTCATTCCTCTTTTCTAGTGAGTATTTCTTATCGGTTGGGTTTAATGGTTAATCGGCGAAATATTTTGGTGAGAGAAAAAAACATCTTCGAACTCATCTTTCTTGGTTTCTCAGGTGAAAATTCTATTAAATCCTGAAAAGAGAAAATCTGCGTTTTCGTGTCGTCCACCTCCCACCCACCCCCGCCAAAAAAATGAATTTTCATTTATTAGACGCTGCACTAATGGCTGCGCAGTTCTCTTGATTGCGTGATCGTTTTGTGTCAGTTTTAGAATCACGTGACTCTCGAACACCTCGCGATAATCTCGGCAAACGAGAGTTGATTTTTTTTTTGTTTTTTGTTTTTTTTAATTTCTGAATTTTTCTTTTTTCTTTCCAATTTTCTAAAAAAAAAAGTTGAACTTTATCAAATATGCTAAGATCAAACTGTTAGAAAAGACTTCAGTTCATTTGTGTTGATCGATGAATTCGCCGGTCATCATCAGGTGATATGAATTTGACGATATGTTAAACTGGACCAAAATGGTATAGTTTGATTTGGAATAATGGAATGAAAAAGAAAGCTGAGAAAAAGCAAAGGGTTATTTCACACATATATATATATATTTATATATATATATATATATATATATATATATATACCAACCCCTCCGCACGAGCAGGATGTGACACAAGGTCATTTTTAACGCGGAGTTTAACAGGTTTGTAATTCAGAGTGTTCCTTCTCCAGACCGGTTGCCTAACCAAGGTTAAAGAGCCCAGTCTGCCCTACTATTTGTCCATTGCTAGAGGGAGAGTAGGATTCATACTTTTCCCAAGGGTATTAGCGCTAAGTGAAATGCAATTACCACATCCAGGATTTGAACTCGGGGTGACGATTCCATTTCCCATGACTAACCATTACACCACGGGCTTCCGAAAATATCTATTTATTTATTTATTGATCTACTAGGAAAAAGAGACGGGGTTAGGGTTAGTGCTAGGGTTTAGGGTTAGTTTAATGGGAAAATAGATAAATAACTTATCAATCAAGAGTGGTTCCCCTTTGTTTATGTTAGACTTATAGGAAATAACCAAACAAAGATTCTGAAAAAGTTTTTTTAATAAAGAATTATTTTTTCAGATGATGCAGCGCTTACACGGCCAATTCTACCACTAGGCTCTCTTTAGTCGGAATGGCTGAGATGATGACGAGTCAACTCTTCGTTACGTCTGGCACTCATTTCCGAATGGAGAGATAATGTGTCCACGTTGCTTAAGTTATGGTTCTTACTCTCGAATGGAGTGATGTATTGATAGTAGAAATAATTGTTGTATACTTATCTCTCGACCGGTACTACATTGGAGAGACTGGAATCCTGGTTGCTGGGCAGCTGTTCTGTTGACTGGCTGTTCTATGATGTTTTGGAGTGTGGACCAATTTGGGGCTTATGGGAAACTTGCCTTGTGCCATTTGGAGCTTTTAGTAATAACACAAGACTGCGTCTTTTTTTCTCATGAATATTTTGTATCCCCCAAATTACAATTGCTGAGAGCAAGAAATTTCGGACCATATTACCTTTAGGCACCCCTTTTTGATTTCGATTAAGAAAAGGACATGTTTTTCATTTACACCGTCAATATCCGGTTGTTTGTTAGGGTTTGGGTTAGGGTTAGGGGTTAGGGTTAGGGGTTAGTTTTATGATTTTTTTAAATCTAAAAATCGTCTGTTAAAACCGGATATTGACGGTGTAAATAAAAAAACATGTCCTTTTTTAATCGAGATCAAAAAGGGGTGCCTAAAGGTCAAATGGTTCGAAATTTCATGGTTTGCTCCGTCCGTACCTTCTCCCAGACTAAATTCACACTCTGTCCTCGCACCCCTCATTTTTCCCTTCGCCTCGTACCATTCGTTCGTCCAATCAAAGGTTATAGAGCAATGGTTAGCAGATCAGACTGAAATGGCATTGTTACTTTAATAATGGGTGCTCTATATTTATAGCCTTGTACCAGACAAAGCCTAATACATATGTTACATAATGAATATGTGTAACCTATCATCTATTAATAATGGAGATTTGTTCTCTATTTGTCTGTAACCGGAACTACGTCACTGCTTACGTCACATTACCCAACATCGTTATAACATAGAATAAATACACACAAAATTTGAGCATGCAACCTTAGACTGTCTTCATCGTTTTTTGTGTCCATGCCAAATCATCACTTAAACTTTTCCGTTCTCATCTTACTCAAAATTCCTGCAAAAACTTTCCGTGCTAATCAACACATCATGTTACCCTCGTGTGTCTATTCATAAAAATCAAACTACATAAATAAAAACTAAGCTGAAAACCAAAAAGTATGTTAACGTCCTTTCAGTAGCGCCAACAGTGCTTAGCCCTGTCGACTTGGGGTTTAGATTACACCGAGGGGTAAGACCCCTCCAATGGGGCTACCTATTGGCCGTGAGTGGTGACCCATGATGCTTAAGGTTGAATCCTGGTGGCTGAGCAATCCATTACATGCAACACTCCACTTAAACCATTATTTAGGCTAGAGGGGCGATCGGAGGGCCCCCCTCCGATCAATCGGCTGGCCATGTCAAACCCTAGCACCTATATGATTGCTATGACCTTATCGCCCTTATGGCAAATCCCAACCTTTTTTATCATATGGGTGTTAGAAGGCGGTGGCTGAGGATCTTCATGTCTTGGGAATGACATTAAACTCTAACTGATGGTGAGGTTCCAGGGGAATCTGGAGCACCCATTGATTACTATTGCTCCCAGGTCTCGGACAACTCTTTATTCATTCTTGATGGGTTCACAGTATTTTTTCAAAGTCAAATTTTTGAAGACATTTTAACTCATTTTTTCTATTCAACTTAAATATAGGAGCCTAACAGGTACTGCCATTCAGTGCCAGAGTAGACCAGGGAGTAATTCCCCAGAGCTCCATAACTGACATATCCAGTTGATTACGAAGACAGGCAGTCACGGCGGAACCTGATCACAAGTGGTAGGATTGCTGTTAACCTTGTTGGCTGAAATGGTTTGGCTGCAGAAAAGAATAAATGCCAAGGCGAGTTCTGCCAGGTAGAACGTCTTTTACAGTGATGAGAAACGTCTGGTAAACTTGTGTGAATCCGACCGGGGGTGGGGCAGGAAAATGCTTACTTTCGGGCTACTAACCTTTTGTACACAATAGTTAAGTTAACGATAGAAATGAAGCAAGTCAAATAAAGAAGAGGCGGGGGGTGAATTAAGATGAGAAATATCTTCAATTCTATATAAATTTTTTTTCAAAGTCAATTTTTTTTCAAAGTCAATTTTTGAAGACATTTTTTAACTCATTTTTTCTATTCAACTTAAAGGTGGGAGCCTAACAGGTACTGCAATTCAGTGCCAGAGTGGACCTGGGAGTAATTCCCTAGAGCTTGATAATTGACACTTTAACATCAGATAGTTTAACGTCATACCCAGGACATATTTTTAACTCATTTTTTAAACTCATTTTGTGAATCCGGCCGGGGGGAGGGTCAGGAAAATAATTACTTTCGGGCTACTAACGACAGAAATGAAGCAATCCAAATAAAGAAGGGGCGGGGGTGGGTGAATTAAGATGAGAAATATCTACAATTTTTTATATTCAAACAAATTTGGTTAAACACAACAGAATCCTGTCTTGAATTGTGTCTTTTGGCTTTTTCTAAAGTTCAACGAATGATCTTGTGTATATGTGTCACTAAGACATTTGAATTATCTCCTATTTTTATTGCTCTTTTATGTTCGTAAAATATTATCAACAGCATCGGTATGTTCTCCAGCGTTTTAAGTATTTCTTGTTTAGATTCAGTGTCGATTTTTTGCTCTTTTTCCCCAACTTGTACTCACCACTATTTGTCATGTATTTTCACCGAAGATGAAGAAGAATGTATTGCGTCAATAATTCGAAATATCGATTAGTAATCTTCTGTTGAATAATGAATCGAACTGTGACCTTGAGCACATTGGGGTTCATCAATTGTTTCGTAGGAATTCATGATATTCAATATTTGACGCATTCTTTTGCCAAGAGTTCAGCACTGAACACTTTGATCTGCCAGTTAGGATAAAAAAATAAATAAAATAAAATAGATAAATAAATAAAAATGTCGACAAGGCTGATAATTTCTGCGAGGTCAAATCCCAAAAAGTAACGAAAGATTTTTGTGTGCGTGTTAAACCAACTGAATTCTTTGAAGTGATCGGCGGTGAAATGATTATGTTTCGGGGTAGCGGAAACGTTGAAAGAAATAGTTTCTATATATAATAGGGGAGGTCGATTTTTCACTTTTTTAAAATATCAAATTGTCCATCTATGCGAAAGTTGTGAGTTAGTATACTGAATACTGATACCAAAAATTAGATCTTTTACTTGTACCATTGTTTGAGGAAATGGCATCAAAGATCGTTTTCACAAAAAATCCTTGTTTTACTACATTGGCCTAGAAATTGGTTTAGAAAATTTACACATTTTCAATTTGAATACTATTATAATATTTAATAAAATTCTATTTATAATACTTTAATAAAATAGAATAACATTTTCTTATTTAAATATTGAAAACGGTAAATTTTTCAAACCAATTTCTAGGCCAAATTTTGCAAAAACAAGGATTTTTTCTGAGGTTTATATATATAATATATATATATATATATATATATATAATATATATATATATATATATATGGAGAAATGTGAGGAGGTTAATCCGACAATATGGTGAGAAAAGTAGACAAACACGGGATGTTATGGAAACTGGATGTTTATTGTCGACGATACAACCTTTCGGCCATTTAGACTATCATCAGGACCAAAGTCCAGTTCTAGCTTCAATGAAGGACATTTTCTGAAAGTTAGATGGTCTAAATGGCCGAAACGTTGCATCGTCGACAATACACATCCAGTTTCCATAAACCTCCGTGTTTTTCTACTTTTCTCCACACACACACACACCACATATATATATATGTGTGTGTGTGTGTGTGTGTGTGTGTGTGTGTGTGTGTGTGTGTGTGTACATAAATATATATTCAGTGTCAACATACATCTATCTACCTATCTCAGTCAGTTCACATCTCTCTCCTCTCTCCCTCTCAACATCCCCTCCTCTCTCTCTCTCTCTCTCTCTCTCTCTCTCTCTCTCTCTCTCTCTCTCTCTCTCTCTCTCTCTCTCTCTCTCTGAGACATACACAGAATTAAAGAAGAACACCTTTGAGGGCCATATTTTGCACGCTGACTCTCTCCAGACTTGTCCACCTACTGTTCGCACGCCATTGGTCACGTGAGCGTCCATTTCTTGCTTTTATTGGAAGATTACAACCGGAAATGAATTCTGCAACTAAAACTCTTGCAACCCACAACACCCCCACACACACACCCCAAACCGGCCTGCTATGAACCTGCCTCCCACCAAGTCATATCGAATCCATTAGTCAAGATATTGTCAAGAAACGACAATACCAACATGTCGTAATGGTCAGTGCTCTCTCTCTCTCTCTCTCTCTCTCTCTCTCTCTCTCTCTCTCTCTGGTAATGTGGTAACACTCAAGAACCTCTCCCTTTTCGCTAGCTTCTTTTTTTCTCTAATGGTGTAAACGCCAGTTTTATCTATCTCTAATTTGATTGCTCTCCATATATATATATATATATATATATATATATATATATATATATATATGTGTGTGTGTGTGTGTGTTTTTGTGTGTGTGTGTGTGTGTGCGTATGTGGTTTGTATATATATATATATATATATATATATAAACAGACTCATATGTATATATGTAATATATATATAATATATATATATTATATATTATATATAATATATATATTATGTATATAATAAAATATATTATATATAATACATATATATATATATTATATGTATAATGTATATATATATATTATATATTGTATAATATATATATATATATAATATTATATATCTATATTACATATAATATATATAATATATAATATGCATATCATATATGATATATATATATATATAATATATATATATAATCATATATATAATATATATATATAACATATATATATACATATATATATATATATATATATATATATATATATATGATTCTATCCCATCCCTCTGCTTTTTTTCTGGTATTTTACTACTTTTTACACTCTCCACTCTCTGTCTATCTCCCTCATACCTACCCACCCACATATAAACGCACACATACATACGCACACACACACACACGCACACACACACACACACACATATATATATATATATATATATATATATATATATATATATATATATATATATCCGTAAGCTAATTCCATAAACTGTAGATCACCGATAAGAAATTATTTCTCAACTTTCTAAAAATAACTTCAAAACCAAAATAAACCGATTCGACCAAAAGGAAGGAAAACTGCACCAGTTTATGATAAAATATTTATGGCTTTTTAGGCGCAAAAATGCTTATCATCAGATTTCCAACATAATATTCTAATAAGAAATGCAGACACAAAAATAAGATTCTGCTGTAATATATACACTCCACCATTCTACTCTGATATACACCACTCCACCATTCTACTCTGATATATACCACTCCACCATGACTCGATGATGTGAAATATCCCTCTCCTCTCTCTCTCTCTCTCTCTCTCTCTCTCTCTCTCTCACACACACACACACACACACACACACACACACACACACACACTCACACACATACACGTAAAAAATATTCGACTTCAAAACTGTTTATCCTAAGCGACTCATAAATTTCGAATCTACTTCCGGAAACGCTGACTTTCCATTCAAAACATTGTAAACAAACCGATCAAAGTCACCTTATTATTCTGTGATATTTTTTTTTTACTTTTCCTTATATCAACAAAGGCTCTGAAGAAGATCTACTAAACAGATTGAAACACTGCATCGTTGGTTGAATAAATACCACTCATTTTATTCGAACCTGTGTTTTTTCAAATGTTTCACTATATTACATACCGTCGGATTCACTTCCATTTTTCTCTTCACACACACACACACACACACACACATATATATATATATATTATATATATATATATATATATATATTATATATATAATGGCTATCAACTCGTGTTCGAGTAAGACCATTTCCTGTTTTTTTATCATCATAGTTGGGTGCCAGTAGCATTTGACACTCTATCCTTGTGTTTTCTCAGATGACTCACCAGGCCAGCCCTGGAGAGACATACTCTTCCACATAAACTACATGTTAGAACTTCTCCACTTTGAATGTTGCTGGGTTGAAAATTATCCTAATAGTTGGACTCAAATTCTTTCACAGACAGGTAGATGGTGGCTCTCCAGCCAGGTCTATTACAAGCTAGCTTCTCCCAGTCATCCACAGCAATAGCAGTGTTCTTCAGAGTGTCCTTGAGGCAGTCCTTAAACCTCAATTTGGGTTTGCACTGACGACGTTTGCCAGTTGAGATTTCCCCGTAAAATAATTGTTTTGGGATTCGGCAATCATTCATGCGAACTAAATGACCAGACCGGTGAAGACGTGATCTAAGATTAAACTATCAATACTAGGCAGGTGACATCTTTCAAGTATATATATATATATATATATATATATATATATATATATATATATATATATATATATGTAGTATATTAAGAAAGATTGAATAAAACACAGGTTTAAATGGGTTAAGTGGTGAGTTTATTGGCCGATGCTGCAGTGTTTCGATCTATTAATTAGATCATCTTCAGGGCGTTTGTTGGTATATGGAAGGTAATAAGAAATTTTTTATCACAGAATAACGAGAAAAGATTTTTAAAAAACGAGATATTAATTTGGGTTTGCACTGACGACGAAAGATACTTCCAGGATCTTTTCCTTTCTTTTCTTTGTTTTCTTTCTTTCTGTCTTTCTTTTTATTTCTTTTATTTCTTTCTCTCTTTTTCTTTCTTTCTTTCTTTTCCTTTCTTTCTGTTTTTTTTCTTTCCTTCTTTCCTTTTCCCCTTCTTTTATTTCTTTTTCTTTATTCCCTCTTATCACATTTCGTGTCCAATCGATCTTAACTTTCTTTTCTTTTTTTTCTTTCTTTTCTTTTCTTTCTTTCTTTTTCTTTCTTTTTCTTTCTTTCTTCTTTTTTCTTTTTTTCTTTTCATTTTTTTTTTTTTCTTTCTTTCTTTCTTTCTTTTTTTCTTCTTTCTTTCTTTTTTCTTTCTTCTTTCTTTCTTTCTTTTCTTTCTTTTCTTTCTTTCTTTCTTTTTCTTTTTTTTTTCTTTTCTTTATTTCTTTCTTTTCTTTCTTTCTTTCTTTCTTTCTTTTCTTTCTTTCTTTTCATTCTTTCTTTCTTTTTTCTTTTTTCTTTCTTTTCTTCTTTTTTCTTTCTTTCTTTCTTTTCCTTTTTTTCTTTCTTTTCATTTCTTTCTTTCTTTTTTTTGTTTTATCTTATTCTCTTTCTTTTCCTTTCTTTCTTTCTGTTTCTTCCTTCTTTTCTTTCTTTCCTTTTCCTCTTCTTTTTTCTTTCTTTTTCTTTATCCCCCTCTTATCCCATTTCATGTCCCGTCGATCTTACCTTCAAATTGGTCATCCAATATCATTTCGATTTTTGTCTCACCGTGCTCACTCCCCCTCATTTCTACCAACTTAATTTATCGGCCATTTTTTCTATCTCTCCACAGACAATATGTTGCGTACTCAAAAACACAAACCTGATAGATCAGTTGACGTAGCGATGAGAGGTGTGAGGGGGCGGGGGGCGATGGTGAAAAGGCCGCGAAAGAAGGGTCGAGACGTGAGGGGGGAGGGGGAGGAGGAGAGGTGAGAAACATTTCTCAGAGGGAGGTAAGACACACCATACAAATGCACTAACAATCTAATGACCCAGTGGCAGCCTCGTTGTGAATTGAAATGATTTGCTCTTAAGTAACGAACTTTCGGCTTGTCTACGTCACTTCAATTGGATCCCTGACATGGACATCCGGACCTACGTTTCCCGTTTCAACGAATAACGTACCAAATATTGCAGCTACGATCGTCTAGCGGCCACAGATAAGACTACCGCTTAATTAGGGTTCTTTAGATAGTGGAAAGTGTGCCGCCCTGTCTAGCGAATCTCAACTAATTTGTCTTGTGCTATAGTTTAGCAACGCCTGAGACTTAAGTCTGGGCTCACTTCGTGTGTCTTGCCCATGGCGAAGACTCCTGACAATTAATTGGTTTGCGAAAAGCAATAAAAAAATAAAATAAAATGAAAATAAAAGATATATATAAAAAAAAAAAAGGATCGAGTTTTGAAACTAATGATATGATTACTCGGTGCCTAGATAGCTTCGGGTAAAAACAGTGGAAGGTATGCGTTTCTCATATTACACATTACGTGTTAAAAGTGGTGGGTGGACGGATGCACACATTTTAGCTAGAGTCATGTTTCCTAGTTAATTAATGTTTAATAATGTTGTTACTATCATTACAAAGGTGGAAGGTGGTGTAGCGGTTATTAACACGGCGAGCCGAACTCTATTTGCGTCAAGAGGCTTCTTTATGCTAAGAAAGGCACGAACACATCTCTCCCTGAGTTCTAGGCTTGTCACCAGATAACTTGGTAAACGTTTCCTCGAGCTAGCACTTGTCACATGACGCATGGTGAGGAGATGGGCGCCATTTGGCAACACCTCAAACCATCTTCGTTATAAAAACCAGTCAAGCTTAGTGTAGTAAAAAGTAAAGTCGGCGAAGGAGTCTAACCTATTTTCACTGGCGTTAGACCAGAGAGATTGTTATGCGTCTTAGGTGCAGCGCCACACCTACTACCAGCTCCCCACTTTACCATACAGATCCAAGCAGTGCTACTCATGCACTGAGTTGATGAGTGTCGGTATCGAAACCGGAACCTTGTGGTTCCTAGGCGATGTTCTACCGACTAAGAAAAAATTTGACTGATATCTAAGTTTTCCAAATCTAAGACTAATTACGCATCTTATTTTAATAATTATTTTATTCTTATATATATATATATATATATATATATGTTGTTACTAGCAGGACCCGTGGATATACCACAGTATCATAATTTGTTTATTACAATGTTTGGTATGTTTACTTAAGAGCTATCGATAAATAAAGTCGTCGGGGTGGCCTGAAGTCGGTTTCAGCCAGACAGCGAGGGAGTCTATTCCTTTTTCACTAGCGCTAGACCAAGGAGATATTTAAGCGTCTGGGACGGAGCGCTACACCTACCATCAGCTCCTCACTTTAGCGCACAGATCTCTCCCCATCTCTCTCTCTCTCTCTCTCTCTCTCTCTCTCTCTCTCTCTCTCTCTCTCTCTCTCTCTCCTCTTAATGTTCGATTGAAACAGATAAGCGTTATCACTTTCGTGCGCTCACCTCTCTCTTTCTTTCCCTTACTCTCTTTCTTTCTCTCTTTCTTTCTTTCTTTTTTCTCTGTAATATGTCCTTTTTCATCTCTTTCTTTCTTTCTTTCTTTCTAATAAAAACGGAATGGTCCACTATTTAGCTGAGGTGACGACAGTCATAAGAAATAAGAATTCAGCGGATAAGCAACACCAGGATTTACATTTTTGTATTTCATCTTTAGACGGTCTCATTTTTAACCAGAGAGTGCTACATGATGATAACGGTCGAAAGATTAAAGAACAACTATCAATAACTGTTATTAAATTTTCGGTCGATATGTTCTCCGGGCTTCCGAAATTAAGCAGTGGATACTCAAAAATAAATATTAACTTCAGGCAAGTATCGAACTCGTATACTGTACTTTTAGAGAGCTAGCTACTTAGTATATCAACGTTTGAATCTCTTGAGATCTTATCATATTATTGAATAATTATTATTTAATAACAATTGAGAATATAACGTAAATATCTAAGGGAATTGTGACGTTGGCGGTGACGTAGTTTTGGATACAGACAGATGCATAAACTCCATTATAATAAGATATATCTGATGAGGCAAAAAATGTTATTTACTTTATTTACATACCAATATAAATGTATAATTTTACACAGTGATCAGCTTATAGACTATGACTTACTATAATGAAGATTATGTGTTTGTCTGTCTGTAAGCGAAACTATATCACTACTCACATCACAATTCCCTTAGTTATTTATGTTACATTCCCTATGACTTTATTTTTATTTAAACTTCAATTATTAATAAAATTGTTTTACATTATTAATATTGTTGGACTAAATATCTACATACTAGATATTTACGACGTACCCCACGTGTACGGATTAGGCACAAGGCCCTATTAATGTGGGACCATCCACAAGCCGTGACCTATGGGTGGCGGGTGCAAAAAATGCGTTCATCCCGTCGGAATTCACCCTCAAGAGGGCGCCTCAGGCACTAATCTACATATTAAGAACATACAAGTGTATTTTTATATTCAACAAAATAGTGGTTTAGAGTGTGAATGGGAAGGCTAATTTGCATATTGATCTAAAAAAAATGATTTTAATAAATATGTGCTTGGTATTATTGATTTCTAATTGTTTGGTTTTATTCTAATAAATATGAGCAAAAATTTCAGAGATAAATCTTAAAAGAAATCCATTAACAAGAAGAAATAACTGTAATTTTATTCTTTACTTCCTATTTTAACTAAATAGTAAAATTAGGAAAATTTAGCAATGAAAGACGGGAGTAATGGATGAGTAAGTTTTAATTGTTCTATTTTTCGATTACCCCTCTCTGTTTCAGATCATTTTATCTGCATTCTTATTTAGTTTCATGAGCCTTTCTAATCTAATATAATATTTTATTACGTTAAAACATAAATACTTGTACCCGGAGGGTGCATATATTTGCTAGTATATATAACTGACTTATTCTCTGATTTTTTTATATGAGGCTTGATAATTATTATTATTTGCATCATTCGGACTATTCCTCATCTTCATTGTTATCTGTACAACGTTTCGGCCGATATACCCTCCGACTTCTTCAGGTATTCCTTGTTGGACGCGGTAACCTTCTTTTCGTAATCGGGAACCTTCTTGTCGTAATTGGGAGCCATCACGGAATGTTGAACCTAACCCTTTATTCAGTCCACGGCGGTATCCTGTTCTCATTCCACAAACCATAGCTGGGGTACAGGTGTTAAGCTGTGTTAATTAGGCCGGAGGGCACATCGGCCGAAACATTGTACAGATAACAATGAAGGTGAGGACAATAGTCCGAATAATACAAATAATAATAATTGTCATTGTTACCATTTCCCTTTTACTTTCTCTTCACTTCCTCTTCCCATCCCAGTAAGCAGGGCCTATACGCCGACTTTATTCCCTGTAGAGAGATAAGTGTGAAGTACCCCTTCATTGACATTCCCCCAGGTCCACTCTGAGTGGTAGTACCTGTTAGGGTACAATCAACGGGTCAAATTGTTTGAAAATTATTCGTGATTAGATAGGAATACTTGAAACCATTTAACTGTGTGCAAATTATTTGTATTAAGAATACTTACTTGAAACTATGATATTTTTTGGGGGGCGGGGAACGTGGTGTGATGCTTATCGTCGTAAGAAAATGGACTCGGCGACATGAGTTCAAATTCTGGACGAGGCTCTTCAGCATCAGGTCAGATGTCCAAGCGACTTGCCCTAAATCTAACGAAGCATTCTTTCTTTTTCTACGACGAAAACATTCTTTATTCCTTTGTATCAGTGTATCAGTCTCTCTCTCTCTCTCTCTCTCTCTCTCTCTCTCTCTCTCTCTCTCTCTCTCTCTCTCTCTCTCTCAATATATATACTCTCTCTCCTCTCTCTCTCTCTCTCTCCTCTCTCTCCTCTCTCCCTCTCTCTCTCAATATATATATGTGTGTGTTTCTCCCTCTCTCTCTCTCTCTCTCTCTCTCTCTCTCTCTCTCTCTCTCTCTCTCTCTCTCTCTCTCTCTCTCCCTCTCTCTCCACACACACATACACACACACACACACACACACACAATTTTATAGACTAACTAGTTGCAGTTTTCATCTACGCTGTCTAAAATTCTGAGGTATTTTTTGTTGTTGTTTTTCTGATTGTAAATGTTTTCTTGATTTCCTCAGTGAATTTCTACTTAGAGATTTCGAAATGAATTATTTTTTTGTGCGCTTGAAAGAAAAACAACTCAACGAACAGATCGATCAAAATTTGGGTGCAATCACAACAGAACTGATAGAACTCACTTTAATTATTTTCATATTTTCCCACTACATCCTACAACAATATCCTTACACTACGCTTACATTTATATATATATATATATATATATATATATATATATATATACGTACAAACGGACCGACATGCCATCACGGAAAACCCCGAACATATCAAATATCTGGTGTTCCTTCAACTTAATAACAACAAACGATTACGCCGGCGCCGTGGGATAAGTAGTAACAGACACAAGTACTTCTATGACCTCTGATGATGGGAATTTTTCCCGAAAATATTTAGGAATAAAAAGGTAAATAAACAGCATTTAACACCTATTCCATTGCATTGTAAATTGCCTTCAAATTTATATTTTATATATATATATATTATGAAATGGGTACAAGAGATAACCTACTCGAGTTTCACCATAAGGATCTTCAGGGTTAAATCCAGTGAATTAATCGAGACACCGATTAATAGCAGGCGATTTCATGTTTGTGATCATTGCATTGCTATTAATCGGCGTCTTAATTATATATATATATATATATATATATATATATATATATATATATATATATATAATTATTAAAGAAATGGATACAAAAGAAACCTACTTGATTTTCACCGTTATGATCTTCAGGGTTAAATCCACTGAATTAATCGGGATTTCATATGGTGAAACTCGAGTAGGTTTCTATTGTATCCATTTCTTTGATAAATTTGCTCTACTTTGTATTGAGCACTTGTATTTGTTATATATATATCTGATGCCAACATCAGATCCAACAGCCAGATTCGAGCTTCTCCAAGTAGAACAAAACTAGAGATAAGTATACAATTAATTATTTTTATTGACAAATCATCACTCCATTTCAAATGAGGGTCACTATGCTACAAAAGTTAGAGATAAACATACAAAAGTTATTTTTATATAAATACGTCATCCCTCCATTTAAAAAGAAGGTTGCTATGCTACAACTCGGGACAGATGGATTCATGCCTTTTCCTAAGGCATTAGTGTGAAGTAAAACGCAAACTGACTCGTCCATAATTTGAACTTGAACAACCGATTTCAAATAATGAATAAGATTCATTAATAAATAAATGTATTCTATATACTAACGATTTTGACTATTAATTAAATACTCAATGCTAAGCTTACGCAATTCCTGCGCGAATCATGACGTAGCTTCGGTTACAGACAGACACCGAATCTTCGGTTACAGACAGATATCGAATATATATATATATATAATATATGTGTGTGTGTGTGTGTGTGTGTGTGTGTGTGTGTGTGTGTTTATTCATTATAGTGTACAATATATTTAAGGTGCCATTGCTACCTTTGGTTTCCAAGAAACATGTTAGCCAACAGGCGGATTGTCTGGAATATAAGTGGTTAACAAGGTGCTTGGAAACCAATGGTAACAATGGCACCTTAAATGTATTGTACACTATAATGAATAAATGAATACAGCTCTTACACCGACTATAACTGTTACGCTAAGCACGCTTCCACATTAGACAGTATATTCTCATGCAAGACAATTCTCATACACATTCTGCAAAGCTATTGCCAACGTTGCCAAAAAGAAAAACAAGTTTCAAAGACACCAAATTAATGAAATGGCCTCCAGCCTTTGCAAATATTAATCCAATAAAAAAAAACTTGTGGTCTGTGATTAAAAGAGAATGAAGAATAATATTCAGGCAAAGAAGAATTCTGGGAAGCAATAAAAAAAAATGTTGCATATATATATATATATATATATATATATATATATATATATATGGTATTTGTGGAAAAAGTGACTTACCGGTGAAAATGGTCACAGTGGTTAGTTGATTCAAGTTTCACAATAAGACAGGGATATAACAAATATAAAGTGCTCAATACGTTAGTAGAGCTAATTTATTAACATAAGTGTACACGGTAATAACCTACTCTAATTTCACCATAAGGATCTTCAGGGTTAAATCCACTGGATTAATCAAGATATTGATTATATATAATATATATATATATATATATATATATATATATAACGAAAGGAAAAATAAACAAAGGAAAGAAAATGTTGAATGGATAAAATAGATTTACTAACACGTGTTTCGGCCAGGAGTTTGTTCATGTACATATGTATTCTATTTATTATTTTAAATATGAAATAAAATAATGATAATAGAAAATTATAAACTATAAATTTTCTATTATTATTATTATTATTAATTGACAGTGGTTGACATGGCCTGGATAATTTGACATGGAATTACTTATATCATTATTCGTACCATAAAGATAGAATGGTTGACTTTAAAACTTTTTTGATAGCATTTTTGGATTCCTTGGGAAAAATGTTTTTATAAATCAATTTTTAGGAGTAGAGAAGCTCTAGAACTCATTTTACAGACAAAAATAGGTTACAAAAAGTCGCCATTTGGAAAGGTAAAAATCAACATAACCCGCCATTTTTTGGAATTGTAAGCTCAAATTTTGGGAATTGGCTAACTTTATCATAATCTATACTTAGACAAAATCTTAGAAAAATTATATGGAGTGGGTGACATGGCCTGGGTGATTGGACATGGAATTACCCAATAACAATTTATACAAGTAACTTGGATATTGTACATTTGAGGCCGATATCCTTTGAATTTACTTAGACATTAGGTTTATAAGTTCCCAAAATTCACACTGGATTGTACAATTGGACACATAGCGTAGTGGATAAAGGAGTTAGGTTGGGACAGTTCTAAGTGACAGTTATCTCTAGACTGTTCAATCCTGGTCAGGGGCAGCAGTAACATAGAAGAATATTTAACACAGCTTAACACCTGTACCCCAGCTATGGTTAGCGGAATGAGAACAGGATACCCCCGTGGACTGAAGAAAGAATCAGGTTCCCGAGTCCGACAAGAAATAAAGATGACAATGAAGATGAGGACAATAGTACGAATAATACAAATAATACTAATTATTAAGCCTCATCTAAAAAATTCAGAGAAATTGTTTAGTCTGGTCCAAATGTCTTCAATGGCTTACAGTATCAGTTATAAGATAGTGGTCACCCATCTAAGTATTAGCCAGATTCATCTTTGCTTAACTTGTTATTTACTAAGCTTTGTTTAACTAAGTGGTCACCCATCAAAGTACTGAATTGGCTCATTGTAGCTTAACTTGTTATTTACTAGTCTTAATGTTGTTTACAGTATCTATTGTAACTAAGTGGTCACCCATCTAAGTACTGAATAGGCTAATTGCTGCTTAACTTTTTATTTACTAGTCTTTACTTAGTCTGTCACATATACTCATGTTGTTTATAGTATTTGGTGTAAGTTAGTGGTCACCCATCTAAATACTGAATTGGCTCACCTTTGCTTACCTTACTATGTGTCTGTTATTCAGATTAAATGTTAAATAACACCTAAGTTGATATGCTGTTAAACAGTTAAAGTTACATGTCCCTTAACAAATGATTTGTCCAAATAATCAGATTCATTGCTGAGAAAAATGATTTCCCGAATGAGTGAAGATGTTTGGTGGGTGGGGCGACAAATAAGGGTAGTTGGGGTGGGGGGATTATTTTATTCTCTGATCAATTGGTTGGTCAACGGCGTTTGATTCTCACTGGGAACAACATACACCTGACTTTTCTCGATACTAAACTATTCTTAAATTAATTAGAACTGTGGTCCTATACCAGTCACGGTATGAATTATTTCCGTGACTACTACATGTGTCTCTGACCAGCTGTTATTTCGATTCCCTCTGCGCCTACGTTATGTTCCTTTGACCAGCAGATCGATGCAACTTGGTCGGAGTGTCTTTGTGACGGGTTGGAAAATTAGTGGAAATGAGCTGCCGTGATTGCTGGCAACTCTAAAAATGAGGTAACACACCGTTAACAATAACAACGCTTTTATTCATATATAATGAATGAGTACGTTTTGCACACTAGGTCGAAGAGAAAAGATACGATGAGGAGCTTTGTTTGGCGTTTTGTTTTATGTGCACTTAGTTCTTTATGGAATTATTCTTAGCGACAAGGTCTATTTCTCCTAGTGGCAATTGTCTTATTTCATCAATCCTGAATTCCCCGTGGCCTATGACAAGCTTCGTTCTTGGCGGTCCGGTCTCTGACTAAATAATATTTACAATTCTGAGTTAGTGTTTTATAGAAAAATTAAATAACTTAATCTAATTTGTTAAAGGAATATTCCATGAAGCCAAACTGTTCTTATTGAATAGAAACATTTTTTGTATCTTATCTGTTATTAATTTAATTAATAAACTAATTTTAAGAATTTTATCTTTTTAAAAGATTATTCATCGCAATTTCTGATAAACAAAATATATGGATGAAATAAGACGCTAAATTTTTGGAGGGTCATTTATAACAAGGATCGGCCACCTTATGTGGTGTAATGGTTAGCAAGCTAGATTAGCAAACCGTTGTTAGTGGGTTCGATTCTCACAGGGAGCTTCATATTTATGACCTTGTGTGGTATCTAAGTTACGCTTAGTAAATAACTATCTAAGAGGATTATTCAATAAATAAACTGAAGTTTTTGAAAAAAATGAAACGATTTTTTTTTTCAGAATTATTTTTCCATAAATAGTTTATTTAATGTTGAGCTATCTGTTGATTGCTGGCAACTCTAATAAGGATGTAACACACCGTTAACAATAACAACGGTTTTATTTATATATAATGAACGAGTACGTTTTGCACACTAGGTTGGAGAGAAAAGACACGATGAGGAGCTTTGTCTGGCCTTTTTGTTTTATGTGCACTTAGTTCTTTATAGAATTATTCTTGGCGACAAAGTCTATTTTTTCTAGTGGTAATTTTCTTATTTCAACAATCCCGAATTCCCCGTGGCCCTGTGAAAATCTTCGTTTTTGGCGACCCGGCCTCTAACTAAATGTTTACAATTCAGTCTAGAGATAACTGTCACTTAGAACTGCCTTAACCTAACTCCTTTATCCACTACGCTATGTGTCCAGTTGGAGTTTTCCGTCCTGGCCGATCACAGAGTGAGGGTGAAAGAAAACAAAAAGATAAACAAATACTTGGACCTTGCCAGAGAGTTGAAAAACTATGGATGGTTTGGACCAGACTAATAGATGCTTAACAAATACATAAGAAGCCTAGTGGTTAAGAAGCTTGATTTGCAGATTAATCTGTATATCAATATGATTGTTCCCTAATCTTCAGACCGTTATCATCTTGCAACACCCTCTGGTTAAAAATCAGACCGTCCAAGATGAAACACAAAAATCTAAATCCTTGTGTTGCTTATCCGCCGAAATCTTATTTCTTATAAGTGTCGTCACATCAGCTAAATAATGGACCATTCCGTTTTTATTATAAAGAAAGAAAGGGAAGTAAAAGGACATACTACACAGAAAAAATATAATAATAAAGAATGAGAATAGGGGAAAGATAGAGAGGGGTGAGCGCACGAAAGCTATAACGTTAATTTGTTTCAGTCCAACATATTGAAGAGATATTGTCCCCATCTTCATTGTTATTTGTACAGCGTTTCGGCCGATATACACTCCAGCCTTCTTCAGGTATTTCTTGTCGGACTCGGGAACCTTTTCGGACTCGGGAACCTTCTTTTCGAACTCGAGAACTTTCTTGTAATCGGGAGCCATCTCGGAACTTTGAACCTAACCCTTTATTTATTCCACGGGGGTATCCTGTTCTCATTCCGCTAACCATAGCTGTTGTGTTAATTAATTATTTTTTTAACTGCTTTCACTCAGGGTTGAACTCGGTTAGCAGAGATAACTGTTACTTAGAACTGTTTTAACCTAACTGCCTAATCCACTCGGCCATGTGTCCAATTGGACAATTGAGTGTGAATTTTGGGAACTTATAAACCTAATGTCTTGATTTGGCTATAATATCTACCTATTTTACTTATGTATGATTTTTTACCTAGACTCATATTGTTTTTGTTTTTTTGTGTTTTTTTTTCTCCTCAATCTGATCTAGCCTTCTTAATTATGGGTTCCCATATTGTATTCATTTCTATGCTAGGTCTACTTAACAGCCCAGTACAGCCTATCATATGGGCTGATTCTTTGAGGCGTCTTCTCTTCCAATGTTCTTCTCTATCTATTATTTTAACTTCATCCCATTAGGGCTGATGGTTTCCCTTTTCATTCCATATATGGTCAGCCATACCCGACTTTTCTATTTCTCCTCGGACCACTGCTTTACGATGTTCTTCTAGTCTTACTTACAAGATTATTATATTTTTTGCATATTAATCTATTTTACAATAGCTCTTGAGTAAACATATCAAATGTTGTTATAATTAAATCATCATACTGTGGTATATCCACAGATCCTGCTAAAGTAAGTAAAGTCGTTGGCAAGGGAGTCTATCCCCTTTTCACTAGCGCTAGACCAAGGAGATTGTTTTTACATCTGAGATGGGGCACCACACTTACCAACAGCTCCTTACTTTACCACACAGATCACTGTGCTACTCAAACGCTGAGTTGGCGAGGGCCGATATCGAACTAGGAACTTTGTGATTTCTAGTCAAACGCTCTACCGACTGAGCTAATCCGGTCCTTCCAGATCTTGCTAGTTTATTATCATTATGTCCTATAGAGTTTATTTTCAGCTAGTATATAAAATATGTTTTGTTTTTTGTTTTTTACGAATTGTGAATAAATGAAAATATTTGAATTTGTTATATATATATATATATATATATATATATATATATATTATATATATATATATTATTATTATTATTATTATTATTATTATTATTAAAGAAATGGATACAATCTTCAGGGTTAAATCCACTGAATTAATCGAGGTACTGATTAATTCAGTGGATTTAACCCTGAAGATCCTAATGGTGAAACTCGAGTAGGTTTCTATTGTATCCATATCTTTAATAAATTTGCTCTACTTTGTATTGAGCACTTTGTATTTGTTATATCGCTGACTTAACCCCTAAATTTTGCACCTCCAACGATCGTGCCCATATTCACCGGTAAGCCACACTTTATATATAAATACATACATACATATATATATATATAATATATATATATATATATATATATATACAAATTCAAATATTTTCATTTATTCACAATTTGTAAATATATATATATATATATATATATATATATATATATATATATATATATATATATGTCTGTGTGTGTGTGTGTGTGTGTGTGTGTGAAAATCTTAGCAAAATAGCCACAATCACTTATGTTGTCACGAAATAAGTTTGTTTTTTAGAGTGAATAACATACTTTGTTTACGAACAATCTGTTATCAGTACAGTTTGTACTTCTAAAATCCCCAGGGCCCCAAAATGGGAATGCAGATACTAATTTGATTATTAAAACAGTCCCTAAACGGAATCTCTCAACGTTCTTCATTTATTTTATTTTTTACGGTTCACCATTAAAAAATTTTTTTTTTGAGCAACAGAGATATGAATTTTCACGAAATGACAGAAAAACACAAATTGCTTTTGCGACTTTGAAATCTATCGTCACAAAACCTCCTTGAAAACCGAACAAGCCTATCTCAAGAAACGTCCCCAGTTTTTGGTTGGCGAAAAAAAAAAAGAGGAGAAAAAACGAAACCAATGAATTAAAATAATAATAATAATAATAATAATAATAATAATAATAATAATAATTGGTTGTGTGCTAAAGATAACGAGGTATGAAAAGGACGTCGAGAGAACAACGGCATTTTCGTCATGGCAAAAAAAAAATCACCCTTCCTTAACAGACACGTCCCTTGCGACTAACGTTCATTACTGACTTCTCAATCGTCATAACTGAATGACGGCCATGTTGCTTGGCGCAGGGATTCACTGAAGAAAGGAAACAAAGAAGAGACTGCCATTTTCATAGCTACTTCTGCTACATTTCCGTATTGCGTATCTTGGCATAAAAATAATGAGTGTTATTTATGCTATTAATGTCTTCCGTACTTTTGTTTTTTTTTTGCATTTTTTTGATATCGTTTTAATTGTTTTATTTTTATTTCATTGTTTTTGGGGTTTTTTAATATTTTTTAAACGTTTCTTTTTTTTCTCTCTCTCTCTTTTTATTTCTGCTACTTTTTCCCTCTTTGTTTTTTGTTTTTTTTTCTACTCTTTCCTCATAATACCCTTCTGTTTACATTTCTTTTCTTTCGGTATTCAGTAATGTTTTTCTAACGTTGCATATATATATATATATATATATATATATATATATATATATATATATATATATATGCCCATTAGTCCATCTCTCATTAGACTGAGTAACAAAAAAAATTCTTTTTGTCTGATAGCCAGAAAGAATGATGCTGTCCGAGACAAAAATCAAGCATTCTGATCCCGAATCTGTGCGCAGAATTACTTGTGACGCGACAGGCTTTTGAGATATGTACACAATTATAAATCTATAATATATTAGTATATGATGTTATCTGTTAGTGTCGGTGCCGGTGCCGGTCATGCGTGCAACAAGTCAATCACCTCTCTCCAATGTCGCCAATGTTGTCCAAGGCAAGACAAGATCTCTTCCATCACCAGGGTCGTCGAAGGCTTTGTCCGGACGAACATGAAAACAACATTGGACTGCCTTAGAGACCTAAGATAGATAGATAGATAGATAGATAGATATGAACACTCAGATAGATACATAGATATGAGCAGAGATAGATAGATAGATAGATAGATAGATAGATATGAACGGACTAAGATAGATAGATGAATAAATATGAACAGACTAAGATAGATAGATAGATAGATAGATAGATATGAACAGACTGAGATAGATAGATGTGAACAGACTAAGATAGATAGATAGATAGATAGATAGATAGATAAATATGAACACTCAGATAGATACATAGATATGAGCAGAGATAGATAGATATGAACGGACTAAGATAGATAATAAATATGAACAGACTAAGATAGATAGATAGATAGATAGATAGATATGAACAGACTGAGATAGATAGATGTGAACAGACTAAGATAGATAGATAGATAGTGTTGTGATGTTAGTCCCAACAGTAAAAAGAAGTCAAGTCGAGATGGGGTAAAATAAGACAAGTGTATTTACAATCAATGGTACATGTACGACTAGCTTGTCGTTAACGGGAACAGTTCTACCTTTCCACTCGGTGTCTCACTATTTATAGTCAGAACCGGTGCATGTTCTCCACTGTAGGAACGGCCGGTACAACAGATAGATAGATAGATAGATAGATATGAACACTCAAATAGATACATAGATATTAGCAGAGATAGATAGATAGATAGATAGATATGAAAGGACTAAGATAGATGGATGAATAAATATGAACAGACTAAAATAGATAGATAGATAGATAGATAGATAGATATGAACGGACTATGATAGATAGATAGATAAATAGATAGATACATAGATAGATAGATATGAACAGACTTAGATAGATAGATAGATAGATATGAACAGACTAAGATAGATAGATATGAACAGACTTAGATAGTTAGATAGATAGATAGATAGATATGAACAAATTAAAGATAGATAGATAGATAGATATGAACAGACTAAGACAGATAGATAGATAGATAGATAGATAGATGTTTCCGGCCTGATCTCCAACTGTTTTTTTGCTGTGTGCCTGATCCTTTCGATTTTGGCGCGTGATGAGCACATCACGAAATCAGTGAAACTCAGCGAATTGTTTACCAAACATTTCCCGCCTTAATTTATGACACAATATTGTCGAATATTTAGAGCACGGCTACTTTAACGGCATTATTATTATTATTATTATTGGAGAGGTTTATTAATGTTATATTTGAAACCATTTTACTGTGAGTAAATTATTTGTATTAAAAATAGTTACTTGAAATAATAATTGTTTTTTAGGATTATTATCTTATTATAATGGAGGTTCGGTGTCTGTCAGTAACCGACACTACCGACACTGCTTAACTTCGGTTGGTTGGTTGGTTGGTTGTTTTGTTTTACGGCATATCAACCCTTTTCGGGTCATTTAATGCCGAATCAAGTTATTTTGATGGACAAAGGACTCGGTTTGCTTACAGTACCTGTTGTTGCTTAAGTAGCTCGCTCGTTGGTTTTTCTTGTATTGTTGTTTGTGGAGGCGTGTGTTTGTAATGGTTACCGTCTTAGGAAATAGACACGGTGTGTTGAGAATTCTCTCATATAAGGTGTGTGATGGATACCCACTCCTACTTATAGACTAGACCAGAATCATGTGATCTATCTCTTGGCCAATCACTGGCAGTACTCTGAGGTTGATACAATACTTAAACCAACCCTACTGGACATAATTACTTTTGACCTTTGTGGACGACGGACATAGGATTAAATTACTTTACCAATACGCAGGATAGGACTTCTACAATTACCAAAGGATCACCAAAGGATTCCATAACATAGGACTTTATTTAAGCCCTTTTCAACTGGCCAAGGATGGCACTTAAAAACTTTACACGGTGAGATGAGTTCAAAGCATGGACGCGGCTTTTGTGTTTCACATAGAGCTGATACCCTTGGGAAACGAATCCATCTATTCTCCAACAAGCTATGGGTATATAGTAGATCCTGCTATGCCATTTAACCTTGGTATGGCAACCGACCTAGGAAAAGGAAAAATCAGAATTCAAAGAAAAGGAACTCTATTCTCATTAGCCAAAACTACTTTGAGATCATCTCCTTCTTCAAAATTACAATAACTGAAACTGAAACTTGTTGAACTACTTCTGATATAAGATGTGCTCTAATCACCCACCTGGATTTATAAACTAGCCATGGTCACGTGATTGAGTCATGTAGCCAATCACTAAACATACTGCGTGTAAGACACACTATTTACCCCACCACCACCACCACCACTGGTCATAATTACAAATGCGCTCACTGAAAACAGACATAGGATTACTGGACCTTTACCAATACTCAGGAAGGACTTATACGATTACCAGAGTAACCAAAGGATTCATTATTGAAAGACTCTTTACCAAGAACTGTGAACTCTTTAGTAACCAAAAGGATTCATTATCGAAGGTCTCTTTACCAAGAACTGAGAACTCTTTACCAGAATAACCAAAAGGATTCATTATCGAAGGACTCTTTACCAGTAACTGAGAACACTTTACCAGAGTAACCAAAAGGATTCATTATCGAAGGTCTCTTTACCAAGAACTGAGAACTCTTTACCAGAATAACCAAAAGGATTCATTATCGAAGGACTCTTTACCAGTAACTGAGAACACTTTACCAGAGTAACCAAAAGGATTCATTATCGAAGGACTCTTTACCAGTAAGTGAGAACTCTTTACCAGAGTAACCAAAAGGATTCATTATCGAAGGACTCTTTACCAGTAACTGAGAACTCTTTACCAGAGTAACCAAAAGGATTCATTATCGAAGGACTCTTTACCAGTAACTGAGAACTCTTTACCAGAGTAACCAAAAGGATTCATTATCGAAGGACTCTTTACCAGTAAGTGAGAACTCTTTACCAGAGTAACCAAAAGGATTCATTATCGAAGGACTCTTTACCAGTAACTGAGAACACTTTAGTAACCAAAGGATTCACATTATCGAGGAACTCTTTATCAAGGATCCAATTCCACGGGATAAGCACTCTGCTTTAAGGCCAAAGAATGGCCCTTAAAAACGTAACAAAAAGACTCATTTGGCGTTTTTTAAAATATATATGTTCTGTTCAACAGCTGCAATTCAATCCATTCCAAAAAATAGGTTAAATCGAACATAACGGACCTAAATTCCACCATCGTATGTCACCCGCCGAAAGAAGAAAACAAACAAACCAAAAATTAGGGAATTAACCGAATTTAATGAAATTTTCAGTGTTGATATATTAATGAATAACAAATATAATCCACCAGTTATTTAATTTTAAAACTTTTACATTTTTCAGGTCAGCTAACATTGAACCACGTATCTTTGAGAATCTGTGTTACGCTACAAAGATATGTGGTTCAAAATTAACTGACCTGAAAAAATGTAAAAGTTTTGAAATTAAATAACTGGTGCATTATATCTTTTATTCATTAATATATCAACACTGAAAAATTCATTAAATTCGGTTAATTCCCTGATTTTGTTTTCTTTCAGCGGGTTAACATACACTGATTTTTTCTTTCGGCGGGGTGACATACGATGTTGGAATTTAGGTCCGTTAAGTTCGATTTGACCAAAAAAAAATTTGTAATAACAAAAATATACTTATAAAATCCCGAATATCAAAAACATATCAACATTAAATACTTTTTTCAACTGATAACATGAAAATCCGTATCCGTTTTTTTTTCTTAGATTATTCATGCATAACTGTTTACACGTTCACAAAATGTCGAACGCATATACTTACACGCATGCGCACTCTAGGGGAGGCCTTAAGCGGGCGCATGCGCGTTAACTAGTTGGCTGGAAACCCCTGATAACATAGATGGATTAGTCATCAGCGAAGACGGTCGCTGTGGCTAATGTAAACATATTGGTCCTATAAAAGGTTGGAGATGGTCGGAGGCGGAAGTGGAGAAAGAGAGAATGGAGGCAAAGATGGATACGGAAAGAAATGGAAAGAGAGACAAATAGAAGGAAAGGGTGGGATAAGAAGGAAAGAAAGAGAGGAAAAATAAAGGGGGGGGGAAGTGTGGAGAAAATAGAAGAAAAGACAGTGTCATAGGAAAAAGAAAGAAAGAAAGAAAGAAAGAAAGAGAAAGAAAGAACGAAGGAGAAAGAGATAACAATGTGGAGACCACTGAAGGAAAGACAGTGTAATGAGGAAAAGAAAGAAAGAAAGAGAGAAAAGAAAGAAAGAAAGAAAATGTGGAGACCATTGAAGGAAAGAAAGTGTAATGAGGAAAAGAAAAGAAATTAAGGAAGGAAGGAAGAAAGAACAATGTGGAGACCATTGAAGGAAAGACAGTGTAATAAGGGAAAGAAAGAAAGAAAGAAAGAAAGAAAGAAAGAAAGAAAGAAAGAGAAAATAGAAGGAAACAGTTCAACAAAAAGAAAGAAAGAATGAATGAATGAATGAAAAAAAGAAAAAGTAATAAGAATCATTATAAAAACTAAATGAATGAAGGAAAGAAAGAAATAGAAAAGTATATAAATTAAAAGATAAATGGAGTAGAATAAGGAATTAAAAAAAAGAAAATGGAAGTAATGAAAAGAGAAAACGAAGAAGAAATAAAAAAAAGATTTTTTAAAAAAAGTAAGACAGAATGAAAGTGAAATAAGGAAAAAATGTGGAGAAAATAGAAGAAAAGTTTCATAGGGAAAAGAAAGAAAGAAAGAGAAAGAGAGAAAATGTGGAGACCATTGAGGAAAAGAAATAAAAAAAGAAAGACAGAAAGACAGAACGAACGAAAGAAAGAAAGAAAGAGTTCAACGAAAAGAAAGAAAAAATGAATGAATCAATGAAAAATGAAAAGAGAAAACGAAGAAGAAATGAAAAGATTCAAATAAAAAAGAAAGACAGAATGAAAGTGAAAGGAAAAAAGAAGAAAGGCAGAACAACAAAAAGAAAGAATGAAATACAAAAAGACAAAATGAAAGAGAAAGAGAGTGTGTTAAGAAGTCGGAAGAAAGAACGAAATACAATGAACGAAAGATAATGTTATAAGAAAGATAGAATAATACAAAAAATAACGAAAAATAAAAGAAATGACGACAAATAGAGAGAGGAAGAAAGAGAAGAAAACAGAAATAAAAAAGAAAGAGAAGAAAAAAGAAAGAAAATGAAAGAGAAAAAAATGAAAGAAAAAGAAAGAGAAGAAAACAGAAATAAAAAAGAAAGAGAAGAAAAAAGAAAGAAAATGAAAAAGAAATAAAATGAAAAAAATGAAAGAAAAAAGAAAGAGAAGAAAACAAAAATAAAAAAAGAAAGAGAAGAAAAAGAAAGAAAATGAAAGAGAAAAAGATGAAAGAAAAAGAAAGAGAAGAAAAAATAAAAAAAGAAAGAGAAGAAAAGAAGAAAAAGAAAAGAATGAAAGAGAAGAAAATAGAAAAAGAAAGAGAAAAAAAGAAAAAAAGAAAAGAAAGAAAGAAAAGAAAGAAAGAGAAAAAGAAAGAAAAAAGAAAGAAAGAAAAGAAAAAAAGAAGAAGAAAGAAAAAGAAAAAGAAAGAAGAAAAAAGAAAGAAGAAAAAGAAAAGAAGAAAAAAAAAAAGAAAAAAGAAAGAGAAGAAAAAGAAAGAAATAGAAAGAAAAAGGAAGACAAAGGAGAAGACAGAAGAGAGACTAAAATAAAAAAAAACATTATTGTTTGTTTTGGCGCTCGTCTGTCTCATTCAAATAGTTTAGGTTCGATGAGGTTTTTTCTTTCTATCTTCCATTTTTGATCGTTTTTTCTTGACACCAGTTCATGCCTTTATTTTCGATTACGATTCGGTCTATTGCTTGAACAATTAATTCAACACACATTGACATCCGGGACATTAAAAGACAGTTCTGTTCACACTGATAACTGACATTTTGACTGTAAAATATGCACACACATTTTATTATATATATATATATATAATATATATATATATATATATATATATATATATATAAAGTGTTGTTATGGGTCCAAGGGGAGAAAATTAGATATTCTATAAAAAAAGGTTTGCAAAAAGGATTATGTTTTTAAAAAAAAGATTATTAACTTACATATGCGACACGTGTTTCAGATCTGTTATCTTCTTCAGGCATTGAATAACTATATTTTGGCAGAATATGTATATGTGTGATTTCTGATATTTGATTGGTTGTGTGTATTTTTGTAACTTACTTTTTGTTTATGTTTTTTTTTGTTTATATATATATATATATATATATATATATATATATATATAATATATATATATATATATATAACACAATAAATGATTGAATTGATAAAAAGTAATAATACGGGGGTACAGACCCAACAAGACATATCTATCTATCTATCTCTCTCTCTCTCTCTCTCTCTCTCTATATATATATATATATATATATATATATATATATATATAATCTGTAAATACTAATATACATATAGATAATACTATTACAAATGCTAATATATATATATAATATATATATATATATATATATATATATATCACCATATTTCTTTGATAATTATATATTTACCCAACCCTTCCACGACGAGCAGAATGAGACACAAGGCCAATTTATAAACAGAGTTTAATAGGTTTTCCTTTGGGTAATCAAATTTAACGGACCTAATTTCTACCATCGTATGTCACCCCGCCGAAAGAAAATCTTTCACATTTTTTTCAGGTCAGTTAACTTTGATCCACGTATCTTTGAGAATCTATGTTACGCCTTAAAGATACGTGGTTTAAATTAATTGACTTGAAAAAATGTAAAACTTTGTAAATAAAATAACTGGTGTATTATATCTTTTATTCATTAATATATCAACACTGAAAATTTCATTAAATTCCGTTAATTCCCTGATTTTCTTTTCTTTCGTCGGGTTAGGTTTTTTATTATCTACACAACGTTTCGGCCGATGTTGGGCAAACATTTCAACCGGGTTTGATGTATTTTTAAGCCATGCTGGTTTTTGAAAATTTTGCTACAGATACATGTCTTGCTCATATTCCGTTCTTCGTTTGCGGGGGTCGTTAAACTTTAATCCGTCCTATTAGGGATCATACACCCCCCTCTCGGGATCCCTTGGGGGGTATTTTCCTGGAGGTCGATTCGTCGCATGATGTGGGTTCTCCCTTGCGGAAGACACAAGCTGGGTAGCTGGCCGAAACGTTGTGTAGATAACAACAAAGATGAGGACAATAGTCTGAATAATCCAAATGATATAAATTATCAAAAATTCAGAGAAATTACGCCACATTTAGTTCCCTAACCTCTACACTTAAAATAACCCCAGATAGGTCAACATGCCGTTAAAATCAATCATATTTTCAAGATACAAATTACAAAACGGTTTCTTATTACACATACATTTTAATTTGCAATAACTATTGAAAGTGATTCCCTTAAACTTGTATGCGTGTTTATGCCTGTATAATTTTACTGACTCCCTTTCAAAGTTAGCATTAAGGCATCCCATTGTGGTGGGATGTTTAGAAACTAGTCTCACAGATCTATTATTGAGTAGTGAGTTCGATCCTCGCTGGATGCCCCATAAAAAATCCCCACATAAAAAAGTGGGAGTTCAGAACATTGTTTTTATTTCTTCAAGTCTATAAAGATTGTTTTGAAAAGGTTGAAAAAAGTGAAGTACAAGTTATAAAAAAAACCGGTTAGACATTATTAAAAAAAACAACAACCCTGTATGTCAGCGGTGTGCCTTGAAAAATATGCTGGAGAAAGCAAATTACACAGTGTAAAGTTGTTTAGGTGCCATCCTTGGCCAGTTGAAAAAGGGCTTAAAGAAAGTCCTATGTTATGGAATCCTTTGGTGATCCTTTGGTAATTGTAGAAGTCCTATCCTGCGTATTGGTAAAGGTCCAATGATTTAATCCTATGTCCGTCGTTTGTGAACGTTGCAGTAATTATGACCAGTAGGGTCGGGGTTAAGTATTGTATCAACCTCAGAGTACTGCCAGTGATTGGCCAAGAGATAGATCATAAGTAATGTTGCATAGCCTTCTTTACTGGCCCTATATATCTATATGTTATATACTTCTCTTACTTCTTATTCTGGTCGTCTATTCTTCTGGCCGGCTTTGGTATATCTTTTAAGGTCTGGTCTTCTTGGGGTTCCGGGTCTGGTTTCTGTTGGGGATCGTTCCTTATCAGAAGCCTTGTGCCATTGATAGCTTTTAGTAATAAACACAAGACTTCGATTTACTTTTGATGTTACTTTATTCCAGATCCCCAGACCAGACAATCACGCAGTGAGACTCACATCTTGCTAGCTCTGCTTCTAAGTTCTAACTCTAACTAACTGAGTTGCTTACCCCTTAAACCGGAAGGGGCTTCTATCGGGGTTCCGTTCTCACGTTCATCCCCAGAACGCAAGGTCAGAGTGAGGTCAAACATTGTCACTCACTCTCAAGGCCATCAGCTATACTGATCGCCATAATGATTTCTACACTATTGTCATAATCATTAGGTATCTAATGATTATGTAACAGTAAGAGTGGAGATCTATCACACACCTTATATCTAAAAAATCTCTCCTCACTGGGTGCGCCATACTTCTGGCCTTGTGCCACATATAAGCTAAGCTTAGTAAATAACTATATCGATCAAACTAATATTGCTAATTTCTTTTTACACATCTCTCTCTCTCCCTCCCCTCTCTCTATCTCCCTCTTTCTCTTTTTCTCTCTCTCCCTCTATCTCTCCCTCCTCCCCCTCTCTCTTTCTCTCCATCCTCTCTTTCCTCCTCCTCCTCCTTCTCCCTCCTCCTCTCCCTCCCTCTCTCTCCTACTCTACCTCCCTCATACCTCACCCTCTCTCCCTCTCTCTACCTCCGCCTCCCTCTCTCTCTCTCCTCCCTCCTCTCTTCCCTCCTTCTCTCTCTCCCTCTCCCCTCTCTCCCTCTCTCTCTCTCTCTCTCTCTCATAAAGGCTACGCCCTTCACGTAACGGTTATCGTCATAAGGAGTGGAATCGACGACTCGAGTTCAAATCCTGGACGAAAGTTTGTGCTAATTCCATTGGAAAAGACATAAATCCATCTCACCTCCCCACCCACCCAGCAGTCGATAGAGCACCCGCCTAGTAAATCGTAATGTTCCTGGTTCGATATCGGCCACCGTAAACTCAACGCATGAGTAGCAAAGATTGTATAATCGGATATGTTCAATTGACTTGCACGAAAATGCTGCGTGCAATATTAAACAAGACGTGGAAACAACACCCCACGAGAGAACAGCTGTATGGCCACCTGCCTCATATCACACAAACCATCCTTGTGAGGTGAACAAGACACACTGGGCACTGCTGGAGAAGCAAAGATGAACTCATAAGTGACGTTCTTCTGTGAAAGCCAACACATGGGCATACCAGAGTGGGTCGCCCAGCAAAGATATACATAGATCAGCTTTGCGCGGATACTGGATGCTGCGCAGATGACCCCCTGGGGGCAATGAATGATAGGGAAGGATAGCGAGAAATTGTCATGGATATCCATGCTGCCAGCGCGACAGGATGATGATTATTTCAATACAAGAAGCGGCTACCCAGCGTCGCCTGCGTAAAGGATGGGGGTTTTAAAAAAAGTTAGTCTCGCAGATCCATTATTATTGAATTGTGAATTGGATCATCGCAGGATGTCCCATTAAAATCACTACGTAAAAAGACCTTGCGTTGTTCTAGACAAGAGTTTTTCAACCTTTTTCATCTCACGGCACAGTGAGGAGCTGGGCAATAAATTGATCGAGGTACACCATCGGTATATAAACATATAATCATTATAATCATTGAAGCAAGAACTATATCCAAGTCCTGAAGAAGGTCTAATAGACCGAAACGTTGCATAGTCGACAATAAACATCCAGTTTCCATAACATCCCGTGTTTGTCTACCTTTCCCCACATAAACATATAAGTATTTTATCATTTATTTTTAAGAGTACAAAAAATATTTGATTAAAGCAAAAAAAATCTTAATTAAAACAAAAAATATTAAATTAAAACAAAAAAAATATTAAAGTAATAGAATAAAAATATAAGAGGATGATCAACCGTCCTCAGCACTCATGGCACATCTATGGAAGCTTCATGGTACACTAGTGGGCCGGGGCACACCAGTTGAAATACTCTAATCCAGACACACAGGAATTTTTTTTAAATTAATGTTTCATATTTAAAATATTAAATGCAAAAAAATATCATGCTGTTATCACTTAACTTTTATTTCTTAATTAACTTCATAAATATAAGTCAAATCTTTATTATCTTTGCTCAAAAAGCAAGCTCTGGTGATAGTAAATATGTATATATATTTACTTTGTCATTAATTGTTTTATTTTTTGTTTTCTCTTGACATATTATTATTATTGATCGCAACGTTTTGTCAGACGACTGTCACTCCTTCATTCATTTTCCGTTTGTGAGATCGTTCATGACTTTTCAATCCTGCCAAAGTCTTAGAACATATCTGGAACACAAAACGATCGGTGTTGACTGAGTCGACAGGTGTTGTATACGCTTCACTGTGAACTTTCATGTGAAGCTTGAGACCACCGGATGTTCGGCACACCTTTGTGCAGCAGGAACATAAAAAGTCCTTACGCTGGGGATCATGCTGGATTTTAGAGTGTGGCATGGTAGAGAAAACAATTGCAGTCGGATAGCTCTCATGTGATTTCATGTAAATGACCAAGCCTACCTTTAAAAACAGGGCCCGGTCACACTCCTCACAGATCCACACATCACCAGAATTGGCTGGTAGAGTTTCACGTTCTCGGCAAGCTCTCTTGAGTTTTGCTCGGTCCACCCTTGCAGCTTCAAACAATTCTGCACTCCTATATTTCTCTAGACGTACACACATACATACATACACATAAACAGCTCTTTATATATGTATAGACAATTGTGTATAGATTATTTGTATTATATAAGAATATATAATAATCATTATTAAGTAAAGTCGTCGGGGTGGCCGAAAGGCGGTATCAGCCAGACAGCAAGGGAGACTATCCCATTTTCATCAGCGCTAGGCCAAGGAAATTGTTGTTTTTTTGGCATCTAAGATGGAGCGCCACACCTACCATCAGCTCCTTACTTTACCGTACAGATCCCTGTGCTACTCATACGCTGAGTTGGCGAGGGCCGGTATCGAACTAGGAACCTTATGGTTTCTTGGCTGACACTCTATCGACTGAGAAACTGTGTACAAAAAATAATTATAGATGAAAAAGTGCAATTTTTTTTTAAATCCGTAGAACTCATAGTTATAGAAACATTTAAAATATAATTATGATTACAAACATTTACAAATAGATCAAAATTCGGTCATAAATAACCCATAAGGAGTTAATATGCCGTAAAACAAATAAGATCTATTACCCACTCCTCTAAATAGATTTATATACTCAAACAAGAACAACAACCACAGCGTGAAACATGTCAAACACCTTTGACTTTTAAACACTTATTCATGGAATGCAGGTTTTTTGCTCACATCAGAAACTGTTATTTTAAAGCAAACAATATGAAAGATCTATTTGAAAATGTCAACATGGAGGATATTCTGTCCTTTTTGAGGGAAATCAAATTATACCATAGAATATAGACATGAAACAAATCAATACCATATAACATGATCCCCAATGATGCTAACACATTTTTAAAACCAATTACTACAAAAATATAAATATATCTATACATACACAATATATATTACTTCTTAACCGTTAGGCATGACGTAACCCCAGACGGGTTGATATGTCGTTAAAATCAATAAACAAACCAAACCGTGTTTGGTGGCCTTCTTCTTTTACCACCTCCTCCTATGCACATTAATCTTTTCCTCCGACCTCACCTCTGCCATTCTCTTCAAGCACCGCTCCTACACTTCTTCTCTTTCTAATTCTCTTCTCTTTTCTTTTTTCTGTCAACCCCCCCCCCCCCACACTTATACTTTCTACTTTTCTCCTCTTCCTCCTCCCTCAACTCTTTTTCTTCTTCTATATTTTCCTTTTCTTTTTATTCGCTTTTTATTTATCGTCATTTTCTTCTTTTTGCGCTTCCTCTTCTCCTCCTTCCTCCTCTTCCTCCTCCTCCTACATATCCGCTTCATTCTCTTCTTCAAGACTCTCTGATTCAAGTCCCTTATCTAACTTCTTTCAATTCTTCTTCTTATTCTTCTTCTTCTTCTTGTACTTTTCCCTTCTTCTTCTTCTTCCTATTTTCTTTTTTCTTCTTCTTCTTCCAATTCTTCTTCTTCTTCTTCTTCTTCTTCTTCTTCTTCTCTTCTTCTTCTTCTTCTTCCAATTCTTCTTCTTCTTCTTCTTGTACTTTTCCCTTCTTCTTCTTCTTCCTATTTTCTTTTTTCTTCTTCTTCTTCCTTCTTCTTCTTCTTCTTCTTCTTCTTCGATTCTTCTTCTTCTTCCAATTCTTCTTCTTCTTCTTCTTCTTCTCTTTTCTTCCGATTCTCCTTCTTTTCTTTTTCTTTTTCTTCTTCTTCTTCTTTATCTTTGTTAAAACCAACAATACTTTTGCACATTCCCCCACCCCAATCACTTTCTTCCTTTCTCTCCTTCCTCCCCCCTTTCATCACCTTCTTCAACTTCTTCCTCATCTCACTATTCTTTCCTTTCACCAACCCCCTTAATACTCTTCTTCCTCCCACATCCTGCTCCTCTACCACCACCGCCACCACCACTCACGCAACCACAACCACCCACCCCACCCCACCATATCTCCCGACCGGTCGTCCTAATCGATGACACCGAAGCTCAAGTGTGATTTGATTGGTCTTTACTCATTCACACCAGATAAATAAAGACCGACCGAATCTGCCCGACTCAACACACTCTGGTGTTACACTGATAAGAACAAGTAATGATTCGTCTTGTCACTATCAACCACTCCGCTCGTCACTCGGTGGCTCCCCCGTGCGGTCACTGGCAACAACGGATTGTATTAAGAAGGAGAATTACGCCAAATCCCAAATGCTAATGTTGTTGCTTGACCGATCTGTAAATGGCGGTGATTGCCTTTTCTTTCCAATGCCAATTGGTCAACAGCTACAGCCATTTCTTTTTGCACTACTTAGTCTCATTGTCTTCTCTATTCTCTTTTCTTTTATATTTCTTCCTATTTTTTTAAGACCATGTGACCTTTAGGCACCCCTTTTTAATCTCGATTAAGAAAGGACATGTTTTTCATTTATACCGTCAATATCCGGTTATTTTAACAGACGATTCTTAGATTTTTTTATTTAATTATAAAACTAACCCTTAACCCTAACCCCTAACCCTAACCCTAACCACTAACCCCTAATCCTAACCCCTAACAAACAACCGGATATTGACGGTGTAAATGAAGAACATGTCCTTTCTTAATCGAGATTAAAAAGGGGTGCCTAAAGGTCATATGGTCCATTTTTTCTTCTAAATATGTTTGTTTATTGATTTTAATGACATGTAAACCTGTCTGGGGTTATGTCATGCCTAACTTTTAGGAAGTAATACATATCGTGTATTTATATTTATACTTTTTAGTAATTGGTTTTAACAATGTGTTAGCATTATTGGGAATTATGTTGTATGGTATTGATTTGTTTCATGTCTATATTCTATGGTATAATTCTATTTCCCTCAAAAAGGACTGAATGTCCTCCATGTTGACGTTTTCAAATAGATCTTTCGTATTGTTTGCTTTAAAATAACGGTTTCTGATGTGAGCAAAAAACTTGCATTCTATGAATAAGTGTTTAACAGTCAAAGGTGTTTGACATGTTTCACACTGTGGTTGTTGTTCTTGTTTGAGTATATAGGAGTGCGTTAGTCTTGTGTGACCAATGCGTCATCGGGACACAATGGCTTGTTCTTTTGTAGACTTCCTTAAAGTTGGTGCATATATTTGCTAGTATATATAAGGAATGGAGCACTCTGTGACGGCCTTTACACACAAAGCGATGTGTGTATTAAAAACAGTTAAAATCCCTTTCTCATTCTGTAAGTGAAGACAGCCTAATGGTTAAGGTGCCGGACTGTCACCCAACTGATCTGATTTCAATTCCGGCTGTGGGTAGCTTACAAAATGTCTAGCCACACTGAAGAGACTTGATAAGTCGAAACACGTGTCTGTGGATGACCCTATATATATAAGAAAATTTTCGATATGCAAAGGTACGTAAGATATGTAGGAATTGTTGTTGGCATGCTTCCTTCTACGAGAGACAAGTTCAATATTTTAAGCGGAGTTTAAGAGGTTGAAATTAAGAAATTTCCTTCTCCTAGAATGGTTTCCTATTTACCCATAGTCTGAGCGATGGTAATTTGATTCATACCTTTCCCAAGGTATTAGTACTATGTGAAATGCAAACACTCTCGTCCGTAATTGGAACTCGGGTCGACAAGTCCATTTCCCACGATTCTAGCATTACACCACGCGACTCCATATAACATACATATATATATATATATATATATGTATATATATATATATATATATATACATATGTATATATGTATATATATATGTATATATGTATATGTATGTGTGTGTGTGCGCGCAAGATGGGTAAAATGTCAATACATTTTTTAAGGCGATATATATATATATATATATATATATATATATATATATATATATATATATATATATAATATGTTTTCGCATTAATTAATGGTTTTACCCATTGCAGTCGCATACTTCGGCTAGTACATAGAAAACTTAATTTACAAGAAATTCCCATTCATAAAATTTTAATTGACAACAAAGATTGTAAATGAGGCTTGATGATTAGTATTATCTGCGTCATTCGGACTATTGTTCTCATCTTCATTGTTATCTGTACAGCGTTTCGGCCGATGTGCCCTCCGGCCTTCTTCGAGTATTTCTAGTCGGACCCGGGAACCTTCTTTTCAGAGTCGGGAACTTTCTTGTCGTAATCGGGAACCTTAGGTTCAAAGTTCTGTGATGGCTCCCGATTACGACAAGGTTACCGATTACGAAAAAAAGGTTCCTGAATTCGAAAAGAAAGTTCCCCAGTCCGACAAGAAGGTACCCGAGTCCGAGAAGGTTCCCGATTCCGACAAGAAATACCTGAAGAAGGCCGGAGGGTATATCGGCCGAAACGTTGTACAGATAACAATGAAGATGAGGACAATAGTCCGAATAACGCAGATAATACTAAAGATTGTAAAATAAGTAGCAATGGTCCAAGTTTTTACCTCTTTACCCGTCGAAGTACGCGTACTTCAACTACTAGCCCTATGAATTTTAGACATTTCAAAATTCGCATTCGATGAAAGCCCTTCGGCTTGTTTTATGCCCATCGGTGACATCTATATATTTTTTTCAACTTCGCTCGCAGCTACGTAAATAGATTCATAATACAATCCCACTTACCCAACATTGTTTAATTTTCCAAGTAGAAATATTTAAATTACTTGTAAAGTCGCCCAAAATCATTCGTTTTAAAAGTTAAACGATTTTAAAATATTTTACTTAAATTCACAAAAGTTTCCAAACAGATTAATATTTATTTCTAAGTTTCGATTTTAAATCAGGATTTTTAATTCGCTAAATTCCCTGATTTTTTTTTTTTTGATTTTCTTTTATTTGTTAAATCAAAAATGGTAAGAAAACGTTTTGTTTTTTTGTTTTTAATTTTTATATTTCTTGTTTACGAATTTGTCATTTTGTCTTTCTTTAATGTGGCCTTTTAAGGATCTCAAATAATTTGAGAGAAGATTTGTATGACGTTTTATTTATATATTGGCTTTTTTTGTTTTTCTTTTCTGAATAAACAGGAGAGTTAGGGTTGGCCGAGGGCGGTTTTTAGATTGTAACTGCCTCTCGGTTTTATGTATGTCGATAAGAATTAATCGAGCCATCTGCTATTAGAAAACAACGCCTCAACCTTTAAGTGTCCCGGAATTAGACAATTTGTTCAATTTTCTATTAAAGTAAGTCAAGAAACATTTATATCAAAGTGGAGACAAATATATAATGACGACTTTTTCTTCTTTTCTTTTTTTTTTTCTTTTTTCCTTCTTACTTCATTCGTTCTTTCAGTCTTCCATTTTCTATGGGTTTTTTTTTCAATTTCTTTCTTTTTATTTTTTTTATTTTTATTTCCTTTCTTTTTATACTCCTTCATCTTGTGTTTTTCTTTCTTCATCATCTTTCTTTTATTTTTTATTTCTTTGGACAATCTTTTTTTCTTCAGTTTTCTTTTTCTCTTTCCTTCATTTTTTTAATTATTTTTATATTTATATTTTATATCGAAGTTGAGACAAAATATAATGACGGCTTTTTTTTTAGCGATTTCTTTCTTTTTTTTTAATTCTTCATTCCGTGTTTTTTCATTCTTTCTTTCATTCGTTCTTTCAGTCTTCTTTTTTCTTTTTTTCACATTTGTTTTTTTATTTGTTTTTAATTTTTCTTTCCTTTCTTTTTATACTCCTTCGTCTTATGTTTTTCTTTCTTTCTTTATCTTTTTTATTTTTTATTATATATTTTTTGGGGGGGTGAATTCTTTTCTTATTCTATTTTTCTTTTTTCCTT
>CM042173.1:25534153-25574153 GCA_023376005.1 Doryteuthis pealeii
TTGGTAGATGCTCTCTCTCTCTCTCTCTCTCTCTCTATCTATCTATCTATCTATCTATCTCTATCTCTATCTCTTTATATCTATCTCAATCTGCTCATACTATAATATATATATATATATATATATATATATATATATATATATATATATATATATATCAATCTGCTCATACTATCTATCTATCTATCTATTTTTCTGTCTCTGTTCATATCTATCTATCTTAGTATTCTTTTCTACTGAGAATAATTTCCAGATATCTATTTGACCAATAGATGGGATCCTAACAGATACTACGACTCCGGGTCAGAGAGAACCTAACATTAATGCCAATTAAGGAGTAACTCCATACTCCCTAGAGCTTCAGGACAGGAGCTCCACCTCCCGATGCAAGTTAGTATTATACCCAGGAAGTTTTTGTTTTCTTTTTTCCTTTTTTCTTCTTCGGTGTGGGATCCTACCTCACTACAGTTGATGCAGTCGGTACACTTTAAACCCTACCAACAAGGCATCTAGGAAGTTGTATATTATATTTATTAGTAAAAAGATATAAAACGCACATAAGTGTTTAAAAGGATAATATTACAGAGTTCGTCAAGATGGTTCCCGAGTTCGAAGAGCAGGTTCCAGGGTCCGGGGAAGGTTCCCAAGCTTGACAAAAAAAAAAACACCTGAAGAAGGCCGGAGAGCACATCGGCAAAAAAGTTGTACAGATAACAATGAAGATGAGGACAATAGTCTGAATAATACAAATAATACTAATAATGGCCTTCTTCAGGTGTTTCTTGTTATTTTTTAGAGGAGGCTTGATAATTTGGATTATTTGGATTATTCGGACTATTGTCCTCATCTTTATAGTTATCTACTCAACGTTTCGGACGATATGCTCTCCGGCCGAAAAGTTGAGTAGATAACACTAAAGATGAGGATAATAGTCTGAATAATCCAAAATATCAAGCCTCATTTTTTTTTAAATCAGAGAAATGATATTACTAGGTTTCCAAATCGGTGATATACTGAAGTTTTAGAAAACATACGTTAAGATAATTCTTTGATTCAAAAAAGAACTTCCCATAATTTTTAATTTTTTGAATAGATTTGCGTTGACTAGCTAGGCTTGCTAGTATTCTCTGTTTTGGCGCCCACGAAAGATATTTAAGAATATGGCCACTACACTTGACGAAGAAGCATTTGTGAATGAATAAAAATGGCGGAGATTATTATTATTATTGTCGTCTGCTTTCATGGTTTCTAGAAAATAGCGCTGAGCGATGCGAGTTTCGAACTACAAGTGGCGGTTATTGGTGATAGCGGGGATTGGAAGGTTTTGCCCTAGGGAGAGGTGGGGAGGAGATGGAGAAAATATTTGGGATGGTCATCTACGCGGAAAGTCAAGATAACCCGAGTTGAGTGTCGTCGTTTGTCAGTCAAAAAACACAAAGCAAAGGCGGGAATCGGTGTTGAGGAAGGCGGGAAATGGTGTCCAAAAATATGACTGATGAGAACAGGCATGGTTTTAGGTGAGAAAGATAGAAAATGAATGGAAAAGAAAGAAAAATATTAGAAGGAAAGAGGGAAAGAAAGAAGGGAAAGGAGGAAGGAAGGGGGAAGATTAATCTCAAGAGAGAAAGATAGAAAGAAAGAACAGGCATTGTTTTAGGTAAGAGAGATAAAAGGAATTGAAAAGAAAGAAAATATTGGAAGGAAAGAAAGAAGGAAAAAAAGAAGGAGGAAGGAAGGGGGTGATTAATTCTAACGACAGAAGAAGATAAACTTAAATGTATAGGGGTGAATATAAAGTATAGAAAAATGAAAGAAAGAAAGAACAAAGATAAGGAATGAAAAGAAAAAAAAAGAACGAAAATGATAAGGGGGTAAAAAGGGGGAAGATGAAGCTTAAGAATAGAAAGCAAAAATTGAAAGAAAGAAAGAAACACTGAAAGAGAGAAAGAAAGGGGAAGGTGGAAAGAAGAGGAGGAAGGTGGAAAGAAAGAAAGAAAGAAAGAAAACTATACAGGGACTGAGTAGAAAAATAATGTGAAAAAGTATGGAAAGAAAACACTGAAATAAAGAAACAAGGAAAGGGAGAAAGAAAGAAAGAAAGAAAGAAAGAAAGATGATAACGATGACAAAACGAAAGTGAGGATAAGAAAAAGTAAGAATGTGAGGATGAAGAAAGAAATGGAATAAAGGACTAAAGAAAGAAAGAAACAAACAAACAAACAAGGAAAGAATGAAAGAAAGAAAGAAAATTATAAAGGGATGGGATAAAAAAATGTAATTGTGGTGAATATTTAATATGGTTTTAGGTGAGAAAGAAAGAATGAATGAAAAAGCAAGAAAATGTTGGAAGGAAAGAAAGAAAGAAAGAAAGAAAGAAAGGAATCGAAGGAGGGGAGGGGGAATGATTAATTTTATCGAACGAAGGACATGAGATAATCTTAAAGGGATGATATTAAAATCGACTAAATAAAGAAAAATGGGGGGGGGGATAGAATCCTCGACAGAAGGAAAAGGAAAATGAATGATTGAATGAATTATTTCTAAAAAAAATGAATGCCGGGGGACCTTAATGAATAACAAATAAGCGTAAAATAAAGAAAACTGAAAGAAAGAGTTGTAAATCGAAAAGCATAAAGAAAGAAAAAAGAATAAAGAATAAAGAACGAAAGAGAAAAAGAAAGAAAAGGAACGAAGATGAAAAAAAAGAAAACAGAAGAAGGAAAGAAAAACAGAAAATTAAGGGAAAATAATCAGAAAGGAAAAAGGAAAAAAGCAAAACAAAAAAGCAAAGAAAGATAAAGAAAAAGCAAATAAAAAACAATAATAATAATGAAGAAAGAAAGAAAGAAAAGAAAGAAAATCAATAATGAAATAATGAAAAATAAAAATTAAGAAAAAGAATAACTGCAAAAGAAAGAAAGAAAGAAAATAAACAAAAAGTTAAAACAAAATAAATGATAATGAAGAAAGCGGTGAAGGAAAGAATAAATGGATTGAAAAGTTATTCAGGAATTATTTGATTTAAAACGAAAGAAAGGTACTAGGAAGGAAAAGAAAAAAGACAAAACGACAATAAAGAAAGAAAGAAAGAAAGAAATGAAAGAAATTCAAGAGAAATAAAAAAAAAAACAATTACAAAGAAATTAAAAAAATAGAAATTACCAAATGTAAAAATGGCTAACAGTGAAAGAAAGAAAGAGGGAGAAATAAAGGAAAGGAATTGATGAAGAAAGAAAGAAAGAAAGAAAGAAAGAAAGAAAGAAATCAGTAATAAAACCAATAATGAAAAAAATAAGATAAAAGATCAAATACAAATGAGAAAGAAAAAAAGACAGAAAGAAAAAAAGAAAGAAAGAAAAGCAAAATAAAAATGGAAAGAAAGAAGGGAAGAAACGACAAAGGCAGATCAAAAGGAAATAAATAAAAAGAATGAGGGAAATAAAGAGAGAATGAAAGAACATAAAAAGAAAGAAAGAAAGAAAGAAAGAAAGGCGAAATGAAACGGAAAGAAAAAATAGAAGAAACACAAAAAGGCTGATCAAAAGGAAAGAAAGAAAGAAAGAAAGAAAGAAAGAAAAAAGGAAAGAAAGAAAGAAAGTAAACCAATAGTGATAAGACAAAGGAAATATAATTGTAAAATATAAAAAAAGAAGGAAACGTTTGGGGAAGAAAAAAGAAAGAACCATAGATATTTTTTCTTATAAAAAAAAAAGCAAAAATTTAAAAAAAAATCAAATCCCCAAGATCAGAAATAAAAGACCGTAAATGCGTTGGGTAATTAACTAATCTCCCTCTCTCTGTCCAATACCCACCCTCCTCCCACTTCTCCTCCTCCTCCTCCTTCTCCTCCTCTCCCCCTTTCCTCCCACTCCGCCGACTCCATTTTGTTCTTGGTCGAAGTGAGGAAAGAGGACCGAGTCCGTGTTTGTTAGTGGAGACATATCAATATACATGGCGACTGGTGGATCTGCAAAACAAATAATATGCAACGATTTATCATGCTGAGTGCAAGCAAACTTTGCAGATGGCGTTGCAGTACAATTTATCATTTTCATAACGAGACTCGACTCGAATAAGCAGACGATTTCTCCAACTTAAAGTCGCCATCGCTATCAACCATAGTTATGAATTAGTAACCACTGGAGGTTTTTCTTCTCATAGACAATGACTAAAAGAAAAAAAAAGACTTGTTGATTCTTTTTCATTTGTTTTGTACTGTGAAGAACAAACTGAATAGAAAATTAACCTCACTTTTAAAAATTGTATAATTACGTCTTCTCGTTGATTCTCGTAGATTCTCGTGGTCAGCGAATTTTGTAATCGGTATTGATTAAAAATTATAAACTTTCTGGATAGTTCGATTAATTTTCTGTTCCGATTGAATGTAGGGTTAATTGCAAACGGGAAGGGGTGGGGGAGGAGGTTCATTGACTGAATTGATGGGGGTTTTTTTTGTTTTTTTTTGGGGGGGTGTCTTTCTTTCTTTTGGAGGATCCACTGATCATCCAGAGAAGAAATATAGAAAAGAAACAACAATAAAATACTTCCAGGGAAATAAGATGAGGTTGTTGATGATGATGAGTTAGAAATAGGAGAGGAAGAAGATGGACGAAGTAAGGGGGGAGATAAAACAGAAGATAAAAGTTAATGAATAGAAGAAGAAGAAGAAGAAGAAGAAGAAGAAGAAGAAGAAGAAGAAAGAAAAGAAGAAGAAGAAGAAGAAGTTTTTTTTTAAGAAGAAGAAGATTTTTTGAAGAAAAGAAAGAAAGAAGATGTTTTTTAAAAGAAAAAGAAGAAGAAGAAGAAGTTTTTTTTTAAGAAGAAGAAGATTTTTTTGAAGAAAAAGAAAGAAAGAAGATGTTTTTAAAAGAAAGAAGAAGAAGAAGAAGAAGAGAAGAAGTTTTTTTTTAAGAAGAAGAAGATTTTTTAAGAAAAAGAAAGAAAGAAGATTTTTAAAAGAAAGAAGAAGAAGAAGAAGAAGAAGAAGAAGAAGAAGAAGAAGAGAAGAAGAGAGAAGTTTGTTTTTTTGAAGAAGAAGATTTTTTGAAGAAAAAGAAAGAAGATTTTTTTAAAAGAAAGCAAAGAAAGAAGAGTTTTTTTAAGAAAAAGAAGAATTTCTTAAAAAGAAAGAAAGAAGATGAATTTTTTAAAAAGAAAAAGAAAGAAAGAAGAAGAAGAAGAAGAAGAAGAAGAAGTGAAAATTAAAAAGAATGACGGAAAGAAGAAGAAATAAAAGGGGAAATAGGAAGAAAATATATATTTTCTAAATGAAGAAAAAGTGAACGTCAAAGTGAAGAAAAAGTGAAGACGATATATTAAGAAAAGGAGAAAAGAAGGAAATGAAAGAGAAAGTGAAAAAGATATTGGAGCAGAAAAAGAAGAAAAATAATAATGAGGAGAAGGAGGAGTGAGTGAAGAAAAAACAAATCGGATAAAGAGATCATGTAGGAAGAGGAGATTAAAAAAGGAAAAAGAAGGAAAATAAATGAAAAAAGAAAAAAAAGGAAGGAATGGTGGAGAGTTCTTAAGAAAGAAAGAGAAGACAAAGAAAGAAAGACAAAAGAAAGAAAGAAAAGAGAAAGAAAAGAAAGAAAAAGGAAGAAAGAAAAAAGAAAGAAAGAAGATAGAAAGAGAGAGAGAAAAAAGAGAAAGAAAAGATAGAAAAAAGAAAGAAAAGAGAAAGAAAAAAGAGAGAAAGAAAAAAAGAAAAAAAGAAAGAAAGAGAAAGAAAAAAGAAAGAAAGGAAAGAAAGAAAGAAAAAGAAAAAAGAATAGGGAAAAGTAGAAGAAAGAGAAAATAAAGAGGGAAAATAAGAAACGAAAGAGATGAAAAAATTGAAGGAAAAAAGAAAGAAAGAGAGAGAGAGAATGAAAGAAGATATAAAATAATAGGAAAAAGTAGAAGAAAAAATAAAGGAAAAGAAGATAATGCCTGAAAAGATATGACAAAAATAGGAAAAGATATAAAAGAAGAGAAAGAAAGAAAGAAAGAAAAATAAAAGAACGAAAGAAAGATCATATAAAAATAATAGGGAAGAGTAGAAGAAAGAAAAAAGAAAAAAGGAAAAGAAAAAGCTAATGCTAGAAAAGAAATGACTAAAAATTAAAGAAAAAGAAAGAAAGAAGAGAAAGAAAGAAGATGTAAAAATTAATAGTGAAAAGAGAAGAAGGAAAAAAATAAAGAAGGAAAAAAAGAAGCTAAAACCAGAAAAGAAATAACAAAAATATTGTCGAATTATTGTAAAGGAAAGAAGAGAAAGTGAAGAAGAAAACAGTAAAAAAAAAAAAATGATAATGCTAAAAAAATTAAAAAACTAAAAAAAAAAACTCGCAGAACGAAGAAGCAAGGTTTGAATATTATCTGAATAAATATTAAAAATCAATGACGTCACCGTGGTGGTCGTCGTCGTTGCAGTTCAAATATGGCGACGTATTTCTGTTTCTGCAGCATGAATGATTCCTTTACAAGCAAGATTTGGATGCTCAAATCATATTTATCATCTGCCAAGTGATTTCTGGTTCTCAACAACCATTTTAATTAACCATCCTTCGTCAGAATGGCTTCATATGACTAAAAAGGTCAATTGTACAACCAAATCACGAGTCTTCCCATAACTTGGTGATAATTAAAGAGCCTCTTTCAATATATATATATATATATATATATATACATCCACCTACCAATCAATATATAATATATATATATATATATATATATATATATATATATATATAATATTTATATACCAAGCGTGTTGGTAGATCCTTGCGGAGAGAAAAAACCCGGCAGAGAGTTTGATTGTAAAATATACTACCAAACATCAACCAGGAAGAAAAAAATTTTTGAAAAAAAGAAAAGACCAAGATATTCGTACCAACAAAAAATAATCTATTGGTATAGTATTTGGCCAAAAGAAAAAACAATTTATATGTATATATATGTATATAAGATATATATATATTCATATAACCGCTAGGAGAAGCTAATTTGTAAAAAGTGCTCGATACCTAAGTAGAGCCAAGTAATTAAGATAATCTACTGAGTCAGACGAACCTACTATTAGTTTCGCAATAAAGCTCTTCAGGGCTAAAATCTGACTGATTTTAGCCCTGAAGAGCTTTATTGCGAAACTAATAGTAGGTTCGTCTGACTCAGTAGATTATCTTAATTATATATATATATATATATATATATATTGGTTTGTTGGTTGGTTTTGAAGGTTTTTTTGCAAGTGTAAAGAAAAATAAGGTAACTATGGTGTTGTTTGTTAACCTGTGATTTATTCTTAATATTTCGAGATAAAAATCTCTTCTACAGAAGATCTCCGAAACTGAAGTTGTTGCCAGTGGCTGATCATTTGATTCTGTCTCATGCCTTCCAAACTCTTTGTCTCTGTGTGTGTGTGTGTGTGTGTGTGTGGTGTGTGTGTGTGTGTGTGTGTGTGTGTGTGTGTGCTTATGTGTATGTGTCTGTTCAGTTTTTTATTATTATTCCAGATCTGGCTCGCCTCTAAGCATAATTTTTTTGTTTACTAACAGGACCATCCGATTCTTTATTTTAATGTTGTGGGACTAACATTCCAGAATTTGGCCTAACATTTATATATATATATATATATATATATATATACTAGACAGTCTGGCACAAGGCTACAGTAATGAAGCATCTATTGAGGATGAAATTCCCTACATAATTGTTGTAGCCTAACAAAAGTTACTAAATGAGAAATATCCAAACAGACGTTGGAAATGAAATGGAATCTTTTAACAAAATACAATACTCGCCAGCGGTGTGAAGATAGTAAACAACTGCTAGTCGTATAAGACTACTCAGTCGGCATGTTACTCCCGTATTTATGAAAATTGGGACATACCCATTTATATTCTTAGGTAGGGTATATAACAGAAAGAGAGGGAGAAGAAAGAAAGAGAGAGAGAGAGAGAGAGAGAGTTGTAACATAACAAATGTTATTAAATGAGAAATAACCAAAATGAGGCTGGAAATGAAATGAAATCTTTATAACTAACAAAATACAATACTCGCCAAAAGCATGAAGAAGGTAAACCACTGCTAGTGGGACATGCCCATTAATGTTCATAGGTAGCGTATATAACACCCCCACCCCTTTTTAGATTTACTCTGCACAGAGTCGATATATCATCCTCGTCGCCAAAATGTTGTAACCTCACAAAGGTTACTAAATGAGAAATAGCCAGTATAACATTAACAAAATACAATACTCATCAGCGGCGTGGAGAACGTAAACCACAGCTAGTGGTATAAGACTACTCAGTCAGCATAATACTCCCGTATTTATGAGGATTGGGACATACCCATTAATGTTCATATATAACAATAAGTAAATGGTTTAGTATACTAGCTTGCTGACCATCATCCCTTTAGAGTGGCAAGCAACCTTATATACACCTCACATGAGGTGTAATGATTAGCAAGTTAGATTCGCAAACCATTGTTAGTGAATTCGTTTCTCACTGGGTGCCCCATACTTCTGGCCTTGTGCCACATCTAAGATAAGCATAGTAAATAACTATATACATTGACTGAAAATTATATATATATATATATTATATATATATATATATATACACACACATATATATATATATACACACACAAACATCGTTTCTCAATGGTAATCATACACACACACACATATACACCCCACACACACAACCTTGAGGTTTGTTTCGATGTCGTTTATCGCAAAAGATTTATACACACACGCGCAACCACACACCTAAAAAATGCACAATGCTTTCTTTTCGATACACACACTTACACAGTCCCATACTCACACCGTAAAAGAGAATATTTGACGTCATGTTTCAAACCGTCTCCTTTTTTCAAACTTCAAATTTTAAACAGACTGATAAACAAGGACTATCACTCGCTTTTCTCGTTATTCTGTGATAAAAAAATTTCTTATTACCTTCCATATACCAACAAATGCCCTGAAGATGATCTAATTAATAGATCGAAACACTGCAGCGTCGGCCAATAAACTCACCACTTAACCCATTTAAACCTGTGTTTTTTTCAATCTTTCTTAATATACTACATACCGTCGGATTCACTTCCTTTCTTCACACACACACACACACACACACACATATATATATATATATATATATATATATATAAAGGTAAAAGTAAACAATTCTATTTGGGCTCGTCAATATCTCCTGTAAATTCACAATTCATGCCCATGCTGATGGACACCTATAGATCTATACAAGGATTATTTCAAATCCCTAATAGAGCTCAATGTAATATATTAAGTGGATAAAAAGAAGTAGCACGTGCTCGAACAAGAATAACACCCAGAAAAATCTTAATTAATTTTCCATTTTTCAATTCATTTTTATATCATTTACAATTAATCTGAAAAGAGGCGGTAGCTCAGTCGGTAGAGCGTTCGGCTAGAAACCACAAGGTTCCTAGTTCGATACCGGTCCTCGCCAACTCAGCGTAGCACAGGGATCTGTGCGGTAAAGTGAGGAGCTGATGGTAGGTGTGGCGCTTCACCTCAGATGCTAAAATAATCTCCTTGATCTAGCGCTATTGAAAAGGGGATAGACTACCTCGCAGTCTGGTTGATACCGACATTAGGCCGCCCCGACGACTTTACTTACTTCAAAATTTTGAAAATTTTTAACAATGAAGATAATATCAATTGAATTTAGTTGCTGTATTGTTATATCCACTTTTTCACTCTATTTTCAACCACATTTCGTCGGATTTATTCAATCCTTAACTCCTCATTATATATAATATATATATATATATATATATATATATATATATATATATATATATATATTATGAACAGATTGAGATAAATTGATATGTTGAGATAGATATAAATATACTTAGGTTGACATGAAAAACTATGGTAGATATGAATATACATGGTGTGTGAATTAGATAGCTAGATAGATATGAACATACTGAGATAGATAGATAGAGAGAAGATAGATAGATAGATAGATAGATATGAATTCGAATTAAATAGATAGCCTTGTTCGCCCGTATCCTTTGTCGTTATGTGTGTATGTATGTACCTCTGTGAATTTGTATCTTTGTATCAATCCGTCTATGCGTGTATGAGCATTATTATAATTGTGTGTGTCTGATTGTTCACGTGTTTTTTTTTTAAGATTGTTTTTTGTTGGTTTTTTGTTGGATTATTTGGTTTGGTTTTTAGGTTTTTTCTTTCTTTTTTTTTTTTTTTTTTTCTTTTTTTTAGTGTGGTGGAAGGCCCGAGCCCGTTTTCTCCGCCAAAAATGTCGAATCGGCACGTGTCTCCGAATACATTAAACCCGCACAACACAGCCGAGATCGCTAACCCAAAGTCATCGACCCGAAAGCGTCCAAAATTCGCTCACTTCTTTCCACTCTTCTAGGCGCATGCGCGTAACAAAAGAAGAATCAAATCATTTCTTTTTTTTTTCTTTTTCGGCTTCAAAGTTAACAAGTTATTCACTATTTAAATTTACACGCATCGCTAAGCATCCAGCCTCTCTTTCGATTCGATTACAATTTTTATCATCTAACTTAATCGTGAAATGAAATTTCAAATCGCCACTTAACTCGCTTCGAATTCATTTAAATAAAACAAAAAAAAATCACCATAAACAATCTTGATTTGCTAAAAATGCAGACAATGGCAGTAACCTAATCGTTTTTATCACCAGTCGAAGGAAATAGACAATAAATGTAATCCCGAAAAACATACCTGTATATAAATACAATTAGACTTTCTTACAAAATATGAAATACAGGGTGTGATAAAAAAAATATACAATATTTTTTAACTGTTAACTTTTTATTTATTTTTGTAAATACTTACAAACGCTGTATATATTTTATATTATATATATTATATATATATATATATTTTATATATACATATATATATGTGTAAATAAATGGAAATTAATCCGACAGAATGAATTTAACATTTTGAAAAAACAATTAGTAATTATTATCTGCTGACAGAATCTGTTTCGACACCTTAGTAGAAGGGTCATCATCAACGAGCAAAATATATGAAAGAAAGAAGGGATAAAAAAAACCGTTGGAAGAGAATAGGGGGTACAAACACACGCTGGAATGCTTGAATTTTTTAAAATGCGCATACTGTTTCAAAAATAAAATAAATTTTATTTTAAAAAATCAGAAGCATTTTTAATCCAAAATAAACTCAAAAAGAGTTTGGTGTAAATATATAAAAAAGTGTAAGAGATTATCAAAAATGTTCAAAATATAATCCAGCTATTAAGTTGTTTACATGTCCACAGAACAATTGAAAGAAGATGTTAAGTTTCAAAAAGTTTGTGGTGTAGGTAAAAATTTTTGTAGTGTTCGTAGAATAATCTTCGGAGGTGTAAAAATCCGTATATTTTGTTTTTTCATGAGACAATAGCTGGATTATATTTTGAACATTTTTGATAATCTCTTACACTTTTTTATATATTTACACCAAACTCTTTTTGAGTTTATTTTTGGATTAAAAATGCTTCTGATTTTTAAAAATAAAATTTATTTTATTTTTGAAACAGTATGCGCATTTTAAAAAATTCAAGCATTCCAGCGTGTGTTTGTACCCCCTATTCTCTTCCAACGGTTTTTTTATCCCTTCTTTCTTTCATATATTTTGCTCGTTGATGATGACCCTTCTACTAAGGTGTCGAAACAGATTCTGTCAGCAGATAATAATTACTAATTGTTTTTTCAAAATGTTAAATTCACACACACATATATATATATATATATATATATATAGTATACGCCAATTTGTATATATTATTTTAAAATGGTTATAATAGTTATTCGGGTTATACGGGCCGGTTTAGTTTAGTCGGTAGAGCGTTCGACCAGGAACGACAAAGTATTTTAGAATGAAATAGATCTCTGATTCATGAAAATTATGTATAAATTCTTTTTCAATTATTCTTAATTACTATATACATCTTATGATTGAATTGCATTTCTTGAAATGAAATATATATGAAAAATAATTAGTTTCAATAAATTACCTACTACTTATATCTATAAATATACTCTTACTGAGGTAGGACACATTCAAACCTGGTAGGCCACATAATATAACAGAATCAAAAAGGTAGGTCACATACTATAACGGCACCATTTTTTTTTTTTTTTTTAGAAAAAAAGGGAAAAAAATACAAAATTATTCGAAATTTGTCTTGTTAATTAAAATACCTTCTGATTATTTTCAAATTCTTTCGAAATTGATTATTTCTCGTTCATTGTTCCGAGTATTGTGTGATGACGTAGAAATACCTGGGCGCGTAGTAAGACAACTTGTGGGGTTAACTCGAACTTAACGGACCTAAATTCTACCATCGTATGTCACCCCGCCGAAAGAAAAAAAATACCAAAAATCAGGGAATTAACCGAATTTAATGAAATTTTCACTGCTGATACATTAATGAATAAAATATATAATGGACCTGTTATTTTATTTTAAAACTTTTACATCTTTCCAGGTCAGTTAACTTCGAACCACGAATGTTTGAGGCGTAACACAGATTATCAAAGATACGTGGTTCAAAGTTAACTGACCTGAAAAAATGTAAAAGTTTTTAAATAAAACAAATAGTGTATTATATCTTTTATTCATTAATATATCATATATATTATATATCATTATATAATTATATATATCTTTTTTTTTAATTGTAAATCATTGGATAAAAATTTCTTGCTATATTGTTATATATTTCCATGGGGATTTTTTATGGGGCAACCAGCGAGGATCTCACTCGCAATTGATCTGCGAGACTAACTTTTTAAAAATCCCCCTCTACACAGGCCACACCGGGTAGCAACTTCTAGTTTAGTATATTTCATTTTAAAATGGTTATAATAGTTACTTGGGTAAATTGCAGATCAGTTTTGTTTTTTGTTTTTAGGAGTTTTTTTAATTGATATATATGTATATTTCTTTTTTTTTTTGAAGTGATATATATATATATTCAAAACACCTTTTGACTATTTTCAAATCCTTTCAAAATTGATTATTTCCTGCCCATTCTTCCGAGTGTTATGATATATTTTTATTATGAGTAATAAATTCAACTTTTCTTTTTCTCCTGAATCACCCTTGGGGTTTTTATTCTACGAGCAATTTTTCAAAGCCAAGTCGGTCCGCATTGCAGTAGTACTGACACGGTTAAACTTTGGTAGAATTCCCGCTTTATTTTATCATAGAGATCAGATGTCTTCCACATGATCGAATAACCGTCAATTACAGTACATACCTTTCATATACGTATATTTACATCACATTTGTTGGTATTACCATGTCCTGGGTATGGCGTTAAATTCTATCTGATGAGGAAGTTCAAATTCTGGAGCTCTGGGAAATATGGAGTACCCCTTCATCGACATTACTCCCAGTTCCACTCTGACTCAGAGTGGTAGTACCTGTTAGGGTCCTATCTATGGGTTGAATAGAAAAATGTGTTTAAAAACGAGTTTTAAAAATTGTACCCATCAAGAATGAATAAAACAAAAAATATCTTCGCCATGAAATGAAACAATGGTTAACATGCCGTAAAACCCAAACAACCAACAACCAACCTCCTCTTCTTCCTCCTTCCTACTAACCCAAAGATATGTGAACTGATCTAGTAATTTCAGGGGTTTGCCAATTTATGTGGAGATTGTTCCATATTGTTTAAAACACATGAACTCTGGGGGGGGTTCTGAGTTCATGTATCGGTCAATGGTTCACACTGTCTACTCCAAGCTAGGCAGCAGAGATTCTGTTTAAACGGGTGCGTGTGCAAAAAGCGAAAAGCGCTTGATCATCTGCGTAGTCTGCATCCGTAAGTGTTCCCAACTACTTTTGTAATTTAGTCCATTAATTCAATCGCTGTCTAATTTTTTTTTTTTTTTTCAATGTTATTACATTGTCAGAAAAATGGAAGCTTTTACTTACGTGCAGTCTTCAAAAGGGAGAAACGCTCAAGAAGGGTTTAACTGGCTTTATATTTGTTGTTGTCGTTTTTTATTGGTCGAATCGGTAATAAATACCTCGTTACCAGTTAGTTTTGGTATGTATAACTATCGTAATTGGGAAGTATTACGTTTATTCCTGACTCTAATCTTACCAGATCTAACAGGTTATTTACTTCATTCTACAATGAAGGTCGCAACCAGGTATTGTTTCAAATGTTCCATAAGTGAGGTGAGTCTACTTTTTACCTACTTTCCTCCCAGGGCCGTTGATATTCACCTTTTAATTGGTGATTGCTTTTTCGCCGTACATTGCAATAATTGCTTTATATTTCTTGTGTGGGTTTATCCGTTCTGATACTCCCTTCTGATGAGGGCAACAGGCCGAAAGTCAACTTTAATATATAAATCAATAGGCGTGAAGGTTTTTGAAATTTGATTTTTTGGATTATTAGATAGATATTATTTGTGAAAAAGTTTCAAATCTTCAACTGATCGTATAATTAAATTAAATAAATAATTTAACACAAAAGCATTAATTAATAAAATGTAACATATTCCTTTTTATTTAGTATATATATATATATATATTTACCAACCCCTTCGCGCGAGCAAGATGCGACACAAGGTCAATTTCTTAAGCGGAGTTTAACAGGTTTTGAATTCAGAGTTTTCCTTCTCCTAGACTGGTTACCTACCCATTGTCAAAGAGCCCAGTCAGCCCTGCTATTTACCCATAGTTGGAGGGAGAATTGGATTAATACCTTTCCCAAGGGTATTAGCACCATGCGAAATACAAACAGCTTCATTTAGGATATGAACTCGGGTCGACGATTCCATTTCCTACGACTCTAACCATTACACCACGGGCGCCTCATATATATATATATATATATATATATATTATATATATATATATATATATATCAACCCTTCACACAGGTAGGATGTGACATATATCAATTTCTTAACAGGTTTGAATTCAGTTTTCCTTCTTCCTAGACTGGTCACGTATCCAAGGTTAAAGAACCCAATCTGCCTTATTACTTACCCACAGCCGGAGAGGCAGTAATTGGATTGATACCTTTCCCAAGAGTATTAGTGCTATATGAAATGCAAACAGCCTCGTCCAGGATTTGAACTCGGGCCGACGAGACCATTTCCTACGACTCTAATCCTTACACCACACGTGTGTGTATGTTATAAATAAGTAGTCATTTACTAAGATTTAGCTTAATTTGAGACAAGGTCAGAAGTATGAGACACCCAGTGAGAAAACTCACTTACCATCGTCTTCAAGTTTAAGATGTTAAGCATTAACACTAAGCCAAATGCTTTCAAAACCTATCCAAAAAATCGTTATTTGTACAACGTGGTCATCGTAGATTTTGCAAGCAAACAAATATACTGGTGCACCTACCACCACTACATCCCTTTAAAGTCCAAGTGAGAATTACTTAATAATCAACAAATGGAACAGAGAATTTACTTAGATCGGAGACAGTGGACACTGGAAGCCATCTTGCGAGAATTTCACAGTTGCATTTAGGGAGGGGGGTGAGGCGTAGAGGGGGGGGTGATCCTTCGAAACTGTTTTGTGTAACAATAATTAATGGTTTTGATGGGGTCATTAATAATCCCTTGAACTTCCTCGGGGCTCGGGGGAAAAAAAAGAGAGAAATATGGTGTATCACGTGCATTAAAGACACAAACACGAGTAAACGCATTACACCGGTCGTAATGGGTTCGGTTCTGGGTTTTTTTTTCTTTCTTTCTTTCTTTTTTTTATGTGCTGCTTTTGCCATTTATGAAGTTGGGAGTCGAAGAGACGAGACTTCATTTCCTGAATGGAGTGATTGGCTTGAAGGAGACTTCTATTTGCGATAGAAAATAAATAAATAAATATAACAATAATGAATCACGAACAGAAAAGAATAAAAAGATCTTTAAAATACCAATAAGAAATTTGATAAGACGATAGTGAGAATGGTCGGTCGTGGACAAAAATGAGAAATGAAAAAGGAGTAAATGAATAAAGGGGAGGAGAAAAAGGGGTGGTTAGTTTTTACGGCATGTCAACCCTTGTTGGGTTATTTTTGCTGAATCAGTCAAAAGATTATGGTCTCCAATTATTTACTAAGCTTAAAATACCAATAAGAAATTTGATAAGACGATAGTGAGATGGTTGGTCGGGACAAAAAATGAGAAATGAAAAAGGAGTAAATGAATAAAGGGGAGGAGAAAAGGGGGTTGGTTAGTTTTTATGGCATGTCAACCCTTGTTGGATTATTTTTTACTGGAATCAGTCAAAAAAATTATGGTCTCCAATTATTTACTAAGCTTAGCTGTGGCATAAGGCCAGGAGTATGGGCGGCTAATGATGAGAATCGATCTCACTATCAATGGTCTAGTATATCTAGCCAGCAAACCATTACATCGCGTAATTTCTTTAATCGCAATAGTGGCTAAGTGGTGCAAGCTAGTCCCACAGATCCGTTACTACTGAATAGCGATTTCGATACACGCTGGTTGTCCCACACTTGCAAGCTTGTGTCACATCCTACTCATGGTGAATGAGTTGGGTAAATACCTACTACTACTACCACCAATAATAATAATAATACCTGGGTAAGGCCGGTATAGCTCAGTCGGTAGAGTGTTCGACTAGGAATCACAAGGTTCCTGGTTCGATACCGGCCCTCGCCAACTCAGCGTATGAGTAAAACAGAGGTCTGTGCGGTAAAGTGAGGAGCTGATGGTAGGTGTGGCGCTCCACAGATACTAAAATAATCTCCTAGGTTTAGCGCTAGTGAAAAGGGGATAGACACTCTCGTTGTTTGGCTGTTACCGACATTAGACCGCCCCGCCGACTCGACTATTTTAGAAGAAGATACTATTAAACAAACAGAAATGAAGAAAGAAAGAATTATTACAAAATGGCAAAAGCGAAGAAAGAAAGAAAGAAAGAAAGAAAGAAAAACACTCTGGACCCTTCTTTAACTGGACAAAAGGGCAGCTCAGAAACATGAACCACAGAACGAGTAAATTGATGATAACAGACCGTATGTTACAAGAAAAGAAGAGGAAGAGGATTTGTCAAACATGTGGACGCGACAACCCAAGGGTACGATTTCTTGAGCTAGACGGGCGGTTGGAGAGGCCCCCTCCGATCAATCAGCTGGTCACGTCAAGTCCTAGCACCTATATGATTACCCCAACCCTATTGCTCTTATGGCAAGCCCCAACCCTTTTTATCATTCGGGTACTAAAAGGGTCTACATGTCCTGGGAATGACGTTAAACTCTATCTGATGGTGAGGTTCCAGTGTCGGAGGTTTGAGGAATGTGGAGCACCCCTTCATTATCATTGCTCCCAAGTCCACTCTGACCCGGAGTGGTAGTACCTGTTAGGGTCCCATCTATGGGTTAAATAGAAAAACATGAGTTTATAAACAAAATTTGATTATCCATTAAGAATGAATTTATTTCAAAACTTTGTCAGCATTAAATGACCCACCGAGTGTTGTATTTTGAAGATATTTAAAAGAAGGGGAAAACGGAAATAGGATCTTCCGGTTAAATCGAAACAAAGAAAAGACGAAAGAAATAACAAAGGATTTTTTTCCGGGTAAAGCGAACAAAGAAGGATGGGTTACAATAAGTTAGGAAATAGATTTGTCCGCTGATAAAGATAACAAAAGAAAACGCGTAGACGTTTGATATATATAAATGGAAGTCAGGGATACCAGGTCAGTCAGACAGCGGACGGCGGACAGAGAACAGTGAGTGACCGACGCTCAGGGTCCGTCGCGGCCAAGGGCGGTGAGACGCCACCAGCCACCCCTTTACCTCAACATCGCCAGTCATCCCAACAGTAGTAGTAGTCATCGTCAACCTTTGGGCATTCCTATTGTCAGCGCTCGTCACCCACACCACGGCAGAGGTTAAAGAAATAAAGTCAAAGTTCTACTATACCCATGTGTTGTGATTTCATTAAGCGACTACTACATATATCGTCTAGTGGTTAGTGACGATACCCGCAGTATACCCGCTACGATACGTACGCCGATTTAGCAACGTGAATTTGAAGCCGCTATATAACACGAGTTTGATATGCCGTAAAACAAACCAAACAAAAGGTTCGATGGATCTACAAGCAAAAGTAAAGAAATATCAATCACAACAGCCAATATCAGCAAAACTAAAAAAAAGACCCAATGAGAGACGGGAAATCAGAAATTATTGAATTTTGAAAAAAAAAAATTAAATAAAAGTAACCATATTGACATTGCATAAGACAAATTAATGACATCGCGTACAAGAGGACCTGTATGGGGATGGCTATGAAGAGGAAACCTAAATAGAGAAACGGAATTATAATTAATAGCAACCAGAAATAAAAAAAAAACTAATTAGATAAAATTTTAAATATATAAGACTATACAGAATAACATAAAATAATGCCATATGAACCAAAGACAAATAATAATAATAATAATAATAATAATAATAATAATAATAATAATAATAATAATAATAATACAAAACTAGACAGGACTGGGTTGGGAAGGTGATCCACTGGGAATTATTCAAAAAATTTAATTTTGACCATACAACAAAATGGTATATGCATAAACCAGAATCTGTTCTTGAGAACGAAACGCATAAAATTCTCTGGGACTTTGAAATAAAAACGGATCACCTTATCCCAGCAAGAAGACCAGACCTAGTGTTGATTAACAAAAAAGAAAGAACTTGTCAACTGGTGGATTTTGCAGTGCCAGCAGATCACAGGGTGAAGCTGAAGGAAAATGAAAAAATGGACAAATATCTGGACCTTGCCAGAGAACTGAAAAAGTTATGGAATATGAAAATGAAAGTGATACCAATTGTAGTTGGTGCACTTGGAACAGTCCCAAAAGGATTGGAAAAGGGTTTGGAAAGTTTGGAAATCAGAGGAAGGATTGAAACCATTCAGAACACTGCACTGCTGTAATCTGCCAGAATACTCAGAAGAGTCCTGGAGACCTGAGGAGACTTGCTGTCACTCAGACTCCAGTGAAATACCATCATCTAACACTGGTGTGAAAACTCAAAAGGAGTGAATAATAATAATTGTAGTAGTAAATTGCGCGAAACGTAAAAAAAAACAAAAGGAGCTATAATTAGTGTTATTTGGATTATTCGGACTATTGTCCTCATCCTTATGTTTGTATGTTCAACGTTTCGGTTGATGTACCCTCCGGTCTTCTTCATGTATTTCTTGTCGGACTTGAACTTCTCGAACATGAGAACCCCCGCCTTGAACATGAGAACCTTCTCTTTGAACTCGAGAACCTTCTTGTCGTAATCGGGAGCCTTCACAGAACTTTGAACCTAACTCTTTATTCAATCCACGGGGATAGACTGTTCTCAAAATTTCAGAGAAATGATACCAATTGTAGTTGGTGCGCTGTGAAGAGTATTTAAGTGCTCGTCAAAAAGACTGGATGAAATGGACATCAGAGGAAGAATCGAGACCAAACAGACCACAGTATTGTTAAGATCGGCTAGAATACTCAGAAGAATCCTGGAAACCTGAGTCAACTTGCTGTCACTGTTATGATTTTAAGCACGATCCTTGGTAAAGAATCCTGTTGTTGTTCCTTGGTGCTCCTCAGTATTGCAAGTCCTTCATTAATGATTGCAAATGGACGTCTCTCAGTATCAGTGATTAAGTAAACAGCCAGCCACGCATTCGGGCCGTTGATTGGCTGAGGTTTAAACCAGGTGACCTCGCTTAGATTATAAATTTAAGTGGTGTATTGTAGCACACCTTACGCTGGTGTGAATAATTTCCAATGAGTGAAATAATATTTTTACCATATTGACAAAATATTATATGCACCAAAAAATCTTAGAAAATAAGACACATAAGATTCTCTGGGAAATTGAGATACAAGCGGATCACCAAATCCCGATCGGGAGACCGGTCATAGCGTTAATTAACAAGAAGAAAAGAAAAGTTCGTCTCTAGCAGACCATAGAGTGAACATAAAAGAAAGCGAATAAATAAAAAAAATTCCAAGATCTTGCCAAAGAGGCTGCCAAAAGTTATGGAACATGAAGGTGACAGTGATACCAATTGTAGTTGGCACACTCGGACGGCCTCCAAAAGGATTGGGAAAGAGACTGTTTAACTAGAGATCAGAAGAGGAATCGAGACCATCAAGACCACAGCACTGTTAAAATCGACTAGGATACTTAGATAGGACCTGGAGATCTGAGGAGACTTGCTGTCACTCAAAACCCAGTCATAAACCACCAGTTCGAGTTGATGCTAAAATTCATAATAATAATAATAATAATAATAATAATAATAATAATAATAATAAGTAAAGTCGTCGGGGTGGATTAAATTCGGTATCAGCCAATCAGCGAGAGAGTCTATCCCCTTTTCACAAGCGCTAGACCAAGGAGATGTTTTTGTCCACTGAGGTGGAGCGCCACACCTACCATCAGTTCCTTATTTTACCGCACAGATCCCTGTGCTGCTCATGCGCTGAGTTGGCGAGGGCCGGTATCGAACTAGAAAACTTGTGGTTTCTAGCCGGACGCTCTACCGACTGAGCTAACCTGGCCCGGTTAACTAAGACCAGACTTAACAAAAAAATGAGAATTTGTCAACTGGTAGATTTTGCAGTTCCAGCAGATCACAGGGTGACCTTGCCAGAGAATTGAAAAAGATGTGAAATATGAGGATGAAAGTGACAACTTTCTACAATTGTAGTTGGTGCACTTGAAACGGTCCCAAAAAGCTTTGGAAAAAAGACTGGAGGATCTAGAAATCAAAGGAAGAATTGAGACCATCCAGACAACTGCATCGCTACAATCGGCTAGAATACTCAGAAGAGACCTGAGGAGACTTGTTGTCACTTGGACTCCAGTGAAGTTCCATCAACTCACACTGGTGTGAAAAACTCTCATGATAATAATAATAATAATAATAATAATAATAATAATAACTTATTATTATTATTATTATTATTATTATTATTATTATTATTATTATTATTATTATCGTCGTGGTGTGGATGTTATTGCAGGATATTAAATTGAACTTTCACGGCTCAGAGCTGCAGATGTCCGTAATGGATTTTCTCGGGTTTGAAATTTCTGGGGGGAGAATTTAGTTTTGTTGTAGTTGTTTTGTGGTTTGTTTTTTTGTTTTGTTTTGTTTTTTGTTTGTTTGTTTGTTTGTTTGTTTTGTTCGTCGTTTTTAGTAGAATCATATGGGTCTATCTAATGGATTGCCTCCGGATTGAACATTAGTCCTCAACCGAAAGTTGTACTGTTTATAAGTGACAAGAGAGAAATATAATGAACGAAATAAGGAACGAAACTGAAAAAGAGAAAGAAAGAATGAAACGACTAAAGAAAGAAAGAATATGAAAAATAAAAATGAAAGAGCTAAAAAAAAAAAGATCAAGAACTAGAAAAAAGAAATGTAAGAGAATGACATAGGGGGGGGGAGAAAAGAAAGAAAGGAGAAAAGAAGAAAAGAGAAAGAGAAAAAGAAAGAGAAGAGAAGGACATAGGAGGGGGAGAAAAAGAAAGAAAGAAAGAAGAAAAGAAAAAAGAAAAGAGAAAGAGAAAAAGAGAAAGAGAAGAGAATGACATAGGGGAGGAGAAAAAGAAAGAAAAAGAAGAAAAGAGAAAGAGAAAGAGAAGATAAGAGAAGGACATAGGGGGAGAAAAAGAAGAAAGAAAGAAGAAAGAAGAAAAGAGAAAGAGAAAGAGAAAAAGAAAAGGAAGAGAATGACATAGGGGGAGGAGAAAAAGAAAGAAAAAAGAAAAGAGAAGAGAAAGAAGAGAAGGACATAGGGGGGGGGAGAAAAAGAAGAAAGAGAAAGAAAAGAGAAAGAAGAGAAAAAGAGAAAAGGAAGAGAATGACATAGGGGAGGGAGAAAAAGAAAGAAGAAAAGAAGAAAAGAGAAAGAGAAAAAAGAAAGAGAAGAGAATGACATAGGGAGGGAGAAAAAGAAAGAAAAAAGAAGAAAAGAGAAATAGAAAGAGAAAGAGAAAGATAAGAGAATGACATAGGTAGGGCAAGAGAAAGAAAGAATGATAGAGAGAAACAGAAAGAGACAAACGTGAGAGTGAAAGAGAGAGAAAGATAACAGAATGGCATAGGCAGAGAAAGAAAGAAAGTGAAAGGTGTGTGTGTGTGAGAGAGAGAGGGATAAGAGAGAGAGGGGGAGAGAAGTATAACAGAACTAGAAGCGGCTACCCGCATTGCCTGGGTAGTGGGGAGATAAGAAAAAAGGTAGTCTCACAGATCCAATTTATTACTGAATCGTGAGTTGGACCCTCGCAGGATGCCCCATTAAAATCCCTACGTAAAAAAGACCTTGCGTTGATCAAGACACTCTGAAAAGAAAAATTAATGTCTACTATTTAAAATATTAAATACAATCATTCTGTTATCATTTAAGTTTTATTTTTTAATTATCTTCACTAATATAAATCAAACCGTCATTACTTTTGCTCAAAAAGCAAGATCTGCTGATAGTGAATGTGTATGTATATTTACTTTGTCGTTAATTGTTTTATTTTCGTAGTTTCGGACATACATACACACAAACTGCCCTTTATATATGTATAGATGGAATAGGCAAAGAAAGAAAGAAAGAAAGAAAGAAAGAAAGAAAGAAAGATTATACAGGGGAAATGATATGAAATACTGAGAGAAAGAGAGAGGGAGAGAGAAAGCGAGAGAGAAAGAAAGAAAGAAAGAAAGAAAGAAAAGAAAAAGAGACGGATGGAGGGGGAGAGAGAAGGAAAGTTGTAAAAAGTGAGAGAATTGGAGACAGAAAAAAAGAAAAATAACAGAATAAAAGAAAGAAAAGAAAAGAATTTGATTCTTACTGAGTGCTCTATTGTTTCATCGAGAGATCATCTAAAAATGTCTTTAAACAAAATCCAAGTTTCCTTCTTTGTCCTAAAAGTGATACTGCTATTAAACTTACAGTGTTAATGTGTGTCGATGTTCAAAGAGAGAGAAAAGAAGGAGAGATAAGAAATACAGAAGCATTAGTATTATCTGCGTTGTTCGTACTATTGTCTTCATCTTCATTGTTATCTTTACAAAGTTTCGGCCAATGTGCCCTCCGGCTTTCTTCGGGTATTTCTTGTCGGACTCGGGAACCTTCTTTTCGTAATCGGGAGCCATCACGGAACTTTGAACCTAACCCTTTATTCAGTCAACGGTGCTATCCTGTTCTCATTCCGCTAACCATAGCTGGGGTACAGGTGTTAAGCTTGTGTTAATTATTATCAGTAGTATTATTATCTGCTTTATTTGGACTAATGTCCTCATCTTAATTGTTATGTGTACAGCGTTTCGGCCGATGTGCCCTCCGACCTTCTTCAGAATTGGACACATAGTCTAGTGGATAAAGGAGTCAGGTTAAGTCAGCTCTAAGTGACAGTTATCGCTAGACTGCAGGTTCAATCCTGGTCAGGGGCAGTAGTAACATAGAATAATAATTAAAACAGCTTAATACCTGTACACAGCTATGGGATCAGATCAGGATAACCCCATGGATTAAATAAAGGGTTAAGTTCAAAGGGTTAAGTTCAAAGTTTTCTATTACGACAAGAAGGTTCCCGAGTCTGAAAAAAAAGGTTCCCGAGTCCGAGAAAGTCCCCGAGTCCGACAAGAAATACCTGAAGAAGGCCGGCGGGCACATCGGCCGAAATGTTGTACAGATAACAATGAAGATGAGGACAATAGTCCGAATAATTTAGATAATACTAGAAAGAATTAAAGACACATTTTTCCTCGATGCATGACAATTTTATTGCATATGCAAAGTAATAGACGGAAGTGGGATTCCCAAGACCCATGAGGCCATCGATGTGCCATGTCGAGTAATTCTTCTTCGTGGCGTCTCTCAGGGTAATAGCAATTACTTCACAGCGCCCAACTCCTTTCCAAGTATCATGAGTTACGTGGCGCCAACACCAATAAACCATCTATATAAAAATCATTCATAGAATTGATTTTAATACGTTAGAGAATAAAACAATAATATTAGAGATCAATGACACCAAGTAATTATTGATTAATCCCGGTTTTGTTAAAACCCGTATGCAAATTAACGACACCATATATTATGTGAATCTTTATTCCTTAGTGATATATAAGACACATTTCAGGATTTTAAACGCTCTAATAACATGGGCTGTTTTGAAGCAAATCTAACTCAGATTTTCATAGACTTCGTTGATAAGATTTATTCAATTCTATTTTATGATTTTGAAATTAAATATTCATTGATAAACTTACGCAATTCCTGAGTGTACTGTGATGTAGGCAATGACGTTGTTTTAGTTACGGACAGGCAGACACCGAATCTTCATTATAATAAAGATTAAATAGAAATTGTTGATATCCTACAACTGTGTTCAAACAAATGATCCTTGACAAATAGAAGAGTAATTTTCTGAAAAGAATTCTTATGGTATTGTGACGTAAGCAGTGATGTAGTTTCGGTTACAGATGTACATACACTGAATCTCCATTATAATAAGGGTCGGCTAAAAAGATCTTAGTCTGGCCGAGATATTTTCATGTGACGTAGCTAAATGTGGTTTATTTTCAAATACCATATCCCTTGCGATTCACACACTTCTTCCATCGGTATTGCAGTGCTTGGAACCCATTGATCAAAAAAGATATAATTTAAAAAAATATGACGTCATCATATGGACTTTTCAGCCTATTACCTTTTAAGCCGACCCTCATATGTATATTGTATTGGTATCCTTCCGTCTACTAAAGACGATGGCGTAGTGTCCACTTTTTCTTAAATTTGCAACTGCGTGAGTTGTTGAACAGGCTAATTTTTGAATAGCAATCTCTGGTGCAGTGGCTGCAAACCAACAGTGATGCTTGCTGGAGATGCTGTTGTCTCTCCTTCCTACCGGCTCTCTTTTCTGCGACGGCTACTTTCCTCTCTTTTTCACTCCTTTTCGCCCCTTGTTTGACGAGGAGTCACCAGGTCGCACGGTCTTCTGTACAAGCCTCCCATGTGTTAATGTCGATGTGGCATGTCTTCATGTTTCTATTGCAGACATCTTTAAAGCGCTGATGTGGTCTCCCTACCGGTCGGATGCCTTCTGAATATGTATATAACATATATTGAAAACAAACAATTTTGTATAAATTATGAGCATTAATAAATACTAAATACATAAATAATGACGTTGTTGTTGTTGTTGTTGTTGGCACCTTTCCCTCCAATAAGGACGATGGCGCAGTGTTCAAAAATATAATAAAAAATAAAATAAATATATTTCCCACAAGTTTCCTAGTTCGAAACAGGCCCTCTGCATCTGCGCAAGTAACTTTGCAGGACAACTTCTGAGTGACAGTCTTTGGTGCACTGAATGCACACAAACTGTCATGCTTTCTGGGGCTTAAAGATAAAATTGCTTACAAATGATTCTTATCATAAGTTATACAATAAACCATATATTTTTGCTTGCATCAGCATTAAATAAACCAGCAAAGGTTGACATGCCGTAAATCCAACCAACCAACCAATTGTTTAATGTATCTATGATTGTTTAACTACATTAGTTGTTTCTTTCTCTTTTGGTTTAATCTCTCTCTCTCTCTCTCTCTCTCTCTCTCTCATAAACACACAAACACACTTCCCGTTTTTCTCTGTTTTTTCTCCCCCCTCTCTCTCCTTACAACACACCCTTCTCCTCCTTCTCTGTTTCTTCCCCCCTCCTCTCTCTCCCTATATATATATATATATATATATATATATATATATATATATCTGTCTCTTCTCCCTTTTGTTTGTATCTCTCTTTACCACTTCTTGATCCATCTCCCTCTCTCTAACTCTCTCTCTCTCCCTCCCTCTTTATCTCTGTTTCTTTTTACTGTCTTTCTCTCCCCTTTCTCTCTCCCCTCTCTCCCTCTCTCTCTCTCTCTCTCTCTTCTCTCTCTCTCTCTCTCTCTCTCTTCCCCCTTTTGTTTGTATCTCTTTACCACTTCTTGATCCATCTCCCTCTCTCTGACACACACTCTCTCTCTCTCTCTCTCTCCCTCTCTTTCTCCCCTCCCCCACCCCCAATTGCATTCCTTTTATTTTCTCTAGCGTGAGTGTTCGTAATAATCTTCATCAAACTGAAGCTTATCATGCAACAATCATCAACACATCTCTCTCTTCTCATTTCAAATCGCAACATTTAATACCATCACGTGATTCTATTACGAAATCCGAGGTTTATGTTTACTTCCACATATTTCTTGTTTTGGTTTTTGGTTTTGTTTTGTTTTTCTGATCAAGAACACTTCTTGTTCGTTATTGGATTTAATGGCAGAGAGAGAGAGAGAGAGAGAGAGAGAGAGAGAGAGAGAGAGAGAGAGAGAGAGAGAGAGAGAATGTTACGTCATTTCATGTTTCTGAGTTGTCTGCTAACGAGCGAATTTCAAGCGGGAAATTGAAAGGTCCGTGTTTGTAATAATCGTTAAAAGTTAAGTCATAGAAAATCGATCCCGTTTGATCAGATTATTGATTGGTCCACTGAACGTTCGTCCATTCGTAACCGGCTTTATCGTTAACAGAGCATTTGAGGATATTGTTTTCATCTTTACCGCGCTAAATACTCAAGAGGCTCACAGGCCAGACACGTCGAAAAGATGCGAATCGTACTCTTCCCGATGAAAATAAAAAACTTACACTCATCTTTGTTGTGTATAAAAACTACGTTCAGGCCACATTGACTCTGTTCAGATGGGTTCAAAAAATGATCTTTTCTGGGCTGTATACGTGCTCTGCTGTAGTAATATCGAGCACTTTTTATTGTAAACTTTTTCAGTCTGCATTTATCTTTATACAGATAGATAGAGAATGACTGCTAAGGCAATCTCACTTTCTTAGTACCTTTTTTTTTTTGTTTAGAGGGGGGTGGGGGGTTGTTTTTTGCTTGAACAGTTTTTTGTGCTATTTTCATTTTTTTTCGTTTTTATGTACTATGCGGGGATTTGAGTTTTATTGTGGATTTGTGGTTATTTAATCTTAGTCTAAAAGATGTTGATGTTTCTCCCACATATCCGCTATTTGTGCATTGTGTGCAGTATATGTAATATATGATGTTAGCGCTATCGCATGTTAGGTGTGGCGGATAGATTGTTATGTTCGTGTGGGGTATTTTTATTTCGGTTTCCGTGTGTATATGGCTGCAAATTTTTGCATCTAGGCTTGTTGCATCTTTTGTTACTTTTCTGTACGGTATTATATAAATGTTTTCTAGATGCAGTGAGGATGTTACGTAGGTTAGATGGTTGTTTTTTGCGTTGATTGGCGGGGTTTTGAAGATGGACTTTGTTGTGGGGTCGGTTTGTAGGGTTTTATATTGTTCGGTGAGTAGCTTAGTTAGTTTGTGCATGTGTCGACCGTGGTGAAATACCATAGGGATTCGGTCATTTGTTTGGTGTGGTTTATATTTTTGTAGTTCCTGTCTATTGAGAGATGATGCTTTGTTGAATGCTTTTTTTTATTAACTTTATGGGGTAATCACTATTTAGGAATTTTCTTGCTAGGTTGGCTGTGTGTTGTATATATTCTTGTTGGTCTTCACATATGCGTCTTAGTCTTATGCATGCACTATAGATTATGGATTTTTTTAGTTTGCGGGCATATATATATATATAATATATATATATATATATATATATATGATGAAAAGGGGGTTGGAATGAATCCGATAGAATGAGGTAAAATATAAGGAATGAAAGAACAAAACTCAGACAAAAATGTGTAGTATATTTCGCTGGGGTTTTGAACCCGGTTTCATAAACTTTGAAGCCGGGTTACAATGCCCCAGCGAAATATACTACACATTTTGTCTGAGTTTTGTTCTTTCATTCCTTATATTTTACCTCATATATATATATATATATATATATATATATATATATATATATATATAAGGTGTGTCAAAAAAGTATAGAGATTTTTTGTACTTTGTTACACACCTTGCATTCTGATAAGAAAATAACATTTCATTCATTTTTCATTTCTACGATGGTAAACCCAGCTTTAAATTTAGTACTTTTTTGACACACCTTGTATTCTGAGAAACATTAATGAATGGAATTTTTTGTCTTTGAATATTTTTCTTTATTTTTTTTTTTTTTTTTGGAACAGTATATTTTTTTGTTTGTTTGTCTTTTTTTCATTTTTTTCCGTTTTTATTTTCTTTTGTTTGTTTGTTTGTTTTTTTACTTTTCCTATTTTACTTTCCTTTTTTTTTCTTGCTTTGACCACTGTTTTTTTATGTCACATCCTAATATAGCCTGTGAGGGACAAACGCGTGAACAGGGGGGTTATTTCTCAACCCCCCAGTGTCGACTATTGGACTATCGTCGTTCCTAATTTCCCAAAATGGAAACGACACCCCCTTCCAACTTCCGATCCCCACCCCCCACACACACCCTTTTTTATCACCCGACCACCATTGCCTGCAGGTCACGTTAACCACAACGTTCCTTTTTTTTCCCCATCCCCAAAGCGGATTGCCACCATTGGACGTCATAGCCGATTCAAATCTCCCTCACTTTTTACATTTTTTAGCGGCCATGTTGTTGTATTCTTTATCCATACCAAATCGCTTGTTCGTCCTTTATCGCTCAAGTTGAAAAACAGTCATGTTTTTGACGGAAGCACACCATTCGTTAAACAGGGGTCGGGATTCTTCTTTTTTTAAAGGGGGTGATGGGATAACTGATGCCGGCAAAATAACCCATTGCTTTCCTTTCCTCAATGGCTAATTATTTATTTATGATTCATAAGACTGTCTGTCTCGCGCGCTTAAAAAAAATGTTTCCCCATTGACTTTTTAGTTGCTTTTCTTCATTTTTCTTCTTCATCTTCTTCACACATTTCATTCTTTGTTTTTCTTTCAATTTTATCTTGTTTCTTCTTAAACATTTTCTTCACGTCATTTTTTGTTTTCTTTTTTGATTTTCCTTTTTTTTCTTTTTTTTTTTCTTTTTTTTTCACTGGCCCCTCATTTCACTCGCCGTTTCTTTATACTGAAATCATAAATTATGACAATTTATTCATTCATTGTCTTTCTTTCAATTTTATCTTGTTTCTTCTTACAAATTTTCTTCATTTTCTTCTTCATCTTCACATATTTCATTGTCTTTCTTTCAATTTTATTTTGTTTCTTCTTAGAAATTTTCTTCATTTTTCTTCTTCATTTTCACACATTTCATTGTCTTTCTTTCAATTTTATCTTGTTTTTACTTTACAAATTTTCTTCATTTTTTCTTCTTCATCACCTTCACATATTTCCTTCTTTGTCTTTCTTTCAATTTTATTTTGTTTCTTCTTTACAAATTTTCTTCACGCCATTTTTTCTTTTCTTTTCTTTCTTTTTTATTCTTTTTTTCATTCCACTGACCCCTTTTTTTCATTCGCCGTTTCTTTATACTAAAATTAGGAATAATAACAACTTCCAGTTGTCTTGCAGTATTTCCTGTGAGAACTATTTCTATGATAGAGTAAAAGAGAAAAAAAACATTTGTTTTTCGAATTATATAAGATACATCAGGTTCATAGAGGAGGGTGGTAGTGACAATGGGTGTATATAATAAAAAGTGAAATCACAAATGAAAAGATTTCTTTATCGCCTTACTATCGTGAAACTGCAAGTTGCGGCTTATTTGTGTTTTAGATTCTTTTTGAAATTCAGTTCTAAAGCTACTACTCTCTCTCTCTCTCTCTCTCTCTATATATATATATATATATATATATATATATATATATATATATATATATATAGTTAAAAATCAATGGCTAAATGAATGAATGGATGAAACAAGAAATTATGTATATACATATATATATGTGTTGTGTGTGTGTGTGTGTGTGTGTAGATTAAATAGTAACTATATATATATATATATATATATATATATATATATATATATATATATATATATATATATATAGCTACTATTTAAATTTAATTTTCTTATTATTTTCGCGAATATAAATCAAATCTTCATTATTTTTGCACAAAAAAGCAAATTCTAGGGATACTGAATGTGGATATATATTTACTTTGTTATTAATTGTTTTATTTTAGTAGTTTCATCCGGATATACACCTAGACATACATACACACAACTGCTATTTATATAAATATATATATATATATATACAAGGTGTGTCAAAAAAGTATCGAGATTTTTTGTAGTTTTTGACACACTTTGTATTCTGAAAAGAAAATAACATTCCATTCATTCTTCATTTCTATTTTGGTAAATACAGCTTTAAACTTGGTACTTTTTTGACACACCTTGTATTCTGAAAAAAAAATATGAATGGAACGTTATATTTTTTTTTCAGAATACAAACTATGTCAAAAAGTGCAAAAAATCTCGATATTTTTTTACACACCTTGTATATATACGTGTGTGTGTGTGTGCATGTGTGTGTGTGTGCGTGTGTGCGCGTGTTTGTGTGTATGTGTGTGTGTGTGTGTGTGTGTGTGTGTGTGTGTGTGTGTGTAAACTAAGAAAAAAAGTTCAAATCTCACCTTCTCGAAAAAGAAAACACGATCTTCAGATGAAAGTAACAATTTCATTTTCACCGATTGCAGGATCCGTTTGTATGAGAAAGTCGAAGAGAATTTTATGTCATTTTCTAAGGCATCTTCTCCTTTATATACATATACTATTTAATAGCATGGCCAAGTTTTATATCTTGCACTTTTAAGTGAGGCATCTTTCTCACCCGATCAAAGAAAATATAAGAATATTAGAAATGGTAAATTCTTTCCCATCTTTCATTCTCATCAGATTTAACACATTTACAGATTTGCATTTTCATTTCACCACGAGAACATTTTAGAAGTGACAGAACATTCAGAAAACTAAGAAGAATTTGAAAATGGTCATTCAAACATAGAAAAACAAAAGAAATATTAGGGTTAGTATTATCTGCGTTATTCCCCTAAAAATGTTCTTCTAAACCAAAGATATCAGATTTCTATTATACAACCAAAACAGATATTAAGTATTTCAGTATCGCCCATAAATATTTAACTCTAAGGATTTTATATCTCTGAATTTTTTAAATGAGGCTTGATAATTAGTATTATTTGAATTATTTGGACTATTGTCCCCATCTTCATTGTTATTTGTACAACGTTTCGGCCGATATACTCTCCGGCCTTCTCCAGGTATTTCTTATCGGACTCGGGAACCTTCTTTCGGACTCGGCAACCTTCTTGTCGGAATCGGAAACCTTTTTGAATTCGGGAACCTTCTTTTCGAACTCGGGAACCTTCTTGTCGTAATCGGGAGCCGTCACGGAACTTTAAACCTAACCCTTTATTTAGTCCATGGGGGTATCCTGTTCTCATTTCGCTAATCATAGCTGGGGAAGGAGTTGTGTTAATTATTTTTCTATGTTACTGCCTCTACTCAGGATTGAACCCGGAATCCAGAGATAACTGTCACTTAGAACTGTCTTAACCTAACTACCTTATCCACTAGGCCATGTGTTTAAGAACTCCTGGTTTAAAGTAACTAATAATAATTTTTATCGTTTCGTGGAATCAGATTTGGTTTAATGCTACTCATGCACTAAGTGAGCTCGGGTCGATATCGAACCCAGAACCTTGTGGCGGCTGAGATTCACTGGCCTTCTAGCATTAGTAATTCTACGTATTTATCTTAACGTATTCTTTTCTATTTCTGTTTCACATTGATAAGTTCAATTTAGTTTATTTAAAGGCAGATCAATTATCATTTATTATCTATCATTTACTACAATTTCTTAATCACTCGTTTATTATTTGTCAATAGTGATAACAAATTTGTTTACCCAGTGTTCTCGGCCCTATCAGATGGAACAGTAGAATACACCGACTGCACCTCTACCTCAATTATATAAACTAGCAAATATATGCACCCTCCGGGTGCAAGTATTTAAGTTTTAATATAATAAAATATCATATTAAATTAGAAAGGCTAATGAAACTGAATAAGAATGTAGATAAAAAGATCTGCAACAGAGGGGGTATGATTGAAAAATAGAACAACTTTGAAACTAACTCTTCCATCATTTTCCATTACTCCCGTCTTTCATTGGTAAATTTTCCTAATTAAACTGTTTAGTTAAAATAGGAAGTAAAGAATAATATTACAGTTATTTCTTCTTGTTAAGGGATTTCTTTTAAGAGTTATCCCCGAGATTTTTGCTCATATTCAATAAGATAAAACCAAACAATTAGAAACCAATAATACTAAGCATATATTTATTAAAATTACATTTTTAATATCAATATGCAAATTAGCCTTCCCGTTCACACTGTAAACCGCTATTTTGTTGTATATATAAATACAATTGCATGTTATTAGTATGTAGATATGGTCAACAGTATTAATAATGTAAAACAATTTTATTAATAATTGAGGTTTAAATAAAAATAAAATCATGGAGAATGTGATGTAAATAACTAAAGGGAATTGTGACTTGTATAGTAATATAGTTTCGGTTACAGACAGATAAACTCACAATCTCCATTATAATAAGATATAATCACCTTCGTTTACACTGACTACGACTGAATAAACCAAAGAAAAGATTTAACACACTAGGTACCACCAATTTTTCCGGTGAATATACCCCCCCCCCCTATATTTTAACACAATGAAACTTGCATAACTATTATCTTAAATTGTTTGTCCATTCAAAAGAAGAAAACATTAAACAAAACTCCTAATGATTTTTTTTTAATTCAGCCTACGGAAATAATGAAAATTATGTACAAAAAACAATGTTTACATTTTTGCACCGTTAAATCAATTGAAATTTAATGTAGACAAAAAGACTGACTAGAGGCTTTTTTAAAAATTCTATGAAAAATCAATTAATGGTCTCGTTTTCACGAAAATTTTCATAATTACTTACTTTTTGATGAAAATCTGTCTGAAATAGTTTATTTCCTAAAATATATTGTGGGAAATATTTTACATCCCCCCCCCCTCTATTTATTATTAAAAAAATGAACCGACAAAAAATGATTTTTACTTTTTTTCTATAAAGATAAGAGTCTGAATAATTATATCAGAAGATTTTTATAAGTGTCTATGCGAGAGCTACATGAATACAGAATTCTGCTAAAAAATATCAATAAAGAAATTGACCCTGTTGTAAAAAAAAAACGGACTGTTTTACTTATTTTTCAAGAGGATGGTCAGTAATTTTCCCCAATCGGTTGGTGTCATCTGTATGACACTAAACTGCATCTGATGGTGAGACTCCAGTTCTAGAGGACTAAGCAGCTTGGAATACTTCTTCATTGTCATTACTCCCAGGTCTACTCTGACTCAGAGTGGTAGTACGTGTTACGGTCCCTTCCGAAATCCGTTTTCAAGTTATCGGTATTTGATAGGGTCGTGTGCAAAAAATCTCTTAAGAAACAACAACACAAAAAATATAAATATGAAGGTACAATGAACGCGATTCTCTAACCTCTAGGCATAAAATAACCCTAGACGTGTTGACATGCCGTTAAAATCAATCAAATTGTGTCTATCTATCTACAGAATCAATATTCAAAATCTAGGTTTCTAGTCAGGTTCGAAAACTGATTTTTATAACCAGTGGTTACATTCTATCACCGGTGGTAAATATACAACTGTCGGTTTAGCTCAGTCGGTAGAGCGTTCGGCTAGGAATCCCAAGGTTATCCCTGGCTCGATATCGGCCCTCGCCAACTCAGCGTATGAGTAGCACAGGGGTCTGTGCGGTAAAGTGAGGAACTGATGGTAGGTGTGGCGCTCTAACTCAGACACCAAAAATAATCTTCTTGATCTAGCGCTAGTGGAAAGGGGATAGACTCCCTTGCTGTCTGACTGATACCGACATTAGGCTGTCCCGACGACTTTACTTACTTTTTACAACGAAATTTTCTCATAGATCCAGTGTCTCTCCCTATTTTCTTTTTAAATTCATATTTATTTCAAATTTGGAAATATCTGGACTAAAGAATGTGTCTTGGTTATTTGGGTTTTTTTTTTAAATAGATGAAAATGATTGTTCTTCTTTCATATCTAAATCGTCTGTTTTTTTTTCTTTGTTCTTTTCTTCCTGTTCGATGCGTTTGGATTCGTTTCGTTTTTCTTTTCGCTTTTACACATTCCAGATTTTTTATACTAACCCTAACCCTTGTTTTTGGCATTTATTCTGATCTGTGTTGTAGATTTATTAGACTTGAACCTCCTGACCCAAATTCTCTTTGCCGACTTCATCTAAATCATTGTCGTTGGACCCAAGCTAATCAACTAACAAGCTGACCTTTGACATAACAGCTGACGGTTTTCCTCTTTTTTCTTTTTTCTTTTTTTTTTGGCGGGAGGAAACTCTTTCTTCATTTCTTTTTTTCTTTTTGTTCGTTTTCTTAATCTGATTCTTTTAAATTTCTTTAGTCGATTTTCTCGTTTTTATTTTTGTCTTTAAAATCAACGACTGTTATTTTTCTCTTTCTCTTTTTAGCCTTTGATTATTATTCTTAAATTATGGTTGGTTGGTTGGTTGGTTGAATTACATCATGTCAAAACTTTTGGGGTTATTTAATGCCAAAATTATTCTCGTTTTAAAGCAATTTTAAGGTTTCAAATAACGATTGATAATCATTTGTAAACAATTATAGCTTTATGTAAATATTCTAGTTAACAATTTATTCACTATTTCCATTTAATAATAAAATAATATTAATAATAACAATAACAACAATAACAACAATAACAATAAGAATGATAATATTAATAACAATAACAGCAAGAATGATAATAATAATAGTAATAATAATAATAATAATAATATAATAATAATAACAACAACAACAATAACAACAATAATGATTATAATTTATAATAATGATAATAACAATAACAATAATAATAATAACAATAACAACAATAATAATAATAATAATAATAATAAAAACAACAAAAATAATAATAATAATTTATGATAATAATAATAACTAAAACATCAACAATAATAATAATGATAATAATAATGACAATAACAACAACAATAATTATAATGATAATAACAATAACAATAACAATAATAATAATTATAATAATAACAACAACAATAATAATAATAACAATAACAATAATAATAATAATAATAACAACAACAAGAACAATAATAATAATAATAATAATAATAATAACAACAACCACAGTAGTAGTAGGTTATTTGATGATACAGATGATCCAAAACATAATAAATAAGAAGAAATAAACGGATAGACATGATTGGGTGGGAATGGGAAAGATGCCTCACTTAAAACTGTGCAAGATATAAAACTTGGCAATGCTATTAAATAGTATATATATAAAGCAGAAGATGCCTTAGAAAATGACACATAAAATTCTTGCGACTTTTCTCATACAAACGGATCCCGCAATCCAAACCAGAACTTATGCTAATTAACATGAAAAACAAAACTTGTCATAAAAGATATAATGCACCATTTATTTTATTTAAAAACTTTTATATTTTTTCAGGTCAGTTAACTTTGAACCACGTATCTTTGAGGCGTAACACAGATTTCTCAAAGATACGTGGTTCGAATTAACTGACCTGAAAAAAGTTTTTTGAATATAATAACTGGTGCAGTATATTCTCTTATTTATTAATATATCAACACTGAAATTTTCATTAAATTCGGTTAATTCCCTGATTTTTGGTATTTTTTTCTTTCGGCGGGGTGACATGCGATGGTGGAATTTAGGTCGGTTAAGTTCGATTTAACCTATATATATATATATATATATATATATATATATATGTGTGTGTGTGTGTGTGTGTGTGTGTGAGCTAGAGAGAGAGAGAGATAAGGTTGTAGCACACATACGGAGAGATATGCGTGTGTGTACACGTGTGTGGGGATGTGTTCATTTCGCCTGAATGCTCTAAGGTCGCCTGTGCACTTGCTCATTGTATTCTATTGATACAAACTTTTGGCACGTGTCGGTCGGCGCATGCGCAATTCTATTTTCGGGTTAGCGTGCGTCCATAGCCGCCTTCACACACGCATGCGCGAACGGAAGAAGAAGAAGTGCTGGTCTAGGCAGTTTCAATATTGGTCATAATAAAGGCCACCTTTGTGTGACGCCGAGACTTGATAGCATCGGCCGTTATGACAGCTGAGAAGCGATCCTATCTGAAGAATTATCGAAGTTATATGAAACGATAGATTAGACTGACGCCTCAGCCTTCTTACAGTCGCCATGTTTTTGTGAATACGAGTGTGTGGGTATCGGCTATGTCGAAGTGAGTGTGATGGGTGGGAAGTTGTGGACGGTAGAGTTTGAGAAAATGGAATGAAGACCGAGAGGCGCGCTTTTTGAAGGGTGAATTTTGTAAAAAAAAAAAAAAATAAATAAAAGAAAGAAAGAAAGAAAAATGAATAAACAAGATGTACCGAGTGCGATGAGCTAAGGAAATGGCGGTTCCGTAGACAATATAATAGAGAGAATGACAAGGGGAGAGAGGGGACAAAAATAGAGAGAGAAAGAAAGAGAGAAAGTGAGTAGAAATAGAGAGAGAGGAAAGAGAGAGAGAGTGAGACTAAAAAGCCGAAAGAAAGAGAGAGGGGGGAAAAAATTAGAGAGAGAAGGAAAGAGAGAGAGTGAGACTAAAAAGCGAGAGAAAGAGAGGGGGGAAGAAAATTAGAGAGAGAAGGAAGAGAGAGAGTGAGACTAAAAAGGCGAAAGAAAGAGAGAGAGGGGAAGAACATTAGAGAGAGAAGGAAAGAGAGAGAGTGAGACTAAAAAGGCGAGAGAAAGAGGAGAGGAGAAGAAAAATTAGAGAGAAGGAAGAGAGAGAGTGAGACTAAAAAGGCGAGAGAAAGAGAGAGAGGAGAAGAAAAATTAGAGAGAGAAGGAAAGAGAGAGAGTGAGACTAAAAAGTGGGAGAAAGAGAGAAAGAGAGGGGAAGAAAAATAGAGAGAGAGGGAAGAGAGAGAGTGAGACTAAAAAGGGGGAGAAAGAGGGGGAAGAAAAATAGAGAGAGAAGGGAAGAAAGAGAGTGAGACTAAATAGAGAGAGAGAGGGGGAGAAAAATAGAGAGAGAGAAGGAAAGAGAGAGTGAGACTCGGGAGTGTACTTATTTATGGTCATTACTGTACATGTAATCTAGTTTAGCACAAGGCCATTTGTTTATGGGCGATATTGTATATACCTTATTTGGTACAATATCACTTAGGTTGTGCAATACTGTATATACTTTAGTATTATTTGTATTATTCGGACTATTATCCTCATCTTCATTGTTATCTGTACAATGTTTCGACCGATGTGCCCTCCGGCATTCTTCAGGTATTTCTTCTCGGACTCGGAAACCTTCTTTTCGGACTCGGGAACTTTCTTTTCGAACGCGGGAACCTTCTTGTCGTAATCAGGAACCTTCTTGTCGTAATCAGGAATCTTCTTGTCGTAATCGGGAGCCATCACAGAATTTTGAACCTAACGTTTTATTCAGTCCATGGGGGTATCCTGTTCTCATTCCGCTAACCATAGCTGGGGTACAGGAGTTAAGCTGTGTTAATTATTATTCTATGTTACTGCTGCCTTTGACCAGGTTTGAACCCGCAGCCTAGAGATAACAGTCACTTAGAACTGTATTAAAATAACTCCTTTATCCACTAGGCTATGTGTCCAATTGGATTCCAAGAATTAGTAAAATAAATAGCAAGTATCATTATCATTTAAAATTTATAACTGAAAACTTGCTCTATCCAAAGGTGTTATTGTGTTCCCTCTATCCGTTGTTGTTACTGTAGAAATAAAATAGAGATATAACTTTTGAAGTGATCCTATCATTAGATTCTATTAACGTGGGATTAGTTTTTATTCATTGCTGGAAAAAATGCGTAACCAATGATGTGGACTTATGGTGAAAAATAGTGTTTGGTAGCTGAAAATGTGCTCTATTCAGTAGTATTATTCGATTCCCTGCGTCTATTATAGTTTCTGGGGGAATAAACGGGAGAAATTACTTTTGGATAGATCTTCTGATATATTATTTCTTTCTTTTTTTTCTTTCTTTTTTTTTCTTTGAGGAAGGGGGTCGTTTTTTTTAGTTGTTGTTTTTTGTTTTGTTTTTTTTTTTCGTTTTTTCTGCCTTGTACGTATTCTATATATAGGGCCAATTAAAGTCAGTCGTTGAGCATCCGTCTAGGAATCACAAGGTTCCTGGTTCGATACCGACCCTTGCCAACTCAGCGTATGAGTATTACGGGGATCTGTGCAGTAAAGTGAGGAGTGTGACACCCTACCCCAGACGGTAAAAACAATCTCCCTTGATCTAGCGCTAGTGAAAAGGAGATAGACTCCCTTGCTGTCTGGCTGATACCGACTTTAGGCCATCCCAATGACTTTGCACATTCTAAGTGTGTATTCGATACGATTTTTTTTTCTTTTGTGTTTTGCTTTGGTCTTAAAATACCAATTCTCGGCGCCATCTTTATTTATTTAATTATTCAGTCGGTAGAGTGTTCGGGTAGGAATCACAAGGTTCTTGGTTCGATACCGGCCCTCGCCAACTCAGCGTATGAGTAGCACAGGGATCTGTGCGGTAAAGTGAGGAGCTGATGGTAGGTGTGGCACTCCACCCAGATGCTAAAATAATCTTCTTGGTCTAGTTCTAGTGAAAAGAGGATAGACTCCCTCGCATATTGGCTGATACCGACATTAGGCTGCACGACGACTTTACTTTACTTAAAGTAAGTAAGTAAAGTAGTCGGGTGGCCTAAAGTCGGTATCAGCCAATCTGCGAGGGAGTCTATCCTCTTTTCACTAGCGCTAGACCAAGGAGATTGTTTTGGCATCTGAGGTGGAGCGCCACACCTACCATCAGCTTCTCACTTTACCGCACAGATCCCTGTGCTACTCATACGCTGAGGACCGGAATCGAACTAGGAACCATGTGGTTTCTAGCCGGTTTTTGATAAGTATTCGGCCAAATTCACCCCGTATGTCGGCGACCCCTACTCTGTGTTGGCGACCACCCCCACCCCCACTGTGCCAGACATGCACTCCAAACGAGAAAGAAATAGAAGAAATAGCAACTGTTTGAGAAGAAAATCCCCTTTTTCTTTTGTAATCGCCAACTTCTTCCTTCTTTTTTTCTTTTTTTAATCCATAGGGCTCGATTCATTGCCGCCTCTTGCCCTATCGGGGTTGGGGGTGGGGGATAAAAATGAGGGGGGGGGCCCGAATGAACGGAATAAAAGCAAGTAGGGTAAGATGGAAAAGGGAGAGTCGAAAAACAGGAAGACCATGGTTGAATATATTAACAGCCTCGGTGTTGTAATCCTATAGAAGATATTTAAGTGGCTGTCAGCCGTCTGGAACGAAACTGGACAAAAAGAAGTCCGTTTCTGGTTTTATACACACCCACAATTAGTTTCTTTTTGCTTCTTTCTTTAAGGACGTTTTTTAACATGTCAAAATCTTCCAGGCTTTTTTTTTTTTTATTTTTTGATATTTGCTTTTTTGTTGTTATTGTTTTAGCTTTTTCAGGGTTTTTTTCTTTCTCTACCGCACACACACACACACACACACACACACACACACATACATATACACACAGATATACAAACACATACATATTCAGACATGCCCAAATAAAGACATATACGGACGCTCATAGACATAAAACAAGCACACACATACAAGCATACAAAGATGCACATGAACACTCGCACATAAACACTGCACACACATGTACGCACATACACACACAATCACATAGAAACAGATAAACACACACAGACATGGACACACACATACATACAAGCGGTTATAAACATGCATACACAGACACATACATACATGTATATACACTCATGCACTAACATATATACATACAATTACGCACATGCAT
>CM042173.1:25584153-25594153 GCA_023376005.1 Doryteuthis pealeii
CATTCAGAACACCGCACTGCTGCAATCTGCCAGAATACTCAGAAGAGTCCTGGAGACCTGAGGAGACTTGCTGTCACTCAGACTCCAGTGAAAGACCATCAGCTAACACTGATGTGAAAACTCAAAAGGAGCAAATAATAATAATATAATAATAATAATAATAATAATAATAATAATAATAATAAACGGATCACTTATCCCAGCAAGAAGACCAGACCTAGTATTGATTAACAAAATAGAAAGAACTTGTCAACTGGTGGATTTTGCAGTTCCAACAGATCACAGGGTGAAGATGAAGGAAAACGAAAAGATTGAAAAATACCTGGACCTTGCCAGAGAACTGAAAATGTTATGGAATATGAAAGTAATACCAATTGTAGTTGGTGCAATTCGAACGGTCCCAAAAAGCTTGGAAAAAAGACAGGAAAATCTGGAAATCAGAGGAAGAATTGAGACCATCCAGACCATCGCTACAATCGGTCAAAATACCCAGAAGAGTTCTGGAGACCTGAGGAGACTTGTTGTAACTCAGACTCCAGTGAAATACCATCAGCTAACGTTGATGAGGAAAACTCAAAAGGAATAATAATAATAATAATAATAATAATAATAATATGTATGTATGTATGTAAGTATGTATGTATGTAATCTCTTTTAATTGCGTTTCGTTTTTATTGCGTTTTGCAGATTCGGTCTTTTGACACAATCCAAGTTTTGTGGCTACCCTCTGTTGATCGGCGTCATTTTGACAACTGCTTTTTGCTCATTTCATCTCTTTGTTTCTCACATTTTGCCAATTTTCACGATGTGCCAAACTTTTTTTCATTATCATTATATTGAAATTAGACTAATTAATAACCAAACAATGTACATAAAATTAATCTTTATTTGATTATCTCCCTTTAATCTAAGATTAAAATTAAGAAATGCTTTTAGCAATAAATTTCTTTTTTAATTAAAATATGTAAATTGTTTTTTCTGTTTTGGGAGATTTTTTTTTCTTTTTGTTTTTTCTTTTTCGTTTTTCTTTTTTCTTTTTTCGGTTTTCTTAGATCTTTTTATTGCACACTTAATAGAATGCAGTTTAGTGCAAACAACTTTTATATGCACTGGGGAAGAAAAAAAAAAAAAAAAAAATATATATATATATATATATATATATATATGTGTGTGTGTGTGTGTGTGTGTGTGTGTGTGTGTAAAAAATGCAATCAAATCCGACAGTTTTAAGGTATAGATAAAGAAAACAATTGCTAGCACAGTATATACTATTGTTTTTATATATATATATTTATATATTTATATATGTATATTTATATATATATTTATAATATATATATATATATGTGTGTGTGTGTGTGTGTGTGTGTGTGTGTAAAATATGGAATTAAATCCAACAGTTTAAGGTATAGATAAAGAAAAATAACTGCTAGCACAATATATACTATTGTTATATATATATATATATATATATATATATATATATATATATATATATATATATATATATGTGTGTGTGTGTGTGTGTGTGTGTGTGTGTACTTGGGCAGCATTTTTTCATTTATGCATGTTGAATTAATCAAAAGACACATCTCCTGTTTAACAATTTTATTTGTGATTTTTTTTTTCAAGTTTTCTGGCCAACTTTTTAATATTTGGTGGAATTCGTGGATTAGTCCACCAAAGTTCATGTCCCAAGTACTTTCGGCACTTCGAAGTGCCATAATCAGGGGTGATGTGTTCCAGTGGAACTTTGGTGGACTAATCCACGAATTCCACCCAAATATTAAAAAGTTGGCCAGAAAACTTGAAAATATCACAAATAAAATTGTTAAACAGGAGATGTGTCTTTTGTTTAATTCAACATGCATATATATATATATATATATATATATATGTGGTGTGTGTGTGTGTGTGTGTGTGTGTGTGTGTGTGTGTGTGTGTGTGAAAATAAGTCTTATTGAATGTGATTTATTAATTATTTTATTCGCCTTTTATTGTTTCCTTAAAAGGAAATGTACATAAGATTTAAAGTTAAAACCGAATAAAACGAACACCAGCTAAACGCACCGGTTTTATTTTTTGTTGTTTTATTTTGTTTTTTCTTAATTGTTTTCGTTTTTGTTAATTGTTTGATTATTGGATTCTTTTTAACTTTCGATACTTAAATATGTTTTGTTACTTAAGTATCGAAAGTTTTCTTTTAAACAGTTTCTTTTCAAATGAATTTTACTCAAAACCTTGGAGACGATATGATTTTTAATTATTTCTTTTTTGTTTCTATGCGTTGCCCTTGTGAGTATTAAAATAAATCCAAAATAAAATTAAATATAAAAAAACTCCCATTGACCTTCACCGGAAGAACCCTCCGCGCATGTGCGAGAAAAGGGACAGACTTCCGACGCCGAAGAGAATATCTCGCCATTCTAATTCAGGTCGTAATTGGGTCTAGTCGCTCCTACTGGCCAGGGAGATATTCCCTTGTTACAAGCGACTGTGACCGGGAATAAAGCCTAAGTATCTAAAACCACCTTCTGCCTTTGTCTCTTTCCTTTCTTTCAGTACGACCCCCAAATGAGATGAGGAATACGCACCGAGAATATCCAACTACCTTTAAACCTTTAAAACCCCAAATCTACCTCATATGTCACATCCCACGCTTTGATTTACTTGGTTTGTTAATGAAGCAATGAAAGGTTTTTACTTCTTTTAAGATAACTTCATCGAGAAATGCATACAGTATATTTCAGAAAAATTGTTAACATTTCTTTATCTTAATCAAATCTCATTCAAATGATCTCAAATTTTAACAGAGAAATAACTCGAAATGCTGTTTAATATTTTAGGCTATTTTTCCTTTTCAGGTATAGAAATGCCAATCAGTGGGAAATAAAAGACTGTTTGAAAGGACATGAGATGAGTCCAGAGGGTTATCTTCTCTTGCGGCAGGTTTTCGTCGATAGGAGGCTAGAGTATTTAGGCAGGAGCCCAGGAAAAATCTCTCTCTCTCTCTCTCTCTCTCTCTCTCTCTCTCTTCTCTCTCTCTCTCTCTCTCTCTCTCTCTCTCATCTGAGAACTCACTCTCTCAATTATATACCCGATGTTCGATGTTCGATAGGGGTATATAACAAAGGAAAATAACTCTTTTCAGATCAGTCAATTTGACCATTGATTTTTCTGTACCACCAACGCAATTAACTATCATACCATCCAAATGACGGAATACATAATACGTTAAACCCACATTAATAGGGCCTTGTGCCTAACTCGTACACAGGGTACGTGGTAAATACTAGATATGGTCAACAGTATTAATAATGTAAAACAATTTTATTAATAATTGATGTTTAAATAAAAGTTAAATCATGGATAATGTGACGTAAATAACAAACGGAATTGTGACTTGAATAGTGATATAGTTTCGGTTACAGACAGACAAACACACAATCTCTATTATAATCAGATGTAAAAACATAACAGTTCCTTTTTTAAGTAATTACATATTTTTGATTTCAAAGTATACTACTTTTTTTAAATCTAAAAATCTGAAATAATTATACAATAGAAGACAAAATTAAGTAATGTTTTACAGAGTTAGATTAATGAAAAACCAGCAGGAGAGTCTGGTGTTGCCGGGAACAAAAGGACAAATTCAATGAATAAATAAGTTCATAATTAAACAAAAACAAAACTAGTAACTTAGAATTATTATTTTTACGAACATAAAAAGTTGTATCAGTAAATATTTCCTCCCCTCTAGGACAATTTTTAATATAAAGAAATTTGAAGTTCAAAAAAAGAATTTTTAAAAGAAATATTCAATTAGATATCATAGTTCAGTGATTGATTTTAGTTTTGTTTTGTCAAATCAAATTCTTTAACAAATCCATCTTTTCCAATTGGACACATGGATAATTTGTATCATTTGGACACATGACACAGCGGATATAGTTGTTGAGTTAATACAAGTTCTAAGTGACAGTTATCTCTAGGTTGCTGGTTCAATCCCGGCCAAGGGTGATAATAACATCGAATACTTAACACAGCTTAACACTTGTACTCGGTCATGGCTAACGGAATGAAAACAATCTACCCCCGTGGATTAAATAAAGGGTTCGGTTGAAGGTGAAGGGTCCCGATTAAGACATAAAGGTTTCCGTGTTTGACAAGGAGATTCTCGAGTTCGAAGAAAATGTTTCCGAGTTCGAAGAGTAATATAACTGAATTGCAATAACATATTTTTTAACTGAATTTATCAAATACAACATAACAATAATCAACGCGCAGTTCTCCAACAGTATGAACAGTATGACTAGTGATTCGACTACGAATAACCTTGCATGTGTTCCGTTGGACGCGTCCAACTATCTTGTCGGGGAAATATCTTCCTTTACAACCCATATACAAATAAATAAAAACTTACATAGGTTCCAAAATAAAGGGTGTATCAACAGTACACAAATATTATTCTTTATTCCATGTATTTAAGATTTTGGTAATTGTGACGTAACCAGTGACGTAGTTTTGGTTACAGACAAATAGACCGAATCTCTATTATCAATAAGATTATCCTTTTTCTTAGCCTCTTTCTTTTTTTTTTTTTCTTTTTTTTTTTTTTTGTTTCTTTTTCTAAAATATTTTTATGCGTTACTGATGAGTATTTTTAAAAAACTTGAAATCACCGATTGGTTCATACTGATCGATTTATTTCTGATTTCTGATCAATAAGAAATACTAATTGATTGTTAGTAATTAGTCAAATTACTAATTAGCTGTTTATTGGATATCACTAACAAGTACCTTGTTAAATTCTTAATAATAATCGGTTAGTCGTCATTTAGGCCATTATACTCCCGCCTTTAGTGAAAAAAAAACAGTTGTATGCATGGCAGACCTTTCCTTGGTATAGCCTTGGTTTTATCAGTCCCGTTTTTAGTTTTGTTTTGTATTTTTATGCTTTCTTCAGTCTTTTTTTTATAAAAGTTAAAATTACTAACAGATTGATTTATAAAGATATTTGTTTTTGTTTTTTGATCAATATGAATAATAATTGCTTCCTCCTTGGGAATTGGCTAATCTTAGTTGGTAGAGCGTCGGACAAGGACCCACAAGGTTCTGGGTTCGATACCGACCCTCGCCAACTTGGATATCACTAACAAGTCCCTTGTTTATTATCATCATTTAGGCCATTATATGCCCGCTATGAATCAAAGACCCCAGCTGTATGCCTGGCAGACCTTTTCTTGGTATAGCCTTGATTTTATCAGTCCCGTTTTTAGTTTTGATTACTTACTGATTGATTCATACTGGTAGATTTTTTTCGGATTAATAAAAAATTGATTCTTTGAAGAAATGTACCATTAAAAAAATTTGGCCTCCAACGAACAAGGTTGGTAAAACAAAAGCCGCACAGGAGCGGAGCGGCTCACTATTGAGATCAAAAGGGCTGCAGAACAACTACGTCTTTGTTCGTCATTCACCACAGAAATCAAAATAAACATGAATAAAAAGTGATGAGACAAACAGGAATATTTCTTTTATGTTGTTTATTTATCTCAACTAGTTTCAACCTTAGGTCATCGTCAGGAGAAAAATTCTTGCTTGAAGAAATTGTTTTTAAAAAGTTTTGAATATTTCTCTAAGCCACTATAATCTGTTCAGTAAAATGAATTATTTTAGTTAAATTGGTTTGAAATTTTCTGATGTATATGTGAGGAAGTTTTTCTAGAAGTTGTGTGTATATAATATAATATAATATATATACATATATATATATATATATATAATATATATATATATATATATGTGTGTGTGTGTGTGTGTGTGTGTGTGTGTGTCTGTCTGTCTGTCTGTCTGTCTGTGTGTTTGTGTGTGTGTCTGTGTGTGTGTGTATACTATATATATATATTATATATATATATATATATATATATATAATTCTATGGTAGGCTATAATGATACAATTACGATACAGAAAACAATTATTCAGTCTGTTTTTGTTTTTTGTGTGTTGGGGGTTCTGTTTATTTGTTTGTTTGCTTTTAGTTGTGGTTTTGGTTTTGTTTATTTTATTTTTGGAGGGGTGTTTTGTTTTGTTTTTTTGTCTTTTGTTTTGTTTTTATGCTTGTTTGTTTTGTTTGTTTTTGTTGTTTTTTGGGTTTTTTTTGTTTTTTGCTGTTGGCGTTTCCCGCTCAAACATCAAAGGAGTTCTGGCGGCATTCTGGACTAAATTAAAACCTGGCCTTCTGCGACAAAGGTAATAGTTAAAAGCTATATTTTCAAAATTACCTACATAAATATATATATATATATATATATATATATATATATATATATATATATATATATATATATATATATATATATATATATATATATATATGCGATGTTAATTCCAAAGCTTGTTTATGTCTAACGTGTAATTTATTCATGTTTGTTTCGTATTAGAATAATTCTGTGTCAGTCCAAGACGATTCGGCGTCTCTGCAGTTTTTCTTCTTCAAAAGCCAAAAATGGATTGAAATGTAGTGCAAAGGCGGCATTCTTTGAATGGTTTCTATTTCCTTCTTTCTTTTTTCTTTCTTTTTTTCTTTTCTTTCTTTGTTTTTTTCTTTTTTCTTTTTTTTTTCTTTTTTCTTTTCTTTCTTTGTTTTTTCCTCTTTTTGTTTTCTTTCTTTTATCTTACAGAAATGGAGTCTTGACAACGTAATGTATGACGTCCCAGCAGTAAATATTACATTTATTACGCATAATCCGTGGCCGACATAAGGATGATAATCATCCCAATGCCATTTCGCCCCGAAGAGAAAGAGAGAGAGAGAGAGAGAGAGAGAGAGGGAGGGGGGAGAGGTTTTTTGCTTGCAGCCGCCCTATCTCAGTCACGTGACCGGCCGGCTAAGATTGGGTCGTTTTTTGGGGGCAGTGGGGAAAAAAGTCTCGACTTTAAGGTAAAAAGAAAAAGGATTATCTATTGATTGGCAGAAAGGAGGGGGGGGGAATAAGAAACAAAAAAGAAAAAGACAAAAAAGAATTAAAAAAAGGGCATTAAAGAAAAAAGAAAGAAAATATAGAGAAAAGTGAAAAGAAAAAGAAATAGAGAGAAAAGAAAACGAAAAAAAGGAGAAAGAAAAAGTAAAAAGAACAAGGAATAAAAAGAAAGGGAAAAGAAAAAAGAGGAAAGAAAAAAGAGGAAAGAGAAAAAGAGAAAATGAAAAAATGAAAAATGAAAGAAAAAATAGCTTGATTTGAAGATACAGAAAAGATAAAATGAAAGATATGAATGAGAAAAGAGGAAAAGAAGAAGAAACAGAGGTGAGAAATGAAGGAGAAAAAGCTCAAAGAAACAAGAAGAAAAAAGAGAGAAAAGAAAAAGAAAAGAAAGAAGAAAATCGATAAAATAGAAAAGGAAAAGGAAAAGAAAAAAGAAAAAGTAAAGAAAGAGAAAAGGAATAAAGAGAAAGAAAAAGAGAAAATGAAAAATGAAAAATGAAAAATGAAGAGAAAATGCCTTGCTTTGAAGATAGAGAAGCGGTATAATGAAAGACAGGAAGGGGAAAAGGGGGAGGATACAGAAAAGAGAAAAGAAAAAGAAACAGCTAAAGGAAACAAGAAAAGAAAAAAGAGAGAAAATGAAAGAAAATGAAAAAGAAAGAAAAAATAGAAAAAAAAAAAGAAAAAGACAGAAAAAAGAAAAGATGAAAGAAAAATTGAAAGGAAAAAACAATTAAAAAAAAAAAATTAGAAAAAATAGAAAGAAAAAAGAAAGAGAATGAAAGAACAAAAATGTTAAGAAAAAGAAATGGGAATGGAAAAGAAATGAGAAAATAGAAATAAAATGGAAAGAGAAAGAAAGAAAGAAAAGAGAAAAAGAAAACGAGAAAGAAAAACGAGAAAAGAAGAATAGAAAAAAAGGGAATTAAAACAAAAAGAAAACGAATTATGAAAAATACAAAAAAATAAATAGGAAAGTGAAATGAAAAATATTAAAAGGGAAATAATAGAAAGAAAATGGAAAGAAAAAGAAGAAAGAAAGAATAGAAAGAAAAGTAAAAGAAAAAATGAAAGAAAAAGAAAAAATACAAAAATACAAAAGTCTCGTCTTGAAGGTCGATCAAATGAAAGTAAAAAGAAAAGAAAGAAAAAACAATATTGAATAAAATTGAAAGAAAAAGAAAAATTAATAAAGACAAAGGGGGAAAGAGAAAAGGAAAAAAAGAAAAAAGAAAAAGTAGGAAAAATGTGAAAAGAAAAAAAAAAAATGTAAAAAGAAAAGAAAGAAAAAGAAATGTCATAAAAAAGAAAAGAAAAAAAGAAAAATGGGAAAAGAAAAAGAAAGAAAAAAAAAGAAAAAGAAAAAGGAAGATAGAACGATAGAAAGAGAAATGAAAAAGAAAAAGTTTTTTAAAAAGAGAAAAAAAAAAAGAAGTCAAAGGAGAAAATTGAAAAAGGGAAAGAGAAACAAAGAAAAAAAAGATAAAAAGAAACGAAGAAAATGAGAAAAGAAGAAAAAATCCCAAAGAAAACCTGAATGAAAAATGAGAAAAAGGGGAAAAGAAAAGACTTAAAAAGAGAAAGAGAAGAAAGTAAAGAGAAAAATAAGAAAATCAAAGAAAAAACATTGAAAAAGAGAAAAAGAAAGAGAGAAAAGAAGAAAAGAGAAAAGAGAAAAGAGAAAAGAAGAAGAGAGAAAAGGAGAAAAAGAATGAGAGAAAAGAAAGAGAGAAAAAAGTAAAAGAGAGAGAGAGAGTGAATACAACAAAAGCTAATTACTCTCACCTCGCCTCCCTCCACCACCACAAATCAAAGATGGTCTCTTGATGCGTCATTTGGTATTTTAGGATACAATACCTCAATCATCATCATCATCATCATCATCATCATCATCTATTTCTTCTTGCTAATCATCTGAGATTCATATTTTCGTTTCTTCTTCTTCTTCTTCTTCTTCTTCTTCTTCTTCTCTTTCTTTCTTTCTTTTTCCTCTTCTTTAAATTTCTTCTTCTTCTTCCCTTCCTTTCCATTTTTTCTACGTCTTTCATTTCTTCTTCTCCCCCTCCTCCTCTTTCTTCTTCTTCTTTTTCTTCTTCTTCACTTTAACAATTTCTTTTTTCACTTTTTTCTCTTCCATTTCTCTTCATCTATTTTTCTGTTTCTTTCTCCACTCTCATCTCGATGCTTTCTGTTCAAATATGATTTCTTATAAAGTGAACTCTTTTAAAATGCCTCAGTGATTTCTTCAATAACACCAGAAGGTTATTTCCTATAACTCCAACATAAAAAAGGGGAACCACTCTGATTGACTGTTAATTTATTTATTTATTTTCCCATTAAACTAACCCTAAACCCTAACCCTAACTCTAATCCTAACTCTAAACCCTAACCTAACCCTAACCATAACCATAACCCGTCTTCTTTTTTCCTAGTAGATCAATAAATAAATAAATGAATAAATTATCAGTCAATCAGAGTGGTTCCCCTTTTATGTTGGAGTTATAGGAAATAACCCACCAGAATATACAGATGTGACGTCTTCATGAAGATATCTTGTCTACGATGTGTCGAGATTGAAGCCATATTTAACAAGACGAAAGTGAACAATGAATGAAACGTTAATTCTTTCAAAAATATGAGGTGTGCTGAAAAAGTATCGAGACTGGTCCTGGATTTAGCCAGAAAGAAATGAACAATGAATGAAACGTTCATTTTTTCTTTTTCAAAATAAGTAGCGCATTCAAAACGTGTCGAGACTGATGATGTATTTGCCAAGACAGATATGAAAAATGAATAAAACGTTTTCTTTTAAAAAATAACCCTTGGTATTCAACATTTTAGTGAGCATTCCATTGGTCGAAGCATCTCTGAAACTTTTGATAATGCATCATTGTTTCTTGTAGCGGGTGACTACAGAGATTGACCCGCAGTCTCCTGGTCGTGACCCACCATTCAGTGAAATAATAGAATGACAAGTAAAACTAAAAAGTTCTCAATACTTTATAAGTAG
>CM042173.1:25599153-25644153 GCA_023376005.1 Doryteuthis pealeii
ACATATATATATATATATATATATATATATATAATATATATGCATGTGTGTGTATCTATGTGTGTGTGTATGTGTGTGAACAGTTATGTTCACCAGTGCCAAGAGCATCTCTGAAATATTATTTGATCGTAGAAAAGTAGGAATGGAAAAACGGAATAAAATGAAACGAAACGAACCCTTACGGTAGTGCAGTAATTTATTTTACCCATTTCTTCTTTCAACGACTGCGCAAAAGAAAGTTACCCTGATTCTGGTCCATCGGCTATTGTTAAAGCCATTATTAACCTATATATATATATATATTGTTTTAATAACTCTCTTATTAAACCAGCACTGTTATCAACGTGTGAAGATTTTTATAAAAGATATATGCGCGTACATTAATATGAATGATGTATGAAAAATCTATATTTCAAGTCAATGGTAACTATTTACCTATCTTTGTCCTCGCCATTTGGTGTGTGTAAATCCGGGGTTGGATAGATAAATCTAAGTGAGACCTTACCCCACCCATATCCTCGCATGTATGTTTTTTACTGTATGGTCAGTAGATGAACCGGTTTATAAAAATAATTCTTAGCACACCAGCTTTCCCCGCATCGATTCCGCCGCGACACCTGTCTAGGCAAATGCAGTTTTTAATAGGACTCTCGTTTATTATTATTATTATTATTATTAGTTTTTTTCACATCAGCGTTACCTTATCTGATGGTATTTCACTGGAGTCTGAGTGACAACAAGTCTCCTCAAGTCTCCAGGAATCTTCTGAGTATTCTAACCGATTGCACCATTGCAGTAGTCTGGATGGTCTCAATTCTTCCTCTGATTTCCAGATCCTCCAGTCTTTTTTCCAAGTTTATTGGGACCGTTTCAAGTGCACCAACTACAATTGGTATCACTTTAACTCTCAAATTCACAGCTTTTTCAATTCTCTGGCAAGGTCCAGGTATTTATCCATCTTTTCATTTTCCTTCAACTTTACCCTTTAACCGCTAAGTGAACCAGTTGACACGTTCTCTTTTCTTTTATTTTATTTTCTTTCTCCTGGCTGGGATAGGGTAATCCGTCTTTATCTCAAAGCCCCAGAGAATTGTATGCGTTTTGTTCTCAAGAACAGATTCTGGTTTATGCATATACCATTTTGTTGTATGGTCAAAATTTAAGGTTGTCCATAATTCCCATTGAATCACCTTCCCAACCTTCCATGTCTAGTTTTGTATTCCCGTTTGCTACATTTGCTTAGTACATGGTTTACAGTCTCACCTCTGTCAATACTCGTGTTCCTTAGTTTCAACACCTTCTTATGAGTGTCGTCATCTAAGTTAAATATTTTTTTATTATAAAGAAAGAAAGTGAATAAAAAAGATATGCTACACAGAAAAAATAAGAAAGAAAGAAGGAAAGAAGAAAAAGAAAGAGAGAGATGAATCAAGATTATTATACTTTTTACATATTGAACTTTTAGTAATAGCCTTTAAGTAAAGATATCAAACGTCGTATTAATTAAATTATCATACTGTGGTATATCCACAGGTACTTCTAGTTATTATTATTATTATTATTATTAGTAGTAGTAGTAGTAGTAGTAGTAGTAGTAGAGAAGAAAGTCTTCACTGCCATCGTAGTATTTTATCTATCTTACTTTCCTTTTTTTTTGGCTGTGCAACTTTATTATCATTTATCTTTATGTCTTCTTCTTCTTCTTCTTCTTTCTTCTAGATTCTTCTTCTTCTTCTTCTTCTTCTTCTTCTTCTTCTTCTTCTTCTTCAACGGACTAGGATAGATAGATAGATCAACAGACTGAGATAGATAGATGGATGGAGATAGATAGATAGATAGATCTTCTTCTTCTTCTTCTCTTCTTCTTCTTCTTCTTCTTCTTCTTCTTCTTCTTCTTTTCTTCTTCTTCTTCTTCTTCTTCTTCTACAACAGTAGCAGCAGCAGCAGAAGCAGCAGCAGCATCTGAGGGTGGGGTGGGGGTTAGTATTGGTGGTGACAACGGATATTCCCGGCGAGCCGGTCCTCATCAAAGGGAGATCAGTATATTTGATGTCAGGACAGGATCGTCGGAACTTGCATCGCACTGAATCGGTGACAGGTGCTGTTTGTTACATACACACGCACCACGTACCTACGCACGCAGGGTTTGGTTTGGTTTGGTTTGGTTGTGTTGTGTGTGTGTGTGTGTGTGTGTGTGTGTGTGTGCGCGTGTGCGTCTGTCTGTCTGTATGTCTGTCTGTGTAAGAGTATATAGGTAAGTAAATAAATACGTTAAGTTTGAAAGTTGAAATGATTTAGATAAATGTTGATGATAAATGGTAATAAAGTAATATATTTTAATAAACATATTTTAATCTGATATAAGGTTCAATCATAGGGTGAAGATCAAATTCACTATTTCCAGTATATGTGTGTGGACGAGATTTGAAATAATATACACCAAGAAAGAAAGATTCTATCTATATATCTGTCTATCTCAGTCTGTTCATATTTAGATAGATAGATAGATATATAGATAGATTGATTGGTTGATTGATAGATATATTTCAACAGAATGAGATAGATAGATTTCAACAGACTGAGATAAATAGATAGATAGATAAAAAGATAGAAAGATAGATAGATAGATTTCAACTGACTGAGATAGATAGATAGATAGATAGATAGAGTGATAGATAGATAGATATATTTCAACACACACACACACACACATACACACACATAATATATATATATATATATATATATATATATATATATATATAGAGAGAGAGAGAGAGAGAGAGAGAGAGAGAGAGAGATTTCAACAGAGATAGATAGATAGATAGATAGAGATATGAACGCGAAACCACCCTTTGCCAAATTTTGTTTTTAATCCTGTTGGGTGTCTAGCCACCCTTCTCACCAGACAAACTTGGTGGGGGTACCGGTTTAGCCGCCGATGACCCAACTATGAAACAGATGGAACAGGATTACATAGTACACGTAGCGCTTCTTTGAGTGACCTGAAATTAAAAGTATATATATATACATAAACATACATATATGTATTTCTGGATGTTAATACACTGAGGCGAAATATTAATTTAATGAAGTTGATTCTGTTTTATACCCTTTTATTCCTCAACTTTATATATATATATATATATATGTGTGTGTGTGTGTGTGTGTGTGTGTGTGTGTGTGTGTGAATTACGTCACACAATTTCTAAAGAAAAATAACGGCAAATCCGTTCACTTCATTTTTTTTTCTCTCATATACAGCATTTCATTTTTTTTCTCCAGACCGTCTCATATCATATACCTTGAAAAAGGGTGAAAGTTCACCCGAAATATCGAATTGATCAAACTAGGAACAGAACAACAACTGAATATTAAAGTTTTGATTTTTGTTCTGTTTTTTCTTGTTTTTGTTCTTTTTTCCAATGCTTCAAAAGACAAAAAACATAGCATACATATATATATATATATATATATATATATATATATATATATATATATATATATATAATGATAAACGAAAAAACAATCGCTTGAATAAAAAAAAATGCTCAAATATTGACAAGCATTTAAAAATAAGTGTTACATCCCAGTCCCTTAGGCTACAATGACTGACAATTTCATGTTGTTGTTTACCAAAAAGGCCATTTTATCATCAAAGTATATTAAACGACTGGATCGACCATTACGTATTCATGCGTAGTAATGGTGGAAATAAGGTATGGTGTGGCGCATTACCGGAAGTTGTAAAAAGCGTGTTATATAAAAAGAAAAGTTATGCACATTTAAATGTTATATACACAATATTTCTTCACGCGCCATGACAACATCTTATATGGTCAGACTGGAAGGCAAACTTTAGTATTCAAATTCAGAGTTGGAGGTGTTTGGTGTAATGGTTAGAGTCGTAGGAAATGGACTCGTTTACCCGAGTTCAAATTCTGGACGAAGCTACAGTTCACATAGTGCTAATACCCTTGTGAAAAGTAAGAATCCAACTATTCTCCCTCAAGCTATGGGTAAATATTAGGGCAGACTTGACGAGGTAACAAGTCTCGGAGAAGGAAAACTCTTCATATTGCGTTAATACTCTTGGGAAAGGTATGCATTTAACTACTCTCCCTCCAGCTATGGTTAAATAGTAGGGCAGACTGAGCTCTTTAACCTTGGTTAGGCAACCATTATAAGAGAAGGAAAACTCTGAAAGAAACTTAAACTCCACTTGGGGTGGTCACTACTAGAGTAGGCTCAGTCCTGATTAATGAACTATTTCACAATAAAAAAAAATAATGCCAAATCAAGTAATTTTGATATTCGGTTACTTATGTTATATATCCACACGGTCATGTTGCAGGTATATAACAATGTTCCTTCACTAAAAAGGAGAGAGATAAACAGACAAAGATGATAATGACATAAAAATTAAACACTTTCTGAAGAATGTTTAAAAAACATTTTTTTTATAATTGTGGAATAATTCCTTTCAACTAAAAACAACATTAACAAATAAATCCACAGATTATCAGTTTTATAACAATCTTTTTTAAATGAATATTTGAATATTCCAAACAAATTCCTGTTTTTATAAAGTATTTTAGGAATAATGAATAAATGTTCTAAAAGGAAAAATAAAGTTTCTGTTTAAAAGATAAGAAGAAACAGGTTTTCCTTTGCAACATTTATTCATTATTATTCCTCAAATAATTTTCATCCACAGACATTCACGTCTCTTCAGTGTGGCTAGACACAAGAACAACTACCTCTGACTTTTCTTCTTCGCTTGTTTGGACATTCGATCATCTAGCTTCTTGCTTCTTATTCTTCTTATTGACCGATCTTCTAACTAAAGCATGCATCAACCAACAACGCCATACTATTCTTTTAAAAACCTTTTATTTACTTAACTAAGTTTCTTTTCTTACTAACTAAAACTGAGTTGAGTCAGCCGAAGCAAACGGGACGTCTCCCCTACTCTAGATATCGACACGAACTGCGTAATCAATTCAAAATCACGTGACGGCGAGACTTCAACTATCAGTAATTTTCCGTCCGTGATATGAAAGGGACCATCCCTGCAGAAGTACAGGGGGTTGCCAATAATCTATGACACCACATAGATTATGCGACACTTATAGTACCTACTGTTGCCTAAATGGTCACCCACCTAAGAACTAAACAGGCTAATCGCTGCTTAACTTCGGTGATCTAGCGAGTTGTTGGTTGTTTTACGGCATATCAACCCTTTTTGGGTCATTCAATGCCGAATCAAGATATCCAGTAACTTTTATTTTCACATCATGTCCTCATATTCACATGATTTTCATCGTATGGACACCTGTTTAAATATGTGGATCGCCCTGTTGGTGAGGCTTATAATATGGCGGCTGTATCAACGGCAGAGGGTTAAAGGGTGCCGCATTCTTGTGCAGGTTCGTTAGGGTCCATGTGGTGCAGCCATTTAGCAGTACTGATATGACCACAGTCTGGAAGAATTGTCGCTTTAACTTGTCAGAAAGATCGAATTTCCATATGACTGATAATTTGTTTGTGGCCATCCATGCTTTTCCTATTCGTGTAATGACATCGCTTTCTGTGGATGGGATATTACTACCAATGTGAATTGATATATATATATATATATATATATATATATATATATATATATATATATATACTGACTTACCAGATATACCAACAAAGAAGGATACGTGGACTTCACAACGACAATACCAACATATATACGTGTGTGTGTGTGTGTGTGTGTGTGTGTGTGTGTGTGTGTGTTTTGAGGTAGACGAGATGTTTTTGAAGTGAACTAAACGAATTACTGAAAGAGTCAGAATAAAAGAAAAAAGAAGATAAAAGAAAGGGAAGTAAAAGAAAAAGAAAAAAGGGAAAGTAAAAGAAAGAAAGTTCAAAAATGAAAAGTAGAGGAAGAAAAAGAAAAGAAAAGAAAACAAGAAGAAAGAAGAAATCAACAAAGAAAAGAAAAAGAAAAAATACATTGAGAAAGAGAAAACAAAAAAAAGGAAAAAAGAAGAAAGGGAAAAAAGAAAAAAAAAGATAAAAACAAGAGGAGAAGGGGAAGGGGAAGAAAAAGAAGAAAAAGAGGGGAAAAAAGAAAAAGAGGAAAAACAAGAAAAAGAGGAAAGAGGAAAAAGAAGAAGAGAAAAAGAAAAGAAAGAGGAAAAAGAAGAGGAAGAGAAAAAGAGGAAAAAGAAGAGAAAAAGAAGAAAAAGGAAAAAGAAGAAGAGAAAAAGAAGAAAAAGAAGAAAGAAGAAAAAGAAGAGGAAGAAAAAAGAAGAAAAGAGAAAAGAGAAAGAAAAAGAAAGAAAGAAAGAGAAAAGAAGAGAAAAAGTAGAAAGAGGAAAAAGAAGAAGAAGAAGAATAAGAAAAGAAAAGAAAAGAAGAGGAAAAGAAAAAGAAGAGGAAAAGAAGAAAAGAAAAGAAGAAAGAACAGAGAAAGGAAGCCGAAGAGGCTGAAGTAGAAATAGAAGTTAATGTAATAAAAGATGACATAAATGTGAGGAAATGAAAGAAAATGAATATATATATATATATATATATATATATATATATATATATATATATATATAGAAAAATAAATATATATCTATATATATAATATAAAAATGAATATGTATATGTATAATATATATATATGTCTCTCTCTCTCTCTCTCTCTCTCTCTCTCTCTCTCTCTCTCTCTCTCTCTCTCTCTCTCTCTCTCTCTCTCTCTCTCTTCTCTGTGTGTGTGTGTGTTTATGAATGATCAGACGAGACGTTTTTGAAATGAACTAAAATGACTTAACGAATTTTTTTCCTAGTGGCACTATTAACGCCGGAGCCGTTTTCATTAGCGTTAAACTATTATTATTGTTGAAATTAATAGTCATCGTGTTTCCAGCTGAAAGAATGGCGGCTCCCAAAAGTGGAGTTCGAAATGCATTGTGGGAAATGAGGAGAAGAATTGGGTATAAGAATAATAGTATTAACAGCGGACTTGTTAAAGGGGAAGAGGAAGAGGAAGGGAAAGAGTTGTAGTAGGAGTAGGAGGAGAAGAGTGGGGAGGATGAGGAGAGGGGGGAAAGATGTCGGCACGAAAGTGGAAGGGCGGGAAAAGAAAGATAAAATCATTAAAGTAACGGATTAGAGAAATGTTTTTGGTGTTGTTTTAAGTTTTATATAAAATGAAATAATTCTTTAAAAAAAGGAAAAGTTGATGTAAGAAAAGAAAATGTCTAAAATTTACTTTACGGTTGTGAAAATAAGTGGACAATTGTTTTGTTGGTTTTGTTGGTTTTTTTATTTTTTTTTTTTTTTTTTTTTCGATATTTCTTTTGTTGTTTTTTATCATTTTGTTTGTTATTTGTTTTTGCTTTTTTAACGTCTATATTAAAGAAGGAAGAAGAAGAAGAAGAAGAAGAAGAAGAAGAAGAAGAAGAAGAAGAAGAAGAAGAAGAAGAAGACAAGAAGACATTGAGAAGAAGAAGAAGAAGAAGAAGAAGAAGAAGAAGAAGAAGAAGAAGAAGAAGAAGAAGAAGAAGAAGAAGAAGAAGAAGAAGAAGAAATGTTGTAGAATTGTTTCGGCAGCGAAAAGAATGAAAATAAAACAGAATAAAAGAAAGAAAGAAAGAAAGAAAGAAGAAGAAGGAAGGAAGGGAGATACACAGGGAAATGGAAAGAGAAAGAGTGAAAAGTTAAGAAGAGAAAAAGAAAAAGAGAAAAGAATAAGAGATAGAAATAGTGAGTAAGAAAAAAAAGAAAAAATAGAAAAAGAAAAATGGACAGATTGGGAAAAGAGAAAGAGAGGGGAAATAGAATGAGAGAAAATGAGAGAGAGAAAAAAAGAAAGGAAAAGACAGGAAAAAAGAAGACAGAAAGGAAAAGAGACGAAGAAAAAAAGAAAAAGAACAAAGGAGAAAATAAAGAAGAGAGATAAAATAGAAAGGTGAATAAAATGAGAAAAGAAAAGGAGAGAGAAGAGAACCAATAGAATGGGCGAAAAGAGAAAGAAAGAAAGAAAGAAAGAAAGAGAGAGAGATAATTATAGGAAGAGAAAGAAAGAGAAAATAAAAAGGGGAAACAAACAGAGAAAAAAGGAAAAAGAAGAAAGGAGAGAGAAAAGAAAAAGAGAGAGAAAAGAAAGAAAGAGAAATGAAGAAATAAAGAAAAAAGAAGAGAAAAAGAGAAAAAAGGAAGAGGAAGATAAAGAGACATAGAAAATAAAAAGAAAGAAAGATAGAAGAAAAACAGAAAAAGGAAAGAGGTAGAAAGAGAAGGGGAAAAGAAAAAGAGAGAGAAAAGAAAAAGAGAGAAAGAAAGAAAGAAAGAACGAAAGAAAAAAGAAAAAAAGAAGAGAAAAGGGAAGAGGAAGGAAAAGAGAAATAGAAAAGAAAGAAAGAAAGACAGGAAGGAAGAAAGAAGAGAGACAGAGAAAAAAGAAAGAAAAGAAAAAAGAGAAAGAAAGAGAAAAGAAGAGAAAGAGAAAAAAGAGAGAAAATTAAAATGTAAGTACAAAATAGATTTTTTTAAAGAGAAATTTTAAAAAAACAAACATCATATATTTAAATCTTTTTAAACAAGAAAAATAGAATTTCTAAGTCAATCCCCACCCTACCCTACACTCTCTTGTTTTTTTTTTTTTTTTCTTTGTTTGTTGTTTTTGTTTGTTTTCCAATATAGAACGACACCGATTTTAATAAGTTCCATTTCCTTTCAGCCATTTTCAATTGTCATTTACAATAAACAATTTTCACATGAAACATCTGTTGCTTAAAAGAAATCTTCCCTTTTTTTACGCTAAAAAATTCAGGTGAAAAAATTTTTATTTTCAAGAATTAGTTTTGATTTAGAGATTTTTATTACTTCGATTTCTTTCTTTCTTTCTTACTTTACAGGAAATAGGACAAAAGTATTTCTGTGTATTTCCCATAAATTAAAATTTTATCAAAAATGGTATCTTCCACGAGTTCGTCTTCTAAAGCAAAAACAAACGAAATATATGAATTAAAAAAAATGGCTGACGTCTCCAATTCTAATATAAAATCATATCATTATTACCTATATCTACCTATATCATAAGAATTTTGTACTTACCTACTTTCCGAATTACCTATCTATTTATCTTGGCTGTCTTACATTTAGTTAAAAATATAAATGCCGTGGGTAGCGTAATTATTATGGTCTACTGGGAATTTGGGGATTGAAAATAAAACGGTATTTGGATTTCTGGAGAAAGAGAGGAAAAAGAAATAAGAACAAAGAGAGGTTAAAGTTTGGAACTCAATTGACCGACCAATGACCCCGGAATTAAAGTTAAAAATAAAACCGGAAGTTCTAGTTTCTGCGAAGGAGCAGAAGTGACCCTCCCACCCACAGGACGACAAACAGAAGAAGAGAAAAAACTGGTCTTTTTCGGTCAGGCTTCGTGGGATGCAGACGGGGCTTTCCCGGTTCCCCCGTATGGGTTTCGCATAGTAATTCCGAACATGATTTACAATAGAATAATTTTGACCTTCCCCCCTCTCTCTCTCTCTCTCTCTCTCTCTCTCTCTCTCTCTCTCTCTCTCTCTCTCTCTCTCTCTCTCTCTCTCTCTCTCTCTGAAAAAGCACCCACGACCCTAGAAAGAAATAAACAGCCTCCTTGTGACTATACGAGTTGTTTCTGAACTAACGAAGACTACTACTACTAAACAACTACTACTACAACTCGAATTTGTCCCTATGCAACAGTCGGTTGCTTTTAAGAAACTGAATTATTTGAAAAAAACTAAAGGAATAATAAAAGAAAGATATATCTTAAATAGATAAGTTTTAATACACTTTAATAATCTTAGTCTATCTATTCGGGGCCTTTGCATCATTACCACTTAGACTACCCATTTGTTTCTTCTTGAAGAGGCAAAAGTAGCCGAAATAAATTTATTTCTGATAAATTAAGGTTTTCATATATTCACTGATTTATAATATACCCCGTATATGTAAAAAAAAATATATATATATATACACATACACTGATATTTATATGTATATACGAAAGATCTTTATATTTACGTTTGAGTTCTCAATTTTGGTTGAATCCTATGACGGAAACATTTGATACCATTCACCAATATATATATATATATATATATATATGTGTGTGTGTGTGTGTGTGTGTGCGTGTGTGTATGTGTGTGTGTGTGTGTGTAGGTGAAGGTGAGTGTATGTATGTGTGTGAATGATATCAAATGTTTCTGTGATAGAATTTAATCAAAATTGAGAACTCAAACGTATATATATATATATATATATATATATTATATATGTGTGTGTGTGTGTGTGTGTGTGTGTGTGTGTGTGTGTGTGTGTGTGTGTGTGTGTGTGTCGTTAACAGATTTGTATACCTGTATGAGAATAAGTAAGCTTTTTATCCGGCAATTTTCCTCTCGTTCTACATATAACAACACACCCGCGCACGCACGCACGAACACACACACACACACACACATATATATATATATATATATATATATATATATATATATATATATAAGTGTTTGTGTGTGTACATAGGTCTGTAATGTGTCACCGTCATGAAATTCAACCCCGTTCTGTGTTGAATAACTCAAGAAAAAGAGAAGTGAAGAATCCTAAGAAGCGTCAATGACACCGACTTCCGGTATGACCGAAAATCGAACGAACCAGAAGCGACAGGAAGTGACGTTCTTGAACGAAAAGGAAACCCGGTCGTCACGTGACACCTGTCCACGTTATTAGCGAGGTCTGTGCAAATCGGCGGGCTTTCCTCCCGTTCAGTCTCTTTGTCAGTCTCTTTTTGCTTTTCGACCAGCCTCGGGGGAGGTGCAGTGGCGACCTCGGACCACCACAGTTTTCGCGTTTTCGAATTTTACTGTCGATCGACCTGGACCGGATGTCTTTGAGGTGGCTCCTCTCCTTGAGCATTTTCTGCAAGTTTCGCTTCCGACTTACTAAGAAGGAACCGACAGAGTTAGTTGAAGAAAATTTGAAGAAAGAAAAGAAAAAGTGAAGATTCTACAAAGATAAAACACGCCAAATGTCGGACAAACAGAAAATATTTAAAGAGAGAGATTTACGAAAAGCATAATCTGGCACAAGGTCAATAATTTCGAGTACGAAGTGAGGATCCAATTCATTATAACAAGTAAGCTTTTCTCAAAAGTTGTTACATATTTCATTGATATCCTATGAATTATGTAAGTACTGTAGCTAGATATTTTTGTATCAGAGTTCATTAGGTTCCGGGTTAGCTCAATCGCTAGAGCATTAGGCTAAAACCACAAGGTTCCTAGTTCGATACCAGTCCTCGCCAACTCAGCGTATGAGTAGCACAGGGATCTGTGCGGTAAAGTAAGGGCTGGTGGTAGGTATGGCGCTCCACCTCAGATGCTAAAACAATCTCCTTGGTCTAGCGCTATTGAAAAGGGGATAGACTCCCTCGCTGACTGGCTGATACCGACATTAGGCCGCCCCGACGACTTCATTAGGTTCAAAATAACGAGGGATCAGTGGAAAATTACCATAAACGTAATCGTTATGATTGACTTGTGGTGACATCCGCTTTGATCCCTCGAAAATTCTATTCATTATGATTATAAATATAGTCAGCGGCGGCCTAATATCGGTATCAGCCAATCAGCGAGGGAGTCTATCCCCTTTTCAATAGCGCTAGACCAAGGAGATTGTTTTTTAGCGTCTGAGGTGGAGCGCCACACCTACCATCAGCTTCTTACTTTACCGCACAGATCCCTGTGCTACTCATACGCTGAGTTGGCGAGGGCCGGTATCGAACTAGGAACCTTGTGGTTTCTAGCCAAACGCTCTACCGACTGAGCTATACAATAAATAATAATAATAGAAAACTACAAAATCTTTAAGTATACAAAGAATAACGACCTTCGTTAGAGTAAAATGTTTGGGGTTTGAAATTAAAGCGGTCAAAATCCCCAAATTCCCCGGAGACCATAATAATTACGCTACATAATATTCTAATGATTTGAGTAAAATTCGTAGTACTTCTTCAATGTGTAACAAATATGTATTATATATACTAGCAAATATATGCACCCTCCGGGTGCAAGTATTTAAGTTTTAATATAATAAAATATCATATTAAATTAGAAAGGCTAATGAAACTGAATAAGAATTCAGATAAAAAGATTTGGAACAGAGGGGGTATAATCGGAAAATAGAACAACTTTGAAACTAACTCTTCCATCATTTTCCATTACTCCCCTCTTTCAGTGGTAACTTTTCCTAATTTAACTCTTTAGTTAAAATAGGAAGTAAAGAATAATATTACAGTTATTTCTTCTTGTTAATGGATTTCTTTTAAGATTTATCCCCGAGATTTTTGCTCATATTCAATAAGATAAAACCAAACAATTAGAAATCAATAATACTAAACATATATTTATTAAAATCAATTTTTTAAGATCAATATGCAAATTAGCCTTTCCATTCATACTGTAAACATCTATTTTGTTGTGTATATAAATACAATTGCATGTTATTAGTATGTAGATATGGTTAACAGTGGCTTCGGCCTCTGGACCATTGCTATAATTAACGGCGTCGATCCCAGGGGGCCATCCCCCCAGGCAACACCTGCCCCCTCGATTTAAAGGGGCAGGGCTGGGTTTATTGCCCAGCGCCTGAGGCGCCCCTTGAGGGGGAATGCCGACGGGATCGACGCAATTTTTCACCTGCCACTCCATGAGCTTCGGCTTGTGGGTGGTCCCACGTTAATAGGGACTTTGTGCCTGACCCGTACAAGTGGGGTACGCGGTAAATACAGTATGTAGATATGGTTAACAGTCTTAATGATGTAAAACAATTTTACTAATAATTGAGGTTTAAATTAAAAAAATTAAATCATGGAGAATGTGGTGTAAATAACAAAGGGAATTTTGACTTGTATAGTAATATAGTTTCGGTTACATAGAGACAAACCCACAATCTCCATTATAATAAGATATATATATATATATACCAACCCCTCCGAACGAGCAGGATGCGACACAGGGTCAATTTCTTAAGCGGGAGTTTAACAGGTTTGAACTTCAGAGTTTTCCCTCTCCTAGATAGGTTGCCTTACCAAAGAGCCCAATATGTATTACTATTTACCCATAGATAGAGGGAATACAGGTGGAATCATACCTTTACCTTAACCGTTATGGTTATGATTGACTTGTGGTGACATCCGCTTTGAACCCCCCTAAAAACGCGCCAATAGGACGCGTGAGAGAGAAATTTTAGTTTTAGTCAGTTGCGACCAGTTACTCACTGAGAGAGGATGTTATCTCAAGATTTTACTTCTCACTCCGCGCGGTTTTTAATAAAAGCTATAAAGAAAAAAACAAAGTATTGCGTATTGATTAATCTATAAGAAATGCACGGACACTCATCTCAAACGGAGAAGAAATCAACAACAGCAGGATCACTAGAGTAAGAATCGGCCCTTAAGAAATATGGCGAAAGGGAAAACGAGAACGAAATTTATCATCACGCCCCACATCTCCTCACCCTCTCTCTCTCTCTCTCTCTCTCTCTCTCTCTCTCTCTCTCTCTCTCTCTCTCTCTCTCTCTCTCTCTGTCTATGTCTCTCTCTGTCTCTCTCTCTCTTTCTCGCTCTCTTTCTTTCTTATTCTGTCTGTCTGTCTGTCTCTCTCTCTCTCACACACACACACACACACACACAGTCTCTCTCTCTCTCTCTCTCTCTCTCTCTCTCTCTCTCTCTCTCTCTCTCTCTCTCTCTCTGTCTCTCTCTCTCTCTCTCTCTCTCTCTTTCACAGTCTCTCTCTCTCTCTCTCTCTCTCTCTCTCTCTCTCTCTTTCACACACACACACACACTCTCTCTCCCTTTTCTCCCCCTTTCTCACTCACTCTTATATATATATATATATATATATATATATATATGCCATTATATACCCGAGATGTGAGTATATGACAGTGTTTATAATTTTACTCTTTGTGAGTTTCACACGAGTTTTGGCTGATGTCCTTCACTGGAGTCCAAGTGACAGCAAGGCTCCTCGTTCTCTATGACTTTCCTAAGTAATCTACTGTTCTGGCTAAGAGGCTTTTAGCCGTTATCACGCGGAGGCAGCTTGTCACAATGTTGGAATATTTAGTGGTATATAATCCTTGCTACGGTCCACCACTTAAATGTATAGACTAAGCGAAGTTACGTGGTTTAAACCTCAGCCAGTCAACAGCCCGAATACGTGGCTGGCTAACTTCTTAATTGCTGATGCTGAGAGATGTCCATTTGCAATCATTGACGAAGGACCTGGAAGACTGAGGAGCACCAAGGAACAACCAAAGGATTCTAAGGATCGCGCTCTGCTTAACACAAAGGATCTCCTCTCGCTTGAAGCCTAAAGGATGGCCACAAACATCGTAACACACAGCTGCTCGTTCGAACGAGCACACGAACCGTTGCTCCGATCCCCGTGGTCCCTCTCGTACAGGACGGGATAGCCGTGACCACACGCACCGTTCGGTGGGATAAAACTAAGCTGTCTCACGACGGTCCAAACCAACGGTTCCCAACCATTTTAGTACCATGCCCCACTTTTTTTATAACGAATTTCTTCATGTCCCACCAACCATTAATTGTTTAGTATGATATAACAATATCAGTTTTGAAGAAGTATAACATAAAAAAAAATTGTATCTTTCAAATAAAACTAAAGGGTTTAACTTCAAATTTAATCAAAGAAAATCCATTTTATAATGTGCATAATTCCGGGGGAGAGCAACAGATGAAGAACTGCAAAGTTAAACAAGTCAGAAGCCACGCATATAGCTGGTGCCAGATGCACGATAACATTAGTGGGTGAACACTTGACTAGATCGCACAAGCTGTTGTGCTCAGCTAGGTGGTAATTACAATTTTACCCTATAAATTTATAATTTTTACCCATATAGGGTAAAATAAAAAAAATGTTGATATTACTAGATTTTTCATATTGCCCCCCTATTATCATTGAATTGCTCCCCAGTGGGGCGTAGGCCCCACGTAGGGAATCACTGGTCTAAACCCAGCTCACGTTCCCTGTTAGTGGGTGAACAACCTAACGCTTGGCGAATTCTGCTTCGCAATGATAGTTGTGTTGTGGTTTTGACTGTCTCAGTCTTCCTCCAAATCTCCAACTTTTTTTCGAGATTCTTTGTGATGTTCCAACGGTTCCTACTGTGATTGGCATCACTGCAACTTTCTATTATTATTATTATTATTATTATACTAAATCAGCAAATCAACTTTTGGTTCTTTAAGGCTTTTTTCCTATTCAATTTAATGAATTATATAAATCATTCCTTATTTTTAGGATTGAATTATGTTTGAAAAGAATTCCGTTTTAATTGGTTCTAATTAGTCGTAATTTGCTATTAAGTCAAAAACCGACCAATCTCTTACTTTACTTTCTGTTTATCACTTTTCCCTCTCTATGTATCTCTTGATTACCTCCTCGTTAAATAATATTAGTTTATCTGGGAGAGGAGGGAGAGAGACACACACACAGGAGAATTTGAAATATTATAATGTAATTTCTATGTTAGAAGTCACAAGCAGTAACCAGTAGCTTAAATTAGGTCAAACATTCCTTTCTTAGAAAACTTAAAATACAAAGTGATGACCGGTTGTATTTATTATTATTTCTTTTTAAATTTTATTCGTTTTGCATACTCACTTTTTCCTAATCTCAATTACCTACCCAGAGCTGAATGGGTGACCCAACGGGTCACGTTTTGTCTAGTTATTATTATTATTATTAGTAGTAGTAGTAGTAGTAGTAGTAGTAGTAGTAGTAGTTACTAAGCTTTGTCAAGTTTGGTACGAGACACATGAAGATTAAATTCACTACAGTAGTGGTGGTTTAAAAAGTATAATTTTATATATATATATATATATATAAGTGTATATAAATGTAAATAAATCCGACAGTATGATTGAAAAGAGATAGAAAAACAAATGTTAATAATAACAGATATCTGTTTCGACCTGTGTTGTTTGTACATATATTGATGAAAGAAAGAAGGAGCTTGTTTCTTTCATCAATATAGTTGCCCTTGAAGAAGACCGCTTTTATAAAGCATTTTTACAATTGTCTTTAGTTGAATTGTACTTTATAAAACACATAGGTCGAAACAGATATCTGTCAGCATTAATATCAACATTTGTTTTTCTATCTCTTTTCAATCATACTCTCGGATTTATTTCCATTTATTTATATATATTATATATATATATATATATATATATATATATATATGTGTGTGTGTGTGTGTGTGTGTGTGTGTGTGTGTGTGTGTGTGTGTGTGTGATTTTATTGGAAATACAGTTTTAATGCTGTAGGGTTTAGTAATAGATAATATCCTATGATTGAATAATAATTATATAGATCTTTGAATCTTATGTTTAGAAAAAGCTGTTGATAAAAAAAATCTTATTGATGTTGAGACTTTTAATTTTAAAAATAAGATTTTTTTTATTTTTAATCCAAAATAGGCATTTTTCATATATATATATATATATATATATATATATAATGGAAATAGATACGACAGTAAATTAAATTGAATAGAGACAATGGTAAAAGATGCTTTATAAAACCGGCCTTCCTCAAGAACACATATACAAATTTAAAAGACATTCCGGCCCCGAACGAGAGCGTTGTTTGAACCTCTCGTGCCAAACGCTTAACTATTCCTCTTCCTTTCTTTCATCAATATAGTTGCTCCTTGAAGAAGGCCGGTTTTATAAAGCATCTTTTACAATTGTCTTAATTTAATTTCAAATGATTTCAGTTGAATTTTACTTTACAAACCACAAAGGTCGAAACAGATATTTGTCAGCATATTATTAATATTTGTTTTTCTATCTCTTTTCAATCATATATATATATATATTATATATATATATATATATATACACCCAGGAAACTAAGACCCTCAACCACCACCTTCTAGCACATATGATAAAAGGGGTTAGGGTTTGCCATAAGGAAAATAGGGTAGGGACAATCATATACGTGCTAGGGCTTGATGTGACCAGCCGATTGATCGGAAGTGACCTTTCCGGCGTCTAGCCTAAGTAAGGGTCTAAGTGGAGTGTTTCATGTCATGTACTGCTCATCCACCTGAGTTCCATTCTTATCACGGGTCACTACCCACCGCTAACAGGTGGACCCATTAGGGGAGGGTTACCCCTCTGCAGAGGTGCAGTCGGTGTATTCAAAAGCACCAGCTTCTTTTTGTGTCTGTGTTGTTATCTGTCTATGTCTCTGTGTGTCTTTGTGTCTGTTCTATTAGTTCTGTGTGTCTGTGAAATTTCACTATATGTTTGTACGGGTTTCTGTGTCTTTGTGTATCTCCATTTGTATTTCAATGTGTGTCTTTGTGTTTCTCTGTGTGGCTATTTGTGTGTCTCTCTATATGTTTATCTATGTGTCTCTGTGTATGTGTATTTGTGCGTGTCTGCAACTTAGTATATATATACATACAGGGTGTCCCAAAATAATGTATATTCAATACTTATTCAATTTATGTATTTTGACTTGTAAATAAGATTGATACAAGAGAAAGAATACACATTTAAAGAATTTGAGAGTAAAATATACAAAAAACATAGCAAATTAAATTTTATAAGATAAAAGCTACTTGGGACACCCTGTATATATATATAATATATATATAGAGAGAGAGAGAGAGAGAGAGAGAGAGAGAGAGAGAGAGAGAGAGAGAGAAAGAGAGAGAGAGAGATTTAACATATAAGCTATTGGCGCAATGACAGACTGAGCTAAACAAACAAACCGAAAAGACATAAATGACTGTTTTCAACGATTACTGAAAAGCACAAGATCGGTAACGTAATGATCAAAATAACAAGGATAAGGATATTCTTATGTCTATGAGCGTTTCTTTGTGTGAAAATTGATTTTTTTTTCAAACATAACTCAATCCTAAAACTAAGGAATAATTTAGTATAAATCTTTTGTCATTAAACAGTAAAAATGCCTTTAGGAGACAAAATTTGATTCGCTCAGCTTTAGTATAATAATATTAATACGTCTCGATGTTGGATCATGTCCGCAGAATGAATCATGGACGAATACCTGTTGGAATATTTTGTGTATATAAGGTGTGCTCTAATTGACCACCTGAATTTATAGACTAGCCTAAGTCACGTGGTTTATTACTTCGCCAATCACCAACCATATTGCGTGGCTGATACACTACTTAAACCCCCACACTGGCCATAATTCTAATTGCACTCATCGAGGAGGGACTTACAATACTTGTTATTACAGACGATTACCAATACTCGGGACTCTTTATCAAGGATCCAATTCCACTGGACAAGCGCTCTGGATTAAGGCCTACAGGATGGTCCAACAGATTGTAACAATACCAAAGGATACCCTTTATGCAGAACTTCGTCTGGTAAGAGACAGATTGGTCGCCCCAGCTGCGTTTCAGGGATGTCTGCATTTCAGCTGGGAAATGTTGCTCAGGACTGCCCTCGGTGGCGACAGGCTCTGTAGAGGACTGTACATGTCTGAAGTCATCCTGGTGCAACACCATGAAGCTAAGAGGTCTAGAAGAAAGCAGCGGCAACAAAGCACCGGAACATCAACATCTTCAGGGACAGCCTTCACATGCGACATCTGTGGTCGATGTTTTTCTAACATTGGACTTTACAGTCACAGGAGGCGCTGTAACTTCGGTGGCACAAAAATTATTTCATAGTCTTCCGAGACTGAAATGCCAATAGAATATTTTTATACAATTAGTTTTCCTATGAATTATCTTATAAAGAAAACAATTAAAATATAAGTGTAATCTGACGCAACACCATGAAGCTAGGAGGTCCAGAAGAAACCAGCGGCAAAAAGGCACCGGTTCATCAACATCTTCAGGGACAGCCTTCAAATGCGAAAACATCTGTGGTCGAGAATGTTTTTTCTAACATTGGACTTTACAGTCACAGGAGGCGCTGTAACTTCAGGGGCACAAAAACTTTATTATAGTCTTCCGAGACTGAAATGACAATAATAATAATAATAATAGATGTTCCTACCTCCCTTTTCTGATTAAACAAATACAGTGGCACCTTGACTTATGAATTTCATTTATTCTGCTTGTGTGTGTGAGATTGTGTGTGAGGGTCGATAAAGATAAATACGAAGAAGCACCGATGCGGTACGACGGGTCAAATGTGACATATCCTCGGTGTTATAAATACTGTGCAATGTGCATCCTCCTGGATATTAAAACCTTCATCCATGCGCAGGAGGCAGAGGCCAGCATTTTGCACTTGTAGATTTACTCATTTCTTTCAAAATTCTAATTCACAACGACATTGTCAGTTTGCAGTTACGATTATTCCGCAAAAAAAAAATTGCCGGTGGTAGGAGCGCGGGAACGAGAAAGGGCGCCATTCGATGGACATTGAAGGCAGCAGACGACATGAACTCTCCATCAGTGATCAAATGGCGGAAGGTGCTGGCTGTTTCTAATTTAAAGAAATGCTTTCATAAATTTATTCGTATTCATTCATAGAATGTTTCTTGTTTTGTTGGCTTTGTCAATGGCGACCAATTTCTCGATCTCTCTGAAAAGTCTGTATCGTTTGATCAGTGGAAATCCAGTGGCTCTGCGTCCCTTTGAGGCCTTGTGCTAAGCTCGGCGCGCTATCCGGCTCTCCTTTTCTACACTTCCGGTACATCCGGATACTCTTTCTAGAACCAATCAAAGGCATGGAAAGTGCGTTAGGAAACTGCTGATTTCCTGCTTCCTCGCCTCTAGTAGAGAAAGAATGGCATTTTCTAGAGTCTAGGTATGTGGCGACCGCTAGTTCTGGGTCGAGAAAATGTACAAACTGAATGGGAGGAAAACGTGTTCAGGCTTGAGGTGTTCGCTTACAATATAAAGACGTGTGCGAAAATCCGTATGGCGACCTCTAGCTAACTGTAGATGTGTTAGACTCCAACTGAATTGAGAGAATACTTTTCACACTGCGTAACTCTCGCTTCTCGTTATGCTGTTGCCGAATGCACAGACATTGGACATCAATCATTGGCCTCGTTTTCATACGGGGCTCGGTGATCGTAAATCATTTATCAGATTAAATGCCGGGAAGCAAGGTGCGAAGAGAGATGAATAAAAGACGCTAAAATATGGATGGTTTGGAAAGATGGAAGAATGGCTTGAGGTCGGAAAGGAACAGTTTGAATAGACGAATGGCTCAGTCGATACAAAGTTCAAATTGGGGTATATTTTTACGCATACAAGATACTTTCGATTTCACGTTGAACAATAAACAAATACATATGTGAATATTTATTCTCTATCTAACTCTAGAGAATATATATACATATATATATATGTATATATATACACATTTATACATATACATATATATACATATACACACACACAAACCCACACACACATATATATATATATATATATATATATATATATATATATACGTTTTATAAACGAATGGCTTAAAATGTCCAACTGCAGTTTCTCGCCGTACCGCGAATCTTCAAGAAATTCTGTTCGCGCTACCGCGAGAAACTGCAGTCGGGAATTTTAAGCCATTTGTTTTTAAAACGATATTTAGCTCTTTTATTGAGCACTTTTAAATTGTTATTCTAATAAAATCCAGAAGTAATTATATTTGTTTGCTTTGTGGATTTAAAGTTAACTGTGTTATCTACTACCTCTATTAGTTTCGCATAAGCTCTTCATAAATCTAGAAACTAATAGTATGACTCAGTAGATATATTACTTGGATTATTTGGCCAAAATATTGTACCAATAGATTATTTTTTGTTGGTACGAATATCTTGGTCCTTTCTTTTTTTCAAAAATTTTTTCTTCCTGGTTGATGTTTGGTAGTATATTTTTACAATCAAACTCTCTGCCGGGTTTTTTCTCTCCGCAAGGATCTACCAACACGCTTGGTATATTAAATATATATATATATATATATATATATATATATAGATAGATAGATAGATAGATAGATAGATATTCAAAACACTTTCGTTGCCTGATGACTGCAAGAGAGAAAGAAACCAACGGTAGCAAAATTGTTCCAATGCAAATAGATATAAACTAAAACATTTATCTATATCTATATCTATATCTATATATATATCTATATATATATATATATATATATATATATATATATATATATATATATATATATATATATATATATATATATGGAGGTGTGTGGTGTAATAGTAAGAGTCGTAGGAAATGCACTCGTGAACCCGTGTTCAGATCCAAGACCAGGCTGTTTGCATTTCACAAGCACTAATACCCCTGGGAAAAGTATGCATCCTACTACGCTCCCTCCAACTATGGGTAAATAGTAGGCCAGACAGGGTTCTTTAACCTCGGTTAGGTAACCACTCCACGAGAGGGAAAACTCTGAATTCAAATCTGTTAAACTCCTCTTAAGAAATTGACCTTGTGTCGCATCCTGTTCGTGCGGGGTGATTGGTCAATATATATATATATATATATATATATATATTATTCTCTGGATTATTTGATCTTCTATTTTGATGCATTTTATTGTCATTCAATTTGATTGTTAGATAAATATTTACATAATGGGAGAGATAGATCGATAGATAAATAGAAAGATAGATATTTACGGAATGACATAGATAGATAGATAGTTAGATATGAACAGAATAGGATAGATAGATAGATAGATAGATAGATATGAACAGAATTGGATATATATATATATATATATATATATATATATATATATATATATATATATATAGATAGATAGATAGATAGATAGATAGATATGAATATAATGGATAGATAGATAAATAGATAGATAGATATGAACTCAATGGGATAGATAGATAGATAGATAGATAGATAGATAGATAGATAGATAGATATGAACAGAATTGGAGATATATATAGATACATATATATATATATATATATATATATATATATATATATATAGATAGATAGATAGATAGATGATAGAATATAATGGGATAGATAGATAAATAGATAGATAGATATGAACTAGATAGATAGATAGATAGATAGATAGATAGATAGATAGATATGAACAGATTGAGATAGATAGATAGATAGATAGATAGATAAGAGTAAAATGTTTGATATTGACCGTTTTAACTTTAAATATCAAACATTTCACCCTGAAGAAGGTCGTTTTCCTTTGTATACTTCAATATTTTATAATTTTCTATTATTATTATTTTATTTCATATTCAAAATAATAATAATAAATAGAATACAATGTGTACATGAACAAACTCTCGGCTGAAACACGTGTTGGCATTTCATTAAACCATTTTTATCCATTAACCATTTTCTTTCCTTTATTTATTTATCCTTATAACACACACACACACACACACACACACACACACACATATATATATATATATATATATATATATATATATATATATTATATATATATATATATTATCTAGGTAGCAACTAGGGTTATATAAAGAAACTTTTTTTAATATAAAATATGTGAACTGATGATTTAAATATTAGTTTATTTTTAACATGTACACTCACAGTTATTCATGCTTTAAAAAAATATATATATATATATATATATATATATATATATATAATATATATATCACGCACAAGGCGGTCTTCCTATCAATAGCTCTGCTGATGAGGCCTAATAGACCGAAATATACATACAGATTGATTTTCTCGATTTGTTTAGCCTTACATTTGAATAGGTATGCCCGCCTAATTAATTAATTATTAATTAATTAACTTTCAAAATTAGGTACGACTTCAATTAAGCACATATTCTCCCAAAAATTGTCGGCTAAAAAAAGCCATATCAAAACACATCGTTTTGTGTATTTACTTTATATATATAATATATATATTATATATATATATATATATATATATATTATATTAATGTGTATGGTTGGCACTAGTATACTAGAAAAAGTAATAGTAATCCAACGTACAGTGTTATTAGAAGAGTGCTCAATATCTGTGATAGAGCGTTGATAGTTCAATGAGAAATCAAAACAAATAAAAGTTTTTGCTTTTATTTATTCAATTACGGGAACGGTATTACGACCAGCGGTTTCTTGCTTAGAGCATTCATCGGGTAATACGAAAAGTTCCTTTAAAAATGACAGAAATTGTGTAAATGGTCAAATGTGTGCGTTTTTTTTAACTGTATTCTCGTGTTTGCGTGTTTACGTGATGCGGAATGTTTTTTTTCTTCTACGTGTGCGTATTTTTGTTTGTGCGTATGTGTATGATGTCATGCGCGTTTGCATGGAAATGCGTGAAGGCTGTGATGATATGATTGTGTCCACGCGCGTGTGTGCGTATTCTTGTTTGTGCGTATGTATGTGATGTCATGCGTGTGCGCGTGAGAATGTATGGAGGCTGTGATGATATAATTGTCTCCACGCGCGTGTGTGCGTATAAATATGCGTATTTGTGTTTGGTATTCTTGGTTACGTATGTTATGTGCAAATTAATATAATGTATTTTTTAAATGTATTTTTAAAATTGTGCTGTTAATAATAATGAACATGTTATTTATTGCGTTGGTGGTGCAATGTGGACGTTACATTTGCATGATATTATTGTACAATGTATATAGGTAGAGGGAAAGATACTTACAGTTTGGCGGATCTGTTGTAGTGTTTACAAATTATATTACTATTTTATATATATATATATATATACACATACATATATGTATATATATATATATATACCCATATATATATATATATACATATATATATATATATATATATATATATATATATATAATTGGGTAGAAGAGGTGTGTGTGGGTTATGTATATGGATCGAAGTGTGATAGCAGGTGTTTATTTTCGTGTCGGCATTTTGATAGGATTTCCGATCTTTTGTTTAGTAGGGTCTGTTGTGATGGATGAGTAATAATATAAAGTTTTTCTTGGAGACAAAGAAGGCATCTTTTAGATGTTTTGCTGTAAGCGGGTGCAACTTTCAGAATCTCCCAGCTCACATCTGGCGAAATGTCCATATCTTTCAAGGTCCATATATGTGTGGATAGTGTTGTTTGTGTAGAATATTTTCTGTTCGAAAATGAAAGTCTATGGTTGTAAATTCTTTGTTTCATGGTTCCTTCCGTTGCTCCTATGTATTGTTTGATGGAGGTGTCTGTTTTCACAGTAGCTCTGTACACCACATTTTTCTGGAGACAGTTTCCTTGTAGAGGGCACGAACTCTTGTCCCTACAATTGCATTGGTTGTTACTTCGCGTGGTGTTTTGTTGGTTTTCCAACTTTTTATTATGGCTTTTCATGATTTGGGCTATATTCCTTGTGCAACTGTAGCTGATTTTTAAGGTGTTTTTGTTAAAAATTTTGGCTAGAGGGCTGTGTATTGGAAAGTGTTTGTTGATGAGTTTTAGAAAATCTTTACCAATGTTGGATGTTACACATTTGTTGTATGGTGGGTTGAACCAGATGATATTTCTTTGTCTGTGTCTTGTTTTGTTTATTGGTGGCGTGTATTCTAATTTTTGCTTATAACCACTGGTTTTTAATGCATTGTCGTATATATTTTTTATTTTTGTTGAAGATGCTGATGCTAGAGGAGTTGTCAGATAGTCTGCGGCTAATTGATTTCGGTATTTGTTTGATTATGGATGGTGGGTGGTTTGAAGAGGTGTGTATGTAGAGAGGTGTGTCGTTTTCTTTCTTGTAAGGTTCGAATATTCCTTTTTCTAGATTTAGGGTTACGTCTAAAAAATTTACTATTTTTAGGTTTATGTCTATTTTGATTTTAAATCCTAGTGATTTTAGTATGCTGGTTATGTTTTTTCTATATTTATCTAGTGCGGGGCCATTGGGATTTTTTATCATAATTAAGCCGTCGTCCCTGTACAGGCCCATGTCTCTCTTGTCGATTATGTGGGATAGCTGGAAGAGTATTAGAATGCCAACCAACTCACACACTTCTGCTCCGTCAAAACTACCCATGGTCACGTCGAATAACAACGAATTTTGTTTTTTTATCCATGGAGTGTTATTATGGAAGAGTAGTGATTTGCGGCAGTGTTTTATCACTTTGATGTTATTCTGCGATATTTTTACGTGTTTGGTTGCCAATTCTAATGCCTTATTTAGTGTGTCTTCTGTGATGGAGGGGTAAAAATCTGTAATGTCAAATTGGATGAAGGCTGCATTGTTTTTGTTCGTTATTGTTGTAAACCAGTTTGTGACGGCCTTGGTGTTTTTCCACTGATTGATATGTAGTTTCTCCTTGAGTTGTGTATTTATATTGTCTAGAGTGAGTTTACTTATCTTTCCTATTTCTGGTTTTGTGGGGTTTATTAGTCGGTATGTAGTTTTTGTTGGGAAGTCTGGTTTGTGATCCTTGATTGTTAGGAATGCTTGTTGTTCCGCCATTGAGTTTATTTTTCCGTCTATATTTAACTTGCCTGCTATTTCTTTGGCTTCCTTGTTTATATCATTGGTTATGTTTCCAGAGGCTTTTTTATATGTTTGCGTTATGTTGTTTGTTGTTATTTTTTGTAGTTGTTGAGGTTTGTTTTGTATATGTTGGTTGTTTTATCTGCAAATATGTATATTTTATTTGAGTTGCGTATATTTTTCGCATCTTTTGTGATTTTTTTCTGGAAATGATTTAGATGTTTAGTAAATTTAATGTTCTTGACCATATCAATGAGATCATTTTCAAAAGATTGCATATCCTTGCATATTGGAGGGCATTTCTTGGATTTTAGGTTGAAATTATCAATAGAGTCGGTGTTGTCAATGCCTTTAAGAAAGAAGTGTGCTTTCCATCTCATTCTCTTTAAAAGGCTTTCTATTTTTTCTGTTAGTAGTAGCTTGTATTCCGATCTTGATGGAATGGGTATGTTTTTGAGAGAATATGCAAAGTTGGTCTGTTCCATGTTGTCCAATATTTCCTGTAAGAGTGCTCAACCGGAATGGGAGCTTGATTATTAATGTGTATGGTTGGCACTAGTATACTAGAAAAAGTAATAGTAATCCAACGTACAGTGTTATTAGAAGAGTGCTCAATATCTGTGATAGAGCGTTGATAGTTCAATGAGAAATCAAAACAAATAAAAGTTTTTGCTTTTATTTATTCAATTACGGGAACGGTATTACGACCAGCGGTTTCTTGCTTAGAGCATTCATCGGGTAATACGAAAAGTTCCTTTAAAAATGACAGAAATTGTGTAAATGGTCAAATGTGTGCGTTTTTTTTTAACTGTATTCTCGTGTTTGCGTGTTTACGTGATGCGGAATGTTTTTTTTCTTCTACGTGTGCGTATTTTTGTTTGTGCGTATGTGTATGATGTCATGCGCGTTTGCATGGAAATGCGTGAAGGCTGTGATGATATGATTGTGTCCACGCGCGTGTGTGCGTATTCTTGTTTGTGCGTATGTATGTGATGTCATGCGTGTGCGCGTGAGAATGTATGGAGGCTGTGATGATATAATTGTCTCCACGCGCGTGTGTGCGTATAAATATGCGTATTTGTGTTTGGTATTCTTGGTTACGTATGTTATGTGCAAATTAATATAATGTATTTTTTAAATGTATTTTTAAAATTGTGCTGTTAATAATAATGAACATGTTATTTATTGCGTTGGTGGTGCAATGTGGACGTTACATTTGCATGATATTATTGTACAATGTATATAGGTAGAGGGAAAGATACTTACAGTTTGGCGGATCTGTTGTAGTGTTTACAAATTATATTACTATTTTATATATATATATATATACACATACATATATGTATATATATATATATATAATATATATATATATATATATATATATATATATATATATATATATATATATATATATATATAATTGGGTAGAAGAGGTGTGTGTGGGTTATGTATATGGATCGAAGTGTGATAGCAGGTGTTTATTTTCGTGTCGGCATTTTGATAGGATTTCCGATCTTTTGTTTAGTAGGGTCTGTTGTGATGGATGAGTAATAATATAAAGTTTTTCTTGGAGACAAAGAAGGCATCTTTTAGATGTTTTGCTGTAAGCGGGTGCAACTTTCAGAATCTCCCAGCTCACATCTGGCGAAATGTCCATATCTTTCAAGGTCCATATATGTGTGGATAGTGTTGTTTGTGTAGAATATTTTCTGTTCGAAAATGAAAGTCTATGGTTGTAAATTCTTTGTTTCATGGTTCCTTCCGTTGCTCCTATGTATTGTTTGATGGAGGTGTCTGTTTTCACAGTAGCTCTGTACACCACATTTTTCTGGAGACAGTTTCCTTGTAGAGGGCACGAACTCTTGTCCCTACAATTGCATTGGTTGTTACTTCGCGTGGTGTTTTGTTGGTTTTCCAACTTTTTATTATGGCTTTTCATGATTTGGGCTATATTCCTTGTGCAACTGTAGCTGATTTTTAAGGTGTTTTTGTTAAAAATTTTGGCTAGAGGGCTGTGTATTGGAAAGTGTTTGTTGATGAGTTTTAGAAAATCTTTACCAATGTTGGATGTTACACATTTGTTGTATGGTGGGTTGAACCAGATGATATTTTCTTGTCTGTGTCTTGTTTTGTTTATTGGTGGCGTGTATTCTAATTTTTGCTTATAACCACTGGTTTTTAATGCATTGTCGTATATATTTTTATTTTTTGTTGAAGATGCTGATGCTAGAGGAGTTGTCAGATAGTCTGCGGCTAATTGATTTCGGTATTTGTTTGATTATGGATGGTGGGTGGTTTGAAGAGGTGTGTATGTAGAGAGGTGTGTCGTTTTCTTTCTTGTAAGGTTCGAATATTCCTTTTTCTAGATTTAGGGTTACGTCTAAAAAATTTACTATTTTTAGGTTTATGTCTATTTTGATTTTAAATCCTAGTGATTTTAGTATGCTGGTTATGTTTTTTTCTATATTTATCTAGTGCGGGGCCATTGGGATTTTTTATCATAATTAAGCCGTCGTCCCTGTACAGGCCCATGTCTCTCTTGTCGATTATGTGGGATAGCTGGAAGAGTATTAGAATGCCAACCAACTCACACACTTCTGCTCCGTCAAAACTACCCATGGTCACGTCGAATAACAACGAATTTTGTTTTTTTATCCATGGAGTGTTATTATGGAAGAGTAGTGATTTGCGGCAGTGTTTTATCACTTTGATGTTATTCTGCGATATTTTTACGTGTTTGGTTGCCAATTCTAATGCCTTATTTAGTGTGTCTTCTGTGATGGAGGGGTAAAAATCTGTAATGTCAAATTGGATGAAGGCTGCATTGTTTTTGTTCGTTATTGTTGTAAACCAGTTTGTGACGGCCTTGGTGTTTTTCCACTGATTGATATGTAGTTTCTCCTTGAGTTGTGTATTTATATTGTCTAGAGTGAGTTTACTTATCTTTCCTATTTCTGGTTTTGTGGGGTTTATTAGTCGGTATGTAGTTTTTGTTGGGAAGTCTGGTTTGTGATCCTTGATTGTTAGGAATGCTTGTTGTTCCGCCATTGAGTTTATTTTTCCGTCTATATTTAACTTGCCTGCTATTTCTTTGGCTTCCTTGTTTATATCATTGGTTATGTTTCCAGAGGCTTTTTTATATGTTTGCGTTATGTTGTTTGTTGTTATTTTTTGTAGTTGTTGAGGTTTGTTTTGTATATGTTGGTTGTTTTATCTGCAAATATGTATATTTTATTTGAGTTGCGTATATTTTTCGCATCTTTTGTGATTTTTTTCTGGAAATGATTTAGATGTTTAGTAAATTTAATGTTCTTGACCATATCAATGAGATCATTTTCAAAAGATTGCATATCCTTGCATATTGGAGGGCATTTCTTGGATTTTAGGTTGAAATTATCAATAGAGTCGGTGTTGTCAATGCCTTTAAGAAAGAAGTGTGCTTTCCATCTCATTCTCTTTAAAAGGCTTTCTATTTTTTCTGTTAGTAGTAGCTTGTATTCCGATCTTGATGGAATGGGTATGTTTTTGAGAGAATATGCAAAGTTGGTCTGTTCCATGTTGTCCAATATTTCCTGTAAGAGTGCTCAACCGGAATGGGAGCTTGATTATTAATGTGTATGGTTGGCACTAGTATACTAGAAAAAGTAATAGTAATCCAACGTACAGTGTTATTAGAAGAGTGCTCAATATCTGTGATAGAGCGTTGATATATATATATATATATTGTCTAGGTCAATGAGGTCAAGAAAGATCAAGTTTGTAACACGCACTTGCATGTCTCATATATTTTTGCAATAAAGATATAAATATTAGTTCTTTCTTTTTTGTACATTTTCTTCCTATCTCTCTTCTTTCTTTTTCAATGATTTTTCTTTCTTTCGGGTGATTGTTTGCTTCTTTCTTTCTTTCTCCTTTTCCTTCCTTCTTTTTTTCTTTCCCTTTTTTCTTTCTTTCTTTTCCTACTCTCTCTCTCTCTCTCTCTATATATATATATATATATATATATATATATATATGTTTTATTTTCTTCCTCCCTTCCTTCTTCCCCTTTTTTCTTCATTTTTTTCTTTTTCTTTTCTTTTTCTTCTTTTCTTTTACTTTGTTTTCTTTCCTTCTTTCTTTTGACCCTTTTCCTTTCTTTTTCTCCCTTTTCTTTCTTTCTTTCTTTTCCTACCTTTTCACTCTTTCCCTTATTTTTTCTTCCTCCCTTCCTTTTTTCACCGTTTTTTCTTTCTTTTTCATCTTTTTTTTTTACCCTTTTCTTCTTTCTTTTTCTCCTTCTTTCTTTCTTTCTTTCTTTCTTATCCTTTTCCTTCCTTCTTTTTGTTCTTTCTTTCCCTTTTCTTTCTTTCTTCTTTTCTTACTCTTTCTCTCTTCCCCTTATTTTTCTTCCTCCCTTCCTCTCTTCACCCTTTTTCTTCATTATTTCTTTTTCTTCTTTTCTTTTTCTTTGTTTTCCTTCTTTCTTTCTTTTTACCCTTTTCCTTTATTTTTCCCTTTTCTTTCTTTCTTTCTTTATCTTTTTCCTTCATTCTTTTTTCTTTCTTTCCTTTTATTTATTTTTTTTTTTTCATACTCTTTCCCTTATTTTTTCCTCCCTTCCTTTCTTCACCGTTTTTCTTCATTTTCTTCTTTTTCTTCTTTTCTTTTCCTTCGTCTTCTTTTTTTCTTTCTTTTTCCCCTTTTCCTTCTTTCTTTTCCCCCCTTTTTCTTTCTTCCTTTCTTCCTTTCTTTATCCTTTTCCTTCCTTCTCTTTTCTTCTTTTCTTTTTCTTTGTTTTCTTTCCTTCTTTCTTTTTCTCCCTATTCTTTCTTTCTTCCTTTCTTTCCACCCTCTCTAATTTCCAACCTTTCCCCACCATTTTAAACATCCATTTCCCTTTATTTATTTTTTTCTTGAATTTATTTTTGTTACACCCATTCTCATCGATTTGATCCTTAACGTCCGAAATGCAATCAATCATTCCATATTCTGACTGATCGAAATCTCAAAAGACTGCAAACTCTTCTAATGCCACGTCTGGCATTGGTGGGTGGAGCAATGGCTTTCATATCTTCAAATCGAACAACAATCAATCAATCGAACTTTTATCACGCTTCTATTTCCAACTATCTGTACCTGTCAATACCATTAATCCACTTTTCAATCTCTTTATCTATTTCTACATAGATATATTGGCCAGTGAATATCTATCTATCTGTCTATCTATGACGTAGTTTCGCTTACACACAAACACCGAATCTCAATAGATATATTGGCCCTTGAATATATATATATATATATATATGAAATTTAACATTTTTGAAAAAACAAATGATATTATGCAATTGCTGACAGAAATCTGTTTCGACCAAATCGATCATCACGAGCAACATTGGGAAAAGAAAAATATCCGTTAGAAGACTGTTTACAAACGAACGGATATTTTTCTTTTCCCTATGTTGCTCGTGAAGATGACCAATTTATCGATTTGGTCGAAACAGATTTCTGTCAGCAATTACATAACATCATTTGTTTTTTCAAAAATGTTAAATTTCATACTGTCGGATTAATTTCCATCTATTTTTCAAACGTATATACACATATATATATATATTATATATAATATATATATATATATATATATATATATATATATTTAGTAAATGAAGAAAAACTCTAAACTTGCTTCATTACAATAATTTATTTCAACCGTATTAATACAGCATCTTCAGGTAATCACAAGAACATGACTCTTACTGAGAATTTCCCAAAGTAACATCTCTTTTATATCTATCAATTTAGGGGAGGGAGGGTTGGTTTCTTATTTTGGAATGGGTGGGGTTAGTTTCTTTGGATGAGGCGGGGAGGTCTATGTTTTGGATGAGGTGTGGCTTAGCTTGGGGCAGATTCCTTGGAGAAATAGTTGTAAGAGTGTATATACAAAATGAGCAGAATTTAAAGGCTAAAAATAATTTAAAAAAAAGAGAAAAAATAAGAGAGAAGAAGAGAAGAAGAAAGATCTAAATATCTTGCTCTGTCCTTTTACTCACTGGTATTAGGTACATTGAGATCTCCTTATGGTCTACCTGCATCAGCTTGGTTAAACCACACATGGAAAGACCCTAACTACGAAAAAAAACTATATATATATATATATATATATATATATATATATATATATATATATATATATATATAAATGAGCAGGGTGGAAGGGATTGGGAGTCATTCATTAGTGGGATAGGGGAAGTTTTTGGCGATTTTGGGCCCACTAGGTAGGAGTCAAAAAGAACAAGACAAGGAAAGTGGGTGGATAAGAGGACATTTGGTAAGTGTACGAGGTAGGGAAGGTGGTTAAGTGCAAAGGAAGAGAAGCATGGTATGGAAGAAATTAGGTCAACATTCTTTGGTTGGCTTGGAGAGAATTATATATATATATATATAGTAGTAAGTAAAGTCGACGGGGCGGCTTAAAGTCGGTATCAGCCAGTTAGCGAGGGAGTCTATCCCTTTTCAATAGCGCTAGACCAAGAAGATAGCTTTTAGCATCTGAGGTGGAGCGCCACACCTACCATCAGCTCCTTACTTTACCGCAAAGATCCCTGTGCTACTCATACGCTGAGTTGGCGGGGACCGGTATCGAACTAGGAACCCTGATATATATATATATATATATATCAAACTCTTTTGAGTTTTATTATGAACTATAATGCTTCTGATTTTTTTTAATAAAATTTATTTTATTTTTAACACAGAACACGCATTTTTTTTTAAATTCCAGCATTGAATAATAGCGTTTTGTTTGTACCCCTTTCTTCTAACGGTTATTTTTCCCGTCTTTCTCTCATATGTTGCTCTTGATGATGACCGATCTATTGAAGCGGTCGAAACAGATTTCTGTCAGCAATTATAAACATCATTTGTTTTTTCAAAAATGTTAAATTTATACTGTCGGATTAATTTCCATTTCACCGTATTCGGCGTACAGCTAAACCTCGCTCTGTTTGCATAAACAAAGTTTGAGGCCTCTAGTGAATTTCATTTCCGTTTAGATATGTAGCGATTAAATTGTCTCCTATATTTGACAGCTGCTTATGGCCGCACGGGTAAGAGGTTTGGCGAACGAAAGTTCATTCGGGTTTCAAACCCGGCCAGAGGTAGCTGATTAAAGCGGTATAGACCACAACTAGATGAGAGGTGATACCTCGAAAGCACGTGTCTGTGGATTACATTATTAATATAATATAGTATGACGTGAGTTTTAGCTTACAGACAAACACCGAATCTCCATTATAGAAAGATATTAATTTTTTTGTTTCTTTTTCAAAAATAATTTTTCTATACCTTACTTTTAATCGTGACTCGTAACTCCGTGAACGGGAATGTCACGGTGACTATTTTATGCACTAAAAACTAAACTCCTGCATTTATTGGCTAATTTTTGGAGGGCGCTTTGTGCTAGAAATTTTGATAGGTGTGACCCCGCTCTCCTCATTAAACCAGACGGAAGTCATATGAATATGAATCTGTGAAATGTTTGCTATCTGATTGCTCCAAGATATAACCACGCCAGAGAGCCTCATTCTTGACATTACCCCTGTGCCCCATGATGGGGGTTGTATTTTTAAGAGCAAGACAAAGACGCCAATCTTGAGACAATTGTTCTCAAAGCCTAACGGTCTGGAATGCTTCGAAGCCCAACAACGAGGTTTTTGTTTTCAAGTGAGAGAAAATTGAATAGGGGTCCAAGAGAAGAATTGTGGATAATGATAGTATTCGAACAAAAGTAGTCTTTGTTAGATCAACCAGAAAAGTTTTTGTTTTTTGTTTTTTTTGTTTAGGTTTTTAAATTCTTTTGTTAGTAANACCCAAAAGAGAGAGATCGAAATCATTAGATACCATAAAAGAAAAAGGTTTCATAATACAAAAAGGTAAGAAGCAGGCGATATCCCGCACAGACTATCACAGATGAAGACTATGCTGATGACCTAGCACTTCTTGCAGATACTCCGGCACAGGCCGAGACACAATGGAGAAGGCAGCAAAGAACATGTGTCTAAAAAAGAAAGGAGACATCTCTACACTCGACGGTAAGCCTCTAAAGCCAGTAGAATAATTCACATTATTAGGTAGTAATATCTCATCCACAGAAAGCGATGTTAATACACGAATAGGAAAGCCATGGTCGGCTATAAACAAATTATCAGTCATATGGAAATCCGATCTCACTGACAAGTTAAAACGACAATTCTTCCAAGTGTGGTTGTATCATTTGCTGTCTATGGCTGCACCACTTGGACGATAACGAGGTGCCTTGAGAATAAGCTAGATGGGAGCTGCGTGCAGTCCAGTCTTGAACAAGTCTTGGAAACAGCACCCTACAAGGAAGCAGCTGTATGGCCACCTGCCTCCTATCTCACAAACCATCCGAGTGAGACGGACAAGACATACTGGACACTGCTGGAAAAGCAAGGACGAACTCATAAGCGACGTTCTCCTTCGAGCCGAATCCTTTATTCAATCAACGTTGTGTAGATAACAATAAAGATGAAGACAATAGTCCGGATGATATAAATAATACAAATTATCAAGCCTCATCTCATAGATTCATCTTTATTGTTATATACACAACGTTTCAGCCGATATGCACACCGGCCTTATTCAGGTGTTTTCTGTCGAACTCGGAAACTTTCTCTTCAATATCGGGAACCTTCTTGTGGAACTCGGGAACCTTCACGGAACTTAAGATATATATATATGAAGGTGGTAAACAATATAATGGAGAATGGAAAATGGCCGCATCCCAAAAGATCTTTTGTACGGCGAATTAGTAAAAGGCTCCCGATCGGTTGGAAGACCACGCCTAAGATTTAAAGATGTCTACAGGAGAGACATGAGGATATGCAATATTGACACAAACACGTGGGGGTAGATGTAAAAGATAGAGCGGCCTGGCGCCTTAACGTTAAGCAAGGCACGGAGAGGGGTGACGCGGAGAGGAGAGTAGCCTTGACAGCAAAGAGAGCCAGAAAGACGTAGACAGCCGCCTCAAAAAGCATCACAATTTGTGTGAATACAGTGCACCAAAAACCTGTCACTCAAGAATTGGCTTGCAGAGTCACTTGCGCAGATGCAGGTCATTTTTTTGGGGGGGACACTACGCCATCGTCCTTAGTGAACGGAAAGGTGCCAACAAACAATATAACCACAAAGCAGACCTATGAGAAGCAATTAAAATTACTAATTTGAAAATTGAACCTGCTGAAAAAAATAAAAAATAAAATCAATGGATAATAGATTACTGTTTGTAATTGAGAAGAAAGTTCATTATATTAAAATCTAAAGTCTTATCATATATGGAAGCGCGTTGTGTAATGGTTAAAGTCATGGGAAATGGACTCGTCGCCCCGAGTTCAAATTCTGGATGTGGTAATTGCATTTCACTTAGCGCTAATATCCTTGGGAAAGGTATGAATCCTACTCTCCCTCCAGCTATGGATAAATAGTAGGGTAGACTGGGCCCTTTAACCTTGGTTAGGCAACCGGTCTAGGAGAAGGAAAACTCTGAATTCAAACCTGTTAAACCCCGCTTAAGAAATTGACATTGTGTCACATCCTACTCGTGCGGAGGGGTTGGTAAATATATATATATATATTCGTTATTTGATTATCCATTTTATTGAAGTGAATATTAATGCATTTAAAATCCTGAAATCTGTGTTAAATATCTCTAAGAAATAAAGATGTACATAGTATAAGATGGGAATAATTTGCATAATGATTTTAACAAAACCGGGTTTTATGAGCAACTAGCAGCGGCTACTCCGCGTCGTCTGGGTAGAGGGGAATTTTTTTAAGTTAGTTGAATCCCCGTGGGATGCCCCATTTAAATCCCTATGTAAAAAATAGACCTTGCATTGATCCAGCTACTCTGAAAATAAATGTTAATGTCTACTATCTAAAATATTAAATGAAAAAGAAATCCATGCAGTTATCATTTAGATTTTATTTTTTAATTATCTTCACGAATATAAATCGAATCTCTATTATTGTTGCTCAAAAACCAAGTCCTGATGATATTTAATGTGTATATATATTTACTTTGTCGTTATCATTTACATTATCTTAATCATTTTTCACGAATATAAATCAAATCTTCATTATCTTTGCTCAAAAAGCAAGATCTGGAGATGGTGAATGTTTATACATATTTACTTTGTTATTTTATTTTCATAGTTTCCTCCGGACATGCATACACACAAACTGTCCTTTATATATATATATATTTACCAACCCCTCCACACGAGCAGGATGCGACACAAGGCCAATTTCTTAATCATAGTTTAACAAGTTTGAATTCAGAGTTTTCCTTCTCCTAGACAGGTTACCAAGCCATGGTTAAAGAGTTCAGTCTGCCCTGCTATTTACCCATAGCTGGAGGGAGAATCAAATTCATACCTTTCCCATGTGAAATGCCAATAGCTTCGTCCAGGAATTGAACTCGCATTGACAAGTCCATTTTCTACGACTCTAACCATTAGACCACGCGCCTCCACTGTTCTTTATATATGTATAGATGGAGATAATTACAATACTTCACTTTTCTTTTTAATATCATCATGAACCGTTCTAACAATGGGACCCCTATGGATTCGTGGGTCGTCTAGCAATCTGCTAAATATCTGATTTCAATAAGATTTTCTTTTTTTTTTTAGTTTAAATAAAATATCCTCTGACCTCTAAACACTGTAAATCCCTGAAGAAATTAAATCAGTTGAAATTTTATTTAGAACTTTAACCGGAGATGTTTAAAAAAGATTTGCCCCGAAGGTGAAAATTACAAAATAAAAATCTTAACAAATAATTTTCGTTTTAATGTTTCAAGAATATTTCTCTCTTTAACTTTTTTTTTTTTTTATTGTTTTGTTTTTGTTTTTTGTTGTTTTTTTATTTGTTTTTTTTTTATTTGTTTGTTTTTTATTTATTTATTTTTCTTTTCTTTTCTTTTCTTTTCTTTTCTTTTTCTTTTTGAAATTCTCCTTCGACATTTCTGAAACGTTGCCACTAAATAATTACTCTTCTATAATCGAAAAATGTAAAGTTGAATAAAATCCCCAAAAAACAAAAGATTTTTAATAGAAAATTGTATTTTTCTTTTTATTTTATTTTATTTTATTTTTTATTCCAAACTGAAAATATTTGAATATGCATGAAAGATCGTTAAGAAATAACAAAATTATTTCCGTTGGCGACATTTCATACTTTTTAGCATATGAACTTGTATGCAGAAAGAAAACAATTTTGTTGTCATTTGGGCCATCCGTAGTTCAATGTAACGATTGTAAAGCTTCATCAATCATGTTATGTCATCATCATCATTAAATGCTGTTGGATTCCCTTGAATTTCTCTGTCTGTCTGTATATACATACATACAATGCGATAAACGGTTTATCACAACAACAAAAACACACAAGTGTAATCGATTGCTATAATCAATATCTTGATTAATCCATTAGATTTTACCCTGAAATCAAGCTCTGAAGATGATTTTTATAAATCGAAATATTGTTCAATATTAGCTATGAATATGATATAAAATGTTTTCATTTTAACAGCATTGTGTGTTTTCATATCCTTTTACACACACACATATATATATATATATATATATATATATATATATATATATATATATATATGTGTAAACAAGGTTTGTTTAGAATGGCTTTTTGCCGATAATTTTTTTGGAGTCGTACCTAATTTTGAATTAATTAATTAATAATGAATTAGGCGGGAATACCTATTAAATGTATGGCTCGATTTGTTTAGCCATACATTTAATAGGTATTCCCGCCTAATTCATTATTAATTAATTAATTTTCAAAATTAGGTACGACTCCATTAAGCACATATATATATAATATATATATATATATTATATATATATATATATATATATAGTGTTGTTGTGTGTGAAAATAAAATGGAAATTAATCCGACAGTATGAATAAGATATAATGAAAAAACAAACGATGTTTACAACTGAAATAGGCTCATCAGAAGAGAAGTGTGCAAACCGTTTCGGGGCCCAATTCTCTTGACGGTTTAAAAGCAACATTAGTTGAGGATGGGCCGAGTGTTGCTTTTTAAACCGTCAAGAGAATTGGGCCCCGAAACGGTTTGCACACTTTCTCTTCTGATGAGCCTATTTCAGTTGTAAACATCGTTTGTTTTTTCATTATATCTTATTCATATATATATATATATATATGAAAATACCTACATCGGTTTTACCTCAACGACTTTATCACGCCGTCTAACTCTCCATATGTCAGATAATAGCTCCATTTCACAACATCTAAAATTACATGCATGTCCCCACTCTAATTACCGACATATCTTAACGGAAAATACACACATTCTGCACAAAGAAAAAAAATAAACAAAAACTCCAAAAACTAGAAGCTTTATACATCAAACAATATAAACCATCCTTAAATAAGATTAATTTTGAATGCAGTACTCACATTTTAAAATGCCTATAACACTTTTACTGTCAATTCTCCTACTTCCAGCCTCCACATCCATTAATATATATATATTATTATAATGGAGATTGTGTGTTTTTCTGTCTGTAAACCGAAATTCGAGTAGGTTAATACAGTGTACCTTTATGTTATATATATATATATATATATATATATATTGTGTGTGTGTGTGTGTGTGTGTGGTGTGGTGTGTTCCTAATATTGTGCGTTCTTTATATGTAAGATAATATATTCATGCCGATGTTTGTGTAAATGATACTAAAACGCACACATGCAGATAGATAGATTGATAGATGATATTTGAAATATATATATATATATATATATATATATATATATATATATATATAATGAAAATTTACTGTGTACCTGTCGACATATACTTAGAAAGAGATGTCACTCATATTCGAAATCTTGCATATAACTTAATATCCCTATAACTAAGAAACACGCCAAATTTGGTTATTGATTTCTACTGATTGGGGGTTATCAGTAATTAATTAAGCAAAAATCAAACGATTTGCGATAATCGTGGCATGACTGCTGCTGCTAATATAAAAACAAATTCGCTGGCAGCTGCCTATTTCAGCAGTGATACAAAATGGCCGCACGGCGCCGCCTGCTGATAATATGAAATAGACAAATTCGTACCCTAATCGTTTCAGCTCGGAATTTTCCGCGTATTCCCGGTTCAATCTTAGAAATATTCATTTGGTTAGAAATAGATTAAAATAATCTTTCTAAATATGTCATTTGTATGTGGTTTTATCGATTGAATTTTTTACAGCGAATTACATAACAATAATAAATGAAATCATTTAACGATTAATAACTCATTTTTTTTTATTAATTCTTTCATTTTAAAATAAAATATATCCATTTTTAATCAGTATAACTTAAACCTTTATATTCCAATTACAAATAAGGTAATGTTTAGTTATTAGCTTTTTTGTTACTTACTTTGTTACTTTTAGGGGTCGAAAAGGGAAATAAATTAAACTGATAAACTTCTTCAATTTGTCGGACGTGCAAAAGAGATTTAGAAAAACAAACGCTATTATAAACCAAAACAAAAGAAAAAGAAGAAAAAAATTATAATACGAACAATTGTAAGTATCTCATTGTTAGCATGTCATTTTACGGTAAGAAAAGGAATTAAACGAATACATTTCTACCATGGAAATCAAGGAAGCTTGCTTAAAAAAATAAGATTGATTCAAAAATGTAAACAACAAAAAGAGACTATTCTTAAAATAAACGAATATTATAATACACTAATTCTTAGGTTTGTTTATCGTCAAATCTTTGATAAAGTTTAGGAATGCATTTTTAAAAATAATATCTAAATAGAAAAAAATATCCCTTAAATAAACATTCTACCATTCTTTTTTTAATTTGATAAATCATTTTCCTCTTATTTTCTCTCTTCTCATTCACTCTCTGGCGTTCCCAATTTTTTTTTTTTTTTTAGTCCGGTCATGGACAGGGTACTTTTGCTAGTATATATATATATATTATATATATATAGAGAGAGAGAGAGAGAGAGAGAAAGAAGAGAGAGAGAGAGGGGGGGTATTCTTTATATATATATATATATATATATATATATATATAAAGAGAGAGAGATAGATAGATAGATATTTAAATATATATATATATAGTCATCCACAGACACGTGTTACAACTTATCAAGTCTTGTCAGTGTGGCTAAACATTTTGTGAGCTACCTACAGACGGGATAGAACTCCGATCGATTCAGCATCAGTCAGAGAGCTTAACAACTTGGCTATCGTCACCCACAGAATGCGAAGGGGATTTTAACTGTTTTAATACACACATCTCTCTCTCTCTCTCTCTCTCTCTTCTCTCTCTCTCTCTCTCTCTCTCTCTCTCTCTCTCTGTGTGTGTGTGTGTGTGTGTGTGTGTGTGTGTGTGTATATAGATAGATAGATAGATAGATATATAGATAGATAGATAGATATTTTAAATATCCTTCTTTTTTTATCACTGCATCTTTCTGTGTTTGAACAACGCCATATTTATTTGTGTATGCCGATCTTGATTGAAGACGTACGTCGTTTCACACTTGTCTATATTACATGATACAAAGTGCATCCGTAACATAACACTCGGCTGCCCTCCAGATCCATTTTGAGAGCATGAGTAATAGCTCCAATTTTTATTCCTTTAGATTCTTTTTGCTTCTTCTTCTTCTTCGCCTCTTTTCTACTCTTACTACCTCCAATGGGTGATTTAACAAAGAAGAAAGGATTTTTCTAAAGAGACCTAAGTGTTTTCAATCAAAGCTTTCACACATTCAATTATATATATTTATAAATATATCTCTTTATATATATATATATATATATATATATATATATATATATATATATTCCTTAATCGTAATTGTTATACTTTTTTTCGTGTTTTCCAAATCTCCCAGAATGCCACGAGCAACGAGAATAGTGTCACATGACCTGATCTTCCGTTGTCGTCTGCGCGCTGTGAATTGCCAAAGGTTCTTCACAGTGGGCGACATTCGTCCTCGTACTTAACGACAATACGAAATCGCAGGCCCTTTACTCATTTTAATGTGACGCTTGGACAAAGACGAAAAGAAAGAACATTCTTTATCAGCCTGGGTTCTTTGGGGTTTTTTTTTCTGAAGATTTCTGGTTGATTTTATTTCATATTATTTCATTTCTTTATTTCCTTTATCTTTTTTATTTTCTTTCTTTATTTTTTATTTATTCATTTATTTATTTATTTTGCTGATTTCATAAACGAGCGTAAGTTTAAAAACGTATATGACCAGACTGAAGGACGATTTCAATGCCATATTTTGTAAATATATATATATATATAATATATATATATATATATATATATATATATATATATATATATCATATACTTGTGTGTGTGTTTGTGTGTGTGTATTCCCCTCTCTCTCTCTCTCTCTCTCTCTCTCTCTCTCTATCTATCTATCTATCTATCTATCTATATATATATATATATATTTGTAAAGAAAAAAGGTTTAAAGACCGGGTATTACCGATCATGGTCCATTTCCACCCGTGGGTATCTGAGACCCTACGAGTTTCTTTATATCACTTTCTTTATTGAAACTCTTTGCTCTGTTTATAAAAAGTAAACATTGAGCTCTCAAATCAGATCTGAACCTTGCAACACCCAACATTTGGAGGAAAGTACCAGTTTAGAATCATCCTCATTCCAAAGAACTTGGTACCCCACCAAATAAGATATTTATATATATATATATATATATATTATTTCAGTGTGTACAGAAGTAACCTACTTGAGTTTCATCATAAGGATCTTCAGGGTTAATTCCTATGAATCAATCAATATATTGATTAATTACAGTTAATTGTGGAAGTTAATATTGCAATTATGACCGTTGAAAATAGTTTCGAGTTAATGAACCCTGTTGCGTCATTTTGAAAGTTGAATATCAAACAAATATATATATATATATATATATATATATATATAATATATATATATATATATATACAGAGAGAGAGGGGGAGAGAGAGAGAGAGAGAAAGAGAGAGACGCAGAAACAGAAAAAAGAGGGAGCGAGAGGGAAGAAAAATAAAGAGTGAGACCAAATGAGGTAGATAGGGAAATGAATAAGTAATAAGTGTATGAGGAGGGCACCACATCTAAGCTAAGCTTACTAAATAACTACTTGGGCACCTCATGTAGCCTAATGGTTAACAAGTTAACTTAGCAGACTCCCCTCTCTCTCTCTCTCTCTCTCTCTCTCTCTCTCTCTCTCTCTCTCTCTCTCTCTCTCTATATATATATATATATATATATATATATATATATATATATATATATTCACAAAGTGAAACAGGCAGATAGACAGATAGATAATGCACTATGTGAGGAGGGAGGATTTGAGTAAATTCGACAGAATGTAGTAAAGATTTGTGGAACAAAGGAACAAAACTCAGACAAGTATATGTAGGAGATATATTTCACTAGGCATTAAGCTCAGCTTCATCAGTCGTTTATTTGATTATTAAAGCATCATACAAGTGTTTTATAGAAGTGAAAGTGGACGGGTGAGGGGTGGATTAGGGGGGAAAGTCGCGTGGGGAGAATTTGAATGGTCAGGAGGAAATCATTGGAAAGGGAGGGAGAGAAGCTGAGCTTAATATTTAGCGAAATATATCTCCTACATATACTTGTCTGAGTTTTGTTCCTTTGTTCCACATATCTTTACTACATAATGCACTATGTATAAAAATATATAATTCTGCTGAAATCTTTATTAATAAAGAAATGTTATATATCTATTAATAATGGAGATTCGCTTCCGGTTTTTGTCTGTAACAAAAACTACGTCACTTCTTACGTCACTATACCCGTCATAAATCGTCATAACATAGAATAAACACACTCAAAATTTGAGCATGCAACATTAGACAGTCCTCATTGTTTTTTAAAACAAATTTTAATAGATACATCCCCAGTATCATATATTTATATATAGTTTGTTTTATGTTAATAGATATTAAAAGTTAATAGAACTTAGTTTCGATTTCAAATTGTTTTTTTTTGGGGGGGGGTACTCCTTTAATAAATTTGATGATTTCATGATTTATGGTTCAAACTCTCCGACATTTAATTTTTAACTTCCACCTCCTCAAGCAATATCTTTCAAAAATTTATTTTTACATCGCCCGGAGGTCGTTTTTTTATTTTGCTAGTAGTTTTAAAATACGTTTAGTTTCTGGTGAATCAACAAGTGTCTTTTTTTGCACCAACACCTTTCTCACTTTCTATCCCTTCTTCTTTTCAATAGTAAAATTAATTGTTAGAGTCGTAGGAAATGGACTCGTCGACCCGAGTTCAAATTCTGGACGAAACTGTTTGCATTTCACATAGTACTAATACCTTTGGGAAACGTATGAATCCAACTACTCTCCATCAAGCTATGGGTAAATAGTAGGTCAAACTGGGCTTTTTATCCTTGGCTAGGTAACCAGTCTAGGAGAAGGAAAACTGAATTCAAACCTGTTAAACTCCGCTTAATAAATTAACCTTGTATTGCATCCTGTTCGTGCGAGGAGTTGGTAAATATATTTCTTGCCAGACCAGATATGTAGTATGTGTGGCAGGGCTTGAAGTATATGTGGTCCCATTGTGACAGACGACCACGGGAAAAACATGTGTGTGTACGAGCGAAAGTTGGTGATCTTACGTGTATTTTATGCGACAGGACGCGTAAAAGCAAAGCTGGACTTCTGAGCCATTTGCATGCTCACAACCGAACTTTGTAGAAGTGGCCTTCTTCTGTGAGAAGTGGCAATCACCATATATATATATATATATATATATATATATATATATATATATAATATGCTGAGGGTTATCATAGTGATCAGAGGAATGAAAGGAAAAGAGAAAAATTGTTTATTGATAAAACAAGGGCCCTTTCGTCCGGTGATTTACAAGTTTTACTCCCGGAATCGATTAAAAGTGAAGTTGTAAATTAATTACGACATGAATGGATATGGAATAAGGACTAAGGAATAAGGAATAGGTTTGACAAGAGGGGGGCGAATATAAAACTAAGAAAACCCCCCTCATGTTACACCAGACCCAAGCCGCTCACTCAGTAAAATAACTTAGTGTTTAGATCTAATTTTTCCGCACAAGGTAGGATGAAAAAGAAAATCGAAACAGCTTCAAGGACATTTAAGTGCTGCTTCGTTCTAGCCTTGTGCAGAATGGAAAATTGAAGATCACTATAGTTGGATCGGCAAGTATTTATATGAAGTAAGTGTTCGCCGATGGCGGACTCAGGATATTGGGAATGCCTAGATGTTATGTGTCTACGATCACGTATTCCTTGGGGCACGTGTTGACTCAAGAGAGAGAAGAAATATATATATATGTATATATATATATATATGTATATATATATATGTATGTGTGTATTATATATATATATATATATAATATATATATTATATATATATATATATTATTATTATTATTATTATACCAAAGCTGAGTTAATCAACTTTTACTTCCTAAAGGCTTTTTTATTGTTTAGTTTAATGACATGAAAATTATACTAAATTATTCCTTACTTTTAGGTTTTAATTATGTTTGAAAAAATTATATTTTAATTGGTTCTAATTAGTTGTAATTTGCAATTAAGTAAAAAACCGACCAATCTCTTACTTTACTCTCTGTCTATCTCTTTCTTCCCCTCTATGTATCTCTTGACTACCTCCTTGTTATATAATGTTATTTTCTCTGGAGAGTAGAGAGAGAGAGCCGGGAGAATTTGAAATGTATTTCTATATATAATTTCACAACCAGCAACCCGTAGCTTAAATGAGGTCAAGCATTTCCTTTCTTAGAAAGCTAACAAAATGATTTTAAGGTTTCGCCCGGTCGTATTTATTTATTTATTCGCTTTGCTCCCTTTTCCCTAATCTCAATTATATACCTAGAGCTGAATGGATGACCCAATGGATCACGTTTTGTCTAGTATATATATATATATATATATATATATATATATATATATATATATATATATATATAAGTAAAGAAATAACAAAAGACTTAGAGATTTAGCGTTATAGTCTATTTCAGGGAGCTTAGACAAAGTGTCTAATTCTCCTGACTCATCAGATGCGAATGATGAATTCTTTATTACTTTAAAGGCATTTGAAAAAAGATTTTTAGTCTTTTGTTATTTCTTTACTTATATATTTGCTCTGTGACTCTAATATGAAGAGCACACATTGAGCTCTCAAACTGCGACAGGTTTTTTAAATAAAACTCTTGTGTCGTAAGGAAGATTTCTTCTCTGGACTTTTGGATTATATATATATATATATATATATATATATATATATATATAT
>CM042173.1:25646653-25664153 GCA_023376005.1 Doryteuthis pealeii
ATATATATATATATATATATAGTCGTAGAAGAAGTTATTTCCCGACCGCGGTTTCGGTGTTACTCTAACACCTTCATCAAGGGGATTGGGTGGATATTTTCGGTTACTTTATATAGCTAGACTGATATTTCTTTAATTCTTCCTGAAATTTATCTTAGTGGGCTGCTAGTTTGTAGTTGAGGTTAAACTCCTCCTATTTTGACCTACGTGGGTAGTAGTGCGCTGTAACATTATACTTTTATTACCCTTACCACTATCTTCAACTTACTCTATTGACCTTTGTGGGGTCAGTTTGTCTGAAGTTTGGCTAAGTTTTTATTTTAATTTATTTCTTTATTTCTATATTTCTTCTGGTAATTTTTCTTTGTTACTGCTTTATCATAATTTTACTGTATTATGCCCTTATTGATCAATTATATCTTATTGGTATTCTAATACATTGCGTAATCTATGCATACATTTTCCTAGGAACTCATCCTTTTTATTAATTAAGTCATTTTTATTTGGGAATCTAATTATTTCTAACTTTTCCTGTAGACACAAGAAGCATGGGTCCGTCAGACCACGGCAAGCACTCGTTGTTTTTTATAAATCCCATTTGATAATCGGTGTTATGTTTTGATGTTTTAAATCCCAAATGTAGCTAGCTAACGTTATTGCATTTTTTCGTTTAATATTAGAGAAAGTGTGTTTGTGGTTTGTGAATCTAGTTTTAAATTCAGATTTCGTGCATCCTATTTAATATTTGGTGGTGTCCGGTTTCTGGGTGGATGTTACTGATGCTAGGTAAATTACTCCTTTGGTCAGACACTTTCCTCTTACCGGACACATGCTTGGATCCCGGCAGTTGCAGCTTTTATGTTTGCTTCCTTCCTTATTTTTATTTTTATTATTTACCTGGTTGTTAATTATCCTGTCTGTACTATCCATACAGGAAAAGCTAATCTTTAAGTTGTTCTTATTAAGGATTTTGTGTAGGGTGTGATTACTTGGGAAGTGTTTCTTTATTAAATTTATAAATATCTTTCCGATTTTTGTTGCAACTTCTAAATTAAAGGGTGGGTTATACCACAGAATTCTTCTATTTCTGTTTATCTTCCCATTTAATTTCTCATTTTGTTGATTTTCGTTGAATTTTATTTTATTGTATAAGGCCACAATCAAGGACAATGAAAATAACAACAAGGAAAAAATTTACATTGGTGCCACTGAAAAAATTGGAAAAACAGGTGGTACAACCACACTCTAAGGTTCAACAACAGAAGATATGCAAATATCCAAAAATGTATCGCACATTAAAAACACAACGGGCAAAACACCCATGATAAAATGGGAAATTATCAAAAAGACCCAGGCGTACAAAGGCGGCCAGCGTAAATGCGATCTCGGCATCGAATAAACATTGTGCATCCTACAAAATACAAACACAAACTTATGGAAAAAGAGAAGCAAACTCGTTTCCAAATGCAGGCATTTGAACAAATTTTTATTATGCCATTTACCACCTGACCCTAATTAATCCCTTCATTTTCGAAAAAAAAGCATCTGGACACCACGTACATTAAGACCTAAGCATTTTTTTTTAAATACAACTTTAGCGTTATAACATTCCATCGCGTGGATATATATATATATATATATATATATATAAAGAAAATTTTGAAAAAACAAGTATTCCGAAATTGGGATGAATTTAATAATCGATGTTTAAAACATTTCGGTTACATTGAACCTTCATCAGGATGTCTCTTGGGGTGAAGAAAATGATGGATGTTTTTATATGTGACAGGAGATGAAAATCTTTTTAGTTATGTAACTGTATTTGATCAGCGTTTTAATTTTGAAAGGCAAGTCGCGATCTACTCACATAACTAAAAAGATTTTCATCTCCTGTCACATATAAAAACATCCATCATTTTCTTCACCCCAAGAGACATCCTGATGAAGGTTCAATGTAACCGAAATGTTTTAAACATCGATTATTAAATTCATCCCAATTTCGGAATACTTGTTTTTTCAAATTTTCTTTATATTGTCGGATTTAATTTCCATATTTACTCCCATATATATATATATATATATATATATATATAAAGTGTTGTTATGGGTCCAACGGGAGAAAAATAGATATTTTATAAAAAAGAAGGTTTGCAAAAAGGATTGTTTTTTTATTTTATTAACTTACATATGCGACACATGTTTCAGATCTGTTATCTTCTTCAGGTATTGAATTACTATATTTTGGCAGAATATGTCTGATATTTGATAGGTTGTGTGTTTGTTTTTTGTTTATCATAAACAAAAAGTAAGTTACAAAAACACACACAACCTATCAAATATCAGAAATCACACATATACATATTCTTCCAAAATATAGTTATTCAATGCCTGAAGAAGATAACTGATCTGAAACACGTGTCGCATATGTAACTTAATAAAATCTTTTTTTTTTAAAACAATCCTTTTTGCAAACCTTCTTATATATATATATATATATATATATATATATATATATATATATATATATATATATATATATATATCCAAAAGTCCAGAGAAGAAATCTTCCTTACGACATAGGTTTTTTTTAAAAACAACTGTCGCAGTTGAGAGCTCAATGTGTGCTCTAAAGTTAGAGTCACAGAGCAAATTTATATTTAAATAAATAACAAAAGACTTATAGATCTTGCATTATAGACTATTTCAGGAGCATCTGATGAGTCGGAGAATTAGACATTTTTGTCTAAGCTCCCTGAAATAGTCTATAATGCAAGATCTATAAGTCTTTTGTTATTATTTAAATATATATATATATATATATATATATATATATATATATATGTGTGTGTGTGTGTGTGTTGTGTGTGTGTGTGTGTCTGTGTCTGTGTCTGTGTGTCTGTGTGTGTACCTGTCAGTAGAATAAATTCAGTGGTCTTATTTATAATGACAGAGAAAGTGAATTTGGTGGTCCTAGATCTATTTGTCCTTGGATCATAGCGCGCCAGACGGACAAAAAGACATTTGGGGAATTAAGGTTGAATTTATTCGTGTTAGCTTTTATTTGAAAGAAAGAAATCCTCGGTGAGTGACACAACTAAACGGAGACGCACACACCAGACGCATGTTTGGAACGTGGATGGCCGCCTGACACAACCATGGGGACTCAGAGAACTAAAAGTTGAGTAAGGGTGGGGGGGGTGAGCAGAAAGAGGGTGGGGAGGGGGAGAGAGAGGTGGGAGTAATTAATTTTATATATTTATTCTAAATATTTCTTTTTGCTCATGGAAGTTATCGAGTTGGCTTTAGAAAACGACGTCCGTGTTAAATGAGTCTCACCAATTGCTGGATGCAAATCGGATGGAGGGGGGTAGGGGACTGAAGGGGGCAATGGGGTGAAAGGAGGGGGGAGTTGCCACGTGACTCTCCCACGAGACACGGCCAGGCGTGTCTCTACAACCACAACGACCAGCGGCCGAATTGGGGGAAACTGCGAGAACATTCAGTTTCAAGAGCAGGAACCATTAAACAATAATAATAATAATAATAATAATAATAATAATAAGAAGAAGAAGAAGAAGAAGAAGAAGAAGAAGAAGAAGAAGAAGAAGAAATGAGAGATGTTACAAAAATGTAGAAGAAGAACAAGAAGAACAAGAACAAAAACAAGAGTGTATAATAATAACAACAACAACAACAACAACAAAAAAGAAGAAATGAGAGATGTAGCAAAAATGGAGAAGAAGAAGAAGAAGAGAAATGAGAGATTTATCAAAGAAGAAGAAGAAGAAGAAGAAGAGAGAAGACAAGAAGAAGAAGAAGTGAAGATTTAGAAAGAAGAAGAAGATTTATCAAAGAAGAAGAAAAGTGAGAGATTTATCAAAGAAGAAGAAGAAGAAGAAGAAGAAGAAGAAGAAGTGAGAGATTTATCAAGAAGAAGAAGAAGTGAGAGATTTATCAAAGAAGAGAAGAAGAAGAAGAAGAAGAAGAAGAAGAAGAAGAAGAAGAGTATGAAAGATGGTCACGAATGAAAAAAAGAAAAAATGTCCAGATGGAAAGTGAATGAAGACAAAATCCGAAGAAGGTGGTTGAGAAAAAGAAAGGGATTTGCAACGTTTCTAGTGGAGAAGAGAGGGTATTTAAAAAAAAAAAAAGGGTTGACATTATGTTGTTGCCTGTCAGTGTGGCAAATCTCATTCACATCGGGCAACCGTTTAGAAAGGAGGAGGGAGCGGCGGAAAGGCAATTGTGGTCCACCCTAAATTTACATTTTCTTTTTTCTTTTCTTTTTTTCTTTTTTCTTTTTTTTTTTTCTTTTTTCTTTTCGCTAATTATACTTTTCTTTTAGGGCGTGACGTCCCCCACAGAACCCATCCTAAGGTACCGTCCATGAGCAGTTGAAAACGATTTGACTGCGTGCGCATACGTGCCGGCAGTCGACACGCATATTAATGCGTTTGCACCCATCGATGTGGCCAGCTGCCTGTCGGGGTTCCTGCAATTTGTGAACTAGATTTTCTTTTTTAAGTGACTTTAGCTATGAGGAGCCACAAACGGGTACGAAGAAATAAAGCGGACTTTAACGAAAGAGCCCATATTGCACTCACAGGCGGCAGGAACTCGTCTGTGGGGAAGGTCACCATAAAAGTGCCTCTTGTTAAAATAATCCTACCCAATTCCCCTCTCACACTCTCGCTCTTCTCACTTTCTCTTCCGTTCTTTCTTCTTCCTTTCTTTTTTCTCTCTCTGCGTGCCATCCCCGGCTTTCCCTATTCTTCCAGCCCTGTCAAAGAGGCCAAGAATACGTTGACTGCAACCCCTGCAGAGTAGTAAGACCCCCACACAACACCCCCTAAAAAGAGTATCCTGGATATAACACTAAATAGCATCCGGTTGTGAGGCTGCAGTTCTCTACCTCTGGCGAGTGGAGAGTCACCCCTTCATTATCATTACTACCAGGTCCACTCTGGCCCGGATTAGTAGTGTCTGTTGGGGTCCCAGGATCCCAGGGTCCCATCTATGTAGAAAATAGATCAATTTGAAAATTAATGATATTAAAAATACTTGTAACCATATGAATGTGTACAAATTATTTGTATTAGAATATTTACTTGAAGGTGAAATTATTTTCAAAAGATTATGAATTGAAAAGTAAAGAGTAGAACGACGAGACTGATAAATCGTTCGGATAGGTTTTAATATCAAAACAATTACACCAGTTATAACAGTCCAACAAAAGGCCGCGTTTATATATATATATATATATATATATATATATATATATATATATATATATATATATACTTACTTATATAATATAGAGAGAGAGGAGAGAAAGAGAGAAGTAAGTCGTCGGAGCGGCCTAAAGTCGGTATCAGCCATACATCGAGGGATTCTATCTCCTTTTCACTAGCGCTAGACCAAGGAGATTATTTTAGCGTCTGAGGGGGAGGGCCACACCTACCATCAGTTCCTTACTTTACCGCACAGATCCCTGTGCTACTCATACGCTGAGTTGGCGAGGACTGGTATCGAACTAGGAACTTTGTGGTTTCTAGCCGAACGCTCTACCGACTGAGCTAACCCGGCAACTATATTCTCTAGTGGACACGGGAGATAATTCTGAGTTAAGGTTAAGGTTAATCAAAGGTTATTAAAAAGGAAATAACTATTTAATTTACAACAGATTATTATTATTATTATTATTATTATTATTATTATTATTTTCACTCCATTATAGTTTTTCACACCCGCCTTCGCCGGCGGTTCACTGGAGGCTGAGTGACAGCAAGTCTCTTCAGGTCTCCAGGACACTTCTGAGTATTGCAGCCGATGCTGTAGTCTGCATGGTGTCGATTCTTCCTCTGAATTCCAGTTCATTTAGACTCTTTTCTAGACCCCTGGGGACCGTTCCTAGGGCACCAATTACAATTGGAACGACCTTCACCTTCATGTTCCACAGTTTTCTTATTTCTTTGGCAAGGTCTTTTCGCTTTCTTTCACTTTTACTCGGTGATCGGCAAAATCCACGAGATGACAAATTTTTCTTATTATTATTGATCAACACCAGGTCTGATCTCCTCGCTTGGATTATTATTATTATTATTATTTACTTGAAACCATTTAATTGCTTGAAATACTTGAAATAATGTATAAGTGCAAATTAATTTTATTATTAGATAGGAATATTTGAAATTATATAACTGTGCAAGATCTTTGTGTTAAACATTGCATCTTTCAAAACTTCCATGTTTCCAATGATTCGAAAAACTATACCTGATATCCCCCCTCCATACACATATATACACACGCACGCCAACATATATGTATATTATTACTGTACACTATTCATGTTCCTGATATTATTACATTTTTCTATGTACTAAACATGCACCTTTGATGAGTCGTGGTGCACCTGAACACTGTACCTGATAACCTCCTTCCATACACATATGCACGCGCCCACACACGAACATGTATATTATTACGGTATGCTATTCATGTTCTTGACATTAGTACATTATTCTATGTACTATACATGAGAATTTGAAAAGTTGTGGTGCACCTGAGCACTTTACACAATAAATTTCATTAACATTAAAAATAGTTATTTGAAGGTGGAAAATGCTCTATTTTTCATAATCACCAACTTAACCTGTAATATAGGTACTGCTTACGAATAATTATCAAAAACTTCACTAAAATCGACTGTATGTCTCTTATTTTTAATAATGACTATCTTATAACCTGTATGTGTATGTAATATAGGTAAGTACTGCTTACGAATAATTATTAAAACTTCACTAAAGCCTACTCTACGTTTTTTATTCTAATAATAACCATCTTATAACCCGTATGTAATATAAATAAGTAAAATCAACCGGCCTAAAGTCTAACAATGTTTAGGCAGAGGGAGTTTATTTTTTTGCGCTAGAACCCAATAGAGATTTTTTAAGATCAATATGCAAATTAAGCCTTCCATTCATACTGTAAACCTCTGTTATATTAAATACAATTGCATGTGATTAGTATCAACGTGTAAGTAATGCGAGGGTTTAAATATAAGATCTGGAGAATGTGATGTTACCCGGTTACAGACAGACAAACCCTCTCCATTATATAAGGTACTGCTACGTAATTTAATTCGTTAATTTTTTTTTTAAATAACTAAAAAAGATTTTATCCAAAAAAATGTTGGAATTTTTTGGTATCCGCCCAATATTTTGTAAATGAGTAAAAATCTGAGGAATTTTTCTGTCGATTGGATAAAAAATAGATAAAAACAAATCTCCTGTTTAGGCACTGAGTAGGTTAATATTTACCCAGATGTCATAGACTATTAGTACTTTTACTAAGTCTGACTGTATAATACTCTTCTATTAAACGTGGGGTGTTCCATCGTGATGTAATGGTTAGCAAACCAGTCTCATAGATCAATTACTACTAAATAGCGAGTTCGATCCTCGCTGATTACCCAATATTTGCCCGCCCTGTCGGCTGGGGCGTTAGAATGCACCGACTGCACCTCTGCAGAGGGGTAAGACTCCCCCAATGGGGCCACCTGTTGGCCGTGGGTGGCGACCCGTGATGCTTAAGGATAGAGCCCAGGTGGATGAGCAGTTCATGACTTGCAATACTCCACTTTGGCTAGACGGGCGGTCGGAGAGGCCCCCTCCGATCAATCGGCTGGTCACGTCAAGCCCTAGCACCTATATGATTTTCCCAACCCTATTGCCCTTATGGCAAGCCCCAACCCCTTTTTTATCATATGGGTGCTAGAAGGCGTTGGCTGCGGGTTTACATGTCCTGGGAATGACGTTAAACTCTATCTGATGGTGAGGTCAAAGTTTTGGAGATTTGGGGAATGTGGAGCACCCCTTAATCACCATTGCTCCCTGGTCCACTCTGACCTGGAGTGGTAGTACCTGTTAGGGTCCCATCTATGGGTTAAATAGAAAAATGTATTTATAAAAAAATTGTATTATCCATTAAGAATTGATTTATTTCAAAACTTTATCGGCATTAAATAACCCACTGAGGTTGATATGCCGTAAAACAAAACAAACCAAATCTTCTATTAAACGTGGGGTGTCTCGTCGTGGTGTAAGCAAACCAGTCTCGTAGATCAATTACTACTAAATAGCGAGTTCGATCCTCGCTGATTACCCAATATTTGCGACTTTATGTCACATCCTACCCTTGACGAACGGGTTGGGTAATTATCCCACCTTCTATTAAACGTATCAATTTTACTCTCTATTCTTTTATTAAGTAAATTTTCTGTATTTGAATTAGTGAACGAACTTTTTTAGATGAGGCTTGATATGCATAATTTCGATTTTTCGGACTAGTGTCCTCATCTTTATTGTGGTAGTTATTAGCACAACGTTTCGGTCGCAGTATCCTTCGAACTTCCCCAGCTGTTTCCAGTGTATGTGCAAAAAACAATGACGTCATCTTTTGAATAGATATAAACATTTTAAAAAAGGTTCCTGTGTCCGAGAAGGTTCTCGAGTCCGAGAGGGTCCCGAGTCCGACAAGAAACAACTGAAGAATGCCGGAGGACACATCGGCCGAAACGTTGTACAGATAACAATGAATATGAGGACAATTATCCGAATAATATAAATGATACTAATCATCAAGCCTCATCTTTAAAAAAATTCAGAGAAATAGTGTAGATAACAATAAAGATGAGGACAATAGTCCGAATCATCCAAATAATATTAATTTTTTTAAAGTTATTCTACGCCTGTTTGATCAACTGTCAAAAAGTAAAAATTATTTGCCAGGTTGTATCATCACTATACTTGGATACACTGGAAACACCTGAGGAAGGCCAGAGGATACAGCGGCCGAAACGTTTTGCTAATAACTACTACAATAAAGAGGAGGACAATAGTCCGAAAAATCGAAATTATTTGGTGAAATGTTTGTATATTTACTAACTGTATGTAAAATGAATTTTTTTTAAATTTGAACACCCAACAAGAATGAATAAAATAAAACCACCCTCGGCATAAAGTAACCCAGGGGGTTGGCATGCCGTAAAATCCAACCAACCAAATGCTTTTCAATTGATATGTGACGCATGTGACGTATGCGTTTAGCCCTGGTAACCTGCCTGAACCCTAATCATTATCTTCAATCGTACAGTAAATAATATAGTAATATAGTTATGTATACAGAGAGGCGGAGAGGGGAGTAGCCTCGACAGAAAAGAGAGCCAGAAAGAGAGAGAAAGCCAACAGCCCCAGAAAGCATCACAGTTTGTGTGCATTCAGTGCACCAAAGACTGTCACTCAAGAATTGGCCTGCAGGTCACTTGCGCAGAGGCAGATAAAAATTTTATTTTTATTTTGGACACTACGCCATCGCCCTTAGTGGGAAAGGATCTATAATAATAAATAATAACATATAACAGATTCTATATGTCTGTCTGTCCGTCCGTTTATGTTTATTTGTACTACCGAAATAGGTCCTTGCTGGCCGGCCCACACTAACGTACCTATGTACTGATTTCCACGGAGGACGTCACTTAAGAGTTCGTCCTTGCTTCTCCAGCAGTGTCCTGCATGTCTTGTCCGTCTCACTCGGATGGTTTGTGGTATAGGGGGTGCAGATGGCCGTAGAATGTTTCCTCCTGGGGTGCTGTTTCCACGACTTGTTCAAGATCGCGCGCAGCATTCTTGTGCAGCTCCCATCTAGTTTATACTCCAGGCGTTTCGGTAGGGTCCAGGTGGTGCAGCCATACAGCAGCACTAATACAACCACAGCTTGGAAGAATTGTCGTTTTAACTTGTCAGAGAGATAGGATTTCCATATGACTGTTAATCTGTTTATAGCCGACCATGCTTTCCTTATTCGTGTATTAATATCGCTTTTTGCTGATGAGATATTACTACCGAGGAATGTGAATTGTTCTACTGGCTTTAGAGTCTTGCCGTCGAATGTTGAGATGTCTCCCTTCTTTCTGAAACACATATTCTCATAGTCATCATCTAATCTTGATTAGCATCTTATTTATTCGACTAGTAGCGGCTACCCGGCGTCGCCTGGGTAGAGGGGGATTTTTTAAGTTAGTCCCGCAGATCCATTATTACTGTATCGTGAGTTGAATCCTCGTGGGATGCCCCATTTAAATCCCTATGTAAAATAAAATAAACCTTGGATTGATCCAGCTATTCTAAAAAGAAATCTTAATGTTTACTATCTAAAATATTAAATGAAAAAAAATCCATGCTGTTATCATTTAAATTTAATTTTTTTTAATTATCTTCACGAATATAAATCAAATCTCTATTATTTTTGCTCAAAAACTAAGCCCTGATGATATTTAATGTGTATATATATTTACTTTGTCGTTAATTGTTTTATTTTCAAAATTTCCTCAGGACATACAGATACACACAACTGCCCTTTATATATGTATAGATGTCTCTATTAAAATCTAGCTGTGATAGATTTTCTTGCAAAATTGCCCAAATTATGAATTCATTTAAAATCCTTAAATATGTGTTATATATCTCTAAGAAATAAAGATTACATTAGTAAATGGTGGGAATAATTTGTATAATGTTTTAACAAAACTAGGTTTAATAAATAATTATTTGCTGTTACTGATTAGAAATCAATTAAGATAACATTAAAATAATTTATATTCGTTCTTATTTAGTTTCGTTAGTCTTTCTAATTCAATATAATATTTTATTACATTAAAATTTGAATACTTGCGTCCAGTGGGTGGGGGGTGCATACTTTTGCTAGTCTATCAAATAATCCTGTTCTGATCTAAGTGTGAAGATCTATATCTATATGCTATCTATATCTAAAAGTATCTATTTTGTTTATTTGCTTCTTTTATATATTTTATTTATCTTTCTTTTTTTTTCTTTCTTTCTTTCTTTCTTTCTTTCTTTCTTTCATTCTCCTTCTTTTCTTTCTTTCTTTCTTTCTTTTCTTTTTCTTTCTTTTTTCTTTATTTCTTTCCTTTCTTTTCTTTTTTCTGTCTTTTTTTCTTTCTTTCTTTCTTCTTTCTTTCTTTCTTCCTTCTTCTTCTTCTTCTTTTCTTCTTCTTCTCTTCTTCTCCTCTCTCTCTTTCTCTCTCTCTTTTTCTCTCTCATTTCTGCCTATCTTTCTAAACTTTTCTCTCTATCCTTTTCTCTCTTTCTTTCTATTTCTCCCAATTTTTATCTCTTTTTTATTTATATTTCCATTTCTACCTTTTTCTTTCTATCTTAATTCTTTTTCTTTGTTTCACTTTCTTCTTTTTTCCCCTTTCTTTTTTTCTTTTATTCTTTTCCCTCATTCTTTTTTCTCCCTGTATTTCGTTTTCTTTCTTTCTTTCTTTCATTCTTTGTCTCTTTCTTCAGTTTTTTCTTTCTTTTTTTCTCTTTCTTTCTTTCCTTATCTTTCTTTTTTTTGATTATTTTGGTTTCTCTCTTACTCTCTTACTTTCTGTTTCTATCATTTTTTTTCTTTATATAAATATCTCAATCTGTTCATATCACACTCTCTCTCTCTCTCTCTCTCTCTCTATATATATATATATATATATAATATATATATATATATATATTATATATAATATATATAGTTTATGCCATGAACTCCCCATCAAAGTCCTCGGGAACCTAACGGCGAACATTCGTGTAAAAGTGATTGACGGGTGGCAGATCAAGGTTCAATACCCGGACATGAGACTCTATTAGAATAACAATGTGAGAGTCGGATAAGTTCTTGTCGTTGGTTGTGGATGGTCACGAGTAAATTAAAAGAGAAGGTTACATTCCAAAAAGTTAGAGCTTATTTTTATATATATATATTATATATATATATATATATATATATATATATATATATATATTACGTATATATATATATATATATATATATATATATATTATTGAGTAAGAAAAAGGCTGGAATGAAAAACATCACACAATGCTGTTAAAGAAGAAATACAATTTATAATATATTCATAGCTGATACTGATCAATATTTCGATTTTACAAAAATCATCATCAGAGCTCATCCCCGTAGTTGTTTGGTCGGAGAAGGAAAGTCAAATGAGTTTACAAAAAACAAAGAAAACTTAATCTACGGGAGTGATGAGCTCTGAATGAATGATTTTGTAAAAATCGAATATGATCAGTATCAGCTATGAATTATATAAATGTTTTCTTCTTTAACAGCATTTGTGATGTTCATTCCACCTTTTCTTACTCATATTGTCGGATTCATTTCCTTTCTTTACTAACTTAATATATATATATATATATATATAATATATATATATTATATATATGTATATATATACATAAAACTATATATATATATATTTATATATATATATATATATATATATATATATATAATATTAGGTGAATGTTAGTATTTGTATCCGTTGTAGGAGATACTTATACTAGGTTTGGGCTTCAGGAGTGAAGCTTTAACGTACTTATATGCTAATATTGTTAGCGGTAATATGGTAGTTGAGGAATAAATATCTGAAGACTCTCGTTTGGTTTGAGTTTCATTCATTTAACCTTATCTATTCCTCAACTACCATATTACGCTAACAATATTAGCATAATAAGTACGTTTAAAAGCTTCACTCCTCAGCCCAAACCTAGTATAGTATCTCCTAAAACGGATACAATTACTAACATTCACCTCAAATATATATACCCACCAGAAGCATACGGAGACGCAAAATCCACATCATATATTATATATATATATATATATATATATATATATATTAGGTAACTATATATATATAGGCGTATATTTAGAATGTTGAGTGAGAGGTCCACCCCCCCCCCCACACACCACACACAATAACCGTGGCTGACATGAACAATGAATCATCCCAGCGACGGACCAAAAACCACATCATATCTCCTGTTAAGGAGAACAACCTCTTCGTCCCCTGAACATATATATATATATAATATATATATATATATATATATATATATATAACTTTCAAAGAAAGAAAGACTTAATAAACTCATTCCGTAATAAATTTATTTCGACCAGAACTCCCAAAAGGTTTTTTTTTAATTTTTAAGAAATTTCTGAAATTCCTTAAGAGTTCAGTCTCCTGCGGAACGGACATTACAAAATAAATATATGACTTTATCTTGTAATGAGCCGTCCGAAGTGACTGAACTCTTAAGGAGTTTTACAGAAATTTCTTTAAAAAATTCTAAAAGTCTTTTGAGGTTCTGATCGAAATAAATTTATTACGGAATGACGGTTTGTTAAGTCTTTCTTTCTTGAAAGTTAAAATATTGCTCTGTATCAAATCTAATTTATTGATTATCATACATTGAGCTCTCTTTAGGGATTTACAAAAATCCTTGTATGAATATAATATATGTTTGTACCTACAAAAGCATGCAGTTAGTTATACAGTGAGATTTTTGAAGATCCCAAATAGAAATCATCCTTACAAAACGACATTTGGATACCTTACACACACACACACACACACACACACACATATATATATATATATATATATATATTGTGTGTGTGTGTGTGTGTGGTGTGTGTGTGTAAAAGGAATGACTTTACCGGTAAAACAATATTGGGTTGGTCTCAATATTTGGTTAATATAAGTATTACTTGATAGTCGCGTTTATAACAATTAAGTGCTCACATCGTAAGTAGAGGGGATTAGTATCTGTAGTGATATAGTATACATGATAGCCTTATATATATATATATTATATATATATATATATATATATATATATATAATATTATTTATATATATTATATATTATAAGTTGTATGTGTTGTGTGTGTGTGTGACATATATATATATTATTTTGGGGAGAATATGTGCTTAATTAAGTCGTACCTAATATTGAAAGTTAATTATTAATAATTAATTAATTAGGCGGCATACATTAATCCATTAATTAATTAACTTTCAAAATTAGTACGACTTCAATTAAGCACATATCTCCCCCAAATGTCCGGCTTAAAAAAGCCATATCCATAAACACATCAGCTTGTGTAGTTTACTTCTCATGTATATATATATATATATATATATATATATTATATATCATATATATGGAGAATATACGGAGGCATTATATATTATATATATATATAATTATATATATATATTATATATATATATAATATATATATGCTCCGTTTTATTTATTGAGATGATATGAATCGATGCCCCACACTTCGTTTCAACCGTTTTGGTTCGTCACATTGACCATTCTCGTTGATACCAAGCCAAATATAATAGCTTCGGTTTAACGCCACCCCCCCGCCGCTCCTCCGAATAACCCCCACCAGCCCCTCGTAAAGAAAACTAGAAAACTTCGTTAATCAATAACACCCCCGATAATCCTTAACTCCGATCACTTATATTACATCATACCGTAGTATATAATATATATATATATATATATATATATAGAGAGAGAGAGAGAGAGAGAGAGAGAAAATATATATATACATTATACATATATATACATATATATATATATACGTAAATACACACACACACACACACACACACACACACACACACACACATATATATATATATAATTATTATTATACATCTGAGAATTTTCTCTATTCAACTCCATTATTCATTAAATTCAACCAGTAATCCCGACTTAGTTTATTTTTTCTTAAATCACACTATACACACTTATACACCACACACACAACACATACAACATCATCCATGATTTTTTCTTACACACAACACACACAAATACACACACGTATATATATATATATTATATATATATATATATATACATGCACACAACACACACGCACACAAAATCCACATACGCACACATAACAGGCACACAAATCCAGCACACATTATATTCATGTGTGTGTGTGTGTCGTGTGGTGTGTTGTTGTGGTGTGTGTGTGTGTGTAAGAAAAAATAATTAGCCGGGCTATTTGAGTGGAATATAGGGAAAATTATCTGAAATGCATAGAAAAGTGTTAAGAACAATTCAGCCTCTGAGAAAATACTCGATACTTACCAGGAAATTAAAATAAATTAAAAAAAAAAATAACCAACTATATAAACCATATGAAGCAATAAATAAAAAATTTTGTTAGCTATTTCTTCTCTTTCTCCATTTCTTGTTTAATAATAGACGCCTTGAATTTCTTTTGGGGTTTTTTCTTTTGTTTTTGTTTGTTTTGTTTGTTTTTTTTTTTTTGTTTTTTTTTATTTAAAGCGGTGGTAGGAGTGGCACATCTTAAATACCCGGATTGAAAAATAGCAAAATCTTTAGCCATAAGTGGCGAATTAATAATAATAATAATAATAATATAATAATAAATATAATAATAATACATAATATATTAATAAAAAACTAATAGAGAGTAAATAGAGAAACACCTCGTATTTCATTCTCCGAGCAAACAATTTAACATAAGATCTTCTCTNCTTTTAAACACCCCTTTATCACAATAAAACCCTCGTAAGTAAATAAACCAACAACACGCGAAAAGAAAACCCCAAACGAATAAAACTCACACCAAACAGACAATAACGATAATTCACCAATAGGTTTGGGATTGCAGACGTCTGACTGTCCAGCAATATATATCATAATATATATAATATACATAATATATATTATATATATATAATATATATATATATATATAATAAAAAGCCAAAGAACCGCAGTTCAATACTCCAGCAAATATACTACACAGTTTTTGGGTCTGAGATTGTACTTTCATCCTCATATTCTTACCCTCATTCTGTCGGATTCATTTCAACCCCCTTTTCCTTATATATATAGACTATATATATATATATATATAATTATATATATATTATATAATAATATATATATTCTTTGATGTGGTACCCAGTTTCTTGTTACAAGGCTGATTCATAGGCTGCGTCCTATTTCTCTACCAGTATTTGTTGTAGAGTTCAGGCTTCCGTATGAGAGCTCAATGTTTAATTATTTTAACAGAAGCAAAAGTTAATTTGTGAATATACGTATACGTGATATATATATATATATATATATATCAATATATATATATATATATATATGTGTGTGTGTGGTGTGTGTGTGTGTGTATGATGTGTGCTGTGGGTGTGTGAAGAGAAAGTGGAAGTGGAGTCCGACAGTAAGTAATATAATGAAGCATTGAAAAAACAACAAGTTCATAAAACCAAGTGATGTTTAATTTCCTCTGCGCTGCAGTGTTTCGATCTGGTTTCAATAGATCTTCATCATAGCTTTTAATGAAAATTTTGAGGAAAGGATAAATTTATCACAGAGGAATAAGAAAATTGTGCAGAGTCATTTACGCTATCGGTCGTCTGTTTTAAAAATTGGTGGAAATGTTCACTTCACTTTCTTCTTCGCATCTTATCTTGAAAACAACAACAACAACAACAACAACAACAAACCAACAACAACAACAACCAAAAAACATCACATGACCAAGAACCGCTCGTCTTTCATTCAAAATTATTTTAAATAGGGGGAAAAACTTTGGCACCGGGAACACAAAAAAAAAGCACAAAAAAAAAGGGGGGGGGGGCACAACCCCAAGAAGTTTCTTTTTTTTCATTTTATATACTATATATATTATATATACCTATATAACTAGCAAAAAAGACCAACCAATCACATCCAGTAGCCCTAATCCATCCACACAAACCAAATAAATAATGTCGCTGTGTGCTGTGTACGGTGTGTGTGTGTGTGTCTTACAAACATATACCGCGTAACATCACTACTGGGGACTCACACACACACACAACTTTCTAAACAAAATCGCACCAACATCCAACACAACTCGACATACACATCACAGAAAAATCAACTCACCAAGAACATCTCATCTCATCTATCTCACACACCACAACAGAGATCCGAAGACCGACAGCACGCCCCTAAGCACCACACACTCTCTCTTACCACCCGCATCCAAACCCAGACACCACCAAACAACACACACCACCACACACAACCAACCTACCCAATCTAGATGCTATTTAAAAAAACACCTCAATCATCACATCTTTTTTCATACAACACCCTCATAACAAAACCATTATCTTCAAACAAGCAAACTTCTCTCCTATCCCTGGCAACAATGACAGGCGATTGCGACAATCACACACTCGCACTAAAACATACAACACAACAACTAACAACTCACAAACCTACCTTACCATCCATTAAACGCCTCTACCTCACTACCTCCTATTCATCCTCCTCACTCAACAATAACCTTAACACTCAAACTATCAACTATCCTATCACACAACCTCAAACACCATCCACCTACACATATATATATATATAATATATATATATATATAAATAAGTAGAGAAAGATAGATTCAGAAATATATATATATATATATATATTATATATATATAGAGAGAGGAGAGAGAGAGAGGAGAGAGAGAGAGAGGGAGAGAGGGGTAGCTGAGCAGAGAGAGATAGAGAG
>CM042173.1:25671653-25706653 GCA_023376005.1 Doryteuthis pealeii
TATATATTGTAGGCATGTGTTATTGAATAACACGGAATACTTCTTCTTCATTATTTGAATCTGTATCTTTCCAGTCGTCTGGCGATCTTTCTTGTGTTTGGATCCAATTGAAATAGGATATTTCCCATACTGTTAGCCCGAGCGCTTTCGACTGTTTCTTCAGTCGTCATCATTGGATATATGATTTAGTTTTAGTTCGGTTTTTAGGTCTTTTATCTATTTTATTTTTTTGTTTTTTAATTAGAAGAGTCTTTTATTTTATTTTATTTATAAAGGGTTGCATGTTAAGTGTGTTAGTTAATGAAGCAGTCGAAATTGCTCGGGCTCACAGTATGGGAAATATTCTATTTCAACTGGATCCAAACACAAGAAAGATCGCCAAAATACACAATATTTAAACTATACATATATATATATATATATATATAATATATATATATATATATATATATATATTCATTCAATCTTGATTTGCAATTTTACTCATTCTTTTTAAAATAATAAAACTTAAGCTAAATGAAAAAAAAGAAGAAAAAAGAAGAAAATTAAGAAGAAAACTCGGGAATGAAAGAGAAAGAAGGACTGTTAAGAAGAAAGAAAGAAAGAAAGAAAGAAAAGAAAGAAAGAGGTTTGTTGGAAAGAAAAATAAAGAAAGAAAGAATGAGGGTTGTTAAGAAAGAAAAAAGAAAGAAAGAAAGAAGAAAGAAAGAAAGAAAGAGGTTTGTAGGAAAGAAAAAAGAAAGAAAGAAAGAGTGAGGGTTGTTAAGAAAGAAAGAAAGAAAAAAGAAAAAAGAAAGAAAGAAAGAAAGAATGAGGTTTGTTAAGAAAAGAAGAAAGAAAGAAAGAAAGAAAGAATGAGGTTTTGTTAGAAAAGGAAGAAAGAAAGAATGAGGTTTGTTAAGAAAGGAAGAAAGAAAGAAAGAAAGAAGAATGAGGTTTGTTAAAGAAAGAAGAAAGAAAGAATGAGGTTTGTTAAGAAAGAAGAAAGAAAGAAAGAATGAGGTTTGTTCAGAAAGAAAGAAAGAAAGAAAAGAATGAGGTTAGTTAAGAAGAAAGAAAGAAAGAAAGAAAGAATGAGGTTTGTTAAGAAGAAAGAAAAAGAAAGAAAGAATGAGGTTTGTTAAGAAAGAAAGAAAGAAAGAAAAAAAGAAAGAAAGAAAAGAAAGAAAGAAAGAATGAGGTTTGTTAAGAAAGGAAGAAAGAAAGAATGAGTTTGTTAAAAAAGAAAGAAAGAAAGAAGAAGAATGAGGTTTGTTAAGAAAGAAAGAATGAAAGAAAGAAAGAAAGAAAGAATGAGGTTGTTAAGAAGAAAGAATGAAAGAAAGAAAGAAAGAAAGAAGAATGAGGGTTGTTAAGAAGAAAGAAAGAAAGAAAGAAAGAAAGAAAGAAAAGAAAGAAAGAAAAAAGAATGGGGTTTGTTAAGAAAGAAAGAAAGAAAGAAAGAAAGAAAGAATAAATGGAGAGATGTGAGAAAGAAAGAAAGAAAGAATGAGGTTTGTTAAGAAAGAAGAAAGAAAGAAAGAAAGAAAGGATAAATGGAGAGATGTAAGAAAGAAAAAAAGAAAGAATGTTTTGTTAAGAAAGAAAGAAAGAAAGAAAGAAAGAAATGGAGAGATGTGAAGAAAGAAAAGAAGAAAGAATGGGTTTGTTTAGAAAGAAAGAAAGAAAGAAAGAATGAGGTTTTGTAAGAAAGAAGAAAGAAAGAAAGAGAAAGGATAATGGAGAGATGTGAAGAAAAGAAAGAAAGAGAATGAGGTTTGTTAAGAAAGGAAGAAAGAAAGAAAGAAAGAATGAGGTTTGTTAAGAAAGAAAGAATGAAAGAAGAAAGAAAGAAAGAATGGGTTTTTTTAAGAAAGAAAGAATGAAAGAAAGAAAGAAAGAAAGAATAAATGGAGAGATGTGAAGAAAGAAAGAAAGAAGAATTGAGGTTTGTTAGAAAGAAAGAAAGAAAGAAAGAAAGAATGAGGGTTGTTAAGAAAGAAAGAAAGAAAGAAAGAAAGAAAGAAAGAAAGAATGGGGTTTGTTAAGAAAGAAAGAAGAAAGAAGAAGAAAGAATAAATGGAGAGATGTGAAGAAAGAAAGAAAGAAAGAATGAGGTTGTTAAGAAAGAAAGAAAGAAAGAAAGAAAGGATAATGGAGAGATGTGAAGAAAGAAAGAAGAAGAATGAGGTTTGTTAAAAAAGAAAGAAAGAAAAGAAGAAAGAATGAGGTTTGTTAAGAAAGGAAGAAAGAAAGAAGAAAGAATGAGGTTGTTTAAGAAGAAAGAATGAAAGAAAGAAAGAAAGAAAGAAAGAAGAATGAGGGTTGTTAAGAAAGAAAGAAAGAAAGAAAGAAAGAAAGAAAGAAAGAATGGGGTTTGTTAAGAAAGAAAGAAAGAAAGAAAGAAAGAAAGAATAAATGGAGAGATGTGAAGAAAGAAAGAAAGAAAGAATGAGGTTTGTTAAGAAAGAAAGAAAGAAAGGATAAATGGAGAGATGTGAAGAAAGAAAGAAAGAAAGAAAGAAAGAAAGAAAGAAAGAAAGAAAGTCACTGACCCGGTTCACTTCTCATCAAATCGAGTCAACCACAGTCGGGAGAAAATCATTATTAGCCAAAAGGTTTTTTTTTCTTTTATTTCTGTTTGTTTGGTTGTTTGTTTTTGTTTTGTCTTTATTTTTTGTTTTGTTTTTTTTTTTGTTTTTGTTTTTCAGGTCCTTTTTTTTTCTTCTGCTTCCCCCCCCCACACACACACACACCAGACCACCTCTACTACGGTGTTGGCCCTTAAGACCGTTAACAAAAATGAGGTGTGCTGATGGGCTTGTATTCAATTTACAAGATCGGTGTGAGAAGATTTTCGTTTTAATTAGACAGGGATCCACTAAAGAGCCACGCCCAGAAATATATCTCTCTCTCTCTCTCTCTCTCTCTCTCTCTCTCTCTCTCTCTCTCTCTCTCTCTCTCTCTCTTGGTGGAGAGAGTCCTCCTAGCGTAGGGACTCACAGGCTGGACTGCGACATCGTAGTAAGCGAGTTTCAAACTCTCTTCACACTATTACGTTCACTTTTGGACCAATGCCCCTGGGAAAGGTATAAACCTTCTCATCCCCCAGCTATGTGTTAAATAGTACCAATATTGTTCTTCAACAAGGATGGATTTTGGATTAAATAACCCACGAAGGTTAATATGCCATTAAACAAAGAAACCAAACATCTTTCTTTTTTTTTCAACGTTATATTCTAAAACTAATGTCATATAGCTAAGTAAGTATATATTATAAGTCGTCGGGGCGGCCTAAAGTCGGTATCAGCCAATCAGCGAGGGAGTCTACCCCCTTTTCACTAGCACTAGACCAAGGAGATTGTTTTGGGGCATCTGAGGTGGAGCGCCACACCTACCATCAGCTCCTTACTTTACCGCACCAATCCCTGTGCTACTCATACGCTGAGTTGGCGAGGACCGGAATCGAACTAGAAACTATGTGGTCTCTAGCCGAACGAATATATATATATATATATATATATATATATATATATATATATATATATATCTTTTTTATGTTTAAGTTGGGCGTTATTATGAAGCATTTAAAACAATATCAAAAAAATAAATGAAGGAAATCGATGTTGTGGAGTACTGGATTCACTTATTTTTTATTTATTATCATAAATTTTCGGGATCGTTAGATTCCCTTCCTCAGATGAATGTCTCCCCTGTTGAACGGATCCTTTTTCTTTGTTGTTATTGACAGCGGCCGCGTCTGTAAAATATTTGTAATAACGGAGTATTCCGATACCAGCGTTTAGTCCCCTCACGTGAGTTCGTAGTTTTAAAATCCATTTGGCTTCTGCTTGCTTTCGAGATTGCGTTGTTGGAAATGCGTGGTCTATCAAAATACATTTGAGGTGTGTAAGGTTGTGTGGTGGGGTGTTAAAGTGAAGTTCTATCGTGCTATGAGGTGATTTGAGTTTTATTGTGGATTTGTGGTTTGAATAACCACAAATCCAGTCTAAAAGGTGTAGATGTTTCTCACACACACACACACACACACACACACACACATATATATATATATATATATATATATATATATTATATGGGAGTAAAATGAGGAAATCAATCCGACAGCATGTGGAGAAATGTATACAAACACGGGATGTTACAATGGATGTATATTTATTCTTGGTGATAATGTCGGCGCTATAACATTCGGTCTTCGTACAAGAACTCATCTTATATCCTGAAGAAGGTCACGAAGACCGAAACCTTTTTGCGTCGACATTATCACCAAGAATAAATATTCACCCATTGTAACATCCCATGTTTGTCTATATGTTTCCATATATATATATACATATACATATATATGTGTGTGTGTGTGTGTGTGTGTGTGTGTGTGTGTGTGTGTGTGTGAGTGTGTGTGTGTGTGTGTGCCTAGTAAGGATCGAGAACACGAGACTAATGATTTGGTCTTCCCAACTAGTTTTAGTAATGATCTACGGCGGGCGCCCTATAAATTCGAACGTGAGTGGTTTCATATTTCTTTCTTTCTTTCTTCTTTTTTGGGGGATGGGTGGGGTGTTCTTGTTCTATTTCTTTATATTCCATCCTCTGACCTGAAGAAAATGAATGCATTGTAGTTGGTCTATTGAGAAAGCGAACCTCTTTGGGGAAACATTAAAACAAACAAAAATAAAAATCAGTGACAATTTACAAAGACCTGAAGCCTTGACTTGAGTTATTCAAAAATAACAAAAGCCTTCATAGACAGACGATCATTCAAACAAAAAGAAAAAAAAGAAATCGATAATGATTTCTTATTTTTTTCCCGCTATTTCCATTCAAAACGAAAAGCATAAATCACGACAAAATAGTCGTCGCTATCTTTTTTTTTTTTTTTTTTTTTTTTTTTTTTTTTTCTAACTTAAAAGCCCCGATCATTTTTTTTTTAAATCTAATATCTTGATTCTGGTAAAGAAACGAGAGTCGGAAATTTACATTCAGAAAACTTTGGTTTATACACGACTAAAACGATAAACATTTTCAGAAATACAATAAATAAAAATGAGAATATTCACTGACATCTTTCTCTTCGCCATTTTTATATTCAAACGATATGCAAATGAGTTTAAGAATAGCATTGAACAACTTGTTTCGTATTCGAACATCTAAAGGATCCCATAGATGTTCTTTTCTTTTTTTTTCACTTGTAGACGTTGGCAAATTTCGACACAAATTCAACAAAATACATTTTTATGAATACAATAAACTGCACCAATTTACCTTTCTTCGGTTGTTTTTTTTGGGTTTTTTGGTTTTTTGGTTTTTTGGTTTGTTTTTTTTTTTAATTCTTGAACATTAGAAAAAGTTCTCGAAGTTCCAGACGTCAGAAGTTTCTGAAACTTTTTTGTTAATCGTATAAATAGATTTGGTTTGGTTTGTTTTATTTTACAGCATATCAACCTCAGTGGGTCATTTAATGCTGATAAAGTTTTGAAATAAATCAATTCTTAATGGATAATACAATTTTTTTTATAAATACATTTTTCTATTTAACCCATAGATGGGACCCTAACAGGTACTACCACTCCGGGTCAGAGTGGACCAGGGAGAAATGGTGATGAAGGGGTGCTCCACATTCCCCAAACCTCCAAAACTGAAACCTCACCATCAGATAGAGTTTAACGTCATTCCCAGGACATGTAGACTCGCAGCCACCGCCTTCTAACACCCATATGATAAAAATGGGTTGGGGCTTGCCATAAGGGCAATAGAGTTGGGAAAAATCATATAGGTGCTAGGGCTTAACATGACCAGCCGATTGATCGGAGGGGGCCTCCCCGACCGCCGTATAAATAGAGAAACATCAACAAGTGTCACTTATACTCATTTCTAAACATTCACAATACTTTAACAGCATATCAACCTGTCTAGGGTTAATTCATGCCTTAGTGTAAGGGAATAATGTTCTTTAAGTTCCATTTACATGTTTGTGTAATTGTTTTTTAAGAAGTTTTGTTAACCGATGCAGATGATGTATTGAATATTAGAGAAAAGTCTCGAAGTTCCCAAACATCGGAAGTTTTCAAACTTTTTTTGTTAATCGTATAAACAGAAAAACCTTCATAAGAGTCAGTTTTACTCGGTTCTAAAGATTCACTTTAAAAAGTGATTGATTGATTTTAACGGCATATCAACCCGTCTGGGATTATTCTATACCTTAAGGTAAGAGAATCACGTTCGTTATAAATTCCTATTTACATGTTTGTGTAATTGTTTCTTAAGAGTTTTTGCTTGCTTTTTGGTTAAATATAACTTAATGGACCTAAATTCCACCATCGTATGTCACCGAAAATACCAAAAATCAGGGAATTAACCAAATTTAATGAAATTTTCAGTGTTGATATATTAACGAATAAAATATATAATGCACCAGTTATTTTATTTAAAAACTTTTACATTTTTTCAGGTCAATTAACTTTGAACCACGTATCTTTGAGAATCTCTTTACGCCTCAAATATACGTGGTTCAAAGTTAACTGACCTGAAAAAATGTAAAAGTTTTAAATAAAATAACTGGTGCATTATATTTTTTATTCATTAATATAGCTGAAAATTTCATTAAATTTGGTTAATTCCCTTTTTTTATTTTTTTTATTTCGGCTGGGGTGACATACGATGGTGGAATTTAGTACGTTAAGTTAGATTTAACTTTTTTTGCACACGATCCTATCGAATACAAACAAATTTAAACACATCTTATTATAATGGAGATTATGTAACTTTCTGCAACCGAAACTACGTCACCGCTGGCGTCATGATTTTAAAGTTATTTAAGTTATATTCTCAACGATTATGAAATATTCATTATTTAATCTCAATTAGCATATTATTAATTAACGATGTCTCTATTAAAGTCTAACGCGGATGGAGTATATCTCAGTTCAAAACAAACGAGAAATCTGGGAAAACCAGCTAGTGTAATATTAGAATCCCCCGCCTGTCAGCCTGGCAGTTAGGGTTCGAATCACACACAGAGCAGTTTCCTGTCTATGAATCTGCTGATGAGGCATAATATACCGAAATGTACATACAGAGATTGACTTTTTCTCGATTTGTTTACCCTTACATTTGAACAGATATGCCCGCCTAATTCATTAATTATCAACTAATTCATTTTCAAATTAGGTATGACTTCAATTAAGCACATATTCTCCCAATATATATATATATATATATATATATATATATATATATATATAACTTTCAAAGAAAGAAAAACTTAACAAACCGTCATCCTGTTATACTTTATTTCAACATGTATTATGACATAAAAAAAAAACCTCATCAAACGTTTTTTTACAAAAGACCCGTCTGATGACTCTAGAACTCAAAATGTTTTTGAGTTTCTGATTGAAATAAAATATAACAAAATGACGGTTTGTTAAGTTTTTTCTTTCTTTGAAAGTTAAATATTGCTCTGTATTTAATCTAATTTATTGATTATTATACATTGAGCTCTCTTTAGGGATTTATTAAAATCTTTGTATGACTATATGTTTGTACCTACAAGAGTATAAAGTATGGTTATACAGTGAGATTTCGAAGATCCCAGATGGAATCATCCCTTACTACCAGTCATTTGGATACCTTACTATATATATATATATATATATATATATATGTGTGTGTGTGTGTGTGTGTGTGTGTGTGTGTGTGTGTGTGTGTATAAACTTTGTTCTTGTGAACGTTGTTTGTTTTTTGTTATTAAAAATAAAATAAAATAAAAAACAGAACAAAAAAAAAGAATTTTAATATTCCACTGTTGTTCTGTCTTTAGTTCGATCAATTCCGATATTTCGGGTGAACATTCACCCTTTTTCGAGGTATAGGGAGTAGAGACTATCTGGAGAAAAATGAAATACTGTATAGAGGGGGAAAATGAATGAAGTAAAAGGATTTGGCGTTATATATATATATTATAAGGATAAAGGTTGCTTACCGGTGAAAATGGGCACGATCATTGAAGGTGCAAAATTCAGGGGTTAAGTCAGCGATTTAACAAATACAAAGTGCTCAATACGGAGTAGAGCAAATTTATTATAAAAAACACACGTGCAATCGGCTGCAATTAATCGGTACCTCGATTAATTCAGTAGATTTAACCCTGGAGATCCTTATGGTGAAACTCGAGTAGGTTTCTTTCATATCCATTTTTTATAGTATATATATATATATATATATATATTATAGAGAGAGAGAGAGAGAGAGAGAGAGAGGGGGAGAGAGAGAGAAAGAGAGAGGGAGAGATATGTAATCAGTAGGAAGAGAAATTTACTTAACATCCTTTTCCTGCTGATCTTAATGGTGTACAATATGTGTGTAGTGTTCAATTCTTGACGACCGCGGGAATCGTTAACAAAAAGACGCGACTCTCTTTTCATTTTCAGTTGTATTTCGCGCGATTCTATCGACTGCCGCTTCCATTAACCATAGTGCCAAAGCAAAAGGTTACCATTGTCTTGTTACAAGGTTCGGGCTATTGTCAAGTCGTGGCCAGAGATGAAACGATTTTCTCAGGAACGAAAACCGAAAAACGAATATCAAAATAAAAGAAAAGAAAAAAAAAGTAAAGAAAAAAAAGAAAGAAGAAAGCAACAAAGACTACCATTTTGGAATGTAGGGAAGGAGAAATATAGGACGGGGGTTGGTGGAGTAGGGGTAACGACAAATTTTGATTGGTGGAAAAGGTTTGGGAGTTAAGAGGAGATCGGAAACTGAGGGACGGTGACAACACTGACTGCGCTTTTGAAAAAGGTGTAAGAAGAAGAAAAAAAGATCTTTGAAGAGATTTTCAAGCCTCTGGAAATTATCCTAATAATAATAATAATAATAATAATAATAATAATAATAATAATAATAATAATAAATAGATAGATAGACTATGATAAGAGTACAATCTTTATTCTTTTCTATCTTTACTTAACATACCAACAACAACTAATAATAATAATAATAATAATAATAATTTGGAAATGTCCTTAAGGGTCTGGGAAAGGAGTCAGGATGAACTGGAAATCAGAGGAAGAATCGAGATCAACCAAAATACAGCATTGTTAAGATCAGTTAGAATACTCAGAAGAGTCCTGGAAACCTGAGGAGACTTGCTGTCACGCAACCTTCTGAGAACACCGGCTACGGCAGGTGTAAAAACTTAATAATAATAATAATAATAATAATAATAATAATAATAATAAAACTTATGACAATGCACAAGGCATTCCACCCGAGATACGACACAGACAGACTATATGTATCAAGAAAAGTAGGTAGAAGAGGTCTTGCCAACATCGAAGATTGTGTAGATGCGACAATTTGAGCACTCGATGAATATACTAAAAAGTGAAAAGAAAGACTAATAGCAGCAACAAGAAAAAGAAAAAAAAACAATTGCAACATATGGACGAACATAAATATAAAAACACGAAAACAGAAGTGTGGCGAAAAACAACAAACTGGAGAGATCGCACCTGAGAAGACATAGAGATGGCTGAGAAGAGGAAGAGAGAAACAGAATCTCTTATAATTGCAGCACAAGAAATATCATAAGAACAAATTGTTTAACAACCAAAAATAGATAAAACATAACAGAATAGCAAGTGTAGAATGTGTGGAGAAAAAGACGAAACAGTCAATTACATAATAAGCGAATGCAGTAAACTAGCACAAAGAGAGTAGAAGACTAGGCACGACTGGGTGGGAAGGTGATCTACTGTTAATTATGCAAGAAATTAAATATTTACCATTCAACTAAATGGTATATGTACAAACCTGAATCTGTCCTGGAAAATGAGACATAAAAATTCTCTGGGACTTTGAGGTACAGACGGATCACCTAATCCCGGCCAGGAAACCAGACCTAGTATTGATTGACAAAAAGAAAACCTGTCATCTCATGGATTTTGCCGTCCCGGCCGACCACCAAGTGAAATTGAAAGAAAACAAAAAAATAAACAAATACTTGGGCCTTACCAGAGAATTAAGAAAAAATGTGGAACAAGAAGGTGAAGGTCGTACCAATTGTAATTGGTGCCCTTGGAACGGTCCCTAAAGATCTGGAAAAGAATTTGGTGAATTGGAAATCAGAGGAATAATCGAGACTATCCAAACTACAGCACTGTTGGGATCAGTAGAATACTCAGAAGAGTCCTGGAGACCAGAGGAGACTTGCTGTCACTCAGCCTCCAGTGTACTACCGGCTACGGTAGGTGTGAAAAACTCAATAATAATTGGAAATGTGATCCACTGGGAATTGTGCAAGAAACGAAATTTTGACCATACAACAAAATTTTGGGCCATAATACTAAAATAATTTTTATGTTTAAATTGGACAGGTTTTATTGAATTAATTGAAATGCCCCACAAATGAAAGTGAGAAAAGGATGGAAAGAAAAAAAAAAGATTAAGTTAGGAGAAAGGGAAAAAATTTGCGGCAATTAAGGAAAACCAATTTATTTCTTTACATTCTATTTTATTATGCTTTTAATAATAATGAAATTCATTGTGTACAGTGTACAGTGTTCAGGTCACCACAACTCATCAAAGTCTCATGTCTAGTACACAGAATGATGTATTAGTGTCAGGAACATGAATAGTGTACAGTAATAATATACATGTATGTGTACAGTGCTCAGGTGCACCACAACTCATCAAAGTCTCATGTCTAGTACATAGAATAATGTATTAGTGTCAGGAACATGAATAGTGTACAGTAATAATATACATGTATGTGTACAGTGTTCAGGTGCACCACAATTCATCAAAGTCTCGTGTCAAGAACACAGAATAATGTATTAGTGTCAGGATCATGAATAGTGTACAGTAATAATATACATGTATGTGTACAGTGCTCAGGTGCACCACAACTCATCAAAGTCTCATGTCTAGTAGATAGAATAATGTATTAGTGTCAGGAACATGAATAGTGTACAGTAATAATATACATGTATGTGTACAGTGCTCAGGTGCACCACAACTCATCAAAGTCTCATGTCTAGTAGATAGAATAATGTATTAGTGTCAGGAATATGAATAGTGTACATTAATAATATACATGTATGTGTACAGTGCTCAGGTGCACCACAACTCATCAAAGTCTCATGTCAGAACACAGAATAATGTATTAGTGTCAGGAACATGAACAGTTACAGTAATAATATGCATGTATGTGTTCGCATATGTTTTGTGAGGGGGGTATCAGATATAGTGTTAACAGATTACAGGAAGCATGGAGGCTTTGAAAGATGCAGTGTTTCGGCAGTCTACAATAATAATGATAGTAACATAATATTAAAAGTGACAGTGATAAAAAAAACTAAAAGTGGGGGAAAAGAAGGGTTGAAAGAATTTTGAAACTGTCTAAAAATCGAGTAAAAAGTCCGTGGATCCATTTTGGGACCAGCAGGCGATGGATGAAAAGCTGATGGGGTGGTGGAGGAGGAGAAACGGGGCGCTCTCCATTGGTGATGATATATTAGCCTTTTTATCTATCGAATACCTCAAGCACCTGCAAAGGAATTTGCGTAAATAAATTGGTAGTGCCGGTTTTTCAAAGGAAACGCCATCTTCCTCCATAGATTCGATTGCGTCCACTATTGTCAATGACCCGGGGCGGATGTGTGGCTCGTTGAGAATAAAACACACACACACACATATTACACACACTAAAGAAACATATATATTATATATATATATATATATATATATATATATATATATATATATATGGGTAATTCCATGTCAAATCATCCAGAAAAAAAGTAAAATTGTCACCCAGCACCTTCTTTTTGGTACAAATAATGTTCAATATATATGAAATAATAATAGGAAAAAATGCTGTGATAGATGCAGTGCCACATCGGGATATTGATCTTGCTAGAAAAAATCAGATATCATCAATAACTTAAAATTGGTTGACTTTGAAACCTTTTTGATAGCATTTTTGGGCAAAAATGCTTTTATAAACCAATTTTACTAGTAGGGAAGCTCTAGAACTCATTTTACAGACAAAAATAGATTACAAAAAGTCGCCATTTTCGCCAACCCTACCAAATTTGAAGAGCTGAAATCGACATAACTCCGCTAATTTTTGGAATTGGAAGCTCAAATTTTGGGGATTGTCTAATGTTAACATAGTCCACGCCTGGAAAAAAATTCAAAAAGATTTTAAGCGGGTGGGTGACATGGCCTGGATGGTTTGACATCGAATTACCCATATATATATGAATAAATGGATACCTTGGTACAGATATAAATTTATTTCGGCATTTCTTGCCTTCTCAGTCTGATCTTTACTAATTCGAAGACCTCATAGCCGGTCTTATTATATGATTTTTTCGTTTTACTGATTTTTCAGTAAAGATCAGACTGAGGAGGCAAGAAATACCGAAATAAATTTATATCTGTACCAAGGTATCCATTCATTTATTTATTTATAATATTCCATACATGTAAAAAAAAACATATACGCAAATCTTTATTTGGAAGCGCGTGGTATAATGGTTAAAGTCATAGGAAATGGACTCGTCGCCCCGAGTTCAAATCCTCGACTTGGTAATTGCATTTCACTTAGCGCTAATACCCTTGGGAAAGGTAGGAATTCTACTCTCCCTCCAGCTATGGATAAATAGTAGGGTAGACTGGGCTCTTTAACTTGGTTAGGCAACCGGTCTAGGAGAAGGAAAATTCTGAATTCAAACCTGTTGAACTCCGCTTAAGAAATTGACCTTGTGTCACATCCTGCTTATACGGAGGGGTTCGTATATATATATATATATATATATATATATATATACGCAAATCTTTATATGTACGTTTGAGTTCTCAATTTTTGTTGAATCCTATCAAGGAAACACTTGATATCATCTAACTCGGTAGTTGCTGTGTCTAGCCACACTGAAGAGACGTGAAACGTCGAAACACGATGTCTGTAGATGACTTATTATATGCACCAAAAACCCGGTAGAGCTCTCTAGAGGCGACTTTCACCGCCAGCATAAAGCAATGATCGTCTGTTGTTTACACCGCTCCTTACTGGCAGCTGTCAAATGGCTGAGATGTTAACGAATCGAGCTGATGAGAAGTCAGTCGGGTTTCGCTCCTGGTCCTGGGGTTAGTTGGTGTGTCTAGCCACACTGAAGAAACGTGAAACGTCAAAACACGATGTCAGTGGAGGACTATATATATATATATATATATATATATATATATATATAATAAAGAGAATGACTTACCGATAAAAAGATATTGAGTTAATCCCAATATTTGGTTGATACTAGTATTAATCGGATAAGTCAGTATTATAACAAATATAAAGTGCCCAATACGTTAGTAGAGCGGATTTAGTATTACAGTGTGTATAGAAATAACCTACTCGAGTTTCACCATAAGGATCTTCAGGGTTAATTCCACTGAATTAATCAAGATATTGATTAATTACGGTTAACTACGGAAGTCAATATTGCAATTATCTATACACACTGTAATACTATATATATATATATATATATATATATATATATATATATATATATATATTCTGTTAAGATAATCCCCCGTAGTAAGCGAGTTGGAACTATTACGTTCACATTCGGACTAATACTCCTGGGAACGACTTATCCTCCCCAGCTAGGGGGCAAATTGGACCTCTACTCTTCTTTTGCATTCTTTTTACTATGGCATTAATTAACCCATGAGGGTTCATATGCCATTAATCAAAGAACTCAAATCTCCTTTAAATTTAAAAAAAAACTTTGTCTCAATACTTTTTGAACCCACCTCGTGAAAATCTAATTTCTTTTAATTCCTCGCTCTGTCAGTGGAGCTTAGTATACACCGACCGCATTCTCTGTAGTGGTGTAACCCCCATCCGGTAGTGAGGCTTAATTTCTGGATCTGTGAGGAGTGCAAGGTACCCATTCCTTGCTCCCAGGTTCACTGTGACCCAGAGTGCTAACACCTGTTAGATCTCATCTATTAGCCATTTGAAAATTATTAGTATTAGACAGGAATACTTGAAACAATAGAACCGCGTGCAAAAAAAAAATGATCATTATTATCACTTGTACAAAATAAAAAACACACCCTCCGGGCGATGTAAAAATAGATTTTTGAAACATTTTTGGCCATTTAATGCTGAATCAAGCCATTTTGATAAAAAAAAAAGGGCCTTAAGTTTTAAGAGAAAAGTTTTATTCTTTTATAACAGTTTAGAATTATATTATTTAGATTTTTCCGACTAATGTCCTCATATTTATTGTTACTAGCAAAATAAAAAACGCTCTCCAGGCGATGTAAAAATAGATTTTTGAAACATATTGCCTGAGGGGTGGGAGTAAAAAATTCAATGCCAGCGTGTTTGTACCCTAAGTAAGTAAAATCATAAAATTCATTAAAGGATTAAAAAATAAAACAATTTGAAATGTAAACTTTAAATATGTATTAAAATAAAACAAACTATATATAGATATATAATACCAGTCATGTATTTATTAAAACTTGTTTTAAAAAACAATGAGGACTGTCTAATGTTGCATGTTCAAATTTTGAGTGTATTTATTCTATGTTATGACGATTTGGGGTAATGTGACGTAAGCAGTGACGTAATTTTTGTTACAGAAAAACCGGAAGCGAATCTCCATTATTAATAGATAAACAAATAAGAAAGTTCGTCTTTTTTAAATGATTGTAAAGTGAAATTGAAAATAAAACTAGTTGTGATTTCAATTAAATTAATAGATTATTACGATTTTTGTGGTCATCCTCATGGGCTTCAAGCAAGAGTGCTGTCCCGTGGAGATCCTTTGTGTTAAGCAGAGCGCGATCCTTAGTGAATAATCCTTTGGTTGCACCTAAGTGTCCCTTAATATTGGGTATGATCCTTTGGTTATTCCTTGGTGCTCCTCAGTGTTGCAGGTCCTTGGTTAATGATTGCAACCAAATATAGGAATGCTGCCATTTTTGCAAAAACCAGGCAAACTAAATCCCTCACCTTTTCTCAAATGTTTTCCACAATATTGAGTGGATGAAATATACAAGAGGATTTCCATGGCCACCTGTTAATCTGATGGCACTGTGTGTCTTTGGAATCCTGACAAAGTTTGGAAAATAATCTCATAATGGACAATAAGAACAACAACAAGAAAAATTATTTGATTTAACAAGAAGTCTGCAGATGATCAAAGATAGAAAAGTGGTTTCTTGGTTCTTTATCTTTTACGGATTTTTTTTATTTTATTTGATTCTTGATGAAAGATTAAATGCTTCCGGTTATAACTTTTCTTATGTTTTATTATTTACAACACATAAATGTGAGTATTGTCAATTTACTTATCTTGCACAACTACGTCTGTCAGTATCAGCGATTAAGTAGTTAACTAACCACGTATTCGGGCTGTTGATTGGCTGAGGTTTAAACCACGTGACCTCGCTTAGTCTATAAATTCAAGTGGTGCATTAAATAACCCATAAGGAATTGATATGTCATTAAATAAGTAAACCAAACTAAACCAAACCTTAAATTACAATAGTAAATTTCAATATTCTTTATCAAACATTCCCCAAATGGTAGTTTATAGATCTTCTTTAATGGATGCAGCCGTCTAAGAGAAGGAAATCTCTGAATTCAAACCACGCTTAAAAATTAACCTTGTGTCACATCCTGTCCGTGGTTGATATATTGGGTAAATATATATATAACTAGACAAAATGTAACCCGTTGGGTTACCCATTCAGCTCTGGGCAGATAATTGAGATTAGGGAAAAGGGAGTTAGCAAAGCGAATAAAAAATGTTCAAAATAAATACGACCAGACAAAACCTTAAAATCATTGTGTAAGCTTTCTAAGAAAGGAAATGTTTGACCTCATTTAATCTACGTTCTGGTTGTGAAATTTAACATAGAAATACATTTCAAATTCTCCCTCCCCTCTCTCTCTCTCTCTCTCTCTCTCTCTCTCTCTCTCTCTCTCTCTTCTCTCTCTCTCTCTCTCTCTCTCTCTCTCTCTCTCTCTCTCCAGAGAAACTAACATTATATAACGAGGAGGTAGTCAAGAGATACATAGAGGGGAAGAAAGAGATAGACACAGAGTAAAATAAGAGATTGGTCGGTTTTTGACTTAATTGCAAATTACAACTAATTAGAACCAATTAAACGAGAATTTTTTCTAACATTATTCAATCCTAAAAGTAAGGAATAATTTAGTATAATTTTCGTGTCATTAAACTAAACAGTAAAAAAGCCTTTAGGAAGCAAAAGTTAATTAACTCAGCTTTACTATAATAATAGATTGCTAGAAAAAAAATGATTCCGGCTTTGAATAACCCAACAAGAGTTGATATGCCGTATAACCAACGTACTCATATGTGTTTATGTCATTTGCAATTAGAATATCCACAGAAGAGGCTTGGAAACGATTTGCTAGCTAACATAAAAAGTAAGTAAAGTCGTCGGGGTGGCCTAAAGTCGGTATCAGCCGAACAGCGAGGGAGTCTATCCCGTTTTCGCTAGCGAAGGGAGATTGTTTTTTTTATTTTTTAATGAGGTGGAGCGCCACATGTACTATCAGCTTCGATCAGTAACAGATCAGGTTACCCAATCTGTGCTTACTCATGCCCTGAAGTATCGGGGACTGGTATCGAACGAGGAACCTTCCGATAACTAGCCGGGTGCTCTACCGACTGAGCTAATTCTCGAGTAGATTAAAAGATAAAGATCACGCTAAAAAGAGATAAAAATATATCAATAAAAACTTGTAACATTTTAATTCTTTCCAAAAACAAAATCACCCTGTTCTCTTGCAAAAGATTTTTGCGTCGAAGCAATTTTAACAGAATTAAACGCAGTTACTTTTGCTGGGCATGTACTTTGCTTGCAAGTACTTAGTGTATTTTGGGGAATTCTAACTTTGACCATTATTAGATCGAAAACAGAAACAATAGGTTCCTTTTCTGTGGAAACGGTTATTTGCAATACGGCACCACATTTACCGAAATATGTGCAGATTGACGGTGCTGAGTTTACTTCGTTTTTCGCAACGAATCTGTTTTTCTCCCGCTCTAACGGTAAGAGCAAGCATCGGGCCTCGCTCTGTTTCAACCACGAAAACCCATACTTAGACGCAGGCAGCAGAGACCAACCAATTTATACTGTACATACTCAACGCCCAAATTGTAAATAAGTGTTCTACCAGCTCAATACTTTTTTTTCTTTTTTTCTTTTCGATATGTGCTTGTATTTCTTTTTGTTTTTTTGTTTTTTGTTTTTTCTCTTTTTACGATAGCATGATTGTATCAATTTAGGTGATGGGGAGAGCTTGCTGTTTTTCACAAGTGTCTTTTATGACACCTTAATCCAAGAAAAACAAGCCTAGAAATTGAAGCATTAGTGAAAAATCTCGCGAAGATATGTGGGCAATTGTAGCCGACATAATGAGATCGTAGAAAGGTGAACTGAAAATGAGTGGTAGAGGATACCAGATGACAATAGAGAAAGGGAAAAGTGTAAATAACACCAAAACACACACACACACACACACACACACACACATATATATATATATATATATATATATATATATATATATATATATATATATAATGTGTGTGTGTGTGTGTATGTGTGTCGTGAAGATCCGAGGATTGTGGGGGGGAAAGAAGAAGGAGGAATCGAAGAAATATTTTTTTTTCTGTCCTTTCCGACTCTTCTGCGAGTGAGGTTTGTTGTTTTCGCCGCTATGAAAGGGGTCTCGTTCACAGACGACACTTAACGGTCCCACCTGCTCAAAAATAATGCTTCCTGCTATCATTTCGGCCGTACATGTTTTCTCTCCTTTCTCTCCTTCTCTCCTTTCTCTTTTTTCTCTGCTTTCTCTCCTCTCTCACCTTACTCTCTTTACTCTCCTTTCTCTCCTTTCTCTCTTTACTCTCCTCTCATTACTCTCCTTTCCTTACTCTCCTTAATATCCTTGCTTTCCTTTCCTTACTCTCCTTTCTCTTTTACTCTCCTTGCTTTCCTTTCTCTCATTTCTTTCTTGGCTCTCTTTTTCTCTCCTTACTCTCTTTACTCTCTTTACTCTCCTTTCTCTCCTTGCTCTCCTTTCTCTCCTTGCTCTCTTTCTCTCTTTGCTCTCCTCTCCTTACTCTCATTTCTCTCCTTACTCTCCTTTCTCTTCCTTTCTCTCCTTGCTTTCCTTTCTCTCCTCTTTCTTTACCCCCTTTTCTCTCCTTTCTCTCCTTTCTTTCTTTACTCTCCTTTCTCTCTTTACTCACCTTTCTCTCCTTCCTCTGCTTTCCCTCCTTACTCTCCTTTCTCTCCTTTCTCTCTTTACTCTCCTTACTCTCCTTTCTCTCCTTTTCTTTCCTTTCTCTCCTTTCTTTCTTTACTCTCTTTTCTCTCCTTTCTCTCTTTACTCACCTTTCTCTCCTTACTCTCCTTTCCCTCCTTACTCTCCTTTATCACCTTTCTCTCCTTTTTTTCTCTTTCTTTCTTCTCTCCACTCAAAAACTATAAACAGATCAATTGTTGCTGTCGATACATGACAGTAATTTTCTATTGAATGACGGTTGCATTTCTGTTCTTTTGCAACAAAATCACACATACTCCTCTCGAAGACACCTCTACCTCCTCTCCACTCACCCTCCTCCATTTCCTTTATTCTTTCATCGAAACTCGCACTCAAACATGGCCACATGTAACATACAACCACATACATGTTAAAAAATACTACAGACATTCAACATCTACCCGTAGATATTACTGTATATATGCATCACGGAAAAACGAATATATGTGTGTGTGTGTGTCTGTGTGTGTGTGTGTGTGTGTGTGTGTGTGTGTGTGTGAAAATCATATAGACAAGAAACTGGCAGTCACCAAGCGAAGTTGACTTTAAGACTTCGTTTGCCTAACTTAGACATAAACGATCTACTAATTATATTGAGCACTTTTTACTTATGGATATTATTATTATTATTATTATTATTATTATTATTATTATTATTATTTACTCCTTTTGAGTTTTCACATCAGCATTAGCTGATTGTCTTTCACTGGAGTCTGAGTGACAGCAAGTCTCCTCAGGTCTCCAGGACTCTTCTGAGTATTCTGGCAGATTGCAGCAGTGCAGTGTTCTGAATGGTTTCAATCCTTCCTCTGATTTCCAAACTTTCCAAACCCTTTTTAATCATTTTGGAACTGTTCTAAGTGCACCAACTACAATTGGTATCACTTTCACTTTCATATTCCATAACTTTTTCAGTTCTCTGGCAAGGTTCAGATATTTGTCCATTTTTTCATTTTCCTGTGATCTGGCACTGCAAAATCCACAAGTTGACAAGTTCTTTCTTTTTTGTTTATCAACACTAGGTCTGGTCTTCTTGCTGGGATAAGGTAATCCGTTTTTATTTCAAAGTCCCAGAGAATTTTATGCGTTTCGTTCTCAAGAACAGATTCTGGTTTATGCATATACCATTTTGTTGTATGGTCAAAATTAAATTTTGTGCATAATTCCCAGTGGATCACCTTCCCAACCCAGTCGTGTCTAGTTTTGTATTCTCGTTGTGCTAGTTTGCTACATTCGCTGAGTATATGGTTTACAGTCTTATCTCTATTACCACAAAGTCTACATTTACTATTTTGTTGGGTCTTATCAATTTTCGCTATCGCAGACTATATTATTAATATTAATTTATATATATATATATATATTTACCTCAGTCTGTAGAGCGTCCGCCTCGTAGCACAATGTTCCTGGTTCAATACTGGCTCTCGCCAACTCAGCGTATGAGCAGCACAGGGATTGGTGCGGTAAAGTAAGGAACTGATGGTAGGTGTTGTTTTCCACATCAGACGCAAAAACAATCTCCTTGGTCTAAATACAGAGAATTTTGAAGTGTTCGAAATCCACTCAGCACTTTATCTATTTATCCTTTCAACATATTGTCGGATTCATTTCCATTTTTCAACTTATATATATATATATATATATATATATATATATATATATATATATATATATATACGTGTGTGTGTCTGTGTGTCTGTGTGTGTTTTGTTAAACTCTACTGACAATTCTTGTCGGACGAGTTTTTTTTTCGATCCTTTCTAACTGTCTGGCCATCTTTTAAATATCTGGGTGGAATTGGTGTAGCAATCCACCAAAGGTTCTTTCACGAGCGATTTCTTGGCGTCTTTGTGCCGTATGTGGAATGTTTCCGTTGTCTCGCATTTAAAACGAGCAGTAGCAGCAGGAATTAGTAGTAAGAGGGGCTCACAAGTTCCGTTTCAACGAACAGTGGCAGTAGAAATTTGTAAGAGGGGGGCACACAAGTCTGTAAGAATGTAAGGGGAATGATGGAAGGGGGATTGGCGGGAAATTATAGGCATTTGAGGACATGTTGACTGGTTTTAAAGTTTATCTTGTTTAAGGTGGGTTTGTTTTGTTACATATATAAGGCTTCGAGTATTTGAAGTTTTTGTTTGTTTTTTTTTCTTTGTGCAGTATAATTGTATTTTCAGTTAAAATTTTCCGGTAGGTAGAGGGGGGACATGAATGTGATTTTAAGTGTTGCATTATAGAGCTTGTATCAGTAATGTGTAGCGTTAATCTGCGTGATAATGTGGTCGTCGTGTGACCAATATACGTGCTTTCAACTTTGGAGAGGCAGTCTCCTACTGGGCATTTGAATTCATACACGAGATTGGTCTCATTAAGACGAGTAGTTTTGGGGGATGAGTTATTACATGTGACAAGATTGGTAGTTTTAAACTTTTGGTAATAGATAATTAGCTTTACTTTGCTGTAAGCACTGGAAAATCTTCTGTACATCTAATATGTTCTTATTGTTTGTATGGGTGTCATTACTAGAGAAGAATATTACCATAATATTAACAATTTCTAAAGTAGAATAAACTCTGAGATTAGTTGTTAGTCATGACTGAAATAATTTCATGCCTTTTTAAGTCAGGCACAGGTTACGCATAAGATGAAAATTATAGGCTTATTAGTACCTTATTCGGACTATTGTCCTCATTTTCATCTCTCTCTCTCTCTCTCTCTCTCTCTCTCTCTCTCTCTCTCTCTCTCTCTCTCTCTCTCTCTCTCTCTATTCTTTCTTTCTTTCTCTCTCTATTTCTCTCTCTCTCTCCTCTCTCTCTCTCTCTATTTCTCTCTCTCTCGCTCTCTCTCTCTCTATTTCTCTCTCTCTCGCTCTCCTCTCTCTCTTTCTTTCTTTTCTTTCTCTATTCTCTCTCTATTTCTCTCTATTCTTCTCTTCTTTTCTTCTTTCTCTCTCTTCTCTCTCTCTCTCTCTCTCTTCTCTCTCTCTATTTTTCTCTCTTTCTTTCTTCTCTCTCTCTCTCTCTATTTCTATTTCTCTCTCTATTTCTCTATTCTTTCTCTCCTCTCTCTCTCTTCTCTATTTCTATTTCTCTCTCTATTTCTCTATTCTTTCTTCTCTCTCTCTCTCTATTTTCTATTTCTCTCTCTATTTCTCTATTCTCTCTCTCTCTCTCTCTCTCTCTCTATTTCTATTTCTCTCTCTATTTCTCTATTTCTTTCTCTCTCTCCTATTTTTTATTTATCTCTCTATTTCTATTTATCTCCCTCCCTCTCTATTTGTCTTTCTTTCCGCATCTCGACTTCAGTTGTCTCTCCAAATCATCACCCCTCTCTCTATTTGCCTATCTCTCCCTCCGCATCTCCACCTTCTCTCCCTCGCTCCCACCTCTCCACATTGGCCGAATGATTTTAACAGATCCTTACCCTCTCTTTATTTGTCCCTCTCCCTCACTATTTCTATATTTGCCTGTCTCTATTTCCCCCCTCTCGACCTTCCGCCCCCCTCTCCACATTGGCCGAATGATCTTAACAGATCCAATATGGTGACAAGTGAAGTTAAAATAATTATATTGTACAACGTTTCAATAAAAATAAAATTGAAAAATAAAAAACAATATGAGTCTAGGTAAAAAATCATACATAAGTGAGTAGGTAGATATTCTAGCCAAAACAAGACATTAGGTTTATAAGTTCCCAAATTTCACACTGGATTGTCCAATTGGACACATGGCCTAGTGGATAAAGGAGTTAGGTTAAGACAGTTCTAAGTGACAGTTACCTCTAGACTACAGGTTCAATCCTGGTCAGCAGTGACATAGTATAATAATTAACACCGCTTAACACCTCTACCCCAGCTATGGTTAAGGGGAATGAGAAACAGGATACCCCCGTTGACCGAATAAAGGGTTAAGGTTCAAAGTTCCGTGATGGCATCCCGCATTACGACAAACAAAAGTTCCGTTCCGAAAAAGTTTTCCGGCATCCGAGAACGTTCCCGAAGTCCGAGGAAGAGTCCGTCAAGAACGTCAAAGAAAATAAGTCTGAAAGAAAGGCCCGGAAGGACACATTCAGCGCCGAACGGTTGTCAGATGATAACATATGTGGTAGAGAGTTATGAGGAATATGTGTTTCCTCATATCTCACCACATTCATGTCGGATTTATTCCAATCCTCTTCCTCACAGATAACAATGAATGATGAGCAATAGTCCGAAATAACGCAGATAATACTAAATCATCAAAGCCTCATCTTCAAAAGATTCAGAGAAGCAATCAGGACTCTCTTCTGAGTATTCTGGCAGATTTGCAGGCAGTGGCGTGTTTGTGAATGGGTTTCACAATCCTTGTCCTCTGTATCCAGAACTTTCCCAAGAGCCCTTTTCTAATCCTTTCTGGGGAACTGTTTCCAAGTGCACCAACTGACAACAATTTGGTATCATCTTTCAACTTTCATATTCCATAACTTTTTTCAGTTCTCTGGAAAGATCCAGATAATTTTTCAATTTTTTCATTTTCCTATTAGCTTCAAACCCTGTGATCTGCTGGGCAACTGCAAAATCCAACAGTTGACAAGTTCTTTTTTTTTTTTTTGTTAAACAATACTGACTAGCGTCTAGTCTTCTTGGCTGGGGATAAGGTGGTTGGTCCGTTTTTATTTTCAAAGCCAGAGAAATTTTATGCGTTTTTTGGTTCTCAAGAAACAGATTCGGTTTAAATGCATAATCCATTTTGTTTTTGTATAAGATATAGTCCAAAATTTGATATTACTGTAATAATTCCAAGTGGATTCACCTATCCCACCCACGTCGTGTCTAAGTAGTTTTGGAGACGTCTCTCGAGAATCAATATCGATGAAACATATGAAGTATTTATCCAGATGATCAATCTTATACGATTCATTTTTCAAAACACATTGAGTGTGCGCAGATTTAATCCCAACATTGCAGGTGTCTATAAAAAATATTTAGTTTGTCCTTTCAAAATCTAAAGTTTTTAATTTGGGGGGTGTCTTGTATTTATATTGGGGTTGTATGTCTTGTAATTCCCACAACCAACGTGTCTTGTATTCACACAATGCAAATTTAATTTCAAAACATTGTCTTTCAAAAATTAATTGTTTAATAGGGGGGGGCGTCTTGGTAGTAAGACATGGTTTTACTTCATTGAAGATATGATTCACTTTAATTCAAAAGAGAGAAAAGAGAACAAAAGGTGAGAGTCCTCACGCTTGCTGCACCTGATATTTTTCTTAATTGATGTGTCACAAAAAGAAATTAATCAAAAAAAATTAACCAGTACGTAAGCATATCTATTGTTTATGGTGATTAGTATTTTTTTTGTAATCAAAGTATTCTTACTATTTTCTCTGAATGTTTGAGATGAGAGCTGTGAAAGATTAGTATTATATTGCGGTTATTCGGAACTAACTTGTCCCTCATCTTCATTGTTAATCTGTTACTATATTTCTCCTGAATGTTTTAGAGACATTGAGGCCTTTGAAGATTTACGTATGAATCTGCCGTTATTCGGAACTATTGGGTCGCCCATCCTTCATTGTTATCTGTACTATATGTTTCTCTGACATGTTTGAGAAAATGAGGCTTGAAGATTAGTATGTTATCGCTGCGTTATTCCGGCTAGATTTGTCCATCATCTTCATTTGTTATCTGAGCTATTTCTGTTTCTCTGAATGTTTGAAGATGAAGGCTGCTATGAAGATATAGTATTATCCCTGCGTTATTTTTTTTTCCCGGACTATTGTCCCAATCTTTCCATTGGTTATCTGTTACTATTTTCTCTCTGAATGTTTGAGATAATAGGCTTGAAGATTAGTAAATTTGATCTGCGTGGTTATTCGGACTAAATTTCCCGATCCTTCAATTGTTATCTGTAACTATTTCTCTGAATGTTTGAGAGATGAGGCTTGAAAGATTAGTATTATCTGCGTTAATTCGGACATATTGTCCTCCATCCTTATGTTTATCTTCTAGTACTAAATTTCTCTGAATGTTTGAGATGATGCTTGAAGATTAGTATTATCTTGCGTTATTTTTCGACGTATTGTCCCTCAGAATCTTCCAAATTGTTATCCTGTATATTTCTCTGATGTTTTGAGATGAGGCCTTGAAGATTAGTATTTATCGTGTGTTATTTCGGACTATTGTTTCCTCATGCTTCATTGTTATACGCTGGTACTATTTCTCTGAATGTTTGAGGATGAGGCCTTGCAAGATTAGATATTATCTGTGTTATTCCGGAACTATTTGACAATCATGCTTCATTTGTTTATCTCTGTACTATTTTCTCTGATGTTTGAGATGAGGCATTGAGAAGATTAGGTATTATCTTGCGTTTTTTCGGATACTATTGTCCTCATCTTCATTGTTATCTTACTATTTCTCTGAATGTTTGGTGATGCTCTTGAAGATTAGGTATTAATCTTGCGTTTATCGGACTCACATGTCGCTCAGATCTTCATTGTTATCTTGTACCTAATTAAAGTCTGTACTATTTTCTGAATGTTGAGATGAGTGCTTGAAACGATTAGTATTATCTGCGTTTATTCGCGGTACTAATTGTCCCCATCTTCTTCATTGTTATCTTGTAGTATTCTCTCTGATATGTTTGAGTAGGACTTGAAGATTAAGTATTATCTGCGTTATTCGGACAATAACTTGGTCCTCTATGCTTCATTGGTTATCTGTACTATTTCTCTGGAATGTTTGAGAGTGAGGCTTTGAAGATTAGTATTATCTGCGTTATTCCGGACTATTTGTCATACATCTTCATTGTTATCTGTACTATTTTCTCCTGAATGTTTTGAGATGAGGCTTGGAAGATTAGTAATTATCTATGCGTATTGCGGACTATTTGTCCTCATCTAATTCATTTGTTATTTGTACTATTAAAAGTTTGAGATTAAATGAGGCTTGGAAGATTAGTATTATGCTGTGTTATTTCGGACCTAAATTGTCCGCCTCATTCTTACATTGTTATCTGTAACTATTTCTCTGAATGTTTGAGCCTGAGGCTTGAAGATAGTAATTATCTGTGTTATTTTCGGACTATTGTCTCGATCTTCATTGTTATTGTACTAATTTCTCGATGTTTGAGATTGAGGCTTAGAAGATTATAACGTATTATTGTGTTATTCCGGACTATTGTCCTCATCTTTGCATTGTTATCTGTATCCTATTTCTCTGAAATGTTTGCCGGATTGGAAGGCTTGAAGGATTAGTATATTAATCCTTGCGTTATTTTCGGACTATTGTCCTCATCTTCATTGTTATTCCTGTACTATTTCTCTGAAAATGTTTGAGAATGAGGCTTGAGATTAGTAAATTATCTTCTGCGTTAATTAATTCGAGACTCATTGTCCTCATTCTTCATTGTTTATCTGTACTATTTCTCCTGAATGTTTTGAGATGAGGCCTTGAGATTCGTTTCATCTGTCTTTATTCGACTATTGTCCTCATGCTTTCATTGTTATCTGTAACTATTTCTCTGAATGTTTTCGAGATGAGGCTTGAAGAATTAGTAATCATCTTCGTTTATTCGGACATAATTGTCCTCATGATCTTCATGTTAATCTGTGAGCTATGATGTTTGACGATTGAGCTTGAAGATTAAGTATTATCTATGCGTTATTTCGGATATTGTCCTCCGATGCTTCATTGTTATCGTGTCTATTCTGTTTCTCGAAATGTTTGAGGATGAGGCTTGAAGATTAGTATTATCTGCGTTGTATTCGGCACATTGTCCTCATCTTACATTGTTAATGCTGTAACTATTTTCTCTGAATGTTTGAGATGAAGGCTTGAAGATGATTCAGTATATCCTGCGTTTTATCGACTATTGTCCCCATTCGTTCCATTGTTATCTGTACTATTTCTCTGAATGTTTGAGATGAGGCTTGAAATATTAGTTATTATGCTGCGGTTATTCGGACTATGTCCTCATCATTCATTGTTATTGTACTATTTCTCTCTGAATGTTGAGATGAGGCCTTGAAGATTCAGTAATTATCTGCGTTATTGATTCGGACTATTGTCCTCATCTTCATTGGTTTCTGTATAATTTCTCTCTAATGTTTTGAGATGAGGCTTGAAGAAATTTAGTATTATCTGTGTTATTGGACTATTTGTCCCTCATCTTCATTGTTTATGCATGTACTATTTCTCTGAAAATGTTTGAGGATGAAGGCTTGCAAGATTAGTATTATAGTGTGTTATTCGAAGACTATTGGGTCCTCAATCTTCATTGTTATCTTGTACTATTTCTTCTGAAAATGTTTGAAGGATTGAGGCGCTTGAAGATTAGTAATTTATTTGCGTTTATTCCCGGACTACTTGTCCTCATCTTCATCCATTGTTATCTGTACTATTTTCTCTGAATGTTTGAGATGATGCTTTGAAGATTAGTATTATCTGCGTTATTAATTGGGACTATTGTCCTCCCGCATCTTCATTGTATCTGTAGCTGAATTTTGCCATCTGAATGTTTTGAGATGTGAGGCTTGAAGATTATCTGTGTTTTGTCGGATATGTCGCTCAATCTTCATTTTGTTATCTGTACTCATTTTCTCGTGAATGTTTTTGAGATGAGGGGCTTGAAGATTAGTATATATCTCTCTGTGTTATTTCGGACCTATTGTCCTCATCCTTCATTGTTAATCTAGTACTATTTCTCTGGAATGTTGTGAGATGAGGCTTGAAGATTAGTATTATCTATCTGTTTTGTTATTCGACGTATTGTCCTCCATTTTCATTGTTAATCTGTCTTATTCTATTTCTCTGAGATGTTTTTGAGGAATGGAGGCTTGAAGATTAGTATTATTGCGTTTTATTCGGGACGTATTGTCGCCGTCATCTTCATGTATCTTGTACTTATTGTCTCTGAATGTTTGAGATGAGGCTTGAAAAGATTAGTAGTTAATCTTGCGTTATTTCGGACTAATTTGTCCTCGATACTTCATTGTTATTCTTATGATTTTCTCTGAATGTTTTTTGAAGATGAAGGCTTGAGATTAGTATTATCTGCGTTATGTCGGACTATGTTGCGCCCATCTTCAGTTGTTTATCTTGTAACTTATTTCTCTCTGAAATGTTTGAGATGGAGGCGTTTGAAGATTAGTATTATCTGCGTTATTCCGGACTATTTGTCTCTCATCCTTCATTGTTAATCTGTCTAATTTCTCCTAATGTTTGAGATGAGGCTTGAAGAATTAGTACTTAATCTGGCGTTATATTGGACAATTGTCACTGCATGCATTCAAATTGGTATAATCTGTAACGTATTTCTCATGAATGTGTTGAGATGGCTTGAAAGATTTGATATTAATTATTCTATCTTATTGGTGTTATTCGGATCACTATAATTGTCACTCATCTGTCATTGTTATCTGTGTAGCTATTTCTCTGAAATGTTTGAGATGAGCTTGAAGATTAGTATTATCTGTGTTATTGACGTGAACTGATTTGTCCTCAGTCCCTCACTCACATTGTTATCTGTACTATTTCTCTGATGTTTTGAGATGAGGCTTGAAGAGTTAGTTATTATCTGTGTTATTTCGGACTATATGTCCTCATCCTCATTGTTTATCTGGTACTATTTCTCTGAATGTTTGAATGAGGCTTTGAAGATTAGTATTAATCTGCTGTTTATTGGGACTAAGTTGTCCTATCCGATTTTATCTGGTTATCTTGTACTATTTCTGAATGTTTGAACGAATAGGCCTTTGAAGATTAAGTATTATCTGTGTTATTCGGACATATTGTCCCGCCGCATCTTCAGATTTGTTATCTGAGTACTATTTCCCTCTCTGATTGTTTGAGATGAGGGCTTGAAGATTTTAGTATTATCGTGCGTTATTTCGGTGACTATTGTTCCTCATCTTCATTGTTATCTGTATATTTCTTCTGAATGTTTGAGATTGAGGCTTGAAGATTAGTATTATCTCGTGCGTTATTCGTCGGAACTATTGTCCTCCATCTTCCATTTTATCTGTAACCACTCTCCCACGCTCATCACCTCTACACTCTCCTGAATGTCATGCTATACTGAGATCGAGGGCTTGAAGAAATTTAGTATCTGATCTGCAGAGCCATTATGTCGAGCTATTGTCGTCTAAGTGTCTTCATTGTTATCTTGTACTATTTCTCCTCTGAATGTTTGAGTAGTGAGGCTTGAGATTAGTTAATTATCTGTTGTTATTCGGATCTAATTTTGTCTCATGGTGGGGGTTCATATTGTTATCTGTACTATTCCTCTCTGAATGTTTGAGATCTAAGAGGCTTGAAGATTAGTATTATCTGTGTTATTTCGGACTATTGTCCTCATCTTCATTGTTTAGTCTGTAGCTCATTTCTCTGATGTTTTTGAAGATGAGGCTTGAATAGATTTAGTATATCTGTGTTATTCGCTACTAATTTCACTCATTTTCATTTGTTATCTGTACTATTCCTCCTGAATGTTTGAGACTGGGCTTGAAGATTAGTATTATCATCTGCGTATTCGACTATTGTCCTCTATTCTTCATTGTTATCTGTACTATTTCTCTGAATGGTTTGAGTGAGGGCTGAAATTTGTGATTATTCCTGTTGCGTTATTTTCGGACTATTGTCGGCCATCGGGTGATTTGCGATGGTTGTTATGCTGTAACGTATTTCTCTCTGAAGTGTGTTGAGATGAGGCTTGAAGATTATTAGTATTATCTGCGATTATTTCGACTATTGTCTCATCTCATTGTTATCTGTACTATATTCTCTGAATGTTTTGAGATAGGCTTGTTGAAAGATTAGTATTCTGCGTTATTCGGGCTACTATTGTCCCATATCTTCATTGTTATCTGTACTCTATTTTCTTCTCCTCTGAAGAGGTCGATAGGATGATGAGCCTACGGCAAGTGTTGAGATGAGGCTTTGAAATATTAGTATATGTGATCTGCGTAGTATTGTTCGGACTATTGTCCCCATCTTCATTGTTATCTTATATTTCTCTGATGTTGAGATGAGTTGAAGATTAGTATTCATCTGACGTTATTTGCTGGACTACTTGTCCTCAATCTATGCATTGGTCGTTATCTGTAACTAATTTCTCTGAGACTGTGAGATGAGGCTTGAAGATTAAGTATTTGATCTGCGTTATTCGACTATTTTGTCCTCAATCTTCAACATGTTATCTCTGTACTATTTCCTTGAATGTTTGAGATGAGGCTTGAAAGATTAGTATTAACTTATCTCGTTAATTTCGGACTCTATGTCATCTTGCAATTGTTATCTGTACTATTTCTCTGTTAATGTTTGGATGGGCTTGAAAGATTAGTATGTATCTGCGTTTATGTCTCGTATCTATTGTCTCATCTTCATTTGTGATCGTGTACTATTCTCTGAAAATGTTTAGGCATGAGGCTGAGATGTAGTATTATCATGCGTTATGATTCGGACTATTGTCCCATAGTTCTTCATCTGTTATCTGTAGTTTCTCTGAATGTTTTGGAGATGAGGCTGGGGGAAAGAATTAGTATATTATCTGCGGTTTTATTTTCGGACTATTGTCTCGTAGATCTTCATTGTTATCTGTACTATTTTTGTCTCCTGATGTTTGAGAATGAGGCTCTGAAGATGTATTATCTGCGTTATCCGGTACTATTGTCTCATCTTCATTGTTATCTTGTACTATTATTTCTCTGAAGGTGTGTTTGAGATGAGCTGAAAGATTCGTATATCTTGCGTTATTCGGAGGCCACTATTGTGCCCATGTTTCATTTGTTATTCTGTTAACGTTATTCTCTTCTCCTGAATGTTTGAAGATGAGGCTTGAAAGAATTAGTATTATATCTGCGGTTATCGGACGTAATTGTCCCATCTCATTGTTATCTGTGAAGTAATCTATATTTCTTCTGAATGTTGAGATGAGAGCTTGAAGATTTAGTATTAATCTTGCGTTAGTTGCGACTAGCTTGTCCTCATACTTCATTGTTATCTGTACTATTTCTCGCATGTGTTTGAGGATGAGGCTTGACCGATTAGTAAACATTGATATCTGCGTTAATTTTTCGGACTATTGTCCTCATGCTTCATAGTGTTACTCATGTACTATTTCTACTTGAATGTGAGATGAGGCTTGGAGAGTTAGTAATGATCTGGCGTTATTTACGACTATTTGTCCATCTTCATCACTGTTATCTGTACTATTTCCTCTTGAAAAAAATGTTTGAGATGGAGGCTTGAGATTAGTAAATGTACGTCTGCGTTATTGTGTTGCGGACATTGTCCTCTCTTCATGTGTTATTGGTACTATTGTTTATTTTCTCTGAATGTTTGAAGGGATTGGCTGAGAGAGGATTTAGTAATTATCCTGCGTAATCGGNTCGGTCCGATGTGCCCTCCATCCGCTCAGGTTATTTCTTTTCGGACTCGGAAACCTTCTTTTCGGACTCTGGAACCTTCTTTTCGTAATCGGGAACCTTCTAGTAATCGGAATTTTGAACCTACATCACGTAGGTTCAAAATTCCGTGATGCCTCCAGACTACGACAAGAAGATTCCCAAATACGACAAGAAGGTTCCCGAATCCGACAAGAAGGTTCCTGATTCTCCTGACTACGACAGAAGGTTCCCGGTAACGACAAAAAAGGTTTCCGAGTCCGAAAAGAAGGTTTCCGAGTCCGACAAGAAATACCTGAAGATAATAATGAAGATGAGGACAATAGTCCGAATAATACAAATAATACTAATTATCAAGCGTCATCTAAAAAATTCAGAGAAATACCAAACTCGATAACAAAGAGAGACCACAGTGACAAAAAATAAATCATGGTGCATCTATGCTTACATCATTGGGTGTGATGACTAACGAGGGTAAGTCAAAAAGTATTGCCATTTTTGTTTAGGACAGGTGTAATTGCCAACACAGGAACATGTATCATACATCAAATGAAGCTGGTCCTCTGTGGATCACATCCCTACTTCTCCACATAGCTGAGTCAAAAAGTATTACCATTTTGTTTTAGGACAGGTATAATTACCAACACAGGAACATATATCATACATCAAAATGAAGCTGGTCCTCTGTGGATCACATCCCTACTTCTCCACATAGCTGAGTCAAAAAGTATTACCATTTTGTTTTAGGACAGGTATAATTACCAACACAGGAACATATATCATACATCAAAATGAGCTGGTCCTCTGTGGATCACATCCCTACTTCTCCACATAGCTGAGTCAAAAAGTATTCCATTTTGTTTAGGACAGGTATAATTACCAACACAGGAACATATATCATACATCAAAATGAAGCTGGTCCTCTGGATCACATCCCTACTTCTCCACATAGCTGAGTCAAAAAGTATTACCATTTGTTTAGGACAGGTATAATTACCAACACAGGAACATATATCATACTCAAAATGAAGCTGGTCCTCTGTGGATCACATCCCTACTTCTCCACATAGCTGAGTCAAAAAGTATTACCATTTTGTTTAGGACAGGTATAATTACCAAACACAGGAACATATATCATACATCAAAATGAAGCTGGTCCTCTGTGGATCACATCCCTACTTCTCCACATAGCTGAGTCAAAAAGTATTACCATTTGTTTAGGACAGTATAATTACCAACACAGGAACATATATCATACATCAAAATGAAGCTGGTCCTCTGTGGATCACATCCCTACTTCTCCACATAGCTGAGTCAAAAAGTATTTACCATTTGTTTAGGACAGGTATAATTACCAACACAGGAACATATATCATACATCAAAATGAAGCTGGTCCTCTGTGGATCACATCCCTACTTCTCCCACATAGCTGAGTCAAAAAGTATACCATTTTGTTTAGGACAGGTATAATTACCAACACAGGAACATATATCATACATCAAAATGAAGCTGGTCCTCTGTGGATCACATCCCTACTTCTCCACATAGCTGAGTCAAAAAGTATTACCATTTTGTTTAGGACAGGTATAATTACCAACACAGGACATATATCATACATCAAAATGAAGCTGGTCCTCTGTGGATCACATCCCTACTTCTCCACATAGCTGAGTCAAAAGTATTACCATTTTGTTTAGGACAGGTATAATTACCAACACAGGAACATATATCATACATCAAAATGAAGCTGGTCCTCTGTGGATCACATCCCTACTTCTCCACATAGCTGAGTCAAAAAGTATTACCATTTTGTTTAGGACAGGTATATTACCAACACAGGAACATATATCATACATCAAAATGAAGCTGGTCCTCTGTGGATCACATCCCTACTTCTCCACATAGCTGAGTCAAAAAGTATTACCATTTTGTTTAGGACAGGTATAATTACCAACACAGGACACATATACATACATCAAAATGAAGCTGGTCCTCTGTGGATCACATCCTACTTCTCCACATAGCTGAGTCAAAAAGTATTACCATTTTGTTAGGACAGGTATAATTACCAACACAGGAACATATATCATACATCAAAATGAAGCTGGTCCTCTGTGGATCACATCCCTACTTCTCCACATAGCTGAGTCAAAAAGTATTACCATTTGTTTAGGACAGGTATAATTACCAACACAGGACATGTATCATACATCAAAATGAAGCTGGTCCTCTGTGGATCACATCCCTACTTCTCCACATAGCTGAGTCAAAAAGTATTACCATTTGTTTAGGACAGGTATAATTACCAACACAGGAACATGTATCATACATCAAAATGAATTGGTCCTCTGTGGATCACATCCCTACTTCTCCACATAGCTGAGTCAAAGTTATACCATTTTGTTTAGGACAGGTATAATTACCAACACAGGAACATGTATCATACACAAAATGAAGTTGGTCCTCTGTGGATCACATACATCTTCTACACATAGGTGAATCAAAATGTAATGCCTGTGGTAAATAGTAGGGCAGAATGGGGTTTTAAGTCTTGGAGACTCCACTTAGAGATTGACCTTGTGTTATATCTTCGTTGTGACGGAAGGGTGGGAATTGCATAGTTTCTTCAGTCTCTGGTGAGATAACAAGCTACACTAGAAGACTCCTTAGTGAGTCTAATTTTTAATCTATGCCCTTTCTTTTTGGCCTTATACCATGTAGATTAATGGTTAACAAGCTAGCTTAGACCGTTGTTAGTGAGTTCGTTCTCACTGGGTGTCCCTACATCTAAGCTAATGGGCACCTCACTTAGTGTAATGGTTAGCAAGCGAGGTTTGCAGACCATTGATAGTGAGTTCGATTCTCATTGGGCGCCCCATTTGTCTGGACATACATGGAGGAATACACATACTCATGACAAAGTACAATATAGACGCAGAAACGGATACATAAATTATACACAAAGGATGTAGGACTAAGTCCTAAAGAAGTGATAAAAGAGTTCCTGAAGCAATGGCACTTACTGATAGTTGGTGGGGGGAACTCACTTAAGGGGCAGGGGCACCAAGCGCCTAACAGATGTGCAGCCCGATCGCTTTCGACTGTTTCTTTAGTCGTCATCAGAGGGTGTATCTTTTGGTGTTAGACCTTTTTTCTTTTTCATGTTCTTTTATCTATTTAGTTTTTAAATTAGAAGAGTCTATTATTTTTTATAGGTTTACTGTGATTAGTATATTAGATTAGTGTATGGAAAAGATACAAATCAAGATCATGAAAAAGAAATGTTCCGTTTTGTTTAATAACATCTGCCTACAATATATATATATAATATAATATATATATATATATATATATATAGTTAGTAGTTAGTTAGTTAGTTAGTTACGCAGCATTTCTTCTCTAAGGCATATTTGGTTGAACAAGTCAGCCATTTTTGCCTGCAAATCTTGTTCTGTGTCCTTTCAAGTTGCCGGATTGATTTAATTATATCTGGAGAAAATTGGCTGATATATTCGATATAATTAGAATAAAATAAAATAAACACAATCCTTATATAAATAGAATAGCGAATGGAACAACTCATTGTTGTATGGTTTATGAACTACCCCTGATGATGGTCCACGATAGGGTGGAAAGTACCCGGGAAAATAAGTTATGGGAAATATATCGGCCAATTTTCGCCAGATATAATTAGATCAATCCGGCAACTTAAAAGGACACAGAACAAGATTTGCAGACAAAACATGGCTGTGTTGTTCAACGAAATAGGCCTTAGAGAAGAAATGCTGCTAACTATATATATATATATATATATATATATATATATATATATATATATAATATCCAAAAGTCCAGAGAAGAAATCTTCCTTACGACATAGGTTTTTTTAAAAACAACTTGTCGCAGTTTGAGAGCTCAATGTGTGCTCTTATTGTTAGAGTCACAGAGCAAATTTATATTTAAATAAATAACAAAAGACTTATAGATCTTGCATTATAGACTATTTCAGGGAGCTTAGACAAAAATGTCTAATTCTCCCGACTCATCAGATGCGAATGATGAATTCTTTATTTTTAAGGCATTTGAAAACAGAGTCTGTTTAAAAAAATTATTCTGAAGTTGAAAAAAGGAGACGGTTTTGAAATATGACATCAAATATTCTATTTTAAGGTGTGAGTATGTAGCGCTGTTAGTGGATTTTTTTGGGTATGTGGTAGTGTGTGTGTATGTATACATTTT
>CM042173.1:25711653-25721653 GCA_023376005.1 Doryteuthis pealeii
ATCAAATATTCTATTTTAAGGTGTGAGTATGTAGCGCTGTTAGTGGATTTTTTTGGGTATGTGGTAGTGTGTGTGTATGTATACATTTTTTCTCTAGCGGTCAATGACAGCGAAGTAAAACCTCAAGGTTGTGTGTGTGTGTGTGTGTGTGTGTGTGTGTGTGTGTGTGTGTGAGTATGTGTGCGCGTGTGTGTGTGTATATTGGTAATAGGTAGGGGAGAGGTGTCATGAAAAGAAATTTTCATGACATGAAAATTTCTTTTCATGACACCTCTCCCCTACCTATTACCAATATACACACACACACGCGCACACATACACACCACACACACACACACACACACACAACCTTGAGGTTTTACTTCCGCTGTCATTGACCGCTAGAGAAAAAAATGTATACATACACACACACTACCACATACCCAAAAAAAATCCACTAACAGCGCTACATACTCACACCTTAAAATAGAATATTTGATGTCATATTTCAAAACCGTCTCCTTTTTCAAACTTCAGAATATTTTTTTAAACAGACTCTGTTTTCAAATGCCTTAAAAATAAAGAATTCATCATTCGCATCTGATGAGTCGGGAGAATTAGACATTTTTGTCTAAGCTCCCTGAAATAGTCTATAATGCAAGATCTATAAGTCTTTTGTTATTTATTTAAATATAAATTTGCTCTGTGACTCTAACAATAAGAGCACACATTGAGCTCTCAAACTGCGACAAGTTGTTTTTAAAAAAAACCTATGTCGTAAGGAAGATTTCTTCTCTGGACTTTGGATTATATATATATATATATATATATATATATATATATATATATATATATATATAGACAGCATTTCTTCTCTAAGGCCTATTTCGTTGAACAACACAGCCATGTTTTGTCTGCAAATCTTGTTCTGTGTCCTTTTAAGTTGCCGGATTGATCTAATTATATCTGGCGAAAATTGGCCGATATATTTCCCATAACTTATTTTCCCGGGTACTTTCCACCCTATCGTGGACCATCATCAGGGTAGTTCATAAACCATACAACAATGAGTTGTTCCATTCCGCTATTCTATTTATATAAGGATTGTGTTTATTTTATTTTATTCTAATTATATCGAATATATCAGCCAATTTTCTCCAGATATAATTAAATCAATCCGGCAACTTGAAAGGACACAGAACAAGATTTGCAGGCAAAAATGGCTGACTTGTTCAACCAAATATGCCTTAGAGAAGAAATGCTGCGTAACTAACTAACTAACTAACTAACTAACTATATATAATTATATATATATATATATATATATATATATATATATATATTGTAGGCAGATGTTATTAAACAAAACGGAACATTTCTTTTTCATGATCTTGATTTGTATCTTTTCCATACACTAATCTAATATACTAATCACAGTAAACCTATAAAAAATAATAGACTCTTCTAATTTAAAAACTAAATAGATAAAAGAACATGAAAAAGAAAAAAGGTCTAACACCAAAAGATACACCCTCTGATGACGACTAAAGAAACAGTCGAAAGCGATCGGGCTGCACATCTGTTAGGCGCTTGGTGCCCCTGCCCCTTAAGTGAGTTCCCCCCCACCAACTATCAGTAAGTGCCATTGCTTCAGGAACTCTTTATCACTTCTTTAGGACTTAGTCCTACATCCTTTGTGTATATTTATGTATCCGTTTCTGCGTCTATATTGTACTTTGTCATGAGTATGTGTATTCCTCCATGTATGTCCAGACAAATGGGGCGCCCAATGAGAATCGAACTCACTATCAATGGTCTGCAAACCTCGCTTGCTAACCATTACACTAAGTGAGGTGCCCATTAGCTTAGATGTAGGGACACCCAGTGAGAATCGAACTCACTAACAACGGTCTAAGCTAGCTTGTTAACCATTAATCTACATGGTATAAGGCCAAAAAGAAAGGGCATAGATTAAAAATTAGACTCACTAAGGAGTCTTCTAGTGTAGCTTGTTATCTCACCAGAGACTGAAGAAACTATGCAATTACCCAACCCTTCCGTCACAACGAAGATATAACACAAGGTCAATCTCTAAGTGGAGTCTCCAAGACTTAAAACCCCATTCTGCCCTACTATTTACCACAGGCATTACATTTTGATTCACCTATGTGTAGAAGTATGTATGTGATCCACAGAGGACCAACTTCATTTTGATGTATGATACATGTTCCTGTGTTGGTAATTATACCTGTCCTAAACAAAATGGTATAACTTTTTGACTCAGCTATGTGGAGAAGTAGGGATGTGATCCACAGAGGACCAACTTCATTTTGATGTATGATACATGTTCCTGTGTTGGTAATTATACCTGTCCTAAACAAAATGGTAATACTTTTGACTCAGCTATGTGGAGAAGTAGGGATGTGATCCACAGAGGACCAGCTTCATTTTGATGTATGATACATGTTCCTGTGTTGGTAATTATACCTGTCCTAAACAAAATGGTAATACTTTTTGACTCAGCTATGTGGAGAAGTAGGGATGTGATCCACAGAGGACCAGCTTCATTTTGATGTATGATATATGTTCCTGTGTTGGTAATTATACCTGTCCTAAACAAAATGGTAATACTTTTTGACTCAGCTATGTGGAGAAGTAGGGATGTGATCCACAGAGGACCAGCTTCATTTTGATGTATGATATATGTTCCTGTGTTGGTAATTATACCTGTCCTAAACAAAATGGTAATACTTTTTGACTCAGCTATGTGGAGAAGTAGGGATGTGATCCACAGAGGACCAGCTTCATTTTGATGTATGATATATGTTCCTGTGTTGTAATTATACCTTCTAAACAAAATGGTAATACTTTTTGACTCAGCTATGTGGAGAAGTAGGGATGTGATCCACAGAGGACCAGCTTCATTTTGATGTATGATATATGTTCCTGTGTTGGTAATTATACCTGTCCTAAACAAAATGGTAATACTTTTTGACTCAGCTATGTGGAGAAGTAGGGATGTGATCCACAGAGGACCAGCTTCATTTTGATGTATGATATATGTTCCTGTGTTGGTAATTATACCTGTCCTAAACAAAATGGTAATACTTTTTGACTCAGCTATGTGGAGAAGTAGGGATGTGATCCACAGAGGACCAGCTTCATTTTGATGTATGATATATGTTCCTGTGTTGGTAATTATACCTGTCCTAAACAAAATGGTAATACTTTTTGACTCAGCTATGTGGAGAAGTAGGGATGTGATCCACAGAGGACCAGCTTCATTTTGATGTATGATATATGTTCCTGTGTTGGCAATTATACCTGTCCTAAACAAAATGGTAATACTTTTTGACTCAGCTATGTGGAGAAGTAGGGATGTGATCCACAGAGGACCAGCTTCATTTTGATGTATGATATATGTTCCTGTGTTGGTAATTATACCTGTCCTAAACAAAATGGTAATACTTTTTGACTCAGCTATGTGGAGAAGTAGGGATGTGATCCACAGAGGACCAGCTTCATTTTGATGTATGATATATGTTCCTGTGTTGGTAATTATACCTGTCCTAAACAAAATGGTAATACTTTTTGACTCAGCTATGTGGAGAAGTAGGGATGTGATCCACAGAGGACCAGCTTCATTTTGATGTATGATATATGTTCCTGTGTTGGTAATTATACCTGTCCTAAACAAAATGGTAATACTTTTTGACTCAGCTATGTGGAGAAGTAGGGATGTGATCCACAGAGGACCAGCTTCATTTTGATGTATGATATATGTTCCTGTGTTGGTAATTATACCTGTCCTAAACAAAATGGTAATACTTTTTGACTCAGCTATGTGGAGAAGTAGGGATGTGATCCACAGAGGACCAGCTTCATTTTGATGTATGATATATGTTCCTGTGTTGGTAATTATACCTGTCCTAAACAAAATGGTAATACTTTTTGACTCAGCTATGTGGAGAAGTAGGGATGTGATCCACAGAGGACCAGCTTCATTTTGATGTATGATATATGTTCCTGTGTTGGTAATTATACCTGTCCTAAACAAAATGGTAATACTTTTTGACTCAGCTATGTGGAGAAGTAGGGATGTGATCCACAGAGGACCAGCTTCATTTTGATGTATGATACATGTTCCTGTGTTGGCAATTACACCTGTCCTAAACAAAATGGCAATACTTTTTGACTTACCCTCGTTAGTCATCACACCCAATGATGTAAGCATAGATGCACCATGATTTATTTTTTGTCACTGTGGTCTCTCTTTGTTATCGAGTTTGGTATTTCTCTGAATTTTTTAGATGACGCTTGATAATTAGTATTATTTGTATTATTCGGACTATTGTCCTCATCTTCATTATTATCTTCAGGTATTTCTTGTCGGACTCGGAAACCTTCTTTTCGGACTCGGAAACCTTTTTGTCGTTACCGGGAACCTTCTGTCGTAGTCAGGAGAATCAGGAACCTTCTTGTCGGATTCGGAACCTTCTTGTCGTATTTGGGAATCTTCTTGTCGTAGTCTGGAGCCATCACGGAATTTTGAACCTACGTGATGTAGGTTCAAAATTCCGATTACTAGAAGGTTCCCGATTACGAAAAGAAGGTTCCAGAGTCCGAAAAGAAGGTTTCCGAGTCCGAAAAGAAATACCTGAAGAAGGATGGAGGGCACATCGGCCGAAACGTTGTACAGATAACAATGAAGATGAGGACAATAGTCCGAATAATGCAGATAATACTCATTTTCTTCGGTTTCTCCTCTTTCCTTAACTTCAGACTCAGTCATTCTATCCGATGAAAATGTACAACGATGGGCGCACTTTTCTTTTTCTTTTTTTTTTTTTTTTTTTTCTTTTTTTTTATGTGGTCAAATTGATTTTACTTACGCAATTATGCAATTGTTTTCTAAAACGAATTCAGAGCCAACCCCGACCCGACCCAACCCCAACCCCAACCCCGACCCAACCCCCGACCCCAACCCGATTTTCTTTGAATCGTTTCTTGGAGCTTTCTTACCAATATTGATTAACATTCTTCAGTTTGTAAACATCTTAAAGAAGAAACAGAATACAACCAATCCAAACTTAAACAAAACTATTTATTCTTTGAATAACACTATAACTACTATATATATTATATATATATATATATATATATATATATATATGTGTGTGTGTGTGTGTGTGTGTGTGTGTGTGTGTGTTTACATAAATACATGAATATATATATATACATATACATGCATGTGTATGTGGGTGCATATATAGCATATATAGTGAGGTCGCTTAATGCGCTACTGGTACTATGTAATCCAGTACGACCTGTTTCATAGTCGAGTCATCGCCGACTAAACCGTTAAACCCACAGATTTTTATCTGATGAGGAGGGTGGCTAGACACCATGCAGGACGCAAAACAAGACCTGGGTGTATATATATATATATATATATATATATATATATATATATATATATAATAATATATTGTGAATAATGAGAAGATTTTTCTGGTAATATAATTTCTTTTTTTGGGGATCCCTGTATTTTGTAAAACCCGTCTAATGAGGCTAGAACTCAAAAAGATTTTTTTTTTAGTTTCTGGTTGAAATAAGATATAACGGGATGACGGTTTGTTAAGTTTTTCTTTCTTTGAAAGTTAAATATTGCTCTGTATATAATCTAATTTATTGATTATTATACATTGAGCTCTTTTTAGGGATTTATAAAATCCTTGTATGAGTAATATGTTTGCACATACAAGAACATACTGTATGATTGTACACTGAGATTTCGAAGATCCAAATAGAATCATCCTTTACAACCAGTCATTTGGATTACCTTACACACACACACACACACGTATATATATATATATATATATATATATATATATATATATATATATATATATATGTGTGTGTGTGTGTGTTGTGGAGTCCACGTATGCTTCTTTATTGGTACAACTGGTGATTTTTTCATTGTATATATTATATCTGTATATATACGAGTATGTGTTGTAAAAGAAAGAGGTAGTCTTTTGAAATATTGGAACGAAATAAAATGGAACTCAGTACATAATATCCAACTCAGTTTCTCATTTATTTCACACTTAACTTATGCCTGTATTAAATCCAAAAATATATATTATAGAACACACACACACACACACACACACATATATATATATATATATATATATATATATATATATATATATATATATATATATATATATATATATATACAGATATAAAATATACACTGAAAATTAGACTCATCATATATATATATATATATATATATATATATATATATATATATGGAGAGAATGAGATAGATATATGCGTACATGTATACGTGTGTATATATATGTATAGATAAAATGGTATGAAAACACACAATGTTGTTAAAATGAATATATTTTATATCATTTTCATTGCTAATATTGACAATATTTCGATTTATAAAAAATATTTGTATGTATGCATATATATGAATGTGAATGTGTATTTGTTTGTATGTATATATGTGTGTATATATAGAGAGAGTGAGAGAAAGAGATAGATAAATGTGTATGTATACATATATATGTTCATATATACATGTTGGCTGTCAACCATTTCCTGTTATGTCTTTCTTTCTTTTTCATACTTGAGTGCCAGTAGCATTTGACACTGTATCTTTGTGTTTTCTCAGATTACTCACCAGGCCATCCTTGAAGAGACATACTCCTCCGAATAAACTACATGTTGGAACTTCTACACTTATGATGTTGATGTACTGAAAACACCCTTTCTAACAGCCCGCTTCAATTTTTGGTGTTTAATTCGGTTGGATTCAAATTATTTCCCAGATCGGTAGATGGTGGCTCTCCAACTAGGTATATTACAAGCTAGCTTCTCCCAGTCCTCCACAGCAATACCAGTGTTCTTCAGAGTGTCATTGAGGCAATCCTTAAACCTCAATTTGGGTTTGCACTGACGACGTTTGCCAGTTGAGATTTCCCCGTAAAATAGTTGTTTTGGGATTCGGAACTAAATGACCAGACTAGTGAAGACGAGATCTAAGGATCAAACTCTCAATACAAGGCAGGTGACATCTTTCAAATATTGTAGTGTCTGGTGTAAATGACTCCCACTCTATCTCTAAAATCTTGCGAAGGCAATTCTGGTGGAATCTCTCAAGTGTCCAGAGATGTGTGTAAACAACCCAAGTCTCACAGGCGTACAAAAGGGCAGTGAGCACACAGACTCTGTATACACCCAGCTTGGAGGAGATATTTATGCCACGTTGGCTCCAAACCCTCTTCTCAAGCAAACCAAAGGATCTCGTTGCTTTCTGCAACCTAAGGGAGATTTCTCTATCCAAAGAGCTGTCCTGTGATAGTGTGCTCCCAAAATAGACAAAGCAATGGACATCTTTGAGGCGCTCGCCATACACAAAGATAATGGGATCCACAAAACATTTGTTCGAGGCAGGCTGATACATGTCAACAGTCTTTTTTACGTTTATGGTTAATCCAATAGATGCTTCGGAAAAACAATCCATAAGGTTCTACATCTCATCCAGTGTGTGTGTTACCAAGTCACAGTCATCTGCATATAGTAACTCCCGCACAATGGATGTGAATACTTTTGAACTTACCTTTAGACGTCTTATATTGAATATGTTACCAGATGATCTGTAACGAACGTAAATGACATTGATATTAGTTTATAACATATATGTAAGTAAAGTAAAGTCTACGGGGCGGCCTAAAGTCGGTATCAGCCAATCAGCGAGGGAGTCTATCCCCTTTTCAATAGCGCTAGACCAAGGAGATTGTTTTTTAGCATCTGAGGTGGAGCGCCACACCTTCCATCAGCTCCTTACTTTACCGCACAGATCCTTGTGCTACTCATACGCTGAGTTGGCGGGGACCGGTATCGAACTAGGAACCTTGTGGTTTCTAGCCGAACGCTCTACCGTGTGTGTGTGTGTGTGTGTGTGTGGAGAAAGGTAGACAAACTCGGGATGTTGTACAAGATGGATGTTTATTGTAGGTAGTGATGTCGATGTTATAACGTTTCGGTCTGTTAGACCTTCATCAGGACATTAGATTGAGTTTCTTGCTTCAACGGATATCATTTTCATACTGGTGAGTCAGGAGGTCGTGAATAGGGGAGAGGTTGGTCAGTTGCTGGTGTTACTAGGAGTGTTTAAGTTGGTAGTGGAGTTTCATTTTTTTTCTTCTTCGGGGGGGGCTAGTAAGGTTCTGTTATTGATGCCACAGAAAAATTTTGGTAGTGGGAGTTTTTTTTTTTTTTTTTGAGGGGTGTAGCTTGTCAGCTCAGTGATGTATTGGTGTGGGTAGAGGTCGTCAGTGGGTCATATGCGCTGGATTTGGTGGAGATATAGTCGGTCATGTAAAAGTGGGGAATGGTAGGGGGATTTGTTATAAGTGTGTATGTTTATTTGTTTATTAATACTTTCTTTTGTATTTGTTCGTGTTTGTCTACCTTCCTCCACATATTGTCAGATTAATTTCCTCTTATTTCTCACATATATATATTTTTTAAATAACCAAACCACAATAGTAAATAACGCAATAGATCCGCCAAACCGTATCTTTCTCTCTACCACTTGCATACACAAGTACCCTTATTATTTGGAAAATACATCTACAAGATGCGTTGGAATGCATCTTCAGTAATGTTTCCCTGTGGTCATTACCAGTTTCGGGTCTTTCAACATTATACTGGTTCCCACAGGAGACCCAGTCCAAAATGTTAAATTTCGGGCTTGCATCCCAGCAATATCTTGCTACTTCACTGTGTGGCATCACTTTTTAATTATGGCATTTTGTGTCAGTGTTGGTTTATAAGAGATTCTTTGACCATGCCGAGGTTGAGTGGTGGCATCTCATTGGCCAGTGCTACTTGCTTTGAGTATTGCCGGCCAATGGGCATCCTCCTCTATATCATTCATTGGCATTTCAGTCAATGAATTACGCACAATACAATTCCATGATCATCACAATCTCCACTCACTGTAACACACCAACTAGCCATTTATTCATCACACCGTTATATTACGTCATATTACGTCCAACACGCAATATTATACCTGTCTACATTGTACAATAATATTATACAAATATAATGTTCACATTGTATCACTAATATACTAATATACTACATAACACGGTCATTACATGCACAAATAATTATTATTAACAGCGTACTAAAAATATACTCTATCACCCGCACAAAACATACGTCACCAAGGATACCAAACACAAATACGCATATTCATACGAACACACGCACGTGGATACGATCATAACATCACAGTCTTCATGCATTTTCATGCGCACGCTCATGACAACAAACGCACAGGTACACACAAAAAGGCGCATCCGACATGACGTAAACACCTAAACATGCAACACGAGAATACAGTTAAAAACATACACATTTAACCATTTATACCATTTCTTTCATTTTCAAAAAAACTATTTCGTTTTACCTGACGAATGCCATAGCAAGAAACCGCTCGGTTGTAAAGATTGTTCCTATCATAATAAAAGCTAAACCTAAATAAATGAACAAATAAAGTTCATTTATATATATATATATATATATATATATATATATATATATATATATATATGAGGAAAAAAGTGGAAGTGAATCCGACAGTTTGTAATAATATGAAAAAATTGAAAAACACAAGTTTATAAACGAGTAATGTTTATTTCGCCTACGCTGCAGTGTTTCGATTTTCCCCTCAAATTAACGAAAGCCCTGATGAAGATGTATTGAAACAGATCGAAACACTGCAGTGTAGGCGAAATAAACATTATTCGTTTATGAACTTGTGTTTCTCAATTTTTTCATAATATTACACACACAAAAAAAAAATTTTATAAAAAAGAAAAGACCAAGATAATTGTACCAACAAAAAATAATCTATTGGTATAATATTTTGGCCAAAAGAAAAAACAATTTATATGTATATATATATATATATATATAT
>CM042173.1:25726653-25741653 GCA_023376005.1 Doryteuthis pealeii
CTTTCTTTCTTTCTTTCTTTCTTTCTTTCTTTCTTTGTATTTTACTCGCCTTCTTTTTCTTTCTTTCCTTCTTTCTTTCCCACTTAAAACAAATAAAAAAACCTCTTCTTCCATTTTTCCTTCCTACCTCCTCCCATCGCCATAACTAAATTAAATAGATTTTTAAAAAATGAGTTGAAAAAAGTGTAAAAGAAAACATTGAATACCCAACAAGAATGAATAAAACAAAAAAGGTATTTGGCATAAAATAACCCAACACGGGTTGACATGTAAAATTCAACCAACTGTTTTGATGTTTTTATTTGAACCGAAGTCAGTGTATTTGTTTATAGTTTAAAATTGTCTGAGACAAGAATGTGAATAGGTGTTTTTTTTTTTACTAATTTGGGTGTGCTGAATTCAAATTTATAAACAGTTTTGCTCTATCACCTCTAGTTTTCTGTCTTTTAAATAGTCTCATTTTAGTATATACACTTTTTTCTGATTTTATGTTAATCATTACGTAAAAATTATTGAGACATCTTTTTCATCCGACAGAACTGAACGAAAATCGTTTTGGACTGTGGCCTGGTAAACGACAAAGAATCGCCTGTGTCGTGCACGGGAGACCTGGATGAGACGAGATGTCATTTGCATGCGAACTGGGCGAGCTATTGGCAGAACCAAGGGAGGGACGGCGAGAGAGGAAAAATTCGGACGACTACTGTGATTGTTGGAAGAGGTGAAAGGTCAGAGGAAAGAGATTACCCCGGTTGTAGGAAAAGGATTATTGTTGTTGATTAAAAAAACTCAAGTTCAAAAACTTTTTCAAAGTGTTGACATGCCGTAAAATCCAACCAACCATTTCTCTGAATTTTTCTCTGAATTTTTGAGATGAGGCTTAACAATTAGTATTATATGGATTATTCGGACAATTGTCCTCGTCTTCATTGTTATTTGTACAACGTTTCGGCCGATGTGCCCTCCGGTTATCTTCATGTATTTTTGTCGGACTCGGGAACCTTCTCGAACTCGGAAACCTTCTCGGACTCTGGAACCTTCTTGTCATAATCGGGAACCTTCTTGTCGTAATCGGGAGCCATCACGGAACTTTGAACCTAACCCTTTATTCAGTCCACGGGGGTATCCTGTTCGTATTCCGCTAACCATAGCTGGAGTACAGGTGTTAAGCTGTGTTAATTATTATTCTATGTTACTGCTGCCCCTGACCAGGATTGAACCTGCAGTCCAGAGATAACTGTCACTTAGAACTGTTTTAACCTAACTCCTTTATCCACTAGGCTATGTTCAATTGGTTCCCGATTACGACAAGAAGGTTCCCGAGTCCGAGAAGGTTACCGAGTCCGACAAGAAATACCAAGAAGACCGGGGAGCACATCGACCGAAACGTTGTACAGATAACAATGAAGATGAGGACAATAGTCCGAATAACGCAGATAATACTAATCTTTTCGGTTTATTTTATTAAATTATTTGGTTGTCTTTACAAAGCTTGCAAAATATATTTCTTATGTAAAAATCCAATCTTTAAGATGGGTATGCATTTACCTAACCCATCCGAGAAAGGTTGGATATGACACAAGGTCAATTTTTAAGCAGAGTAAAGCTGATTTGAATTCAGAGTTTTCTTTTTCTCCTAAACTGGTTGCCTAACAGAGACAAAATAGCCTAGTCTTCTCTACTATTTACCCACAGCTGGGGGAGGAAGAAATAGATTAATGCATTTCCCAATGGCATTTGCACAAAGTGAAATGCAAACAACCTCGTCCAGGATGTGAACACCAATCCCATTTCCTATGACGATGACCGTTAGATTAATTGCGCATCCTCATATATGAATACATAGCGCACATGGACTAATGGTTAGAGTCGTAGGAAATTGACTCGTCGACACGAGTTCAATTTCTCGACGAAGCTGTTTGCATTTCACATGGCGCTAATACCCTTAGGAAAGGTATGAATTCAATTCTCCCTCTAGCTATGGGTAAATAGCAGGGAAGACTGGGCTCTTTAACCATGGCTAGGTAACCAGTCTAGGAGAAGGAAAACTCTGAATTCAAACCTGTTGAACTCCGCTTAAGAAATTGACCTTGTGTCACATCCTGCTCGTGTGGAGTGGTTGGTAAAATATATATATGAATACATGCATAAATGTGTGTGTGTATGCGTGTGTGTTGTGTGTGTGTGTGTGTGTATGTGCGTAAAACTTTAAGTATAAAGTGTACTTGAGTGCGAATACATGTGTGTGCGTGGTATGTGTTAAGGTATGTATGTGTGTATGTATGCATACAAATTTCTGTGTAATATAAGTATTTGAGCGCGAATATATGTCGATATGTGTTAATGTGTTTTTGAGGTGTGTGTGTGTGTGTGTGTGTGTGTTGAGATGTGTGTGTATGTGAGTATGTGTGCGTATACAACTTGTGTATGTATGTTAAGGTATGTGTGCGTATAACTTTATGTGTAATATGTGTATTTGAGGGCGAATATATGTGCCAATATGTAAGTGTTGAGGTGAGTGAGTGTGTTTTGGTACGTGTGTGTGTGTGTTTGTGTGTTGAGGTGTGTGTGTGTGAGAGAGAGAGAAAGAGAGTGTGTATGTACGCATACAACTTTAAGGTAAATAAGTGTATTCGTGTGCGAATACATATGTGAATATGTGTGCTTGCGTGTGTATGTGCATGTGTACGTGCGTACAAGTTTGAGTGTAATTGATGTATATGAGTGTGAATATATACATGTGTGGATACATGTGTGTACATATGTATGTGGCTGTGTAAAACTTTGGATGTATGTGTGAGGGGGTGAATGTGTGTGTCGAACAATGTGGAGACAGTTGAACTGAGGTCAAAGGGTGAACCGAGAATAAAAAGGAACGTGATAATTAAGAAAAAATATATATAATATATATATATATATATATATATGTATATATATATATATATATGTGTGTATAATATATATATATATGTTGTGTGTGTGTGTGTGTGTGTGTGTGTGTGTGTAAAATATATATATGTATAATATATATATATAATATATGTATATAATGCATATATATATATGGAAGTATGGATAAAAACAAGTGTTTTCCTGGCTGTTCGATCAAGTCGTTGATAGGTTATACGTGAAACAATCAAATACGCATGCGCACAGGATTTGCAGTGAAAATCAGAACATGGTGGACGAGAATGATCGTCGGCTTCTGGCCTTTTGAACGGTCCTTTCCTTTTGATAGCTGAAAAGATCCACGAAATAAAGACAGAAAAGAAAGAAAGAAAAAAAGAAAAAGAAAGAAGGAAGGAAGAGCAGTGTTGTAATAAAACGATTTACGAAAAAAAAATGAAGAAGAAAATACAAAAATAAAAACCAAAAAAAAAAGGTATCCAATTACATTAGTTTTCGACATCAAAGTTGTCCACAATCATCCCTCTCCCCCCCCCCAACTACAGCAAGACTCTTTCAGTTTCTTCACACACAGCTACCGTCGTCATCACCGTCAACACGAACACAGTGTCCTGTTGTCATAAATCTTAAATGTTCCAATGCATTTGTGTTTTTGCATCATTGTCTCTTTTCTCGAATTTTGTTTTATCTCTTTTTTCTTTTTGTTTTTTGTTTCTTTTTGGGGTTTTTTTTTGTCTCTTTGCTTCAATGGAGTCTTGGTGGTTCTTTCATTGTTGTCAACCTTGTGTCACATCGAAGTGGGTTTGTCACAAGTGCTTTCACCCCCCGACCATTGCATAAGACAGGAACATTTTTGGCATTTCTACTTACATCTCATCCTTGACATATTGCCAGGTAGATCATCGGAAGTGATAAAAATTGATGTGAAGGCGAAAATGGTATTACGTGCTCACTAGTTACAATAGAGAATTGAAGTGTTCGCCTATATATATATATATTATAGAGAGAGAGAGAGAGAGAGAGAGAGAGAGAGAGGAGAGGGGAGAAGGGAGACAGACAGACAGACAGATTCCTGCATATTGGAAGATATGTATAAACAAAACCCATATATATTACACACACACATATATATGTAAGTATATATATATATGTATATATATATATGTGTATGTGTGTGTGTGTGTGTGTGTGTGTGTGTGTGTGTGTGTGTGTGTGCAACACACTCATATATATATGAGAAATTAGTATGCTTTATGGTGAAAATGTGGAACTTTTAATTTCTGCATTAAACTGCGTATACTTAATACACACATACACACACACCCACATACACACACAACACACACACGCACACACACACACACACACATATATATATATATATATATATATATATATATATAAATCGATAGATAGATAGATACCTGCATATTATATGTATATTGTACAATCTTAAACATATATACATTTATACATATATATATATAATATATATATATATATATATATATATATATCATAGGTGAAGACCAATTTAGTGAAATACTTGTCCAAGGATATTATCGGTGGAATTTTTTCATCCAATTTTCTTATCTTCAATGACCTATCACCTTTTAGTTCCGTTTTCTTTCTTTTTTTTTAGAATCTTCAACTCATTCCATACCATTATTCTTTGATTATCAGACCCCCACACACACACACTCACACACACACTCACACACACACATATGTGTGTGTGCATTTTTTATTACATTCATCCAAGTGTGCCTACATGCATGCAATTAAATGAATATATATATATATATATATATATATATATATACAAATGATATTGATATATATAAATATATGTATATATTGATATATATATATATATGTGAATACCCACAGACACATACATACACACACACACACATATATATATATATATATATATATATATATATATATATTATATATATATAACTTTCAAAGAAAGAAAAAACTTAATAAACCGTCATTCCGTAATAAATTTATTTCGACCAGAAGCTCAAAAAGCTTACAAAAAATTTTTTACATTTTTAAAATGTAAAATCTTTTTAAATTTAAAAATTTTAAATAAATAAAAATTTATTTTAAATTATAAAATAAATTTTTTAAAAAAATTTAAAAAATTTATTTTTCAAATTATATTATAATTTATATATATTATATATATATATATATATATATATATATATATATATATATATATATATATATACACTCGTGAACAGAAAAAATGAGCAAAAATTGAAAGAAGGAAGAAAATAGATTTTTCGATATTTTTCAGGAATTTACTGAAATTTAACTGCAAATTCCTATTTTTCAGATCATTAATATTATAGTATATAATAATTTAGTGGTAAAAATGAGTCCTAAAAAGGTAAGACCGCATCTGGGCGAGGATATGAAAAACCGAATTGCAGGATTAAGGCAGTCTAATATGACTTACAAGCAGATTTTCGATATTTTGAAAAAAGAAAATGTGACAACATCTCTCTCTGCTGTGAAGCGAATTGGTCAAAGGTTCGAAATCGAAGGTTCAGTAAAAAGGAAATCTGGATCTGGTCGCCCTAGAGCATCCACTGTGAAGGACGACCACAGGCTTAAAATGACTGTTTTGAAGGACCGAAAGAAAACTTATGTTGACCATAGCAAACAATTCAAAACAGCGGATGGAAATTCCATTTCTAGAATGACAATATCTAGACGATTGAAGGAAATGGGATTTTCTTCAAAAAGGTGCGCAAAGAAGCCATTATTATCTAAGAAGAACATCAATGATAGAAAGACATTTGTCTCGTGTTATGGCAAGAAAGATACAGAATGGTTTAGGAATGTTTTCTGGTCCGATGAATCAAGATTTTGTCTTTTTAGTGATACTCCCGAACGCTGCATTCGAAGATCCGGAGAAAGATTATCGCCAAGTTGCATAAAAACGACAGTGAAACACGGGAATGTAGGGATAATGGTATGGGGAACTTTAATGCCGCAGGAGTTGGGGAACTTATTAGATGTGAGGCGTCAATCAATGCAAAGGAATACATTCGAATATTAGAAACGGGACTGTTTCCAAGTATCCAGAAGCTGGGAGTATTCCATAACATTATTTTTCAACAAGATAATGCACCTGCACACACCGCTAAAGTCACTAAGAAATGGCTTGCCGATAATTCAATTGATGTGATGTTTTGGCCTGGCCAAAGCCCCGATTTAAACCCAATCGAGAATATTTGGGCCATAATATCTCGTGCATTGGCTGGAAGAACTTTTTCGAACAAAGAAAAACTGTGGGAAGCTCTGCAAAATGAATGGAATAGCATCCCCTCTTCACAGTGTTCCAAGTTGGTTGAGAGCATGGTTAAAAGGATTAATCTTTTAAAGAAATCAAAGGGGAAAGCGATTCCATACTTAAGCATTTATTAAAGTAAATGTCTTGTTCTGTGTATATAAGACTCGTTTTTGTTTTTTGTTCAATTGTATTTTGTTTAATTTAGCTTTTTGTACAATAAAATGTATAATACTTGCTTGGCCCATTTATTTTGTTCACGATATATATATATATATATATATATATATATATATATATATATATTAACAGAATTCAACAGTCTGTGTTGTTATATTCACACTTTCCTCTATTCTCAATTAATTATTACAACGTTTGATAATTTAATCATTACAACCTTTGATATGTTTACTTAAGAGCCATTGCAAATAGTTCAATAATAGTAAGACCTGTGGATATACCATAGTATGATCAATTAATTATTACAACTTTTGATATATATACTTAAGAGTTATTGCTAAATAGTTCAATACTAGTAGGAACTGTGGATATACTACAGTAGAATAATCTAATTATTACAACATTTGATATATTTACTTAAGAGCTATTGCAATTAGTCAATATGTAAAAAGCATAATCTTGAGTTAACTCTCTCTTTCACTCTTTTTCTTTCTTTCTTTTCATCTTTTCACCACGTTCGATTGAAACATATTGGCTTCATCATTTCCGGGCGCACACACCCTCTCTCAATCTTTTCCATACTCTCCCTTTCTTTCTTTCTTTCTTTCTTATTATATTTTCTGTGTAATATGTCCTTTTTCTTCCCTTTCTTTCTTTATAATAAAAACGGAATGGTCCATTATTTACCTTTGGTGACAGCAATTATAAGAAATAAGAATTCGGCGGATAAGCGACACCAGATAATCAGGATTTACATTTGTTCGTTTTATCTTGGACGGTCTCGTTTTTAACCAGGGGGTGTTGTAAGATGATAACGGTCGCAGGCCCATTGTTGAATCGCAAGTTGGATCCTCGCAAGATGCCCCATTAAAATCCTGATGTAAAAAAAAAGACTTTGCATTGATCCAGACACTCTGTAAAGAAAAATTAATGTCGCCTATTTAAAATACTAAACAAAAAAACAAAAGAATCCCTGCTGTTATCATTTAAATTTTGTTTTTTGATTATCTTCGAGAATCTTCATTATTTTTGTTCAAAAAGCAACATCTGATGACAGTGATATATATATATATATATATATATATATATATATATATATGTCTGTGTGTGTGTGTGTGTGTGTGTGTGTGTGTGTGTGTGTGTGTGTGTGTGTCGGATGCCGGGGATTTATTACCAACTCAACCTCAGCATTTTTGTCTAAAATTTGGACTTTCTCCACCAGACAAGAGGAAATACATAAAAAAGATCCAGGAGAAAGCTCTAACCGCATCAGCGTGAATATGGCAATCCTATATTGTGACATCAAACTGACAAAGTCTGGTGGTATCGTGAGATACTGCTGGGGCGCTCTGGGTTAGCGGTAATGATGCTTGAAACCATGCCTGAACCCAGAGTCATCATCTGATGAAGGCTTTGTTGGTTGCAATGGTACTGTGTAAATAGCAGTCATTGTATGAAGATTATATATATATATATATATATATATATATATATATATATATATATATGTATTTATTTAAGGCCGATACTGTAATACTTAATAATATCCATTTTGATTCTATAATATTCCAATAGAAATAATAAAATCCTGCTATTTTTGGTTTAAAAGAAAATTAACTTTTTTTCTACAAAAAGTTTTAGTTGTGTACTTATCTATAGGCGATTGTTTATGTATGTACATATACACAATGTATGTGTTGTACATATGTGTACTTGTATATATGTGTGTGCATATACGTGTGTGTGTATGTGTACGTGAGTTTAAACAAATGATTGACTGGATTAACTTTTTTGCTCCAACTTAAAGCAAAATTCACAAATATAACTTTCATACGGTTTGTGTCATCGTTTGTACTTATATTCTATTATCGATATATATCGATAAATCAATCCCCCCCGCTCTCTCTCTCTCTCTCTCTCTCTCTCTCTCTCTCTCTCTCTCTCTCTCTCTCTCTCTCTCTCTCTCTCTCTCGTAAAGAAAGGCGTTGGAGGATTTGTTTAAGATCGCTTGAAGGGGTGAAAGCTAGACGGCAACGTGAAAAGACAGTGATAGATGGAGATATAGACATGAACAGATATAGATGAATAGATAATGAGCAGTCTGTGATAGATGGATAGATAAATAAGTTCATACATACATATAAACAGACTGATTGATTGATAGATAGATAGATAGATAGATAGATAGATAGATAGATACGAACACACTGAGATAGATAGATAGATAGATATGAACACACTGAGATAGATAGATAGATAGATAGATATGAACACACTGTGATAGATAGATAGATAGATAGATAGATAGATAGATATTAACACACTGAGATAGATAGATAGATAGATATGAACACACTGATATAGATACATACATACATACATACATACATATAAACAGACTGTGATAGATAGATAGATAGATAGATAGATAGATAGATAGATAACACATCAAGATAGATCTGAATAAACAGAGATAGAAAGATAGATACATATATACATACGTACGTAGATACATACATACATATATATATATATATATATATATATGTGTGTGTGTTGTGTGTGTGTGTGTGTGTGTGTGTGTGTGTGTGTGTTCAGAGAGAGAGAGAGAGAGAGAGAGAGAGAGAGAGAGAGATATGAACATAGATAGATAGATAGATATGAACAGACTAAGATATATATATATATATATATATATATATATATATATATATATATATATATAGATAGATAGATAGATAGATAGATAGATAGATATGAACAGACTAGATAGATAGATAGATAGATAGATAGATATGAACAGACTACGATAGATAGATAGATAGATAGATAGATAGATTAGAAGTACTACGATCAAATTTGTATTGTTGTTTCGCTAAAATAGCGCGTCTACCTCCGTCGATCCTTCGTCGATTGTTTCTATTGAACAAGCAAGTAGTGCCATCAAGAATATCACCGGCGGATACAAAATTCTCTTGCGCTGATAAATCCCACATCGTAATTGACAATTAGCGGAACGTCGTCGACAAGAAACGATAGACCACCCTGTGTGATCAAGTAGTAATCATTATCGTCTGTTGCTGCTGGTCATTCCATCGATTCCTCGCCTTTTCTTGGCAGTTTGCCTATGTTCGCACTAGTTGTTTTGGCGAAAAAGGTCGCGGAAAACAATGGGAGGGGGAACGCTTCGCTACAGACATTCTCGCTGCCTTTTTACCGGGACGCGACATCCTTTTGTCTTAATTGAAACTTGGTTTTCTCGTCGAGTGGGCCGGGAAAAACAGCCGACAACTCTGCTTTTTGAAAAATGGAGGACAGAGAGAGAGAGAGAGAGAGAGAGAGAGAGAGAGAGGAGAGAGAGAAAGGAGAAAAAGAAAAGACTGGTCAAGTATTTATCAACGTGTTTGTCGATTTTCAACCGCATAAAGAAAGACCAGTTGTAAGAAGACTGGGACACAAAAAATCGTCCACCCAAGGGCAATAACTCTTCATTCTTAGAATGACTGCGAGATTAAATAGGAAATTTTTGGAATTCGCAGATTAGTCGTCTTTTCATCGCGACGCTTACGGCTCTGTGTTTTAAGTGTTCTCATAACAAAGGTAACCAACACACACACACACACACACATATATATATATATATATATATATATATATATATATATATATATATATCCGAATAAACCAATTTGGTGGAGTGTTTATATATTTACTATGACGTTTTATGACTTTATGTTCTTCACCAGAAACTAGTCAAAAGTACAGTAGGTGAAGTGACATATTGTCGGTATCAGCCGGACATCTAGGGCGTCAATTTCTTTTTTCACTAAAGTATCAAGGAAATATGGACCCATGGCTTTTCCAAGAACATTAGCATTAATAATAATAATAAATAAAAGTAAGTAAAGTCGTCGGGGCGGCCTAATGTCGGTATCAGCCATGCAGCGAAGGAGTCTATCCTCTTTTCACTAGCGCTAGACCAAGGAGATTATTTAGCGTCTGGGTCGAGCGCCACACCTACCATCAGCTCTTACTTTACCGCACATATCTCTGTGCTACTCATACGCTGAGTTGGCGAGGGCGGGTATCGAACTAGGAACCTTGTGGTTTTTAGCCGAACGCTCTACCGACTGAGCTAAGTATACAAAGAAAAATGGCCTTCCTCGGGGTAAAATGTCAAAATATCAAACACTATATTCTCTCTTTTTGTCTATATTCTATGGTATAATTTTATTTCCTCCGTGTTGACATGCCTTTTCAAGAACATTAGCGCTAAGTGAAACTCGAACAGCCTCATCCAGAATTTGAACACGGATCGCCGCTTTCATTTCCTACAATTATTACCGTTACACTAATGACAACATAACTAGATCGTTATTCGACGATAACTAATACGCTACGAGAAATTAATCAAATTTCGGCATTAAATAACCCATAAGCTGTTGATTAGTTTGATTTGGTTTGATTTGGTTTGGTTTGGTTTGGTTTTGGTTTTTGATTTGGTTTGGCTTGATTTGGTTTGGCTTGGTTTGGTTTGGTTTGGTTTGGTTTGGTTTGGTTTGGTTTGGTTTGGTTTGGTTTGGTTTGGCTTGATTTGGTTGGTTTGGTTTGGTTTGGTTTGGTTTTTGGTTTGGTTTGGTTTGGTTTGGCTTGATTTGGTTTGGTTTGGTTTGGTTTGGCTTGATTTGGTTTGGTTTGGTTTGGTTTGGTTTGGCTTGATTTGATTTGGTTTGGTTTGGTTTGTTTAACGGCATATCAACTCCATATCAAATGATAAGTACATTTGTTATATAGCAGATCAAACATACAAATATAAATATAAATATACGATATGTATCACTTCCTAACCGTTAGGCGTGACATAACCCCGTACGGGTTCATATGCCGTTAAAATCAATAAACAACAAAAAAACAACACATCAACATCGTACATCGGGTATATAAATGAGAATGTGAGAGTGTTCAGAGAGAAATATTTGAGAGAGAAAGACAGATTGGAGAGAACATGGTCTTACTTTATCACTTGTTGACATCTTTACTCTTCCGGTTGTCATATTTCCATCTTCTTCTCTTTCCTCTTCTTCTCTGGCCGACATCTTGTCTAGTTGGGTTCTTCTATCTAACTTCTTCTACTAAGGGCTTTTTTTTGGGCTAATTTTAGTCATTGCAATAAAATGAATTAACAAGACATTTTGTTCCTTGATCAAGCTTTTATTTTAACTAGCCCATGATACTTATTCGCCTAGTAACATAGAACAATTAACACAGCTTAACACTTGCACCCGATCATGGTTAATGGAATGAGAACAATCTACCCCCGTGGATTGAATAAAGGGTTCGGTTCGAAGTTCCATGATGGCTCCTGAGTACGACAAAAAGGTTCCCGATTACGACAACAAGGTTCTGGAGTTTGAAGAGAAGATTCCTGAGTTAGACAAGAAGGTTCCCAAGCCCGACAAGAAACACCTGAAGAAGGCCAGAGGGCACATCGGCTGAAACGTTGTGTATATAACAATAAACGAGGTCACGTGGTTTAAACCACAACCAGGAAGCAACGTGCTAGACTATTGTTCTCTTCTTTCAAGCGAGAATCAATTTTAGAGTCGACTTATACAAGAATCACTGCGGCAAGCAACGTGCGATTTCGTCGTTCTCAAATTTAGACAGAAATCATCTTTATACACATCTCGTCTTATATACGAGTCACTTCAGGAAGCAAGTCTACAGGGCGTTCGGAAGAAATTTGACATTTTTATAAGGAAAAAAGAAAAAGTGTTTGGTAACTACAAAATTTAATTGGTTATAAAGAAATTCAACAGGCACAGAAATTACACGACTGTCAACAAGTTTCACTCAAAATAACCGCAATTAACGTCGATCACAGCCTTAATCCTGCTCAGGACCTGGAGCAAGCTGATGTTAAAGTTTCCCTGGGAAGGGTCTCAAAAACTACATTAATTGTATCATTCTATTTTTCAAGCAACTACCAACTTTAAACAAGAGTCGACTTATACAAGAATCACTACGGCAAATAACGTGTGAGTTCTTTTCTTTTTTTTTTTTTGTTTGTTTGTTTTGTTTTTGTTTTGTTTTTGCTTTTGTTTTTTTTTGTTTTGTTTTTCAAGCAAGGATCAACTTCATAAACATTTTTCTTTGCTTTATTTATATTTGTTACTTGATCAATTGACTTAAGGAACGTGTACTATTTTTCTCTTTCTTCTTCTTCTTCTTCTTCTTCTTCTTCTTCTTCTTCTTCTTCTTCTTTCTTCTTCTTCTTCTTTCCATTCTTCTTCTTCTTCTTCTTCTTCTTCTTCTTCTTCTTCTTCTTCTTCTTCTTGCCATTCTTCTTCTTCTTCTTCTTTCATTCTTCTTCTTTTTCTTCTTCTTCTTCTTCTTTCATTCTTCTTCTTTTTCTTCTTCTTCACACCATTCTTCTTCTTCTTCTTCTTTTTCTTCTTCTTCTTCTTCTTCTTCTTCTTCTTCTTCTTCTTCTTCTTCTCCTTGAGCCAACAAGGCGTAACTTTCACTTGTGGCAAATAACGACTAATTCCTTCTGCATGAAAGAAAACAAAAACTTCCCGCCAACGACCGAAAGGGAAAACACACGCACAGAGTGACTGGCTTCAACTCAAATGGTCAATGAAGCGTATCCAAAGTCCCAAAGGTGTAAAAATGCTTTTTCTCTGAATACATCAAGTTTTGTTTTTTTTTTTTTCGTATTTTCTTTGCGAAATAGAGCAAAATGCTGGCAAATGTTTTTCATCAAATGCATCAACGGAACGCCATCTTGCGCGGCGGCACGTGATCAGTGACGTCACCAGGTGCGTCACTTCGAAACGACTTGTTTTGCACAGTCACTGTTCATCTTTTATCACATACGTTATTATATTCGAAAAAAAAACTATAAACTGCTTGTTTGGGGGGTGATTATATTTTATTTTTGTTTTGTTGATTTTTGTCTTTTTTCTTTGGTAATTAATTTTTGTTCGTTTTTTTATTTTTGGAAGAGGAATATTTTTTTGTTATTATTTTTGGGTTTTTTTTCTTTTGTAATTGTATTTGTGAGTTTTTTTGTTTTGTTTTTTGTAACTCATTTTTTGTTTCAGTTTTAATAGTTTTTTTGTTTTTTTTTTGGAGGCGGATTTTTTGTTGTTTGTTTCTTTGTAATTGTTGTTTTTCATTAACTCGTTTTTTGTCATTGTTCTTGTTTTGTTTTTTTTTTTTTTAATTACTTTTGTCTGTTTTTTTTGTTTTTGTCTTTTTTGTAATTATTTCTTTTTACATTTTTGTTTATTGGTTTGTTTTTGTTAGATTATTTTTGGTATATTAGCTGTGCTGCAATACACTACTTAAATTTATAGACTAAGCGAGGTCACGTGGTTTAAACCACAACCAATCAACAGCCCGAATACGTGGTTGGTTAACTACTTAATCTGCTAATACTGAGAGACATCCATTTGCAATCATTGACGAAGGACTGGTGAAAACTACAGAGCAACCAAAGGATTCTTCACTAAGGATCTTGCTCTACTTGACACAAAGGATCTCCACTGGACAAGCGCTCTTGTTTGAAGCCTAAAAGATGGCCACAAAAATCGTAACAGTTTTTGCTTTTCGTAATCATCGTTTTGTTTCTTTTTGTTTGTGTGTTTTTATAATTGTATTTTTCGTTTCTAATTATTTATTTTCATTCTATTTTTGTATCTGTATTTTTTATTGTTTTTGTTTGGTTTGTTTGTAATTAGTATTATCTGTGTTATTCGGACTATTGTCCTCATCTTCATTGTTATCTGTTCAACGTTTCGGTCGATGTTTCGGTTAAACCTCAGAATTTATCTGTATACCATTTTCAATAAAGTTAGCAGTGTGATGAAGCTCATGGGTATATTCAGATACCTGTGAGTGGAAATGGTACCATAACATCATAATAGCCGATTTTTAAGTTTTTTTCTTTATTAAGTATATATATATATATATATATAATATATATGGTTGGCAACCTTCCGTCTATTTTAGACGATGTCGTAGTGTCCATTTTTTTTTTTTTTTACCTACAGCTACGTGAGTGGCTGAACAGACCGATCGTTGAATGGCAGTCTCTGGTGCAGTGGCTGCAAACAAAAGGTGATGCTTTCTGTGGGTGTTAGGGGTGCTGCTGTTTCTCCTTTCTTTTAGCTCTCTTTTCTGTGGCGGCTTCTTTCCTCTCTTTTTTCACTTCTTTTTGTTCCTTGTTTGACGAGGAGGCGCCATGTCGCACGGTCTCCTGCACGAGCCTCCCACGTTTTTATGTCGATGTGGCATGTTTTCATGTCTCTCTTGCAAACATCTTTAAAGCGTAGGCGTCGTCTCCCTGCCGGTCGGGTACACTCCACTAGTTCACCATACAATAGGTCTTATATATATATATATATATATATATATATATATATATATATATATATTGAAGAAATGGATACAATAGAAACCTACTCGAGTTTCATCGCTAGAATCATCAGGGTTAAATCCACTAAATTAATCGAGTTACCGATTAATTGCAGCTGATCACACGTATGTTTATTGAATGAGATTCAGTGGATTTAATGATTCTAGCGATGAAACTCGTG
>CM042173.1:25744153-25751653 GCA_023376005.1 Doryteuthis pealeii
AAATTGGCGCAGTATGATCTTCCCCTCAACTTAGACTATAACGAAACATTTATAAGATCTACAATAACTAGATTGACTAAATATCCACCTCTGTGTTTGTTCTATTTACCTGTTTGAATCTATAACGACTTTTTCGTGGACATCGGAGACTGTCATGTGGCCGAGGCAGTTGCGTACTATTTTAGTACAAGTTTTTGATTTTAATAAAAAAAAATTATTTGCCACTATCAATAAATTAATATTGTTATTCTTATATATATATATATATATATATATATATATATATATATATATATATATATATATATATATATATATATAAAATAAGTGTATTTTGGCAGCATTTTTTCTTTTATACAAGTTTTGTTGAACTGTACTGACAATTCTTGTCGGACAAGTTTTTGGTTGATCCTTTCTAATTTTCGGGCCATCTTTTTGGTGTCGGGGTGGAACTGGTGTAACAGTCCACCAAAGGTTTCATTACGAGTGCTTTCGGCTATACAGGTTGCCATCATCAGGTAAGAAACGATGGTATGGTTTCGTGTCTCGTTTTTAACGAGAACGAGTAGTAGCAAGGAATTAGAAGTGGGAGGTAATAACAATTGGTAGTGGGAATGGTAGGGGTTCGAGCGAGCAATGCAGTAGTGATTTTTTTTGTGAGTAGTGAGAAGGGGGGGTATAGTGGAAGGAGGATAGGCGGGAAATTATAAGCATTTAGGAACATGTTGACTTATTTCAAAGTTTATTTTGTTTGATATATAAAGCTTCAATTATTTGAAGTTTTTGTTTGTTTTTTCTTTATGTAGTGTGCGTGTATTTTCGGTTACACCAGTTACACCCCGACACCCGAAAATTAGAAAGGATCAACCAAAAACTTGTCCGACAAGAATTGTCTGTACAGTTCAACAAAACTATATATATATATATATATATATATATATATATATATATATATATATACTTTATTTTAAATTTTGGAAAATATCAATTTTGGTCACATGGTTGGTACACCTAATCAAATTAAAATTCAATAGAAAAATCTTTTTTTCAAATAAATACTTTTTAATCAAAAGTTTATGAATATTTTTCAACACTTACGATAAATTAAAAAAAAAACAACCTAAGACATTATTTCTCTGAATGTTTAAGAAGAGTCTTGATGTTTAGTATTATCTGTGTTATTCGGACTATTGTCCTCATCTTCATTGTTATCTGTACAACGTTTCGGCCGATGTGCCCTTCGGCTTTCTTCGGGTATTTCTTGTCGGACTCGGGTTAGGTTCAAAGTTCCGTGATGGCTCCCGATTACGACAAGAAGGTTCCCGATTACGGCAAGAAGGTTCCCAAGTCCGACAAGAAATACCTGAAGAAGGCCGGAGGACACAACGGCCGAAACGTTGTACAGATAACAATGAAGATGAGGATAATAGTCCGAATAATCCAAATAATACTAATTCAGTTAGGATACTTAGAAGAGTCCTAGGGACCCGCTGAAACTTGCAGGGACTCATTCTCCGATTAGCTTTTTCGAGCCCGTGAGTAAAACTCACATGGAACAAAATACTACTTATAATAAGGAATATATTTAAGTACAATAAAGATACAGTCTTTTTCTGGACACTTCAAACGAGAAATCGGAGAGGTCACACATGAAAAGACTTGGACATGGTTAAGAAAAGGAAACCTCAAAAGGGAGACTGAATCACTAATTACTGCACAAAATAATGCCATAAGAACAAATTATATCAAAGCAAAAATTGATAAGACCCAACAAAACAGTAAATGTAGACTGTGCAGTGACAGAGATGAGACGGTAAACCATGTACTAAGCGAATGTAGCAAACTAGCACAACGGGAATACAAAACTAGGTATGACCGGGTTGGGAAGGTAATCCACTGGGAATTATGCAAAAAATTAAACTTTGGCCATACAACAAAATGGTATATGCATAAACCAGAATCTGTTCTTGAGAATGAAACGCATAAAATTCTCTGGGACTTTGAAATAAAAGCGGATCACCTTATCCCAGCCAGGAGACCAGATCTAGTATTGATTAACAAAAAAAAAGAGAGAGAATGTGTCAACTGGTGGATTTTGCGGTCCTAGTAGATCACAGGGTGAAGCTGAAGTAAAATGAAAAGATGGATAAATACCTGGACCATGCCAGAGAATTGAAAAAGCTGTGGAATATGAGAGTGAAAGTGATACCAATTGTAGTTGGTGCACTTGGAACGGTACCAATGAAATTGGAATAAAGACTAGGGGTTCTAGAAATCAGAAGAAGAATTGAGACCATCCAGACTACTGCACTGCTGCAATCGACTAGAATACTCAGAAGAGTCCTGGAGACCTGAGGATACTTGTTGTCACTCAGACTCCAGTGAAATAGCATCAACTAACGCTGATGTGAAAAACTCAAAAGGAGTGAAAATAATAATAATAATAATAATAATAATAATAATAATAATAATAATAATAATAATGTGGTGAACACAAGATGACAAGTACAATAAATTAAGGTTTGATTTATTTCAATTCCTTTTCTGTTTATTTTTCCCTTTTTGCCGGTGATGTGTCAATTTTGTCCCTCGTGTATAGAAAGGCCCGGTTATAAAACATGTCTCACTAGGGCCTTGATTTCACTATCATTAAACCGAGACCATGTTTGCTTTTTCCTATAAGTAATTGAATTGATCGGACTGAAAATGTTTTAATATTGTATCGAGAGGTTTGAAAAGACGAAACAGAGAGACAGATTTATTTTATCGCTGTCCAAATCGATTTTTACACATTCGATCTGAAAAGGACGAAAAGTAAATTGTTAAAAGTGAAAACTATTCAATAAGTTCTTCATTTCTAAAATACCCAGCAATTTTTATTCAAATAGTAATCCCAAAATGACATGCTTCTAAAATATTGGGGAATTACTTTAATTGGGCTTTTGTTATTTTGAAGATAAGGGTGCGATTATAGATTTGTTTGTTTTGTTTTACGGCATATCAACCTCGGTGGGTCATTTAATGCCGACAAAGTTTTGAAATAAATTAATTCCTAATGGATAATAAATTTTGTTTATAAACTCATGTTTTTCTATTTAACCCATAGATGAGACCCTAACAGGTGCTACCACTCCGGGTCAGAGTGGAACAGGGAGTAATGGTGATGATGGGGTGCTCCACATTCACCAATCCCCCAGAACTGGAACCTCATCATCAAATAGAATTTAACGTCATTCCCAGGACAAATTGTCGGACTCGGGAACCTTCTTTTCGGACTTGGGAACCTTCTTGTTGTAATCGGGAACCTTCTTGTCGTACTCAGGAGCCATCACATAACTTTGAACCTAACCCTTTATTCAATCCACGGGGGTATCTTGTTCTCATTCCGCTAACCATAGCTGGGGTACAGGTGTTAAGCTGTGTTAATTATTATTCTATGTTACTGCTGTCCCTGACCAGTATTGAACCTGCAGTCTAGAGATAACTGTCATTTAGAACTGTCTTGACCTAACTCCTTTATCCACTAGGCTATGTGTCCAATTCCAAGAAATAGTATCATAACCGAATTTAGTAGTGCTGTGGTCAGTGTGGTTTCGATTCCTACTCTAATATCCAGTTCATCGAGACTCTTTTCTAGATCATTGGGTATCGTTCTAAGAGTCTGACTATAATTGATTTCACTTTCACTTTCATGTTTCACGGCTTTTTCATCTCTCGGGCAAGATCCAGGTATTTGTCCAACGTTTTCGCTTTCTTTCATTTTCATTCTATGGCCCGCTTGAACGGCATATTCCACTAGATGACAAGTACTCTTCTTATTAATTAACACTAGATATAGTCTTCTGGACGGTATTTGGTGACCCGTCTGTATCTTAAAGTTTCAGAGAAATTTTTACATCTATTTTTCCAGGGCAGATTCTGGATTGTGGAAATAGGATTTGTCATACTATTTCTCTGAATGTTTGAGATGAGGCTTGATGATTAGTATTATCTGCGTTATTCGGGCTATTGTCCCCATGGCCTAGTGGATAAGGTAATTAGGTTAAGACAGTTCTAAGTGACAGTTATATCTGGATTCCGGTTTCAATCCTGAGCAGCAGCAGTGACATAGAAAAATAATTAACACAACTCCTACCCCAGCTATGGTTAGCGGAATGAGAACAGAATACCCCCGTGGACTGAATAAAGGGTTAGGTTCAAAGTTCCGTGATGGCTCCCGATTACGACAAGAAGGTTCCCGACTACGACAAGAAAGTTCCCGAGTCCGAAAAGAAGGTTCCCTGGTCCGACAAGAAATACCTGAAGAAGGCCGGAGGGTATATTGACCGAAACGTTGTACAAATAACAATAAAGATGGGGACAATAGTCAGAATAACGCAGATAATACTAGGATTTGTCATTATCCCAGTGGATCACCTGTCTCAACCTGGCACGCCTAGTCTTGCGTTCCTTTTGTGCCAGTTTGCTGCATTCGCTCATTATGTAATTTCATTTCTGTCACAACCAAACTTACATTTTCGCTTTCTTTCATTTTCATTCTATGACAAGTTCTTTCTTTTTTTTTTTTTTTTGTTAATTAACACTAGTGTTATATACCCCTCACTCATGTTGCGGGTATATAAACAGTTCTTTTACAGAGAGGAGAGAGAGAGATAGACAGGTAGACAGAGAGATGCTATAGATAACTTACATCCTCTGTCTCTTTGTCTGGCCGTTCGTGTGATGTCTAATTTATTTCTATTTCGTTAGTTGTTCGTCTTTGGTTCATTTTCTTCTTGGTCAGTCTTTTTGCCAATACATGTATCAACCAACAACACCATGTTATTTCTTTAAGACTTTTATTCTTAACTAAACTTCTTTCTCTAACTAAACACAGCGCGTGTGATCAAATGAGCCCCAGCTTAAGGCAAGACATGCCTCCTGCCTGACGTCCGAGCTGGTACCGAGGGTTAACCAACCCTCACGTGATTTCACGTGATTCGCGGGTTTTCCACCTGTGGGAGAATGTTGGCGAGAGATTGTCATGGATAACTGGTCAGTTAACTTGTAACCACGTATTTTTGAGAATCTGTGTTACGCCTCAAAGATACGTGGTTCAAAATTAATTAAAGATATAATGCACCAGTTATTTTATTTTAAAACTTTTACGCTTTTTCAGGTCAGTTAATTTTGAACCACGTATCTTTGAGAATCTGTGTTACGCTTCAAAGATACGCATTTCAAAGTTAACTGACCTGAAAAAATGTAAAAGTTTTTAAATAAAATAACTAATACATTATATCTTTTATTCATTAATATATCAACACTGAAAATTTCATTAAATTCGGTTAATTCTCTGATTTTTGGTATTTTTTTCTTTCGACGAGGTGACATACGGGGTGACATATGTAGACGTACTAAAATAGATTAATGATTAAAACGAGGAAAGACTGATGATATCGTGGTGGTGATGATGATGATATTAAAACTGTGATTTATTATTATTATTATTATTATTATTATTATTATTAAATATATATTAGTGAAATAGATCACTAATTGGGACTGAGCCAATTCGAGTAGTAACCATCCCGGAGTTTAACAGATTTGAATTCAGGGTTTTCCTTCTCCTAGACTGGTTGCCTAACCAAGGTTAAAGAGTGCAGTCCGCCCTACTATTTACCCATAACCGGAAGGAGAGTAGTTGGATTCATACCTTTCCGAAGGGTATTATCGCTATGTGAACTGTAGCTTCGTCCAGGATTTGAACCCTGGTCAACGAGTCCATTTCCTACAACTCTAACCATTGCACCCACGTGCCTTCAATTTAATAATACTAAATAAAACGAGGAAAGTGGAAATACTGAACTCTCATCGTAATCGTGTTGATGGTATCAGAAATGCACTTTATTATTATTATTATTATTATTATTATTATTATTGTTGTTGTTGTTGTTGTTGTTGTTGTTGTTGTTGTTGTTACTTTGTCACTGTGTTAATGTACTACGAAACAAAAACAAACAAAAAAAATAAAATAAATACGTCCGATGATCCAAAAGACCACATAACCTGGTGTTAGAAATAAAGGTATCCCACGTGACCATCAAACATCCATTTGTCCGGAAACGGACGACTGCGCAGTACGCATGCGCCAAGACAGATGGGTCCCATAGTGGCGCCATAAATCATTCCTATAACATTCCACGTTATTCACTCATAGTTCTTTTGGCACCGAAATCCCCACCGGCTGACATTACTCCACCGTCAAACACTACAAACAAACACAGTGAAGCTATGTCATTTAATTTCAGGTTCGAGCCTTTCATTATCTAAAGTCTTCAGCGGTCAGTCTAGTGCCTCTTCTTGAGTTGGGGGTGCGTGGTTCAATGGTTAGAGACGTAGCGACAATGAACTCGTCGACCCGAGTTCAAATCCATGTTTACATTTTTGCACCATTAAATCAATTAAAATTTAACGTAGCCAAAAACAAGCTACGACTACCGGCTTTTTAAAAATTCTATGAAAAATCAATTAAGTGTCAAATTTTACGAAAATGTCGGTAATCATGAACTTTGGTTTAGTAAATTCCTACTGTAGCGATTATCTGCCCCTGCACTACCATAAAATTATGTTTGCGCATTATCTGAAATGCACTTAATTGTTATTAAGAACACATTTTATGATATTTTTGTGTTAAAGCCTGCAGTTGTATTGATTCAAACAAGTTTATATTTTTTGTTTATATCGTACGATAATTAAAAATGTACTTTGGTTTAGTAAATTCCTACCATAAAATTATGCTTGCGCATTATTTGAAATGAACTTAATTGTTATTAAGAACACATTTTGAATTATCGTACGATATAAACAAAAAAAAATAAACTTGTTTGAAAACAATACAACTGCATGTTGTAACACAAAAATATCATAAAATGTGTTCTTGATAACAATAAGTTCATTTCAGATAACGCGCAAGTATAATTTTATGGTAGGAATTTACTAAACTAAAGTTCATGATTGCCAAAATTTCGATAAAATGTCATAATATTCTTTTTCAAACTTTAATTTGCTTTTTTAATTGAATTGGAAAGAAAAATTTTTTTTCAAAGAAATCTTCTGATAGGATTATCAGACTTTAAAAAATTAAAAATTGTTTTTTATCGCTTCATTTTTCAGATTTTATAAAATGAAATAGCGGGGAGGAGGGCTCGTAAAAAAATATTTCCCCTTTTATATTTTAGGAAAAACTATTTTAAATATAATTTCATCAACGGGTCAATAAGTATCGAAATTTTCATAAAAATTTGACTCTTAATTGATTTTTCAGAGATTTTTTAAGCCAGTAGCCGTAGCTTGTTTTTGGCTGCGTTTAATTTCAATTGATTTAATGGTGCGAAAATGTAAACATTATTTTTATTCATAATTTTCGTTATTTCCCTAAGCTGAAATTTTTTTTTTTAAATCACCAATTTTTTTATTTTGTTGGGGGGGGGTTAATGTTTCTTCTTTTGAATGGTCCAA
>CM042173.1:25759153-25784153 GCA_023376005.1 Doryteuthis pealeii
TCACATCCGGCTCGTGGGGAGGGGTTGGTAAATATATATATCGAATCTAGCTTGCTAACCATTATAACACGTAAGGTGTCCACATGGTGGCTATATAGTTATTTACTAAGCTTAGCTTAGAGGTGGCACAATGCCAGAAGCATGGGGTACCTTGTGAGAATCGATCTCACTAACGATGATCTGCGAATCTAGCTTGCTAACCATTACACCACATGAGGTGTCCACAAGGCGGTTATATAAATTTGTTTCAAATTTGAATTTTAGTTCCACTAAAGCCTCCATGCTTCCAGTAATTCGCTGACACTATACCTGATATCCCCCATCCACACACATATGCATGCACGCGCACACATACATGTATATTATTACTGTACGCTATTCATTTTCCTGACAATAATACATTATTCTATGTACTAGACATGAGACTTTGATGAGTTGTGGTGCACCTGAGCACTGTACACAATAAATTTAATTATTATTTTATAATTTAGATTCATGGTCTTTCTAATCCTCTTCTTCTTTGGCCTTGTGTCAGACAAAGCTTAACATATACTGTAGTGTTAATTTTCTTCCCGCCCAACTTGGGAATAAATAGTGGTATCTGCATCCTCACACCAAACCTCAGCCGTGATTTTGTCTCTTGGAGGACAAAACAGCATAGCTCACATGACTTTCTGAAACATTTTTTCATGCTCAGAGTTGCCAAGGCATGGAATAAACTGCCTGCATCCGTTGTAGGCTGCCGAAACACTGTATCTTTCAAAGCCTCCATGCTTCTTGTAATCCGACAAAACTATACCTGATACCCCACTCCACACACATATGTACATTACTACTGTACGCTATTCATGTTTCTGACATTAGTACATTATTCTATGTATTATACATGAGCATTTGAGTTGTGGAGCACCTGAGCACTGTACACATACATGTATATTATTACTGTACACTGTTCATGTTCCTGACACTAATACATTATTCTATGGACTATACATGAGACTTTGATGAGTTGTGGTTCACCAGAGCACTGTACGCAATAAATTTCATTGTTATTATTATTAAAATTGGTAAATCTTGGATTTAGTCTGCAAAGGAATGTCTAAAATAGGATATTTTGCCGTGAATTCTAAAGAGAATATCGAGAATATCAAGTAACTGTCTATTACCCACGAGAAAAACCCCGAATGACCCAGCAGAGCAGAAACGGTCAATGCTGAAGAGGAGGGGGGGTCAAGAAAAAATTGTGATATTGTAATAAGTAGCTGGTAACTCTAAAGGGAGTCGGAGGGCATTCTTAAAATGAGGCAACTAAGTGAGTACCCGGTACTATTAGTATTTTTGTAATTTAACCATTGTAGTTCTTTTAGACAATAACAAAATCGTAAAAGTAAATTCGTCGGGGCGGCCTAATGTCGGTATCTGCCAGACAGCGAGGGAGTCTATCCCCTTTTCAATAGCGCTAGACCAAGAAGATTATTTTAGCGTCTGAGGTGGAGTGTCACACCTACCATCAGCTCCCCACTTTACCGCACATATCCTAGTGCTGCTCATTCGCTGAGTTGGCGAGGGCTGGTATCGAACCAAGAACCTTGTGATTCCTAGCCGAACACTCTACCGACTGAGCTAAACCGGCCCTATAACAAAATAAGTAAGTAATTTTTGGATGTATATATTATAGTTTTGCTTGAAGGCAATTACAATGCACGTATCGCATAAAATTCGATACTTTTTTTTATAGAAAATGAACTTGACAAGTGTAATTCCGACAAAGGATCGCTCGGTGTGTAGAACATCGTACAGACTGTTTCGACTTTATATGGACTTAATAAAATCGAAACATTCTGTACGATGTTCTACACACCGAGCGATCCTTTGCCGGGATTACACTTGTCAAGTTCATTTTCTATAAAAAAAAAAAAAGTATCGAATTTTATGCGATACATGCATTGTAATTGCCTTCAAGCAAAAATATAATATATAAAATAATAAGGTTATTCTAATTAATTATTATTCTAATAACTCCCTTGCAATCAATTAGATTTCCATACGCCACAGATGCGTGAGCTTTTCTGTCTTAATTAAATTCTACTATGACTTAATTAGTTAAGTTAAAAATTAAAGTTAATAGATTAGTAATTTGAAGGCAAATACAATACGTATGAAAAATAAAAACAAAAAGATTTCATTTTTGTCTTATCGATTTCGAAGCATGAACTTCATCATCAGAGTTTCGTATCAGAAATGGACGTATTTATGTTTTTATTTGTGTGGTTATAATTTCTCTTCTTATTTCTTTTTCCTCTCCTTTTTTTTTCTCTTTCTCCTTCTCCTCCTTTATGAATGAAATGGGCGAATAACTGTAATTTCTTTTTTTTTTTGAATGTCTGTTGAGAACGAATGTATCCAATATTGTCTGTTTGTTGTCCGGTCAATGTTGCAAGATTGTAGCCATGTCAAATTCAAAATAAAAACCGTCAATAGAAAAATTTATATACTTAGCTTTTGTTTTCTTTTTTCTTTTCTTTTCTTTTCTTTTTCCTTTCTTTTTTTTTTGTTTTTTTTTTCCTTTGTTCTCTAATTTTAATTTTTTTTTCCATTTTTTAATAAGTTAACAGATAAAATTACATGATGACATGCATTAAAAAAAAATAAAATGATTTATTATAAACTAGAAGTGGCTACCCGGCGTCGCCTGGGTAGAGGGGGATTGTTTTTAAGTTAGTCTCGCAGGTCTATTATTACTGAATCGGGAGTTAGATCCCCAGAGGATGCTCCATTAAAATCCCCACGTAAAAAAGACCTTGTGTTGATCCAGCCACTCTAATAAGAAAAATTAATGTCTACAATTTACATTATTAAATGCAAAAAAAAATTCCATGCTGTTATTATTTAAATTTCATTTTTTAATTATCTTCACGAATATAAATCAAATCTTCATTATTTTTACTCAAAAAGCAAGACCTGGTGATAGTGAATGTGTAACTATATTTACTTTGTCGTTAATTGTTTTATTTTCATTGTGTCCTCCGAACATACATACATACACACAAGTGTCCTTTATATATTTATAGATTATTTTAATTTATTATCTACATATATAAATAATTTATATTATATCTACATCATTCTATTAATAATGGAGATTGTATGTATTTCTGTCTGTAACAAAAACTACGTCATAGCTCTACGTCACAGCTTACGTCACAATATTCTTATGCTATATACACCCAAGATTTGAGTAAGCGATTTTAGAAATTGTTTTTTTACTCTCGTCCTTTTTTTTTTTTTTTTTTTTTACAGTAAAAAGAAGTTAACTAAAAAGTTTACAAATAAATAAATACCTACGATTTTGTGGAAAATTGATGTGGAAAATATTCAAAATAATTGTTTGATTATTAAATGCATGCATCATTTTATTTGAGAGGGACGGGGCTCAGTTTTCATTTCAAATTGTTTTTTTGTTTTTTTAGTCCCTTAATAGATATGAGGATTTGTCTTACTTATGATACAAACCCTCTGACATTGAATTTTTAACTCCCACCCTTTCAGGCAATGTCTTTCAAAAATTAATTTTTACGACGCCCGGAGGGTGTTTTCTGTTGCTAGTCTAGATAATAAATGTTATGCTTAAGTAATGGTAGAAGGTACTTTTTACAATATCACATTTTTTTATTAAGGGACCCCCCCCACACACACACACACAGACTTTTTTTCAGCATGTCTGGTACCCAAACGTCGATCACCTCCGTGAACAGAGTACACTGACGGTTAGAAAGACTATGGTATCATTTGAATTTGCAATAAATCTATATCAATATTTGGGAAGAGTTTATTTGTCTGTCCTTTATGGTTGTTGGTTGGTTTGTTGGTTATTGTTGTTTTGTTTTACGGCATATCAACCTCGGCGGGTCATTAAATGCCGACAAAGTTTTGAAATAAATTCATTCCTAATGGATAATCAAATTTTGTTTATAAACTCATGTTTTTCTATTTAACCCATAGATGGGACCCTAACAGGTACTACCACACCGGGTCAGAGTGGACCTGAGAGCAATGGTGATAAAGGGGTACTCCACATTCACCAGACCTCCAGAACTGGAACTTCACCATCAGATAGAGTTTAACGTCATTCCCAGGACATGAAGACTCTCAGTCACCGCCTTCTAGCATATATATGATAAAAATTGCTGGGGTTTGCCATAAGGGCAATAGGGTTGGTGCAATCATATAGGTGCTAGGGCTGGACGAGGCTAGCTGATTGATCCCCAAGCTTCATGGGTCGCCGCCCACGGCCAACAGGTAGTCCCATTGGGGAGGGGGGGTCTTACCAATCTGCATAGGTGCAGTTGATGTATTCTAACGCCCCACCCAACAGGGTGGGTCCTCTATGGATTGCTAAACGTTAAAGTGAATGCGTCCCTATAATTAACTTTGTGTTAATGTCCCTATAAGTCGAGTGGCCAGTGTCGGTATTAGCCAGACAGCGAGAATAAATATGGGCTAGATAAATAATAGAAGCTTGATCAAGCGAACAATAAGTCTTGTTAGTTCATTCAATTAAAAACAAGAAGAAGAAGAAGAAGAAGAAGAAGAAGAAGAAGAAGAAGAAGTCAGTTCTTAGATAGATAAACAAAGGAGAACTCAACTAGACAAGATGTCGACAAGAGAAGAAGAGGGGGAAATAGAAGACAACAGGAACCAGAGTAATGAAGTTAACAAGAAAGACCGAGTAAGATCATTTCTCCCCTCTCTCTCTCTCTCTCTCTCCCTCTCTCTCTCTTTTCAAGAAAGAAAGAAAGAAAGAAAGAAAGAAAGAAAGAAAGAAAGAAAGAAAGAAAAAGAGAAGAAAAAGAAAGAGAAAGAAAGAAAGAAAAGAAAGAAAGAAGAATAAAAAAAGAAAGAAAGAAAGAAAGAAAGAAAGAAAGAAAGAAAGAAAAAAGAAGAAAGAAAGAAAAAAAAAAAAAAAGAAAGAAAGAAGAAAGAAAGAAAAAGAAGAAAAAAAGAAGAGAAAAGAAAGAAAGAAAAAAGAAAGAAAGAAAAGAAAGAAAGAAGAAAAAAAGAAAGAGAAGAGAGAAAGAAAAATGGAGAAAGAAAGAAAGAAAGAAAGAAATGAAAAAAGAAAGAAAGAAAGAAAGAAAGAAAGAAAAAAGAAAAAAAGAAAGAAAGAAAGAAAAAAAGAAAGAAAAAGAAAGAAGAGAAAAAAAGAGAAGAAAGAAAGAAAAGAAGAGAAAGAAAGAAGAAAAAAAAAAAAAAAAAAAAGAAAGAAAGAAAGAAAGAAGAAAGAAAAAAGAAGAAAGAAAAAAAAGAAAGAAAAGAAAGAAGAAAGAAAGAAAGAAAGAAAGAAAAAAGAAAGAAAGAAAAAGAAAGAAAGAAAGAAAAGAAAGAAAGAAAAGAGGAGAAAGAAAGAAAGAAAGAAAGATAGATAAACAATTACCCTTTATAAATGTTTAAAGTAAAGTTTTGGTAGTTTGTTTTGTTGTATTTTTTGTTTGTATTGTTTGATTTTTGTTTTTTGTTTTTTACAGAACAGTAGATTAGAAAATGACGTCTTCAACTAGATACAATTTGGGCATCAGCCATATTTCGTTAGTCTTTCCCTCTTTCAGCCACGAAGAAAGTGTCGGATAGTTTCCGATTTATAATTTTGTCACTTACCAGCAACTGTCCAATAAAAATGATTGAAACTTACTTTTATTTGGGATTGACAATGTTATAAATATACTTACATTTTCTTTCTTTGTTTTCTTCTTTTTACTTTTTTTTTTTTTTTGCACGTAAAATAAAATTAACGCACATTTTCATGGATGGGTTTCTGTACAAGCTCCCTTAGTTGTACTAAAAAGTTGTAAATATCACAAAAATGTTGGGGGCGGGGGCGGGGTATCTAATACATAAGTAAAAATGCAATGGAAAAAAACAGTTTGGTTCAATATAGAATCGGTTGTGATATGTTTTTTGAACAATGTTGTTCGACTTTTTAATATATATATATATATATATATATATATATATATATATATATACTAGAAAAGACGTGACCCGTTGGGTCACCCATTGAGCTCGGGTTATATTGTTAAAAAATCGCAATAATGTAATTTATTTTTAATACATTTTAAACTATTTATCGGTCAATTTTGCGTAAATTTATCGTAAACATGACAGTCAACGCTGTCTAAGATGACGTAAAATCTGTATTTTACAAAATAAATTGATATTTAGAATTCATTTATTATATGAAACGCCTAATTTTAAGTTTCAAATTTCCTATTTTTAGATTCTAAAAACAAATATCTATTTAATAACTACTTTAGTTTATTATTGTTATCTAATAATTTTTTTAGAAACACTATATTGAAAATTTAGGATCCCCTCTTTTTAGACAGAACAAATATCGATGTACATTTTTCTTTTATAAGATAATAGTCAATTAAATCCAAAAGAGTAAAAAAAAAGATCTACAAATTTTTTTTTTTTTTTAGTTTTTATTTTACATTCTATTTTTCGATTTCAGTACATATTTTCTACAAGGATAGCTCCCTTAAATTTTTTTCTTTCTATTTACACCTTCAGTCTTTTGTCTTTTTACTTAGTTTCAACTTTATATACCCCCCACCGATATTTTACGCCCCCATCAAATAACATGGGGAGTCAAATTTAAGTGACCTGAAAAAAATCAGAAAGTTTTTAAAAAAATAAATGATGCATTATAAAATTCATTCATTAATAAATCAACACTGAAAATTTCATTAAAATCGGAAATTCCCTGATTGTTGGTAATTTTTTTTTTTTTTTTCAGGTAAAATAAAATATTTACTGGTAAAATAAGTATAAAATTAGGTTTGTCTTAACACTCTTCCTAAATTTTCACTCACAATTATTGACCCTATAAGTTTTAAAAATTAATAATTAAAGTATTTTTTAAAATCTATTTTAAAACATCACATCAATTTTATTTATTTTTTTACAGCCAAGAAAACAATTTTAAATCTTATTTACATTTTTTACAAATCAAATAATTATCTTATGTTTACCTTCCCTCGATAAATGTTAAGAAGAGTTTTGTAATAATAAAAGAGAGAGGGGGGAGAATCAGTCAGCAGCAGTCAAAACTAATGTCCCATTGCCTATTTTTCAAGCTCTGTAATGTCTTTCTCTCTCTCTCATACGAAGGTATTCTACATGTATGGAGAGAAATAAGCTATACTTATAAACAGAGATTGGTCGGTTTTTGACTTAATTTTAAATTACGACTAATTAGAACCAAATGAAATGGAATTTATTTCAAATATTAATTAGATTTATGATTAGATAATATTTTGGGATGTTTTTTATATCATTAATATACCTAGAAAAAAGCCTTTAGGTGGCAAAGGTTGATACGCTCAGCTTTAATATAATAATAGAAGATATATATATATATATATATATATATATATATATATATCGCTTGAACCACTACCATTCCTACAACCTCCCACTACCAATTGTTATTACCTCCCACTTCTAATTCCTTGCTACTACTCGTTCTCGTTAAAAACGAGACACGAAACCATACCATCGTTTCCTACCGGATGAGGGCAAACTGTATTGCCGAAAGCGCTCGTTTTGAAACTTTTGGTGGACTATTACACCAGTTCCATCCCGACACCAAAAAGATGGCCCGAAAATTAGAAAGGATCAACCAAAAACTTGTCCGACAAGAATTGTCTGTACAGTTCAACAAAACTTGTATAAAAGAAAAATGCTGCAAAAATACACTTATTTTAATATATATATATATATATATATATATATATATATATATATATATATATATATATGTCAGACACTATCTACCTAGGTTTCACCCTTAATGCTTCTTCAGGATAATTCTGACTGAGGAAGGTTGTTAGAAACGTCTTTTATTATGGGACTGGGTATTCGAGTGGGGTAAAAATTAGCATACAAAGTTAAAAATCAAAAACAGGTTGTGTTATTACTATTTTTTTATTATTATTAAATTGCTTCAGTGTTTTTTTGTTTGCTTTTTTTTGGGGGGGGGTCTTCTTTGACCACTACATAAGATATTGATGATTATTTTCAGAAAGTACGGGTGTGTTGGTCTATTCCTTTTTTTTTTTTTTTTCTTTTTTCTCTCTTATTTACCCTGATATCAGTTGGAATTTTTTTTTTTTTGAAAAACTGAATTATCTAGTTTTTTTTCGCACCCGTTAAGTTTAGAAATAATATATATATATATATATATATATATATATATATATATATATATATATATATATATGTATTCTATATTTTTTAGATATATTAGATAAATTGCCTGACAGAATCGAAGAGTTATGATGTAAAAACCAGAATTGAAGGAGAATTCATTTAATATGACGTTTCGTTCTTTAGAGTTTTTGTTCCTTCCCAAAATGTTTTTATATCATTTTATGAGCATAACAAAAAAACATAGCCAATTTATTGAATCTGCGATCATCTTGTAGTGATACGGATCAGAAGGAAACCGGATGTTTACGCATCAAAGTATAAATTGATAATGACAAAAATAGGCATTCTGCGCATACGATCTGTGTTGGCGGGGACCAGTATTGAACCCAGAACCTTACAATTCCAAGGACGATGCTCTACCGACTGAGATAAATCGTCCTCTAATATATATATATATATATATATATATATATATATGAGGTTAAATAAACAAACAAATGTGTTTACTTTTATATGGCTTTAAACCGACAATTTTTCGAGGACATGTGCTTAATTGAAGTCATACCTAATTTTGAAAATTAATCAGTAATAATTAATGAATAGGCGGGGCATATATGTTTCAAATGTAAGCTAAACTAATTGACATTTTCCGATTCTTGATCTCTCTCTAGAGGGAGATTGCATTGTAAATTCAAAATAAAACCGTCAATAGAAAATTATATTAGCTTTGTTTTGTTTTCTTTTTTTTCTTTTCTTTTTTTTCCTTTCTTTTTTTTTGTTGTTTTTTTTTTTCCCTTTGTTTCTCTATTTTTTTTTTTCCTTTTTTAATAAGTTAATAAGATAAAATTACATGATGACATGCATTAAAAAAAAATAAAATGATTTATTATAAACTAGAAGTGGCTACCCGGCGTTGCCTGGGTAGAGGGGGATTGTTTTTAAGTTAGTCTCGCAGGTTATATTATTACTGAATCGGGAGTTAGATCCCAGAGGATACTCCATTAAAATCCCCGCGTAAAAATGACCTTTGCGTGATCCAGCCACTCTAATAAGAAAAATATAATGTCTACAATTTACAATATTAAATGCAAAAAAAAATTCTATGCTGTTATCATTTTAAATTTCATTTTTTACTTATCTTCACGAAATATAAATCAAATCTTCATTATTTTTTACTCAAAAAGTAAGACCTGGTGATAGTGAATGTGTAACTATATTTACTTTGTGTTAATTGTTTTATTTTCATTGTGCCTCCGAACATACATACACACACACACATACATACACACAAGTGTCCTTTATATATATTTAGAGATTATTTTAATTTATTATCTACATATATAAATAATTTATATTATATCTACATCATTCTATCATAATGGAGATTGTATTTATTTATGTCTGTAACAAAAACTACGTTATAGCTCTACCGTCACAGCTTATGTCACAATATTCTTATGCTATATACACCAAAATTTGAGTAAGTGATTTTAAAATTGTTTTTTACTCTCCTACTTTTTTTTTTTTTTTTTTTTTACAGTAATAAGAAGTAACTATTTTTTTTTTTTTTTAGCATAACAAGAAGTTAACTAAAAAGTTTACAAATAAATAAATACCTACGATTTTGTGTAAATATTGATGTGGAAAATATTCAAATAATTGTTTGATTATTACATGCACTGCAACATTTTATTTGAGAGGGACGGGGCTCAGTTTTCATTTCAATTGTTTCATTTATTTATTTATTTTTTTTTTTTTTTTACTCCTTTAATAAATATGAGGATTTTTGCTTACTTATGATACAAACCTCTCTGACATTGAATTTTTAACTCCCACCCTCTCAGGCAATGTCTTTCAAAAATTAATTTTTACGACGCCCAGGGGGTGTTTTCTTGTTGCTAGTCTAGATAATAAATGTTATGCTTAAGTAATAGGTAGCAGGCACTTTTACAATATCACATTTTATTTAAGGGACCCCCCCACACACACACACACACTTTTTTTCAGGCAATGTCTGGTACTCAAACCTCCATCACCTCCGTAACAGAGTACACTAACGGTGAAAGACTATGGTATCATTTGAATTTGCAATAAATCTATATCAATATTTGGGAAGAGTTTATTTGTCTGTCCTTTATGGTTGGTTGGTTGGTTGGTTGGTTATTGTTGTTTTGTTTTACGGCATATCAACCTCGGGCGGTCATTAAATGCCGACAAAGTTTTGAAATAAATTCATTTTAATGGATAATCAAATTTTGTTTATAAACTCATGTTTTTCTATTTAACCCATAGATGGGACCCTAACAGGCACTACCACTCCGGGTCAGAGTGACGCAGGNAGAGAGATGAGCAATGGTGATGAAAGAGTGCTCACATTCACCAGACTCCAGAACTGGAACTTCACCATCAGATAGAGTTTAACGTCATTCCCAGGACATGAAGACTCTCAGTCACCGCCTTCTAGCACCCATATGATAAAAATTGCTGGGGTTTGCCATGAAGGCAATAGGATTGGAGCAATCATATAGGTGCTAGGGCTGGACGAGACTAGCCGATTTATCGGTGGGGGCTTCTCCGACCACCCGTCTAGCCTAAGCAATGGCCTAAGTGAAGTGTTGCATGTCATGGACTGCTCATCCACCAGGATACCGTCCCCAAACATCATGGGTCGCCACCCACGGCCAACAGGTAGTCCCATTGGGGGGGGGGGTCTTACCCCTCTGCAGAGGTGCAGTTGATGTATTCTAACGCCCCACACAACAGGGTGGGTCCTCTATGGATAGCTAAACGTTTTCATTCATTGACAAAAACCCTGAAAGTGAATGCGTCCCTATAATTAGTTTTGTGTTAATGTCCCTATAAGTCGAGTGACCTATTGTCGGTATTAGCCATACAGCGAGGGAGTCTAACCCCTTTTTACTAGCGCTTGACCAGGGAGATTGTTTTTGCGTCTGATGTGGAGTGTCACAGATACCATCAGCTCGTCTGTGCTACTCATACGCTGAGTTGGTGAGGGCCGGTATTTAACCTTGAACCTAGTGGTTCCGAACTGGATGCTCTACCAACTGAGCTATACCGGGGCATGAATCCATTGGTTCTTTTGTTAGCAATGGGTAAATAAAAGGGCAGACAAGGTTTTTTTTAGCCTTGGTTGGACAACCAGTCTAGGAGAAGGAAAACTTAATTTAAACAAGCTTTACTCCGCTTATAAATTGACCTTGTGTCACATCCTACCCGTAACGGGAGAGTAGGTAAATATATACACATATCTATGATACACTTTCGCAGAGAATCATTCACAATAGCCGTATCGATCGAAAATGAGTCTTTCTTCAAGATGGAGTTTCTAACAGTAAACAATAATTGACAGGAATCCATGTTGCTGCAAAACGTAATATTACATAACTAAGCAGGATCTGTGGATATACAAAAGTATGATAATTTAATCATTACAACATTTGTTATGCTTGTAATGTATTGTCTGGTCAACCGGTTTGCACCTGAAGCCCGGGCTGCACGTAGGAAGTGCGTGGGTATCAGGTGTTGGCCTGGAAACAAAAATAGGATATAGCATTGAATTGGCCTTTGGTACCTAAAGATGCAGGTGTACATTTGACACTGTGTAGGCGCAGAAAATCTGTAGGCGTAGCCCATAACCAATGAAAACATGCTGCGTGGGCAAGGAGGTGTGTCTACAGAGAAACTGCGTGGGTTTCACGATCGGAGAGGCGTGACCCCGTGAGTTGGACAATAATAAAAAAAAAATTCAAAAAAGCCCGTGGAAATCAATTAAGGAGACCGAGATCAGGCTCGAGATCGCTTGCAGAGAACTCCCGAAGGCTCCATGTATGTGAAACCCCTGCTAATGACTCCTCAGTCTGTACACAACCGAGGAAATAAAGATATAATCTTATATTTTTATAAATACAAATGACCGATGTTCCTTGACGGGCCCAGTATATAACGTGCTTATTTAAGAGCTATTGCTTAATAGTTCAATATGTAAAAAGTATAATAATCATGATTTTGTTACAATTTATGAGGTGTCATAGATTGTGAAGCGTACCTGTAATTGAATTCGGGTCTGTCATATTTAGAATCAAGGGAGCCAATGGAAATTTAGCAGTGATTGTTGGTACCCTTGTGAGCCTTTGAAACGCGTCATGACAGACACGTGATATAGTTTTAGTTTAGAATTTAGATTCGACCTAACCGTCAGAGAGCTCGGGCGTGCTCTCGGGTCGATCTCACCCGAGCGGAATAAATATGGGCTGGATAAATAATAAAAGCTTGATCAAGCGAAAAATAAGTCTTGTTAGTTCATTCAATTAAAAACAAGCAAAGCCAAGAAGAAGAAGAAGAAGAAGAAGAAGAAGAAGAAGAAGAAGAAGAAGAAGAAGAAAAAGAAGTCAGTTCTTAGATAGAAGAACAAAGGAGAACTCAACTAGACAAGATGTCGACAAGAGAAGAAGAAGAGGAAATAGAAGACAACAGGAACCAGAGTAATGAAGTAAACAAGAAAGACCAGTAAGATCATTTCTCCCCCCCCCTCTCTCTCTCTCTCTCTTCTCTCTCTCTCTCTCTCTCTCTCCTCTCTTTTCTCTCTCTCTCTTCGGAGAAAGAAAGAAAGAAAGAAAGAAAGAAAGAAAAGAGGAGAGAGAAAGAAAGAAAGAAAAGAAGAAAGGAAAGAGAGAGAAAGAAAAGAAAGGAAGAAAGGAAGACAGAAAGAAAAAAAAAGAAAGAAAAAAAGGAGAGAGAAAGAAAGAAAAGAGGAAAAAGAAAAGAAAAGAAAGAAAGAAAAGAGGAGAAAGAAGAAAGAAAGGGGGAGAGAAACGAAAGAAAGAAAAAAGGAGTTCTGCTATTCTGGATGTATCTTATAGATAAACAATTACCATTTATAATTGTTTCAAGTAAAGTTTTAGTAGTTTGTTTTGTTTGTTTTTGTTGTCTTTTTTTTTTTTTCGTTGTCTTTTTTGTTTTTTGTCTTTTACTGAACTGTAGATTAAAAAATTACGTCTTCAACTAGATACAATTTGGGTATCAGCCATATTTCGTTAGTCTTTCCCTCTTTCAGCCACGAAGAAAGTGTCGGATAGTTTCCGAATTATAATTTTGTCTCTTACCAGAAACTGTCCAATAAAAGAATGTTAAAAACTCAATGATTGAAACTTATTTTTATTTGGATGGACAATGTTTATAATATACTTACATTTTCTTTCTTTCTTTTCTTCTTTTTACTTTTTTTTTTTTTTTTTTTTGCACGTAAAATAAAATTAACGCACATTTTCATGGATGGGTTATTCTGTACAAGCTCCCTTAGTTGTACTAAAAAGTTGTAAATATCACAAAAGTTGGGGCCGGGGGCGGGGGTATCTAATACATAAGAAAAAATGCAATGGAAAAAAACAGTTTGGTTCAATATAGAATCGGTTGTGATATGTTTTTTGAACAATGTTGTTGGACTTTTTAAAAAAAAAAAAAAAAAATATATATAATATATATATTATATATAATATATATATATATATATATATACTAGAAAAGACGTGACCCGTTGTGTCACCCATTGAGCTCGGGTTATATTGTTAAAAAATCGCAATAATGTAATTTATTTTTAATACATTTTAAACTATTTATCGGTCAATTTTGCGTAAATTTATCGTAAACATGACAGTCAACGCTGTCTAAGATGACGTAAAATCTGTATTTTACAAAATAAATTGATATTTAGAATTCATTTATAATATGAAACGCCTAATTTTAAGTTTCAAATTTCCTATTTTTAGATTCTAAAAACAAATATCTATTTAATAACTACTTTAGTTTATTATTGTTATCTAATAATTTTTTTAGAAACACTATATTGAAAATTTAGGATCCCTTCTTTTTAGACAGAACAAATATCGATGTATATTTTTCTTTTATAAGATAATAGTCAATTAAATCCAAAAGAGTAAAAAAAAAGATCTACAAAAATTTTTTTTTTAGTTTTTATTTTACATTCTATTTTTCGATTTTCAGTACATATTTTCTACGAGGATAGCTCCCTTAAATTTTTTTCTTTCTATTTACACTTTCAGTCTTTTGTCTTTTTTACTTATACTGTAATTAGTTTCAACTTTACATAACCCCCACCGATATCTTACGCCCCCACCAAATAACATGGTCAAAGTTAAGTGACCTGAAAAAAATCAGAAAGTTTTGAAATAAAATAAATGATGCATTATAAAATTCATTCATTAATAAATGAACACTGAAAATTTCATTAAAATCGGATAATTCCCTGATTGTTGGTAATTTTTTTTCAATCGGTGCGCGGGGGGGGGGGTAAATTTATTTTGCTAAATATGGATTCTACAGCAACTTTGCCAGTGCCTGATATTTTTCATTTAAAATATTTTTTGTATCTTTATCCTTCACAAAATATGAATATAAATGAATATAAATATGTGTTGTTATTTTAACATTACTTGCATTCATAATCAGAATATTTACAGGTAAAATAAAATATTTACTGGTAAAATAAGTATAAAATTAGGTTTGTCTTAACACTCTTCCTAAATTTTCACTCACAATTATTGACCCTATAAGTTTTAAAATTAATAATTAAAGTATTTTTTTAAATCTATTTTAAAACATCACATCAATTTTATTTATTTTTTTACAGCCAAGAAAACAATTTTAAATCTTATTTACATTTTTTACAAATCAAATAATTATCTTATGTTTACCTTCCCTCGATAAATGTTAAGAAGAGTTTTGTAATAATAAAAGAGAGAGAGAGGGAGAGAGAGAGAGAGAGAGAGAGAGAGAGAGAGAAAGGGGGGAATCAGTCAGCAGCAGTCACAACCAATATGCCTATTTTTCAAGCACTGTAATCTCTCTCTCTCTCTCTCTCTCTCTCTCTCTCTCTCTCATACGAAGGTATTATACAAGTATTAAGAGAGGGGGAGAGAAATAAGCTATACTTATAAACAGAGATTGGTCGGTTTTTGACTTAATTTTAAATTACGACTAATTAGAACCAAATGAAATGGAATTTATTTCAAATATTAATTAGATTTATGATTAGATAATATTTTGGGATGTTTTTTATATCATTAATGTACCTAGAAAAAAGCCTTTAGGTGGCAAAGTTAATACGCTCAGCTTTCATATAATAATAGAAGATTATATATATATATATATATATATATATATATATATATATATATATATATCGCTCGAACCACTACGATTCCTACAACCTCCCACTACCAATGGTTATTACCTCCCACTTCTAATTCCTTGCTACTACTTGTTCTCGTTAAAAACGAGACACAAAACCATACCATCGTTTCCTACTTGATGATGACAAACTGTATTGCCGAAAGCGCTCATTTTGAAACCTTTGGTGAACTGTTACACCAGTTCCACCCCAACACTAAAAAGATGGCCCGAAAATTAGAAAGGAGCAACCAAAAACTTGTCCGACAAGAATTGTCTGTACAGTTCAACAAAACTTGTATAAAAGAAAAAATGCTGCCAAAATACACTTATTTTAATATATATATATATATATATATATATATATATATATATATATATATGAGTCAGACACTATCTACCTAGGTTTCACCCTTAATGCTTCTTCAGGATAATTCTGACTGAGGAAGGTTGTTAGAAACGTCTTTTATTATGGGACTGGGTATTCGAGTGGGGTAAAAATTAGCATACAAAGTTAAAAATCAAAAATTCGTAAACAGGTTGTTATTTACTATTTTTTATTATTATTAAATTGCTTCAGTGTTTGTTTGTTTGTTTGTTTTTTTTTTGTTTTTTTGTTTTGTTTTTTTTTGGGGGGGGGTCTTCTTTTGGCCACTACATAAGATATTGATGATTATTTTCAGAAAGTACGGATGTGTTGGTCTATTCCTTTTTTTCTTTTTTTTTTTTCTTTTTTTTTTTCTTTTTTCTCTTTTTACCCTGATATCAGTTGGAATTTTTTATTTTTTTTGAAAACTGAATTATCTAGTTTTTTTTCGCACCCGTTAAGTTTAGAAATAATATATATATATATATATATATATATATATATATATATATATATATATATATATATATATTCTGTATTTTTAGATATATTAGATAAATTGCCTGACAGAATCGAAGAAGTTATGATGTAAAAACCAGAATTGAAGGAGAATTCATTTAATATGACGTTTCGTTCTTTAGAGTTTTTGTTACCTTCCCAAAATGTTTTTATATCATTTTATGAGCATAACAAAAAACATAGCCAATTTATTGAATCTGCGATCATCTTGTAGTGATACGGATCAGAAGGAAACCGGATGTTTATGCATCAAAGCAAAAATTGATAATGACAAAAATAGGCATTCTGCGCATACGATCTGTGTTGGCGGGGACCAGTATTGAACCCAGAACCATACAATTCCAAGGACGATGCTCTACCAACTGAGCTAAATTGTCATCTAATATATATATATATAATATATATATATATATATATATATATATATATATTCTTTTTGTGTGTATATATATATATATATATATATATATATTTCTTTTTGTGTGTATATATATATATATATATATATATATATATATATATACACACACACACAAAAAGAAAACCCCTCTAACTCGCAACCAAGGGTACTCGTCACTGACAGAAAGAGAATTGAACTCTCCGACACAAGACCTTATCTCACGTCCTAAAGAAGGCCATAAAGACCGAAACGTTATAATGTCGACATTATCACCAAGAATAAATATTCATCTTTTGTCACATCCCGTGTTAGTCTACATTTCTCCACGTACTGTCGGATTGATTTCCTCATTTTACTCCTGTATATATATATATATATATATATATATATATATATATTATATATGTGTGTGTGTGTGTGTGTGTGTGTGTGTGTGCGTGTGAGTGAGTGTGTGTGTGTGTGTGTGTAGAAAGTTTGTAGAAAAAACAAGATGTTAAAAGTTTTCTGACACAAATCTGTTTCGACCTTATGAAGATGTAATTATCAAAGCAACATTGTAAACGGAAAAGTCTTTCCGTTTACAATGTTGCTTTGATAAAGACCTCTTCATAAGGTCGAAACAGATTTGTGTCAGCAAAACTTTTAACATCTTGTTTTTTCTACAAACTTTCTACACATATTGTCGGATTCATATCCATTTTACCTTTCATATATATATATATATATATATATATATATATATATAAAAAATCCAGGAAAAAAATCTTCCTTACGATGTAGAAGCTTTTTTTAAAGTGTCTTAGTTTGCATAGCTCAATGGTTGCTCTTATTGTCAGAGTCACAGAGCAAAATTATATCAGTAAATATACAACAGAAGATTTAGGCTATTTCAGGAAGTCTAGAGCAAATGTCTAGCCCTTCCAATCATCAGATGCTGAATGATGAATTCTTGATTATTCTTAAGGTAGTTTAAAACAGATTTGTTTTTATTGCCCTGTGTTCCTCTGTGTATACCCCTCTGTGGAAGGTAATTAGACGTCAGTCATAAATTAACATCTTGCTCAACTTGTATTTTATTAGGGGTCATTGTTAAATCAATCTTTTCCAGATTCCAACTAAAGCCCCCCCCCCCCCATTTCGCTTTGATTTCATTTCTTTATTCACCTTATCTTCCTATTTTCTTCTTTAATTTTATTTTACTTATTCTATTTTCTTTTTGGACCATATGACCTTTAGGCACCCCTTTTGCTTTGCTGATTCAAAAGTACATTTTTTCATTTACACCGTCAACATCCGGTTTGTTTGTTAGGGGTTAGGGGTTAGTTTTATAATTTTTTTAAAAATTCTAAAAATCCTGTTAAGAATTAACCGGATTTTGACGGTGCAAATGGAAAAAATGTCCCCACGAACCGAGATCGCAACAGGGGTGCCTAAAGGTCATATGGTCCGATTGATTTAACAGTGACCCCTAATAAATGACCCGACAGCAATATTTAAGTATTTTTGGCAAAAGCTCTGCTTTTCATTAGTAGTTCCTTAGTTATTTGGTGGGAAGTTGTCTATAATGTTAAAATGAATAAACTTAGCTTTGCTTTTATTTTCGATTTTTTAAACCAATCTAACCCATCCTTAAGGGATTGAGGGGGTTCATACCTTTCCCAAGGTTATTAGTCTGAAAGTGAACATAATAGTGTGACTGCAGTTTGAACTCGTTTACTACGATGTTGCAGCCCAACACTTTAGCCACTACGCCATGGGGACTCGCTCATAGTTCTGGCCTTGAACCAAACTTAATAAAGTGTAATAAATGACAACACCAGGTTGAAAAACTCTTCGAAATAGGGAGTGGAAGATTATGTTGCGCCAATGTTCTAAGTGATAAGTTTAGTTCATTATCCTTGACTCTTCCTATTTCCTAATGTGGTGTTATCAAATTCTTATAATTCATAAGACCCTTACATAATCTATATAATATTCGTGTTCCTTAATTGTACAACTGTTATCATTTTACAACACCCTCTGGTTAAAAATGAGACCGTCAAAGATGAAAAGTAAAAATGTAAATCCTGATTATCAGGTGTTGCTTATCCGACGAATTCTTATTTCTTATGTGTCGTCATTTCATCTAAATAATGGACCAAATCTTTAAAAACTAGGCATAAACTGTGACATCGTGAAATCCACCAATACAGATCCAAGAATAAAAGACACTCTCCCAATCCTGTACTCTATGGAGGGGGGGGGGTCTTCAGGATCTATAGTGATTACAATCTTTTTTTTTTTTGTATGGCTTATCACCAAACAAATGTTATTGTGGTTGTGTATATTTTTTCCATTTGTGTCATTAGGGAGTCATTGCTGTTGGGAATGAGCATCAAACCATCATCCCTGTAAAGTCCAATTTGAGACGGTGGAACTATCTTACCTACTGAATGTATAATGTGAATTCCTATTTAGTCAGATAATTGGGCTGAATCATAAGCTCCCATTGGTAAATCGAACTTGACGTTTCCTTTTTTCTTTTTCTTTTTTTTTTTTTTTTTTGATCCAATCTAAATTATTGTTTCTTAGGATCGTTTTTCGCTCATAGAACTGGTCTTGAACCAAACTTGTAATAAATGATGACATGCTTCGAAATATTTCGTTTCTAGCCAATTCTTCAAAAAACTAGTTAAACTGTGACATCGTGAAATCCACCAATAGAGATCCAAGAATAAAAGACCCCCCCCCCAATCCTGTACTCTATGGAGTCTACCATGGTTACAATTTTTTTTTGTATGGCTTATCACCAAACAAATGTTATTGTGGTCGTGTGTGTATTTTTTTTCCATTAGTGTCACCCACACCACAGATAATCTTGAAGTGTTATCTTGTGCGGAGAAATTTGTCTGTTATTGCTTCAGGGGAATTCACTATTTCCATACAAGATTCTAATCAGTATCTTCATTATGAAAATATGAAAATAGTTTTTCTTTTCTTTTCTTTTTATTTTTTTAGCAGAGGAAGGGGAAGGGGGTGTCGACGAATGCAAAAGATGCCGTAAGCGACTCAGGTAGAAAAAGTCAATGGTTTCTTTTTGATTAACCTTTCAACAGGTGATATTTTCAGTCGGTCATACCTTCATAACCAGTCAAGTTAAAATTACATCTATATACAAGTATATGTGTGTGTATATATATATATATATATATATATATATATATATATATATATATCTATTTATTGGTAGTTTTTTCTAATATTGGAGAATTGAAAATAAAGTGCTCAATTACGGGTGTAAGAGTTCTATTTATCTATTCATTATAGTTAACGGCACATACATTTATGGTGCAATTGTTACCATTGGTTTCAAATCAGTGTGTTAGCCACTTATCGTCAAGACAACGGATGTGACGATAAGTGGCTAACACACTGCTTTGAAACCAATGGTAACAATTGCACCATAAATGTATTGTACACTATAATGAATATATATATATATATATATATATATATATATATATGCTCCCAAAACCCGGTAGAGCTCTCTAGAGGCGACTTAAATTAACTTTCACTGCCAGCATAAAGCAATGGTCGTCTGTTGTTTACAGACTGGATCTCTCTGGTGATCGTAAAACATAACCAAACGTATTTAATAGTTTAAACACCATCCCTTAACAGCAGCTGTCAAATGGCCAAGAGGTTAACGAATTGGGTTGATGAAAAGTCAGTCGGACTTCGCTCCTAGTCAGAGGTAGTTGCTGTGTCTAGCCCCACTGAAGAGACGTGAAACGTCGAAACACTGTGTCTGTGAATGACTAATATATATATATATATATATATATAATCCAAAAGTCCAGAGAAGAAATCTTTCTTACGACATAGTTTTTTTTTTTTTTTAAATAAGCGCTCAATGTGTGCTCTTATTGTTAGAGTCACAGAGCAAATTTATAAGTAAAAATATAACAAAAGACTTAGAATTTTTGCATTATAGTCTATTTCAGGAAGCTTAGACAAAGTGTCTAACTCTCCCATTCGCATCTGATGATTTGGGAGAGTTAGACTATAATGCAAAAACTAAGTCTTGTTATATTATATATACTAGCAAATATATGCACCCTCTGGGTGCAAGTATTTAAGTTTTAATATAAGGAAATATGTTAAATTAGAAAAGCTAATGAAACTGAATAAGAATGCAGATAAAAAGATTTGGAACAGAGGGTGTATAATCGAAAAATAGAACAACTCTGAAACAAACTCTTCCATCAATTTCCATTACTCCCATCTTTCATTGGTAAATTTTCCTAATTCAACTATTTAGTTAGAATAGGAAGTAAAGAATAATATTAGTTATTTCTTCTTGTTAATGGATTTATTTTAAGATTTATATCCGAGATTTTTGCTCATATTCAATAAGATAAAACCAAACAATTAGAAATCAATAATACCAACCATATATTAATTAAAATCAATTTTTTAAGATCAATATGCAAATTAGCATTCCCACTCACACTGTAAACCGCTATTTTGTTGCATATATAAATACAATTGCATGTTATTAGTATGTAGCTATGGTCAACAGTATTAATAATGTAAAACAATTTTATTAATAATCGAGGTTTAAATGAAAATAAAATCATGGAGAATCTGATGTAAATAACAAAGGGAATTGTGACTTGAGTAGTGATATAGTTTCGGTTACAGACTGAAAAACCCACAATCTCCATTATAAGAAGATATATATATATATATATCTCGACTAACAACACTAGTATAAAAATCTCCATAATGAATTCTCATTTACACTATTAATTTGGACTCAATAGGTAAGTCAACAGTATTTCTTAAATATTAGTCCGTTTTAACATCTACATTCAACACCCATTCATGGTTTAAATAAAAAAACAAAAAACAGTATTTTCATAACACACAAACCTGTACGAGGAGTAACAAATTGGGTAAATCCGACAAAATGTGATTAAAAATTGAGGAAAAAACGGGTAAAGCACAAAACAACATCATTCAATTGCTATTTTGCCTTGGTATGTACACAAAGTTTCGCCAGAAGGTTTATTTGATACAATGAGACTAGTCTGTTTATATGTTGAAAAAGGTAATCGAGTGCATTATCTTTGCGTTTAGTATGAAATGTCTGGGGCATTTTAAAGCTGTGAGGAAGTTTTCAAAGTGTTTGTATTCCTCTTCTAGGTACTCTTTTTTTTTATTCCTCACACCTTTCGACGCATCTACCTCCCCTCTTCTTCTCCCCTCCCATTACCTTTTTCAACATAAACAGACTGTAGTCTCAAATAAATTCTCTGACGAAGATTCGTACACGTACCGAGGCGAAATGTCAATTGAATGAAGTTGTTTGGTGCTTTATCCATTTTTCCTCAATTTTTGATCATATACACACACACACACACACACATATATATATATATAGACTTTCGCGATCAAAGTCATGCAACATTTCGAACGATTACCATGATTGTATTTCGGATGAATTACGTCATACAATTTCGAAAGAAAATTAACGGCTAAAAAACGCCAAATCAGTTCACTTCATTTAATCACTTTTTTGCCCTCATAAACAGCATTTCATTTTTTTTTTCTCCAAGCCGTCTGATATACCTTGAAAAAGGGTGAAGGTTCACCCCAAATATCGGAATAGATTAAACCAGGAAAAGAGCAACGGTTGAATATATAAAAATTCTGATTTTTGTTCTGTTTTTCTTCTTTTTTCCAATGCTTCAAAAGACCAAACAAACAATGTTCACAAGAACATAACATACACATAGATAGATATATATGTATAGATAGATATAGATAAGGAGAGAGACTAGAGAGATAGATAGAAAGGAGAGAGATAGATAGATAGAAAGGAGAGAGATAGATAGATAGAAAGGAGAGAGATAGATAGATAGAAAGGAGAGAGATAGATAGATAGAAAGGAGAGAGATAGATAGAAAGAAAGGAGAGAGAGAGATAGAAAGAAAGGAGAGAGAGAGAGAGAGAGATAGAAGAGAGAGAGAGAGAGAGATAGAAGAGAGAGAGAGAGAGATAGAAGAGAGAGAGATAGAAGGAGAGAGAGAGATAGAAAGGAGAGAGAGCTAGAAAGGAGAGAGAGAGCTAGAAAGAGAGATAGAAGATAGAAAGGAGAGAGCTAGAAAGGAGAGAGCTAGAAAGGAGAGAGATAGAAAGGAGAGAGATAGAAAGGAGAGAGATAGAAAGGAGAGAGATAGAAAGGAGAGAGATAGAAGGAGAGAGATAGAAAGAGATAGAGGAGAGAGATAGAAAGGAGATAGAGGAGAGAGATAGAAAGGAGATAGAGGAGAGAGATAGAAAGGAGAGAGGAAGAGATAGATAGAGAGATAGAAGAGATAGAAAGAAAGGAGATAGAAAGAAAGGAGATAGAAAGAAAGGAGATAGAAGAAAGGAGATAGAAAGAAAGGAGATAGAAAGAAGGAGAGAGATAGGAGAGAGATAGATAGGAGAGAGATAGATAGAGAGAGATAGATAGGAGAGAGATAGATAGGAGAGAGATAGATAGATAGAGAGAGATAGATAGATAGAAAGAGAGAGATAGAAAGAAAGGAGAAGATAGATAGATAGGAGAGAGATAGATAGATAGATAGATAGAAAGGAGAGAGATAGATAGAAAGGAGAGAGATAGATAGAAAGGAGAGAGATAGATAGAAAGGAGAGAGATAGATAGAGGAGAGAGATAGAAAGAAAGGAGAGATAGATAGAAAGGAAGAGAGAGAGATAGAAGGAGAGAGATAGAAAGGAGAGATAGAAGGAGATAGAGGAGAGAGATAGAAAGGAGATAGAGGAGAGAGATAGAAAGGAGAGAAGGAGATAGAGGAGAGAGATAGAAAAGGAGATAGAGGAGAGAGATAGAAAGGAGATAGAGGAGAGAGATAGAAAGATAGATAGAGGAGAGAGATAGATAGATAGATAGAGAGAGAGATAGATAGATAGATAGAGGAGAGAGATAGAAAGAGATAGAGGAGAGAGATAGAAAGATAGATAGAGGAGAGAGATAGAAAGGAGATAGATAGAGAGATAGAAAGGAGATAGATAGAGAGATAGAAAGAGGAGATAGATAGAGAGATAGAAAGGAGATAGATAGAGAGATAGAAAGGAGATAGATAGATAGAGAGATAGAAGGAGATAGATAGAGAGATAGAAAGGAGATAGATAGAGAGATAGAAAGAAAGAGAGAGAAGAGAGAGAGATAGAGAGAAAGAGAGAGATAGAGAGAAAGAGAGAGAAGAGAAAGAGAGAGAGAAGATAGAGAAAGAGAGAGAGAGAGAGAGAAAGAGAGAGAGAGAGAGAGAGAGAAGAGAGAGAGAGAGATAGAGAGAAAGAGAGAGAGAGATAGAGAGAGAGAGATAGGAAGAGATAGAGAGAGAGATATTGAGATAGATAGAGAGAGATATAAAATTTTACAAAAACAGTCACTTGGGTATTCAACACCATTCTTCCAGTGAGTTTTCTATTGGTTGAGGCACCTCTAAAAATCCTCTTTTGATATGACAAAGTTATGCCATCCTTTAATGTCACCATCTTTAACTCTTACCATTGAGATGAATTTTCAGTTCAAGAATTTTGTGTTATCTTTATTAGCTTAATCGGTAGTGCACTGGCCTAGGAACCTTGTGATTCCTAGTTCGATAGTAGCCCTCACCAACTCAAGCTTATTAGTAGCACAGGGATCTAAGTGGTAAAGTGAGGAGCTGATGGTAGGTGTGGCACTCAACCTAAGACACAAAAAACAATCTCCTTGGACTAGCACTTGTGAAAAGGGGATAGACTCCCTCGCTGTCTGGCTGATACCGACTTTAGATCACCCAGCCGACTTTACTTACTTTTTATACTAAAGCTGAGGGAATCAATGATTGTTTTCTAAAGGCTTTTTTTTCCTATTTAGTTTGACACAAAATTCATATCAAAATATTCCTTAGTTCTAGGATTGAGTTATGTTTGATTAAAAATTCCATTTTAATTGGTTCTAATTAGTTATAATTTGCAATTGAGTAAAAAACTGACCCATCTCTTACCTTACATTCTACCTGTCACTTTCCACCTGATGGTAGGTGTGGCACTCAACCTCAGACACAAAAACAATCTCCTTGGTCTAGCGCTAGTGAAAAAGGGATAGACTCTTTCGCTGTCTGACTGATACCGACTTTACTTATATTAAAACTGGACGTGGTAATTGCATTTCACTTAGCGCTAATACCCTTGGGAAAGGTATGAATCCTACTCTCCCGCCAGCTATGGGTAAATAGTAGGGCAGACTGGGCTCTTTA
>CM042173.1:25789153-25812206 GCA_023376005.1 Doryteuthis pealeii
CAGGACATGTAGACCCACAGCCACCGCCTTTTAGCACGTATATGATAAAAAAGGGTTGGAGCTTGCTATAAGCGCAATAGGGTTGGGGCAATCATATAAGTGCTGGGGCTTGACGTGACCAGCCAATTGATCGGGGGGGGGGGGGTCTCTCCGATCGGCCGTCTAGCCCAAGAAAGGGCCAAAGTGGAGTATTGCAAGTCATGAACTGCTCAACTGCCTGGATTCTATCCTTAAGCATCACAGGTCGCCACCCACAGCCAACAGGTGGTCCCATTGGGGGAGTCTTACCCCTCTGCAGAGGTGCAGTCGGTGCATTCTAATGCCTCAGCCGACAGGGCGCACAATCATAATGAGAATTTTAGTTTTATATACGAGTAAAATTCTCAATGAAATCTGAAGGAGAAAGAAAAAGACAATTTGAGGATTTGTTTGTAATTTACTCTTATTCTAGGAATTTCTGTTCAGGGGGGAAAATTTCTGTTTGGGGGGGGGTTGGACAGAGTTGAGTTTGATGAAATGGGGAAATTGCTGCACTTGTAGAATCTTGTGTTTCACCAACAACAGCTGATCAAAAAGTACTGACTAATCTACAAATTATTACTTTATTATTATATAGTGCATACATAAATATATATATATAAATATACCAAATGTATACACATACACAAAAATTCAAAACAGACACACACACATTATATATATATATGTGTGTGTGTGTGTGTGTGTGTGTGTGAGAGAAGAAAATATTTTTTTTAAATTAACGGTTAATATCATACTCACACATTCACTATACACTTAACATCTTTCATTTTGTCCCTCACATAAACATTACTTAACAGTGTCCTGAAGATGGTACAATATACCGAAATGCTTAAGTATTGACACATAAAATTATTTCCCCTATCATAACATCCTGTGTTTGTTATATTTTTTAAATATTTTCTTCTCATATTTTCAGATTAATTTCCTCACCGTATTTCCATATATATATATATATATATATATATATAAGGATATCTAGTGAGTAGTCAGTAGACTCTACTTAGGTATCGAGCACTTTTTACTAATTAGCTTCTCCTAGCGGTTATATGAATATATATATATCTTATATACATATATATGCATATAAATTGTTTTTTCTTTTGGCCAAATACTATACCAATAGATTATTTTTTGTTGGTACGAATATCTTGGTCCTTTCTTTTTTTCAAAAATGTTTTTCTTCCTGGTTGATGTTTGGTAGTATATTTTTACAATCAAACTCTCTGCCGGGTTTTTTCTCTCCGCAAGGATCTACCAACACGCTTGGTATATTAAATTATATATATATATATATTATATACACACACACACACTCACATAAAAAAAACCCATATATACATAAAAACATACAATCAGAAACACACACATATATATATATATATATATATATATATATATACATACATAGTACTGTTTTGTATGAAATCTAAAGGATTGAGAAGAAAGAAAACCAGTTGTTTCATAGTCTCCTATCACATTCTAATCATTTTCACAGTTTGATAAGGGAGATAACTGCACTTAAAAAATCTTCCAAAGGTTTTTTTGGGGTTTTTTTTTTTTAAAGCATCAAACTATCAAGCAGCCTAGTTTCATTTTTCTCCTCCTTCAAATTAACACAGATTCATCTCAACATTTTATTACCTAACTTAATCAATCAACCATACACACACCATATTAAATTTCTTTAAATTTCAAATTCACTCTTAATACTTTTCAATCAACTATAGACACATTAATCGGTTATTTCCTATAAGTCCAACATAAACAAAGGGGAACCACTCGTGACTGATAAATTATTTATTTTTCCATTAAACTAACCCTAACCCCATCTTCTTTTTCCTAGTAGATCATTAAATAAATAATTTATCAGTCAAAAGTGGTTCCCTTTGTTTATGTTGGAGTTATAGGAAATAACCCATTAATCTGTGTTACACCTCAAAGATACGTGGTTCAAAGTTAACTGAGGTTAAAAAATATACAAGTTTTTAAATAAAATAACTGGTGCATTATATATTTTATTTATTAATATATCAACACTGAAAAGTTCATTAAATTCAGTTGATTCCCCATTTTTTTTTGTTTTTTTTTTGTTTTTTTTTGGTTTTTTATTTTTGGGGGGGGGGTCTTTCGGCAGGATGACATACGATGGTGGAATTTAGGTCTGTTAAGTTCAACTTAACCATCAAAGGAATAGACAACAGATTTGTCCACAAAAACCATTCAACATTTATTTCAGTCCATTTCTATGGATCAGTCTCACAAAAAGGAATTGGTTTTTTAATGTATTAATAATAATGACATTTATTGTGTACAGTGCACCACAACTCATCAAAGTCTCATGTCTAGTACACAGAATGTATTAGTGTCAGGAACATGAACAGTTTACAGTAGTAATATGCATGTGCGTGTGTGCATACATGTGTGGAGAGGGGTATCCGGTATAGTGTCGGCGGACTGCAGGAAGCATGGAGGCTTTTAGCTCAGTCGGTAGAGCGCTCGGCTAGAAACCACAAGGTTCCTAGTTCGATACCGGTCCTCGCCAACTCAGCGTATGAGTAGCACAGGGATCTGTGCGGTAAAGTAAGGAGCTGATGGTAGGTGTGGCGCTCCACCTCAGATGCTAAAAAACAATCTCCTTGGTCTAGTGCTATTGAAAAGGGGATAGACTCCCTCGCTGACTGGCTGATATCGACTTTAGGCCACCTTGATGACTTTACTTTTTTTACTTTTTATAACAGATGTGGATGTGGTTGGGGGGGGGGTTCTTTTTTGATAGAGGAAAGATTTGCTCTTTCATTTATAAGATATTGCTCAACCCAAAGGGTGGGCCAGTTTCACAGCCTCAAATTATTTGACAGTTTAAAACTTAACTCTACTTATTTTTTAAAAAACGAAAACCTTTAAAATATCTTGTAACCGATTCTAGCCAATAAACAAACATTCATATTATTATTATTTTTTTTTTTTTTTTTTTTTTTACTTTCCCAAAATTGTTCCAGGCTGGGATTGAACTCTGATCCACCACCTAAGTGGGTGATTTATGTAGAAAATTAATTAGAATTTATCATTTTTTGAATTTTATATTGCTTACTTTTACATCTTATATTTTAAAATAAGTATGAGATAGGTGCAGATACTACACTCTGATCTTAGATAGAAATACCAATCCCTACCTAAATATAAATCAATTATTATTCTGTTGAAGCTTTGATTATTTTGATTTATTCTTAAACATCAGCCTTAATATCCAAGTGATTATCAATAATCCTAATCCTAGGATTAACCTTTATTATGAACTTTAAATCGGCATATACATGAGAATATCACGATTTGAAAAAAAAAAAAATAATTTTAAAAAATTAAAAAAAAAAAACGAAAACATGAAGATATTGTGAAAGGAATTATTTAAATTTAGTGGTACAGGGGAGACAACTCGGTAAAAGTACAAATTTTCCGACATTTTTTCTATACATGCTAAAATTTCCAGTTGCTTTTGAATTTTGATTTTTCACAAAAGTAGACAACCATTTTAAACATGACACAAAAATTGAGACATTTAAAGCAAAATTCTTTTTTTCACAGAATAGATTGTGAGAATAAATCTCCCATCTTCACTACAGGTTAGAAAGAAACTATAGAAGAATTTTTGCTACAGTTTTTTCATTCATCCAATAATATCCAATTCTTTTAAATTAATATAGTTTTTGATTAACTTATAATTTCTTAATTTTATGAATAGTTACTTTAAAAAAAAACTGAGTTTCACTGATTAAAAATGGATATATTTTATTCTAAGAAATATGAAAGTATTCACAAATATAAAATAAAAAAATAAAAAAAAAAAAAAAAGGCATTTTGTTTGTATAAGTTTTTCGTATTACAATTTCATTCAATTTATATCAATAAATTCTTTAAACAAAAAATGTCTAAATTTACACTTTCTAATTCAACATCCTTCATTTAAAATGTAATGTATATTCATGATCTCACTCGAGGTCATCACATCTAACCAGGCATTCTGCTAAGTTTGGTTTGGTTTACGGCATATCAATCTCTATGGGTCATTTAATGTCGACAAAGTTTTGAAATAAATTCATTTTTAATGGATAATCACATTGTTTATAAACTCATGTTTCTATTTAACCCATAGATGGGACCCTAACAGGTACTACCACTCTGGGTCAGAGTGGACCAGGGAGCAATGGTGATAAAGGGGTGCTCCACATTCCCCAAACCTCAAAAACTGGAGTCTCACCATCAGATAGAGTTTAACGTCATTCCCAGGACATGAAGACCCTCAGCCACCGCCTTCTAGCACCCATATGATAAAAAGGGTTGGGGCTTACCATAAGGGCAATAGGGTTGAGCAATCATATAGGTGCTAGGGATTGATGATGTGACCAGCCGATTGATCAGAGGGGGCCTATCCGACCAGCTGTCTAGCCTAACCTCCCCGTATTTTTAAATTTTACACTTTGATATTTATACTTTTAATATATTTTACAAAGATTTCATATTAGATACATTTTCTAAATTAAATATTTGTGTATATTCACAGAGTTCCACCCCGGCTTCCTGCCTCAAAAACTGCTAGCAAGTGACGGCTAAAAAAAAAAAAAAAAAAAAAAAAAAAAAAAAAACACCAGCTACAATTGAAGTTCATAGCCGAAGCAGTGTCACTTGAAAAAAAAAACTAGGGTTAAGATTTAGGGTTAGTTTAATGGGAAAATAAATAATTTGGGCTCTGTTTTTTTGTAGCTGTTTAGAAAAAACAGAACCCACAAATTTTGTATGTGACCAGCCGATTGATTGGAGATCTGCTAATTGTATGCTATGTGTAAATAGTCTACATGATCCAGCAAATTTTATTCCCCTGTTAAAAAGGGAGTCTCAGAAATACAAACTAGTATATTCACCACTCATGGACTCCCCCTAAACTTTTATTCACCCTGTCAAAATTTTATTTCTTTATTTTATCTATTTCTTTATTTTGGATTTTTCAGACTGTTGTACTCATTTTTATTGTGATATGTAAAAACAATTTTTTAAAGACAATTTTGGTCGCTATATCCTCTGACCTTTTCCAGGTGTTCCCTGACTATCAGTGCATAGCAAAGACCTGACCTGGGTTTGTTTTACGGCATATCAACCTCAGTGGGTCATTTAATGCCAACATTTTAAAAATCAATCCTATAATGATTTTAGAAACCAATTAAAATATAATTAAAATAAGTGTAATCTTTTCATATGCATTCCTATTTAATTTCATTAGTTTTTCTAATTTAATATATTTCATTTCATTAAAACTCAAATACTTACACCCAGAGGGCACATATTCTTGATAATCTGTTTAACTCTTATATACCACCTCATTCCACCCAGCCAGAAGTCAGATTCATTTTCCTAATCTACCCAAAATGATAGCCTTTGTTTAAATGTAATATTAAACCTTTTCAGCAGTCTTTGATTTATGGGAAATAACAAGTAACTTTAAATGAAAAGGTCATTTTTAGCTATCTATTGATAAATCCTTATAGAAATGAGGCACTGGACTTAGAAAATTCTCAACAGGATGTTAAGAGTTAAATTAAATTTTTGTGTTAAAACTTGCAGTGGAATTGATTCAAACAAATTCATATTTTCAGTGTAGATTTACGGTGAAATGAAAATGGCCGACCAAAACATAAGGCTTCCTCAAAGTGAAACAAACAAGGGAGCTTACTCTCATTTATGTAACTAATGTTCAGATTACCCAGAAACTTTTGTTCTGTTATAAAGAGGTTTATAAACACAAACTGGTATATTAATCCCTAATGATCCCCTATACTGGGGGGGGGGCTAACCCCCTATACTTTTATAAATACAAACTAGGGGGGTTAAAATCTTATGTTCCAATCACATCTTAACTTTTGTTTTCGCATGTACCAATCACATCATGAACACAAACCAATAAACAGTAACAAGCCTTCTTCCTATTTCAAACTCAAGTCATTCAAAAACATCCATCTCCAAAACAAAAAAATCTTTTTCTATTCTTTTTATCAAATTGTCCTGAAGAAGGTTCCATATAAACCAAAACGTTTAAACATCTACATAATTACATCTTCATCTGGTTAAATCAAACTTAACAGACCTAAATTCCACCATCGTATGTCACCCCGCCGAATGAAAAAAATTTTTAAAAAAAAAAAAAATAAAAAAAAAATCAGGGAATTAACCGAATTTAATAAAATTTTCAGTGTTGATATATTAATGAATAAAAGATATATATATTTCATTTAAAAACTTTTACATTTTTTGAAGTCAGTTAACTTTGAACCATGTATCTTTGAGAATCTGTGTTACACCTGATGATGATTGATAATTTTTAAGAATTAAAAAAAAATTCTTAAAAATTGCTTGGAGTTTAAAATTTTTTACTTTTTTTTTTTTTTTTCATATTAAAAACATTTTTGTAGTTTGCCAATTAAAATCTAGTTTAGAAAATATTGAAGGAAAGTGTAATTCATCATTTTTATATATATATATATATATATATATATATATATATATATATACACATGCACAACCAAATAAAATTGAATAAATCCAGATTTCAAATAAATTATCAATCATCTCTCCCATCAACAGGATATTATTCTAAGTAATTCCCTTGATGGTATTACTCAATAACAATAAATGATAACTTATCTGACCAATGAAAATTAATACTAATTGAAACATTTTAATTACATTAGACTACACACACATTATATATATATATATATATATATATAGTAGTAATATGAGTGCTATATTTGTAAGTAAACAGTGCTCAATATCATTGATAAAGCATCTATATTTAACGTGATGTGGACGGTATTAACATCTGGTTACTGACAGTTTCCCACCTATGCAATCTTCAGACCATGGTCTTAAAACTCTTAATGTCCTATACCACCTCATTCCACCCATCTGGAAGTCACATTCGTTTTCCTAATCCACCCCAAACGGTAGCTTTTGTTTAAATGTAATATTAAACATTTAACAGTCTTTGATTTAAGGGAAATAGCAGGTAACTTTAAATGAAAAGGCCATTTTTTTTGATAAATTTTTATAGGAATGGGACTCTGGATTTAGAAAATTCTCAACAGGATGTTAAGAGTTATATATATATATATATATATATATATATACACACACACACACACACATACATACATACACACACTATTTTTCAAGTATAAAATAGGATAATAATAATAATGATGATAAAAGCTGGATAAAAACTTCCGATTGTCAGTTTCATTTTGCTGATCATCATGCCAAACCCTAGTTGCTCACTTGAACATCAACAATGTGAACTTCAGTCTTAGGCTTTTATTATTAGCCATTTTAGATTTGAAAAATATTATAATATTGCTCTACATTTTGGGCATAGAGCACTCTAAAGATTTTACTGATTAAAAACGTTATAGCACTAAATTTTAATTTTAATAGTATACACACACACACACATTTTTGTAATTATTTTATATGATTTCTTTTTAATTACTTACACCTGATATATATTTTTTTAAATACAGATTACAGTTTATCTATATATGTAAAAGTATTGTCTTTTTATTTATTCAAAGTCATCATTAATAACAGTGTTGGTCTTTTAAAAATCAAATTTTTAACTTATAATAAGGAATAAGATACTGTTCAAAATGTTTTAACTAGTATGTTTTTTAAAATTTAACAATTTTAAATTACCAAAATTAAATATTGTTCATAAAAATAATGTCACTTAATGTGTTTTATTTGATTCCAAACTTATTTTATTCTTTTGCTCTAGGCAATACTAAGAATTTGATTTTATTGTAGAAATTTTTTTGAAAATTAGTTAAAAATAGTTGAATCCTACTTAACGGACCTAAATTCCACCATCGTATGTCACCCCCCAAAAGAAAAAAATCAGGAATTAACCGAATTTAATGAAATTTTCACTGTTGATACATCTATGAATAAAATATATAATGCACCAGTTATTTTATTTAAAAACTTTGACATTTTTTCAGGTCAATTAACTTTGAACCACATATGTTTGTGAATCTGTGTTACCTCAAAGATACGTGGTTCACTGACTCAAGTTGACCTGATGTAAAAGTTTTAAAATATTCATAATTAGTTTAATTCATTTATAATAAGTTAAAATTCAGTTAATTCCTTGTTATTATTTTTTTTTTCGGTGGGGTGACATACGATTGTGGAAGTTATGTCTGTTAGGTAGGATTTAACCATACAAATTTTATGCACTTTAATATAGAAAAGTCTAAATTTAACCTTAGATTTTAATGTGAGGATTATTTTGCAGTGGTGTTGAGTTAATATAAAAAATTTTAAAAAATAATAATAATAATGATAAGATAACATTTAAATCCTGAAAAACTTGAAATAAAGCCTTAATTTTTACCCAATTTAATCTTATATATTTTACTGAATAAATAAAGTTTAAAATTAAATGTAAAACCTTTTTTTTTGTAAGAAATACCACAGCATGTCAAGGGAGGTAACTGTGCATCTTTCTCCCTCAAGAATAAAATGTCAATTTCTCTTCCTTATCAAACTGCAATTAATTTCAGGATTTGTTGTCTTTTTATTTTATTCTTTTTATTTATTAATTTTTTTTTTTTTTTTTACCTCGTTGCATATTCTGACAGGTTTCTTTCTAAGAATAACAATCGTTGAAAAATCTTTAAATGTAAAATTTGTAATTGCAACAAATGCTGGAATATGTTTCGATTCAAATCCCAAAACTGTCTCATTAATTTGACAAGTTGCAATTTCAATAATTTACTTTTTTTTTCTTTTTTTTGTTTCTTAATTAAAAAATAAAATAAAAATTTTAGTAATAGACAAGTTGCACTAAAATAATTGTCCCTAATTTTACAGGTTTGACAATTTCCTAAAACTTTTTCTTTTTTCCTTCAATATACCAAAATGCAAAAACAATTTTGACTTATCACAGATAAAATAAAAATAAAATTTTGAAAATTAATTTATCGACAAAATTTGATTAGCATTTTTGTATCTCCTGGTATTTTCTACATTATAAGTCTCGTAAGCCAGAAAAAAAAAAAAAATATAGTAGAGATACCTGGAAACAGAGTTCAAGCCTAACTAAAATAAATTACTTGACTCTTAAGAGTTATCCTGTTGAGAATTTTCTAAGTTCAGATCCCAATTCCTATAAGGATTTATCAAAAAATGGCTAAAAATGGCCTTTTCATTTAAAGTTACCTGTTATTTCCCTTAAATCAAAGACTTCTAAATATGTTTAATATTACATTTAAACAAAGTCCAGGCCCATTCCTATAAGGATTTATCAAAAAATGACTAAAAATGGCCTTTGCATCTCAAGTTACCTGTTATTTCCCTTAAATCAAAGACTTCTAAATATGTTTAATATTACATTTAAACAAAGTCCAGAGCCCAATTCCAATAAGGATTTATCAAAAAATGACTAAAAATGGCCTTTGCATCTAAAGTTACCCATTATTTCCCTTAAATCAAAGACTTCTAAATATGTTTAATATTACATTTTAACAAAGGCTACCGTTTGGGGCGGATTAGGAAAATGAATGTGACTTTTGGCCGGGCGGAATGGGCGGTATAGGACATTAAGAGTTAAAATAATATAAACATTTTTCTTGATAAAATCTGTTATTAATCGGCCACAAACATGATAAAACCCTCTTTTTTGAAAAAGAGAATTTTTCTATTTTTGAATTTGAAGTATTTCTTTTTCTTATAAAAACTAGTACACCAAATGAACATGACGCAGCGAATGAACGTGATACAATGAGGATAGACTCACTATATCAGTAATAGGGAAGCGTTTAGAATAAAGTCCATATATGAAATTACTCAACTATCAAAAATCACTTAAAATTCTTTTTTTATAAATAATAATCTGTGTGGCATTCCTCAGTCTCATGAGACACTAGATCTAACATAGAAGATCAGCAGTTGCCCATGCAGCAAGTCTCCCCCTTACTTGTTGCTCAAGAAATGTGTAAAGAGGGGATACAACATGTCATTGCCAGAACAAAGTTTAATATTTGAATGTATAATATATATATATATATATATATATATATATATATCTTATTATAATGGAGATTGTGTGTTTTTCTGTCTGTAACCATAACTATATTCCTACTCAAGTCAAAATTCTCTTAGTTATTGACATCACATTCTCCATGATTTTATTTTTATCTAAACCTCAATTATTAATAAAATTGTCTTACATTATTAATACTGTTAACTATGTCTACATACTGACAACATGCAATTATATTTATATATACAACAAAATAGTGGTTTACAGTGTGAACGGGAAGGCTAATTTGCATATTGATATTAAAAAATCGAATTTAATAAATATGTGCTTAGTATTATTGATTTCTAACTGTTTGGTTTTATTTTAATGAATATAAGTAAAAATCTCTTCAATGAATCTTAAATGAAATCCATTAACAAGGTAAAATAACTGTCATTTTATTCTTTACTTCCTCTTTTAACTAAATACTTAATTTAGAAAAAATAACAATGAAAGACGAGAGTGATGGAAGAGTAAGTTTCAGTTGTTCCATTTTTTATTATACTCCCTCTGTTTCAAATCTTTTTATCTGTATTCTTATTTAGTTTCATTAGCCTTTCTAATTTAATACAATATTTTATTACATTAAAACTTAAATACTTGCAACCGGAGGGTGCATATATTTGCTAGTATATATATATATATATATATATATATATATATATATATACACACACACATAGGGTGTCCCAAGTAGCTTTTATCTTATAAAAGTTAATTTGCTATGTTTTTTTTGTATATTTTACTCTCAAATTCTTTAAATGTTCTTTCTGTTGTATCAATCATATTTACAAGTCAAAATACAAAGAGTGTAGACATTATTTTGGGACACCATATATATAATATATATATATATAATATATATATATATATATATATAGTATCATAGTGTGTACAGAAATAACCTACTCGAGTTTCACCATAATTACAACATGAACTCCTTCAATTAACTGTAATTAATATCTTGATTCAGTGGATTTAACCCTGAAGACCCTCATGGTAAAACTCGAGTAGGTTATTTATGTATACATTTTAATACTAAATCTGCTCTACTTACGTATTGAGCACTTTATATTTGCTATAACGCTGACTTATCCGAATAACACTTATACCAACCCAATATTTTTTACTGGTAAGTCATTTCCTTTACACACACACACACATATATATACATATATATATATATATAGAGGTGTCCCAAGTAGCTTTTATTTTATAAAAGTTAATTTGCTATGTTTTTTGTATATTTTACTCTCAAATTCTTTAAATGTGGATTCTTTCTCTTGTATCAATTTTATTTACAAGTCAAAATACATAAATTGAATGAGTTATAACGATTCAAAGAGTGTATACATTATTTTGGGACACCCTGTATATAGTCATTCACTAAGCGTAGCTTTAATGCGGCATTTCAGCTAAGAGGTCCAGAACAAAGCACCGGCACATCAACATCTTCAGGATCAGCTTTCAAATGCAACATCTGTGGTCGAGAATGTTTTTCAAACATTGGACTTTAGTCACAGGAGGCACTGTAACTTCAGAGGCACAAAAACTTTATTATAGTCTTCAAGACTGAAATGCCAATATATATTATTTTGGGACACCCTGTATATAGTCATTTACTTAGTGTAGCTTTGATGCGGCATACAGCCAGAAGTATGGGGCACCTAGCAAGAATCAAACTCACTAACAATGGTTTGCTAATCTAGCTTGCTATAACCATTACACAACATCTCTCTTGCTCTCACTCATACTTTGCAATCTGAATGTTAATATATTAATTCATTTTTGCTTATATATATATATAATATATATATATATATATATATATATATATATATATATATATAAGGTATCCAAATGACTGGAAGTAAGGGATGATTCCATCTGGGATCCTCAAAACTCACTGTATAACCATACTGTATACTCTTGTAGGTGCAAACATATAGTCATACAAAGATTTTTATAAATCCCTAAAGAGAGCTCAATGTATAATAATCAATAAATTAGATTAAATACAGAGCAATATTTAACTTTCAAAGAAAGAAAAAAATTTAACAAACCGTCATAAATTTATTTCAACCAAAAGCTCAAAAGGCTTTTAAAATTTTTTACAAAAGTTAAAAGTAGGCCACCATCACCCAGGTCTTTAATCAACAAATAAATGTAAACATTTAACTCAACTTTAAAATATCTTTTTTTCTTTTTGGTATTTTCATTTTATTCAAAACTACAGTCACAAATTTTTAACTAAACACAACTAAGTTCCGAAAATAAAAACATTATTAAACCAAACAACTGTTGTGTATTTTTTAAACAAATATGACAGAGTTTCAAAAATTAAAAACCCTAACCCTAATCTTAAATCCTAACCCAAAAAACCTCATAAAAAAAAAAAAAAAAAAAAAAAAAAAAAACCTTCAAACAGCTAGGGACTTCAATCGTAGTGTGGGTTGTTTTTTTTCAGCAGGCATCGCCTAGCGGATTTTAGGGCAGAAGGCCAGGACACATTTGTCCCAAGAGTTCAAAATTTTAAAGAATTGAATAAATGGTTGACTGGAAATAAAGAATTTAAATTAAAACTTATGTTTTAGAGGAAAGTGAAAAGAAAACAGAAAACAGAAAAGTGATATGTTTCCTTTAGGGTTAGATACTTCAACCTTAGAAACCATCAATTTGTCGTCATTTGGTGATTGGGGATTCTCTTTTTTTTAATGAAAGTCTCCACCCAAACCCTCCGTGAGAAAAAAAAAAAAAAAATCTTTTTAAATGAACGGCGTAAAAAGTTGCAATGGCTTTTGTCATGATAATTTATCATTCAATTAGTTTGGCAAAACTCAGGTCAACTCAAACTAGATTTACTTTTAAATGGTTTTTTTTTTTTTTTTTTTTCGACAGTAATTGAAACTTTAGAATTTGTAAACTCAAAAATAAATTTGTGCACTCAACGGTGTGTGTGTGAGTGATATAAGAATATATAATATATATATATATATATATATATATATATATATATATACATATATGTACTTCTATATATATGCACAATAGTTTTTTTAACAAATAATATACAAATGCCCAACATATAAAATAATATACAAATATATATAAAGGTTGACAACAAATATATTTTTTTAACAAATGTTGTGAGCTATATATACTTATATAAATGTGATATATTTTTAAGAGATATATGTGATATATATAAAATTTATGAATAATAAATAAATTTATGCATTCAACGTGGTGTGTGTGCATATATTTTTCTCAACATCTAAGAGTATAAAGATCACATCTTAGACTCTCTCTCTCTCATATATATATATATATACACACACACCCCTACATACATACATACATACATACATACATATATATATATATATATATATATATATATATATATATATATATATATATATACATACATACATACACACACAAAAGGAAAACTCTAAATTCAAATCTGTTAAACTCTGCTTAAGAAATTGACCTTGTGTCACATCTTGCTCATGTAAAGGGGTTGGTGTATGTGTGTATATATATATATATATATATATATATATATATATATATATATACACACACACACACAAATATGTGTACATATATATATCCCACATATTGAAGCCATTCTCTAAAGGTTAATCATTGTAAGATAGTTCAATAATTTATATTCTCAATTACTGTCTTTATCTCTTCTGTGTAAGTAAGAAGGACGACGACAATGACGACAACTGAAAATTATCAACCAATAAAATTAAATTAAACAAAAAAAAGATTTTAAAAAGAAATAAACTTGGTACAAATACCAATTTTCCATATTTCTAATTTTAATGAAGCAAATTCATGTTCACAATTTATTCGCAATAACCACTGATTATCTCCAACGATACAATCTCCGAAGTATATTTAATTCCTAAACGCTAGTTGCCCGACAAATTACCAGCACGAACAAGTATTATTGTCAAATATATTATCAACTTAAACGATTCAGTCGTAAAAATAAAAATAAAAAGATTATTGGAATGTAATTGCAGCCTGACCCTATGTAGTGATAATCATTGGAAATTATTTTGATCACATATACACCACCGAGACAAAACTGTTTCCAATGTTAAAAGAAATACAGAATTATAATGAAAATCTTCAAAATGTCTTTTAAAATTCTTTAAAATTAAGAGAGAAAGAAGGGCGGACTTATTTTTGTCTTGTTGGTTGGTTTTAAAACACAATAATATAAAACTGAGGAATTTTAACATTTTCAAAAATATCAACAAAAAAAAAAAAATGTTGTTGATGTTTCAAATATGTAATTTCAATAAATAGAATTTAAAGAAAGAAAAAAAAAATGTCAGCTTTCGTCTTTTATTCATATTTCGACATTTTAACAAATTTTTTTGCCAATTCTAAAATTGCACGTCATAATGCAAAATATTTAAGTGCATACTCTTTTAGATCAAAATCTACGAGTCGTTCAAAAATTACTTTAGTTACTAGCTACTGCTTCTAAACAGCAACAAAATTGTGTTTGTGTTTTGTTTTTTCATTTCATTTTAGAAAGACAAGATACTATTAAATGTGTGAATTATAAGAGAAAGAAAGATTTAAAATAAATAAATAAATAAATAAATAAATGAAATGTTTAATCTCCCCAGGCAAAATACAGAAGAATTAAAATACTGGTTGTAGTTGAAATGACACACACACACACACACACACACACACGTTTTCGCACATTTTTCTTAGTTTTAAGACCTATTGGCAATGTAACTATCAGTTATTGTTCACTGGTAGTGTAATTATTCAACAAACTTTCTTTTTCTTTTCTTTTAAAACTGTGCTGCTTCTAAAATTCTAAATTTTCTTTTAGTATTTTCCTTTCTTTTCTTTTTTTCTTGCCTGCTTTCATTCCATTTACACTTTATAGCCGGAGAGAAAATGCCCAATTCTTAACAAAAAGGAACGCACAATATTTTTACAAGCAAAGGGAGACAACTGTTCATTACAAGAGCGTAGAATTACCCACCCTCTGTATGGAGACATTTCAAGTCGGCAAATCACTTATTTCTTCTAATTTGTCTTTTTTTTTTTTAAGGGGAGGAGGCAGAATATTTACTCAGTTTTCCTTTTCATAGAAAATCTTTAAGACTTTACAATCTTAGTTGAAAAGATATTGTTTTTTGTTTGTTTGTTTTTGTTTAATTCTTTTCTTTTTGTAGGCGTGTAACAGTTCACAAATTTTAGGTGTTTAATCATTTATTTACACACACATTTTGTCACCGTAATTAAACCAAGCAAAAAAATTGTTTAAAAATCTCAATTTTCTCCAAATCTCAATTTTCAGTAAGGCCTAAAAAATAAATTAAAACTGACAATAAGGTTAAATGAACTATAATGCTAAACAATGAAACGAGGAACTGCCTTTTAGAATTCCATCCAAACAACTTCAAAATATACAAAACAAACAAAAATGGATAGTAATATAGCCAATTCTATAGCATTAAGATTATTTGGACTACTGTCCTTATCTTTATTGTTATCTGCACAAATTATATCAAGCCTCATCTCAAAAATTCAGAGAAATAGTATCTATAGCATTAGTTTACGCTCTTATTAAAATTGGAGTTACTGAAGCCAACTAGAGGTTGTTGGCTCGTGTTCGAGTAAGACCATTTCCTGTTTTTTCTTTTGTTTTTGTTTTTTATATTTGAGTGCCAGTAGCATTTGACACTGTATCCTTGTGTTTTCTTAGATGACTCACCAGGCCAGTCCTGGAGCGACATAATCTTCCACATAAACTACTTGTTGGAACTTATGCACTTTGAAAGTTGCTGGAAATAAGCCAACTATATATACACACACATACGTACAGACTCATGAAGAGTGCCCCTCCTTCAAATATACAAAGTGTGTTAAAAAAGTATCGAGATTATTTGTACTTTTTGACACACCCTGTATTGTGAAATTAATTTTTTTTTAAACGTTCCATTCATTAATTTTTTTTCAGAATACAAGGTGTGTCAAAAAAAGTACTAAGTTTAAAGCTGTATTTACCAAGATAGAAATGAAGAATGAATATAGGTTTGTTTTTTTTTTGGGGGGAGGGGTCAGAATACATGGTGTGTCAAAAAGTACAAAATATCTATACTTTTGACACACCTTGTATATACTCTTTACTATAAATAAACTATAGGGCCGGTTTAGCTCAGTTGGTAGAGCGTCTGATGAGAAACCACAAGGTTCCAGGTTCGATACTGGCCCTCGCCAAATATAGGGTATCAAAAAAGTCACCATTTTAAAAATTGGACAACTTTTGAATTTAGAAAAAAAAAAAAAAATTACATTTTTCCTTTAATTATATTTACTAGCAGGACCTGTTGATATACCACAGTATGATAATTTAATTATTACATTTGATATGTTTATTTAAGAGCCATTGCTAAATAGTTCAATATGTAAAAAGTATAACCATCTTGATTTAACTCACTATTTTTAAATTTAAATCTAATTCCATTTTGGATAGATTCCTATAAGTTGTGTATATCAGACAGTACGAATACTTTCTTCAGCAAAATCTCATCATTCACACATAAATCAGCAAAAAAGTTTGTATATTTTTAAATCTAATTCCATTTTTTGGATAGATTTCTATATATATATTTATATATTTTTGGACAGATTTATATTCAATAAATTTTTCCTTTAATTATAATTTATTCAATATTAGCAGTCAGTGTAACTATGACATGCTGTCACCATGGTAACATTCCAGCCAATAAAATTTCATCATTCTGCTATTACAAAGTTTTAACTTTCTTTTAAATATTATATTGAACTAGCAGGACCTGTAGAATTTCCACAAAATGAAACAAAAATCAAGAGGAGCTATTTAAGCCAGAAACGATGATTTGCAATTTCATTTCATATAAATCCTACTTTTGTCTTTGCAATAAATCAAAAAGTATAAGTGATGAAAACACGACACTGAAAAAAAGTTGGGCTGAAAATTTGCCTGATGCTGGTATTTTTTTTTCTTCTTTCGACAGGATGACATACGATAGTGGAATTTAGGTATTACATTTGTTGAATTGAGTCAGTGTACTGTTGGTTTGAACTACAACTAGCTAAGTCCAACTGAATCAGTGCCAAGACAATTGGTACTTATGGAAATCTAGAATAGTCCACTCATGCATTTGGGTGATTCCATTCCTTGAGTCCTGATTGGCTGCTTGGTTTCTATGATGTTATGAGGCTTCATAAATAACCTGCCATTTTGCAGTAGTATTACAGCAAGATAGATTCGTATTTAGTTATGATTACTTGTTGCCTTGTCTTACCAATTCAACAGTCATTGGAACCGTGTGATTATTCTACGACATTAAACTGCATCTTTTTTTTTCTATCTAACCCATAGATGGGACTTTAACAGGAACTAATGTATCAACACTGAAAATTTCATTAAATTCGATAATTCCCTAATTTTAGGGGTTTTTTTTTTCTTTCGGCGGGGTGACATACGATGGTGGAATTTAGATCCATTAAGTTCGATTTAACCAAATCTCCAGTCTCTACTTCACTGGTATATTTTTTAAAAATTTTTTTTAAATGGATTAAAATAAAGGCAAGAAGCAACAGTAAAAATATTTTCTCCTAATCATTGATTTCTTAATTTAAATCTAATTCCATTTTTTGATAGATTTGTATAAGGAGTTGTGTATCAGACAGTACGAATACTTACATGAAACATAGGTAATTTCTTCAGCTAAATTTATTTGTTCATGGAGACTTTAGAGACATCCGAGATATGAAAGCAAACTGTTAAAAACAATTATACTTATTGGGATGTGGGGGGGGAAGGGGGGTATAAAAACAATTTTTACTTAATGACTTTTTCATTTTAGTTCCATAAATTCATATAAAGAGTTGTGTGTATCAGACAGTACGAATACTTGCAGGAAACATAGGAGATTTCTTCAGCAAAATCTATCATCATTCACACACAAATCAGCAAAATCGGTTTTGGTTTTTTTTTAAGCAATATAATTAATTCATTGAATTATTAACAAATATAGGGTATCAAAAAGTCAACATTTTAAAAATTGAACAACTTTTGAATTAGAAAAAAAATTAAATTTTTACATTAATCATATTTACTGTAATTATACCCCAGTATGATAATTTAATTATTACATTTGATATGTTTAACTTAAGAGCCATTGCTAATTAGTTCAATATATATATATATATATATATATAAACGTATATTTTTGGTTTGGTTTGTTTTGTTTGTTTACGGCATATCAACCTCAGTGGATCATTTAATGCCAATAAAGTTTCGAAATAAATCAATTCTTAATGGATAATACAATTTTGTTTATAAACTCATGTTTTTCTATTTAACCCATAGATGGGCGTATATATTTTAAATTTAAATCTATTTTTGGATAAATTCATATAAAGAGTTGTGTGTATCAGACAGTACGAATACTTGCAGGAAACATGGAAAATTTCTTCAGCAAAATCTATCATCATTCACACACAAATAAGCAAAAAGGGGTTTTACGGTTTTGGGTTTGTTTTTTTTAACAATATAATTAATTCATTGAATTATTAACAAACATAGGGTATTAAAAAAAGTCAACATTTTAAAATTGAAGAATTTTTGAATTAGAAAAAAAAAAATTAAATTTTTCCATTAATCATATTTACTGTAATTATACCCCAGTACGATAATTTAATTATTACATTTGATATGTCTACTTAAGAGCCATTGCTAATTAGTTCTATATATATATATATATATATATATATATATATATAAACGTATATTTTTAAATTTAAATCTAATTCTATTTTTGGATAAATTCATATAAAGAGTTGTGTGTATCAGACAGTACGAATACTTGCAGGAAACATGGGAAATTTCTTCAGCAAAATCTATCATTCACACACAAATCAGCAAAAAGTGTTTTAAAAGGGAAATTTTATGCAAAATCATTAAATTATTTTTTTTTTTAATGATTAAAAAATTTGTAATCACTAAATAATTATTAATTCAGATTTACTAATATATATATATATATATAATATATATATATATATATATATTATTATACTAAAGCCGATTTAATCAACTTTTGCTTCCTAAAGGCTTTTTATTGTTTAGTTTAATGACACAAATTATACTAAATTATTCCTTACTTTTAGGATGAATTGTTTGAAAAAAATTGTTTTAATTGGTTCTAATTAGTTGTAATTTGCAATTAAGTCAAAAACTGACCAATCTCTTATTTTACTCTGTGTCTATCTCTTTCTTCCCTTCTATGTATCCCTTGATTACCTCCTCGTTATACAATGTTAGTTTCTCTGGAGAGTAGAGAGAGAGCCGGGAGAATTTGAAATGTATTTCTATGTTAAATTTCACAACCAGCAAACTGTAGCTTAAATGAGGTCAAATATTTCCTTTTTTAGAAAGCTATCAAAAGGATTTTAAAATTGCGCCCAGCCGTATTTTTTTTTTTTTTTTTTAAATAATTTTATTCACTTTGCTAACTCCCTTTTCCCTAATCTCAATTATCTACCCCGAGCTGAATGGGTGACCCAATGGGTCATGTTTTGTCTAGTATATATATTTCTTTATTTTTGGACAGATTTATATTCAATAAATTTTTCCTTTAATTATAATTTATTCAATATTAGCAGTCAGTGTAACTATGACATGCTGTCACCATGGTAACATTCCAGCCAATAAAATTTCATCATTCTGCTATTACAAAGTTTTAACTTTCTTTTAAATATTATATTGAACTAGCAGGACCTGTAGAATTTCCACGAAATGAAACAAAAATCAAGAGGAGCTATTTAAGCCAGAAACGATGATTTGCAATTTCATTTCATATAAATCCTACCGTTGTCTTTGCAATAAATCAAAAAATAAAAGTGACAAAAACACGACTGGGCAACTCATCTAGAGAAGAACAATTTTGAATTTAAACCCAACCGATGGCTCAGTATACCATTACTCTCCATATCTTACAGGGATGGTTTTAAGAAAAAATATCAAATTATCTTGAAAAAAAAAAAAAAAAATTAATAAATAACTGCAGCTTTATTTTTTTTTAACCTTTGCTTTCTAAAACCATTAATAGAGACAGAAGATTTTAGAGACCTGATATTGTTGGATAGATTCATATAAAGAGTTGGGTGTATCAGACAGTACGAATACTTGCAGGAAACATGGAAAATTTCTTCAGCAAAATCTATCATTCACACACAAATAAGCAAAATGGGTTTTAAGGTTTTTTTTTAAAGCAATATAATTCATTGAACTATTAACAAATATAGGGCATCAAAAAGATCCAAAAACAGACCGAATCCAAAAAGATCCAAAAACAGACCGAATCCAAAAAGATCCAAAACAGACCGAATCCAAAAAGATCCAAAAACAGAACGAATCCAAAAAGATCCAAAACAGACCGAATCCAAAAAGATCCAAAAACAGACCGAATCCAAAGATCCAAAAACAGACCAAATCCAAAAAGATCCAAAACAGACCAAATCCAAAAGATCCAATAACAGACCAAATCCAAAAAGATCCAATAACAGACAAATCCAAAAGATCCAATAACAGACCAAATCCAAAAAGATCCAATAACAGACCAATCCAAAAAGATCCAATAACAGACCAAATCCAAAAAGATCCAAAAACAGACCAAATCTAAAAAGATCCAAAAACAGATATACATGCAGTGATGCCGATAGCTTTTTGATTTAGTGCGTCCTGGGACGCACATATCTGCTTTGAACGAGTCCCCGGGGAAACTTAATGGGTCCCAACTAAAGCCATCTAACTCCTACCTCATAACCTATACTGTGTAATTCATTTCTAAGAAACTACTGAAATGTATTTACAGTTAGCTTGAAATGGTGAGGGAAGAAGAAAGAAAAACACTGGGATGCATAGATATGATTTTACTGCGTCCTTTTAGATTTTTGTGCATCAGGGACGCAGGACACATACATATCAGCATCTCTGCACATTAATATTTATTTTTAATGTAAAAAGTATAATCATCTTGATTTAACTCTCACTATTTTTAAATTTAAATCTAATTCCATTTTTGGATAAATTCAGATAAAGTTGTGTGTATCAGACAGTACGAATACTTGCAGGAAACATGAAAAATTTCTTCAGCAAAATCTATCATCATTCACACACAAATCAGCAAAAAGGGTATTTAAAGGAAAATTTTATGCAATATAATTGATTCCTTGAATTATTAACAAAATTATCAAAAAAGTTACCATTTAAAAAATTGGACAACTTTTGAATTTAGAAAAAAATTAAATTACATTTTTCCTTTAATTATATTTACTAGCAGGACCTGTTGATATACCACAGTATGATAATTTAATTATTACATTTGATACTTAAGAGCCATTGCTAAATAGTTCAATATGTGAAAAGCATAACCATCTTGATTTAACTCACTATTTTTAGATTTAAATCTAATTCCATTTTGAATAGATTTCTACAAAGTCGTGTGTATCAGACAGTACGAATACTTGCATGAAACATGGGACATTTATTCAGCAAAATCTACCATCATTCACACACAAATAAACAAAAAAGTTTGTATATTTTTAAGTTTAAATCTAATTCCATTTTTTGGATATATATATATAATATATATATATATATATATATATTTTGGACAGATTTATATGCAATAAATTTTTCCTTTAATTATAATTTATTCAATATTAGCAGTCAGTGTAACTATGACATGCTGTCACCATGGTAACATTCCAGCCAATAAAATTTCATCATCCTGCTATTACAAAGTTTTAAATTTCTTTTAAATATTATATTGAACTAGCAGGACCTGTAGAATTTACACGAAATAAACAAAAATCAAGAGGAGCTATTTAAGCCAGAAACAATGATTTGCAATTTCATTTCATATAAATCCTACTGTTGTCTTTGCAATAAATCAAAAAGTATAAGTGATGAAAACACGACACTGAAAAAAAGTTGGGCTGAAAATTTTAGGTCTGTTAAGTTCAATTTAACCCTCAAATTTTTTCAAACACATTTTTTAGAACTCAGTTTGTTCTATTTGACCCATAGATGGAACCCTATTCCGGGTAAGAGTGAACCTGGGAGTAATGGTGATGAAGAGGTACTCTACATTCCCCAGAGCTCCAGAATTGGAACTTCACCATCAGATAGATTTTAACGTCAGAGGATCCCTCCGATCAATTGGCTGGTCACGTCAAGCCCTAGCAGCTATATGATTGTCCCAACCCCATTACCTTTATGGCAATCCCCCAACCCTTTTTATTATATATGTGCTAGAAGGCGGTGATTGAGGGTCTTAGTGTCCTAGGTATGACATTTGTTGAAGTGAGTTAGTGTACTGTTGGTTTGAACTACAACTAGCTAAGCCCAACTGAACCAGTGCAATCATCAGGTGAAGATGTTTCAAACATCTTCACCTGATAATTGCCTCGCATGAAACCAATATGGTCGTGAATGTTCCTTTGTCACCTAATAAATAGATATGTAAAACCTTTATATATTTATCTTATTATATTATATAACAGCTCTATTTTATATTGAGCACTCTACCAATAATACTGCCTTTGGTACGCCATTCCAGCAAAAGCTAAAACAGTGATCATCTCACACTAATACATTATATATATATATTATATATATAATAAATTTCTGGTACAAGCAAATTTAAATATACTCTAAGGGTAATCATGATGATCACATAGGTGGATACGAAGGAAAAGAGTGATAAAAAAAAAAAAAAAAAAATGTTTTATTTAATAAAACAAGGGCCCTTTCGTCCGGTTGCTCATCAAGGTTTTTAC
>CM042173.1:25812306-25865434 GCA_023376005.1 Doryteuthis pealeii
TTTTGTGTGAGGGAGAGAGAGGATAAGAGTTTTCACTTAAAAAAAATATCAAATCATGAAGTCACCGAAAGTTGTGTATTTGTCTATAAGTACTGATACCAAGAAATTAGATCTGGACTTGTACCAATTTTTTGAGGAAATGGCCATCAAGATTGAAGACAAAAAATGCCTGAAAAAAGCCTCGAGATTGCAAAAATTTGGCCGAAAAAATTGAATCAGAAAATCTAACAATTTCAAAGGGAATGTTGTCATTTTATTTTAATCAAAAAAAATGATAAATTAATGAAGAAATTAAACTACAAGTTCAAATTGAAAATAATTGCCGCCTCCCCCCCATATTGCAAAACCAAAGGATTTTTCAGTGCATTTATACCTAATGATATAAAATTGTTAGGGGTTGTAATTTATGTTTATGGGTCGATACTGCAATACTCTATGTAGATAGAAATTTGAGATGTCAACGTTACTTAGTAATAATTTATAATTGTATGGGCTATGATGTAAAGATGATTTGAAAGATACTAGACATTATGTCAGCCGCTCCCTGGTTATCTTATTTAAGCTGTATAAAGCTATGGTGCGGCCACACTTGGAATTGAAATCCGCAAGTCTGTAACACGCCTATTTCGCTCAAGAACATTAACTTCCAGAACTGTTATAGAGACATGCAAACCAACCAAATACCTCTCTCATCAGGCTTCAGACATATTCTGAAACGTCTTGCTGCCCTGGGAATAGATTCATTGAAACTTCACGGCGTAGCTGGCAACTTGACGTGGTAAAAGCTTATAATGTCAGTCATCATCCTTACAGCAACCAGAGCACACTTTATTGATCTCCATGTTTCGTAACAGCACGTAGCATGCCTACAGTCAAAAAACAGGCATAGTCTACATGACTTTTGGAAAAAAAGTTTCACACTCAGGCTGGAAATAAAATTGCGCTGCATCTGTTGTATGACCTGGTGAAACAACTGCATCTTTCAAGCCTCCATGCTTCCTGTATATCCACTAACAACTAAACCTGATACCCAACCTCCAATACACGCATGTGACACATACATGTATATTAATTATATTGGATGTATTCGTGTTCCTGACACTAATACATTATTCCTATGTACTATACTAACTGACCCTATAAAAAGAAAATTACTAAACTGCCACACCATACTAAGCCCACCCAACCTTTCTCTATTCCCTAGCTACACGACCAAATACCCCTCCCTTTTTCCCTTCCCTCCCCAACCCATGTTACCGTTTTCACTATAAAAGCAGAAATGTACAAGGCACTTAAAATCAATAAATTCTGAAAGGAAGCTTTCAACAAATAAATGAGGCAAAATTATTAATTGAATAAGTTGTATATGTGTTATATCCAACATTTTCCTCTACTCAACATACACACAAGTCGTTTGTGGGTTGTTAATATCCACATTTTCCTGCTATCTCTCAGACCACATAAAACAATTTGCATTCTTTTTCTTGCTGAAAAAGAAATAATTAAAAAAAAGAAAAGAAAGAATAAAAAGACTTACATCACTCCAGCGTTCTTCTTCATCTGAATCCTGTTAAAACCAGACTGTTTGCAATTTCTTTCTTACCCCAACTGAGCTTACGTTTCATCAGAACTTAAAAACCTTGCCTTTAAAACCACTTGAACTCTTTATGAACTTTGCCCAGCCTGTTTACAACAACTTTGGAAAATTATCAAACGGAAAAATTGTAATGATTTGTCAAAAGAAAATATTTTGGAGAATATGTGCTTAAATTGAAGTCAATACCTAATTCTGAAAGTTAATTAAGTTAATAATTAGAATTTCAGGCTGGGCATATATGTTCAAAGTAAGGGCTAACAAAATCCCCGAGAAAAATGTCAATCCTGAATGTACATTTCAACCTATAGGTCTCATCAGCAAGGTTATACACATGGTTATAGACATGGGAGACAGCTTACCGTGTGTGACCGAAACCTCGACTGTCAAGTTTGACAGCGAAGTCTCTAACTGTTACACTAGCTGTCCTTTCCAACATTCTACGTTTGTTTTGACTTATTTATCACACTTTTTTTGACTGCTACAACGGAGTTAATGAGCTTTTCAACAAATATGTTATTTATTATATGGTTACGACAATAAAAACATTTGTTTGTTTACTTAACTTCTTTTTTTTATATATATTATAATATATATATGATGAGCTATTAATGTAAAGGATCTTCAACATTCACATTTGACTATTCATCAAGCCAATGTGACAGAGGTTGTATTAATGTGCCGGAGCCAACAAATCGGTCTAGAACTTGCAATGTAAATGTCCATGGGCCATTCCCAGTTTTAGGGCGGCACAAAAAAATGTGTGGATTCCCTTGGCAATTCACCTCAAGGGGGTGCCTCAGGCACTGGAACAATAAACCCCAAGCCCCTGTCCCTTTATCAAGGGAGCAGGTATTGCCTGGGGGGATGGAAGCCACTGTAAACCCCACCGATCAAAACCGGAGTTAATATAGTGTGAAACTTATCCCAACTTATTTAATTTTGGTTTGGTTGGTTTTAACGGCAATATCAATCCTCAGTGGTCAATTTAATGCTGGATAAGTTTTTGAAAAAAAATGCATTCTTAAATGGATACTCAGATTTTTTTTATAAATAACATTTTTCTTGTTTTAACCCATAGATTAGGACCAACAGGACTACCACTCCGGGGTCAGAGTGACCAGGGAGCAAATGGTGATGAAGGTGTGTTTGCCACAATTCCCCCAAAAAACCTTTCCAGAACTGGAAACCTCACCATCAGATAGCCGTTAACGTCATTACCCAAAGGACATGAGAGACCCTCCAGCACCGCCATTCTAGCACCCATATGATAAATGGGGTTGAAGCTTGCGCATAAGGGCATAGTGTTGGGGAAATCAATGAATAGGTGCTAGGGGCTTGCATGACAGCTGATTGATCGGAGGGGGCCTGTCTGACCGGCCCGTCTAGCCTAAGTAAGGACCAAAGTGGATTTAAAGCAGTCTAAATGTACTGCTCACCACCTGAAGTTCTATCCTTAAGCATCAACGGGTTTGCCACCCCAACGGCCAAAGGTGAACCTCATTGGGGGAGTCTTACTCCTTTGGCAGAGGTGCAGTCGTGCATTCTAATGCCGCAGCCGACAGGGCGTGATTTTCATTGAAGCGAAGGAGGTAAATTGTAACTATGAAATTTTGGCACTGGGCAAATAACCCAGCCCTGCCCCTTTTAAATCAAGGGAGGCAGGTGTTGCCTGGTGGGGAGTGGGCGTGGCCATCTGGGATGATACCTTTAATTTCCCTTACACAAGCAGAAGGGCCAAAAAAAAGAGAAAAAAAGTTTCCTCCACTTATTTATGGCTTTTGCTTTATCTGTGTAATCAATCTACATTTGTGGTCAGACACACCAAAGTTTCTATAATGTGGGCCACCCACTGAACCAAAAGCTCAAGGATGGGCAGGCACAAAAATGCATGGACCCCTTGGCATTCAACCACAAGGGGACATCTCAAGCAACATGGGCAATAAACCCATCCTGCCTCTTTAAATCAAGGGAGCAGGTGTTGCCTGGTATTTATCCGTCGTACGAGGCGGGATGATGTGGCGCACTTGTACGGGTTAGGCATCGAAGGCCCCTATTACGTGGGCCCACCACCACATAGACCGAAGCTCATTGGGTGGGAAGACAAAAATTGCGGTCGACCCTTAGGCATTTCCCTCAGGGGGGCGCTGGTCAATACCCAGCCCCTGCCTTTATGAGGGCAGGTGTTGCTGGGGGGATAGCCCCTGGATCGACGCCTGATTAATTTAACAGACGGGTCCAGTGGCCGAAGGAATCGGGTTGGAATGCCAGGGGAGTGGGGTGGCCCTCTGGGGATGGATACTTTTAATCTTCACTGATTGTGAATGCGACCAGCCCAGAGAGAAGGACCAAAAAAGAGAAAAAGTTTCTCCGTTTACTTGCGCTTTTGCTTTATCTTAAATCATTCACATTTTTTGCTCACTTCTTGGTGGAAGGACAGTTGCTACTTGATAATTTCCGAATGTAAGCTTTGATGATGTGCGATGCGGAGGGTGCGGTGAATGTTATGTTTTGTTTGAGCACTGCCTGCGGATGTGAGATTGGTTTGTTGCATGGCGTATATTTCTGTGAGTCAGGTTTGTTTTAGGCAAACCTTTGTTACCTGGCACGACCTGTTCGATCGTGAAAAGGCATGAAATATGGTTAAATAGAGATATATATGTATTTTTTGTTGGGGGTCAAAGATAAGGGGGTAATGCTGAAAGCATTAGTTACATGAAATTAGAGTAAGCCGTCCCCTTGTTTGTTTCATCTTGAAGGAAGCTGTATGTTTTTGGGTGTGGCCATTTTCATTTCACCGTAAATCTACACTGTAGAAAGTACGAATTTCCTGTTTAAAATGAAATACAGACTGCAGGTTATTAGACGACGTAAATATCATAAAATATGTTCTAATATGTGCTTCACATTATTTGATAATGAACTTATCGTTAATTAAGAACACATTGTTATGAATCATTTTCATGTTAAGACCATGCATAGTATGGAATTCGAACAAATTCGTATTTTTTAGTGTAGGATTTACGTGAAATGAAAATAGGCCGACTAAACATACGGCTTCTTCAGAGTGAAAGCAACAAGGGGGAGGGTTACATGCTATTGTGAGACTAAGTGTTCAGGTATAACCAAATATGGAGATGAATCCGAACAATATTATGAATAGGAAAAACAAAGTGTTAAAAAAAAAAAAGATTAATTTATTATGATGTCTGTTGACGTTTTAAAAACGTTTTGGGTTTTTTATAAACCTTCTATCAGGACAATATGATAAAAAGAAGAGAAAAAGATTTTTTTGTTCTTCAAAAGGAGATGGAATGTTTTGAATGACGTTGAGTTTTGAAATATGGACATAAAAAGGTTCATAAATGTTCATAGATAGCGTTCAAATGAAAATGTTCAACGTGATTTGGTAATATGCGGAAAAAACAAAATTGGAACAGCGAGATGTGATTGGTACACGAGATGTGAAACGGTAAACATAATATATATAATATATAGATATAGTATATATATACAATAAATAAGTTAAGAAGGAAATGAATCCGACAGTATAGTAGAAAAAGGTGGAATGAAAACATCAACACATGCTGTTTTAAAATGAGAAACAATTTATAAATATAATGCATAGCTGATATTGATCAATAATTTCGATTTACAAAAAATCAATCTTCGAGCTTCATGTTACTCTTGGTGTTTGTGATTCAGAGATAAAAAAGTAAAAAAAAAAAAAAAGAAGACTTTTATCTCCGATCACAAAAGCACGCACGGAGTAAATGAGTCTGAAGATGATTTTGTAAAATTGAAATATTTACTTTTTATTTTAAAATTAATTGATGATAAAATTGGACCTGGGAAACCAAATTCATTTAACATTTTTTAAATACTATGCAGAATAGCGGAAGAGATAAGATCATTAGATTATGTATAAAAAGCATACATTTCACGGAAATAGCCGAAACCTTTGAAAGTGTTTTAGGTTAGGCTCCTTTGGAGTTATTCGTATTTAAATGCTATTTAATACGTAGAATGAAATCTAATGAAATATTCTTGTGCCGTAATCTCATTTGTACCCATTTTAATTTGGCATTTCATAAGAATGAAAATAAATTTGTTGGAATCTCTAGATCAGATTTTGTTTTATGAAGTATTCATCTTGAAGAATATGAATGCAACATATGAAGAGAGAAAAAAAGGGACCATGATGACCTTATAGGCACCCCTTTTGTGATCTCGATTCGTGGGGACATTTTTTTCCATTTACACTGTAAATCTCGAGTTAAATTGTTTAACAGAGCGATTTAGAAGGTTTTAAAAAAAAATAAATTATAGAACTAACCCGTAACCCCTAAAAACAACTGGATTTTGATGGGTGTAACAAATGAGAAAAGTTGTCCTTGTGAGTAGAGATCGTAAAAGGGGTGCCATGAAAGGTGCATAGGCGGTCCAAAGAAAGTTCAAGAATTGTCCTTACCTCACATCGGATGAACATAATCCTCAGAGAATGATTTGACAATCATAATAATAACGAGAAAATCAAATGTTTCACATCCAGAACCTCTGAGCAGAGCAAACAGATGTACGCACCTTTTCAAAGTGAAAATAACAAGAAAATTACAACAACAATACATTTTTTTTAGATAAAGAGGAAATGTACTAAATAACAAAAAAAACGCCCAAAAAACTAATGAACGTCGTTAATAATGACACATAAACTAAAATTCATTTTTATTTAACCCAATTAACGATCGGCCGAAATGTTGTAGCAGATACTGGACCATAATTAACCATTTAGGCAATCCCTTTTGCGATCTTGATTCATAAGGACATTTCTTTCATTTACACTGTCAAAATCCGGTTAGGTTAGTTTTTATAATTAAAAAGAAAAAGAAAAAACTGCTAAAAATCGTGCATGTTTAACAAACAAAACAGATTTTGACCGTGGTAATGAAAAGTTCTTATGAATCAAGATCGTAAAAGGAGGTGGCCTAAAGGTCCTATGGTTCCAGATAACAAATGAGGATGAGGAACATAGTCCCGAATAATCAATAAGATAATACTAGTAGCTTTTTAGACTTTAGTAAATACAAGTAATACCTTACTAGGAGAACGTTACTAATCCATTTTTGTAGTCGACTATGGTACTGTCTCGATCGTATTGATCAATACGCCACCGGTGTAAGGCATACAAGGGTAGGGCAATGCTTCAGTAATTCTTTCATCACTTCATTCTGCAATGTTCCTGTTGTCAACAAACACAAGTACAACTACAAGTTCTTGATAAATTTCCCACAGTTCTAAACAACTTGAAAAATTTCCTGGTCTTCTTCAGAGAATCTGAAAAGAACAAACAGAAAACAATATAGATTAGGAAATTATAAATAACAATTATTATTTAAAGATAATATCTTAATATACACGTATTAACGGATTGCTTTAGTGTTTTAGTAGTCTTACGCACACAAATTAATTATAACTTACAAGATTGTTTAACTAGAATTGTAAATGGACATCATACAAACAATACACAGCATTCATATAATATATATAATATATAATATATATATATATATAAATATTTAAAAAGTAAAGATGAAATTATAAAAAAATTTTTGGGAAAAAAAAGGCCTTAATACCGATGGGTATCGTGTTATGGACCGGCATTTCCCACTTGCGAGTATGCTGCACCGAGCTTCTTCCAGACCACTGATATATTTTATTTAGACAGGCACATGGCCCAATACTCATTTTATATTCATACATTTCACGCTCCCTCATTCAGGGGTGGTCATATTGCATTCTTTCTTTTCAAGTGTCTTTTTTTAATTGGTTTGGAAATTTTTTTTTTTTTTTTTTTTCGCTGGTTGGTGTGTGTTTTTTTTTAATTTTGTCTGGCTAGTCTCTTTGGTAAATATATATATATATATATATATATATATATATTATATTCATATATAATATAATATATATATATATATATATTAATATGATACTATAGTGAGGGCAATAAACTTTTGGGTTCTCTAAAAACTTTTTTCCTATTTAATTTAATGACATGAAAATTATACTAAATTATTCGCCCTTAACTTTAGGATTGAATTATGTTTTGAAAAAAATATTTTATTTGAGATTTGTTAAATCCGCTTTGCTAAAATTCAGTGAGCACTTTCAGTATGCAAACTTCTTTCTTATTTGCTAATGCATTATAATATATAGAAATAATTGAGGATGATGATAAATAATAATAATCTTATTATAAATGGAGATTGTGTGCTTTTATGTCTGGTAAAGCCGAAACTAATATTACTAATCGAGTCACATTAACATAGTTATTTACTCACATTTCTTCATGATTTTATTTATATTTATATTTAAACGCTCAATTATTAATAAAATTGGCTTCAGCCTTTTTCATTAGTGTTGTCCATGATCTACATACCAATATACATGCTATTGTATTTATATTATACAAAAAAAATAGCGTTTGCAGTGTGAACGGTAAAGGCTAATTTGCAATATGAATTAAAATGTGGATTTATTAATATGTGCTTAATATTAATTGATTTTCTAAATTGTTTGGTTTTAATTTTTAAATGAATAATAAGCAAAAATCTACTCCAATGATATCTTAAAGTGACATCCATTAACAAAGAAAAATATCCAGTGTAATTTTGATTCTTTAATTTCCTAATTTAAACTAAATAGTTAAATAAGTAGTAAAATTCAGGCAATGAAAGACGGCATGAATGGAAGATAATGTTTCATTTCATATTTTTCTATATCACCCGCCACCTGTTTTCAAATCTTTTTATCTGATTCTATTAGACTTATCTAATTTAATACGGTATTTCATTACAGTTAAACTTAAATACTTGCACCCGGAGGGTGCAATATATCTTGCCTAGTATAATAAGGATGAACTTGAAAAAGTTATGGGAATATGAAGAGTCAAAGTGATACCTAATTGTAGGTTGGTGCACTTGGACGGTCCCAAAAGGATTGGAAAAGTATTTGGAAAGTCTGGAAAAGCAGGGAAGGGATTATACCTCCAGAACACTGCAGTGCTGCAATATGCCGACATACTCAGAAAGAGTCCTGGAGACCTAAGGAGACTTGCTGTCACTTAGACTCCAGTGAAAGACGCATCAGCTAATGCTGATTTGAAAACTCAAAAGGAGTAAATAATAATAATAATAATAATAAAAGAATTAGTTTTTTGGTTTGGTATTTCTTTAATGTATATTATCTTATACTTACGGCCTGCCCATTCTAAAACCGCAGAAATGGATTGGCTGAGTGCTGGGCCTGGCCATTCGTGAGGCCGCAAATAGATTGGCCTGAATTTCCAGGCCCGCCATCTAAGACTACAGGAATGGATTTGGCCTGAAGCATGGGGCCTGCCCATTCAGGCCACGGAATGGAATCAGCTGAAAAATGGCATGACAAAAAATCAGATGATCAATTTCCAATTCTTGGATTGATAATGACGGATCTGAAATGACAACTGATGTATTTTTTTATTATGTCATACGAAAAGTATTTTTAAGAAACAAAAAAAAAAAGGACACTTACCGACATGTTGTTCTACATCTTTAACAAACGACACTCCGTCCACCGACTGACTTCAATAGGTTGGAGAGAAATATGTCTGGCCAAGGCTTCCATTTGTCTTGGAAACGTGGCGGAAAACATCACCAATTGCCGATCAGGGCGAATATTATCAACAATCCTCATCACCTGTGGATAGGGAAGGGTGGAAGAATTCAGACATTAATGATGTGTTTAGATTAAATTTATTTAGATGTATTAACACATTTGAAAATGATGTTGTTTAAAGTTAAATTTATTTAGACGCATTGAACACGTGTTTGAAAATGATTGTGTCTTAGATCAAATTTATTTTGGACGCATTGAACACCATGTTGAAATGAGTGTTTAGATTAAATTATTGTAGACCATTAAGACACATGTTGAAAAATGATGTGATTTAAAATTAAATTTTATTAGACCAGTTAACACAATGTTGAAAATGATGTGTTTAAGATTAAAAATTTTATTTGGACCATCTGAACCACATGTGAAACCTGATGTTTTAATTAAAATTTATTTGACGCATTGAGATACATTTGGAAAAGGATGTGTTTGAATTAAAAGTTTATTAGACCCATTGAACACATCAAATTACAAAACTTAGCAAACATATACGTTAAAAAACACAAAAGGGTTGGGGGAGTTTGTAATGGAAGTAGTAGGATATCTCACCTGTGGGGTTTCAAATTCGCTCATGTCAAACACTTCTGTCGGCCTCATGTCAAGCAACCACATATATGTACAGTATCGTCGTGAGAATTAGTCCCACACGTACCTGAAAGGTAAGAATTAATCGAAATAGGAAAGAAATTTGCATTAAAACCAGGGAAGGATATTTGCATGTCTCTCAACCATGAATTCTCAAGGAAGAGTTATAGAGTACTTTCCCTTGAACGCAGAAAAAATGTGTTTAACTTTATAATAAGAGATAAAACAAAAATTTGCACTTAAAAAAAAAAGTCCATTCTTATGTTTTTGGCTGTTTGAAGCAAAATATCAATTTTAATTTGCATAAAAAGATAATTCAATGAATAAACACATAGAAAATTACATATTCAGAAAGATTATTTTTTTTCTTTTCTTTCAGCCATATAAATATTTTTTAAGACTGGACCAGAAATATGCGAGAATTGCGATTTTAACTGATAAGATGGAAAAAATTTTTGTCCCAATGTTCCCACAGAGTTTTATGCAAAATGACTGGTAATTGGGCTACTTAAAGAGAGAAAACTGTTAAATATCATTAATGGAGTATTAAAGTCGTCGGGTGTGGGCCTAAAGTTCAGTATCAGCGGACAGTGAGGGTAGTCTATTCCCTTTTTCACTAAAGTGCTAGTTCCAGATGTGAGAATTATTTTTAGCATCTGAGATGGAGTGACACACCTATCATCAGTTCCTCACATTACCGCACAAGATGCCCTGTGCTACTATAACACTGGAGTTAGTGAGGGCGCAGTATCGAACCCAAGAACCTTGACTGTTCCTATGGTGAATCTTCTATGACTGAGGTTAGTACTTTCCTCTTAACCATTTGCCTCTAGTTAAATCCTATAAAAAGATGTGAAGGAAAGCGCGTGGTGTAATGGTTGTACATTGGTTTGATGTCGCCCGAGTTCATCCTGGACCGTGGTAAATTGCTTTGTCACGATAGCGCTAAATACCTCCTTTGGGAAAGGTATGAATTCTCTACTCTCGCCGTCCAGCTATTGGGTAAATAGTAGGCAGACTGCGGCTCTTTAAACCTTGTTAAGGCACCGGTCATAATGGAGAAGGAAAACTCGCATGAAGTCAAACCTGCTTAAACTCCGCCTTAGAAAATTGACCTGTGTGCACCCTGCTCGGCGGGAGAAGGTTGGGTTAAAAATAATATAATAAAATGTGACTCTACGCTCAATGACAGCTGAAGTGTGGCCTTTTAAGCTTAGTAAAAAAAGAAAATAAAAAATAGCTTTAAATGTTAATTATAGAATATCCCCTTATTTATTTGCAGTTGATTATATCATCATCAATCTCAATGTTGTGCAATTAGATGGATATCGCATGACAATCCTCTCCGCCACTCATCCTATTCATTCACTGTCACCAGGGATGTCCTCTGCGGACGCATCCAGTATTCGCCTGCAAAGCTGATCAATGTAAAGTCCTTACTGTACAACGGCCCACAACTAGTATTCCATATAGTTTGACTTCCACAGGAAGAACATCGCTTATGAAGGTTCGTCGCTGTGCTTCTCCAACAGTGTCCTGCATGTCTTTGTCCGTCTTACTCGAATGGTTTGTGATAAACGGGGGCAGGTGGCCGTACAGCTGCTTCGATCCTTTGTCCGAGTGTTGTTCAACAACTTGTTTAAGGAACTGCATGCAGCATTCTTGGTCAGGCTCCTATCTAGCTTATTCTCCAGGCACCTTGTTAGGGTCCAAGAGTGGGTGGCAGCAATACAGCAACAAGTGACATGACCACAGCTTGGAAGATTTGTTGTTTGATATTTGTTCAGTGAGATTGGACTTCCATATAGATCGATAATCTGTTTATAGCTGACATGCTTCCTAATTTGTGCATTTAACATCGCTTTCTGTGGATGAGAATATTACTACCCTAGAGTATGTGAATTGTTCATACTGGGCTTTAGAGGCTTGCCGTCAGTGTGGACATATTATGTCTTTTTAAAACACATGAATCAGTCCGAAACAGGCAGAGTCATTACTACAATAGCCCTGGAGAAGGCAGCAAAAGAACATTGGTTTGGTCTCTCTGAATAAATAAAACTAAGAAAAAAATTTTCTGCGAAAAAAGAATTAAATTGAAAAAAATAAAATATGACCAGAAGAATTAAAAAAAAAAACCCAAAAAAACACTTAAAATTATTGCAAAATTTGCAATTTAACGTCAAAAACTGACCTGTCCTTATATATAAAGCCCAAGTCATTAGCTACTGAAATTAGAATATGAATAAGTCATCTACTGCTCTCCACTCTCCAATTTCTCTTTTACACTTCACACAGAAAAAGTAACATGTAATATAAACGGAGTAAGTTAATCAGATATATATAGAGAGGGTGAACAGTGACAAGTTAAATGTGAAGTAAGAGACGGGTGAGTTTTAACTTAATTGCAAATTACGATCTGATTAGCAAGCAATAAAGATGCGAATTTTTTTCAAAAATATAACTTAATCCCAAAACCAAGGGAATATTTCGGGGTGTATTTTGTGTCATTACTAAATAGAAAAAGGCCTCTTAGCACTCCCAGCTTAGTATAAATCTTATTATAATAGAGATTGTCATGTGTTTGTCGTAACCGAAACTATATTACTATACAAGTCACAATCCCCTTAGGTATTTACATTCACAATTCTCCATGATTTTATTTTTATTTTAAACCTAATTATTAAATAAAATTGTTTTACAGTCATTAAGAACTGTTGACGCATATCTACATATTAATAACATGCAATTGTATTTATACATAAAACAGCATAGCGTTACAGTGTGAATGGGAAGGCTGATTTGCATATTGATCTAAAATTTGAATTTTAACAAATAATGTGCTTAGTATGTAATTGATTCTAATTGTTTTGGTTTTATCTTAAATGAATATGAGCAAAATCTAAGGGGATAAATCTTAACAGAATCCTATTAACATAAAGAAATAACTAATTTTACTTCCTTAATTCTTTAATTTATAACTAAATAGTTTTAATTAGGGAAATTATACGAAAGACGGGAGTAATGGAAAATGATTGGAAGACGTTATTTCATGTTGTTCTATTTTTAAATCAATACTAATGCCCTTCTTTCCAAATATTTTTATCTGATTCTATCAAGTTTCATTAGCATTTTCTAATTTAATAATGATATTTAATATATTAAAAACTTAAATACTTGCAGAACCCGGAGGGTGCATATATTTGCTAGTAATTATAAAGATTCTAGTAAATAGAATGTGACTCAACATTGGATTTAAAAGACTACTAAGAAGGTTGGCCTTAAGTGAAAATATCAAACTACTTGTAGCAGCCCAACAATGATATCAATCATTCTACCCGGGGTATCATCAACAATAATCTCAAACAATCCTCTTTTCCAGCTCAGACAATCTTTCAGTAGATACCCTGTACCCCCATAACACACACACGGCCAGCAACCGAGGGCCCTTTAATGAATTTTCTGCATTCCAGAATGTAATTTGCATAAGCAAGTTCTCGGTCGGGGTCATGAATCAACAGCTGAATAAAAATAAAATACAAAGAAAAATTATGCTTAAAGACTTTCAGCATCAGAAGATGTGAAATTAAAAGGAGTTAGTAGCATTTATAATGTAACTAGAAGCGGCTACCCGGCAATCGCCTGGGTAGAGGGGGATTTTTTAAAGTTAGTCCCGCAGATCCATTATTTACTGGATCGTGAGTTGAGTCCTTGTGGGTGCCCCATGTTAAATCCCTAAATAAAAAAGACAGACATTGCATTTGATCGAGCTACTCTGAAAAGAAATTGTTAATGTCTACTTTTTAAAATATTAATGAAAAAAAAAATATCCATGCTGTTATCATTTAAAAATTTTATTTTTAATTATCTTCATGAAATAATAATCAAATCTCTTATTAATTTAATGCTAAAACACAGCCCTGGGTGATAGTTTAATGTGTATAGTAATCTTTAGTTTGTCGTTAATTTGTTTTATTCTGAAAGTTCCCGGACATACAGATTTACACAAACAGCCTTTAATATATTAGAGTATAAAGGGTCGTGTCCCTAGGGCATGACCACGAAAAGCTGCATCTAAGTTTGTGTAAGCTCTGTGTGTAGTGTGGAGTACCCTTCATTGCCATTAAATCCCAATGTCCAATCTGCCGGAGTGGTTGCACCGGTTAAGTGTTCATCTATGGGTCTATATACATATTATTTTAAGTCGAGTAAAAGTCGTTGGAGTGGCCCTAAAGTTGGTATCAGCGAAATACAGGCTAGGGGAAGTCTATCCTTTTTCACTAGCCGCTAGACCAAGGAGATTATTTTTGCACCTGAGGTGGAGCGCACACATTTACCATCAGCTTCTTTTAACTTTACCGCACAGACACTGGGTGCTACTCATCTATGCCGATTGGTGAGACCGGTATCGAACCAGGAACCTTGTGTGTTTACTAGACAATGGCTACTGACTGAAAACGTAGACGGCCGGCCCTTAAGTAAGTAGGTCGGGAGCGGCCCAATGTCGATATCGAGTCAGACAGCGAGGGGAGTCCCAATCCCCTTTTCAACTAAGCTGCTAGACCAAGGAGAATTGTTTCTTAGCTTGCAAGATGGAGGCACTACACTTACCATCAAGCTCCCTTCACTTTAACTCAATAGTATATTTACCAACCCCTCTGCATATGATAGGTGGAACAGGAGTGCGACACATGACGTCAATTTCTGAAGGCGGAGTTCAATCAGGTTCTTGAATTCAGAGTTTTTCCTTCTTCTAGACTGGTTACCTAAGCCAATGGTTAAGAGAAGTCCAGTCTGCCCTGATATTTATTCACATACTGGAGGGAGAATTGGATTCATACCTGTTCCAAAGTGGTAATTAGTGCCATGTGAAAATGCCAAACAGCTTCGTCCAGGAAGATTGAACTCCGGTTGACAAGTCCAGTTTTTCAATGACTCTAACCATTAGACCAACGGCGCCTCTGGTAGTAATTATAAAAACAACAAGACGAGGATCTAGTTTTGGTTTGTTGAATCTGAGGCGTTCATCCGAAAGCTTTTCAAATCGTAAAAGTTATTCAACCAGTAATGTACAGTACCTAGTGGTAGCCGTGAAAGCTTCCGTGGGGTGTGGCAGTGATGTATTGGAAGGATGACGTTTGATCATCCTCTTAAGTATTTTTATTCTATTCTTTATATTTTTTTTTGTTAATTAAATATTTTTTGTTTTAATTAAAATATTTTTTGTTTTAATTTAATATTTTTTGTTTTAATTAAATATTTTTTGTACTTTAAAACAGTTTTTCAACTCTTTCTTAGAACAGGTAATTTTTACTTTAACATGATTAATTTTTTTGTGAAAAATTATAATTTTACCTTATTTTAAATATTTTTTACTTATACTTTAGCATTTAAAGTATTTTACTTTAATAATATTGTTTTTTGTTTTATTATTTAATGTTTTTGCACACTGGATGAAAAACTTTGTCTTAGAGAACTGTTATTTCTTTGTGAAAAATTTATACTTTTATTTCCATTATATACTGATTGGTGTAATCCTTCGATCAATCTAGCGCCGGCAGACTCACTGTGCGTGAGATGAAAAAGGTGTGAAAACAACCTGCCGTAAAGGTTTGAGAAGTGTCTAATTTTAAGTGGAGGTATGGGGGGATAAGTATCTAAAGAATCCCTACTTACCGGATTGGTCCATCTCCTTTGCTTCAAGATCCGGGCTGATCCATAATGTGTCTGAACATAGGGAGTAAAAAAGGCAACAGTCTTCCCACTGCCAGTTTTGGCAATTCCAAGTTAAATCGTGCTGCCTGACATGAACAGCAGGAATTGCTTGAGATTGAATTGGGGTTGGCTTTTCATAACCATGCTGAAAAAAAAAAACAAAAAAAAAAACGAAGTTGGTTGGTTAGTTGTTGGTTGGCTTTGGATGTTAGGCCATGTCAGACCCATATGGTGATTATTTATGCTGAAAACAAATTCTAGATTTTAGGCATGTTTCCATGTCAAATCATCCAAAAAATGTGAAATTGTCATCCACTCCGTCTCAATTTTTGCTGAAAATTTCTTACAGTTGTGGACTATGTTTAAAAGTTAGACAATCCCCAATTTTGAGCTTCCAGTTCCAAAAATTGTGTGACTTGTGTGCGAAAATGGCGACATTTTAGTAATCTAGTTGTCTGTAAAATGTAGTTCTAGAGCTTCCCCTACTAAACGTTGGTTTATAAAAGCATTTTGCCAAAGATATAAAGATAAGCTATGAAAAAACAGTATATTAAAGTTACCAGTTTTAAGTTTTATTGATGGAATTTTTCTAATTTTTCTAGCAAGATCAATATGCTGATCAAATGGAACTGCATCAATGCACAAAATATTTTGATTATTATTATCACGATACTAAATTGAACCATTATTTTGCACAACCAATAAAGTTGTGTTGTTGTCTTAGAACAATACTTTAAAGCTTCATAATTTCTTACGCCTGAACTCCGACACTGGGCCAGGTAGCGGATTTTGGTTAGGACATGCCTTTCCATGAGAATTATCCTTCCAAGTCTAATCGAGCTCTTCACTTCTGGAAAACACGTTTTAAATATTTTTAAGTGGTTATTGATTTTAACAGCATTCATGTCAGGAAACCATGGAGTAATTGATAAAAGGGTCATCCACCTGGCCTCTCAGTGCGATTAATAGCTCAACATTCAGTTCCTTGGGAGTGGGGAGGGGTATCCCTTATACAGTGTATCTATAATTTCTGGGTGTTCAAAGTATCTAACTTGAAACCCCCCCTCCAAAACACTGTTCCACCATGCCTGATTGGTTCAGTGCCGAAAGTACTTGGTTTGTGGCTTAATCACAGATTCCATCCAAATGTAGAAAAAAGTTGGCCAGAAACTTGAAAAAGATGTTATATAAAAATTGGTTGGACGTGTCTTTTGTTTAATTCTAGCAAGTAATATAATTATATATGGTGTTGGTATTTTGTGGGTTTGTTCTATCATGATCTTGGAACATTGTAGCTCATGATCTAGTAAGATTATAGAACTAACTAGCAAGTGGCTACCCAGCTTCACCTGGGTGAGAGGGATTTTAAGTTACGTACCATTATTAACTGGAATCGCGAGTTGGATCCTTGTAGGAATGCCCTCATTTAAAATCCTTAAGATATAGTCCTTTGCATTGATCCAGCTAACTCGTGAAAGAAAGATGTTAAAATGTTAGCTATTCAGAAGAGTAATTCAAAAGAACCAAAAGAAATATGTCGTTATTTTTCACCTATAGTATCTTAAACAGAAGGGGACCACTCTTTGACTCCTAAATTATTTATTTATTTTCCATTAATAACTACCCTAAACCACATCTTACTCTTTTTTTCGCCAAAGTAGATCAATTAGTATAATAAATAATTTTCAGTCAACGAAGTGGTTCTTCTTTGTTTATGTTAGATCTTATAGGAAAATAACAAATATTTCCGTGCTGTTACATTTAAATTTAGAATTATCTCACGAATATAAATCAAATCTTTTATTATTTTTTTGCTCAAGAAAAGCAAGATCTGGTGATAATGAATGTGGTACCTAATTATTTACTATTGTCCTTTAATTGTTATTTTTTCAGTAGTTTCCGTCGCGGACATACATACACACAACCACAACTAAGCCCTTTATATATGTATAGATATAGATTATTGTCGAATGGTGAAAAAAGCAATAGTTGAAAAATACAATAATCTTGACATTTAAAACAGGGAGACAATTCAAGAACACTTACCCTGCTTTGAGTCATTTTGGCATTTCAGGAAACCTCAAACATAAAAACTTTTTCGGAAAGGTGCATAATAAATTCGAGAATGGTCGAACCAATGTCAGTTCCGAAAAGTCAAATGCCACCATTAAAAGAATTTGCTTCAGACAACAGACCAAATTCAGGAAATGATTTTGAATTTAAGAATAGAGATACAAAACTAAATAAATCTTTAGAAAAATAGAAAAAAATGAAAAAAATCTTCACTTACACATAAGGATTAAATATTTGTAAAATAAAAAAATTATACATCGATATTGTTCCTGTGTAAAGAAGGAGGAGTGTCTAAATTTTCAATAGAAGTTTTTTGACAAAAATTATTAGATAAGATGCTAATAAACTAAAAATAGTTATTAAATGCATGTTTTTAGAAATGTGGTGAATATGAGGATTAAAGAACAAAACAGCAAAGAATGTGTGGTAATATTTCGCTGGAAGTTTGAATCGCTTCATCAGCATTTATTCGAATTACCAGGATCATACAAGTGTTTTATAGAAGGGAGCAAAGTAAGCTTTGTGGTGAGGGAAAGATTTTTCTGGTCTTTTTATTACTCCCTTCTGCTGCCTCCTTCGAACTCAAATCTCTCTCCAAAGAATGACTACTCCCCTTCCGCCGGTAATCTCTCCTATTCATATTTCCTAACCTACCCCAAACTCTCTTGCCCAATCTGATTCCGCTTCTTCATACTCACCCAAAGAATTCCTTTTGTCCTGAGTTTTGTTCATTCATTCCTCATATCTTCTACCCGACATTCCCTGTTCGGATTCTTCCAAGTGCCTCTTTCCCTCATTGTTTTTAGAATCTAACAAAGTATGAAAATATGAAAACTTAAAATTAGACACGTTTCATATTTTAAATGAATTTAATATATTATTTATCATAGCAGAATACCTACTTAAAAAACAGAAAGTTGGAAATAAAATAACTATGCAATATAAATTAATCATTCATTGATAAATCAGCCAGACGACCACTATCACCTCGACTGTCATCTGAAACTAACTCAAGGCTGGAGCTTAAGCTGCATAATGTGATTTCCAAGACGCCCTACCATCCCAATCGATCGACCACCCTCAAGATTGCTTGGTACTTAATTTAAATCTCAGAACTTTTGGTGTCTGTGTCTCCTTTAAAATTAAAACAATTACCTTTTTCTCATAAAAACAGCTTTTTTTTCTCTTAAACATAGATAGCCGAATAAGATATTAGTCCTAACTAGCTTAACTTCATGGTAGCCGTTCAATTCTCTCACTTTACTGCCACAATCCTTTGGTGTCCTTAAAGGGACAACCAACCCACTCCATATACATGATGCCTCGGCTTAAACACCATTCTAAGTTTTTATTTATTTATTTTTTCTGAACGATGTTCTCACTTAACCAGTAGGGTAAATCAATATGAAATACCATATCTCTTCAGTACCAAACATTTCAATAATACCTAGACACATTGACTAGACAACATCAAATGCCTCTTTAGTAGACATAAACAAAGTTCTGTTCCCATACACACACATATATATATATATTCATAAGATTACCTTACTTTAAAATATCCGTTTAATCTGAGACTTTTTGACTGGCTTAATACATTCTATTTTTTATTTTTTAATTTTTTTTCTGACCAGTACCTCACCTAACCATAGTGCACAGTCTTTAATTTATTGTTATATGATTATAGTTTTTTTTTCATCCAGTTTGCTCAGTCTGTAAAGGGCATTTAACAGGAATTGCAAGGTTCCAGGTTCAATACCAGTCCTCATCAACTCGGCGTATGAGTATCATAGCTTGGGTAATTTGAGTGGTGTGATAAATCATTTGGGAGTTGACAGTAAGTGTGGCATCCCACCTCCAAATGGGGCCACCTTAAAGGACAACCACCCACCCATTACCCCAAGGCTTATGATACTCAACGCCGAGTGATGAGGACTGGTATTGAACCTGGAACCTTGCAATTCCTAGTTAAATGCCCTACAGACTGAGCTAAACTGGATGATGAAAAAAAAAAACATAAATTTTCATATAACAATAAATTAAAGACTGTGACACTATGGTTAGGTGGGTACATGGTCAGAAAAAAAATAAAAATAAAAAATAGAATGTATAAGCCCAGTCAAAAAGTCTCAGATTAAACGGATATTTTAAAGTAGGTAATTCTTATGAATATATATATATGTGTGTGTATGGAACAGAACTTTGTGTCTATAAAGAGGCATTTGATGTTGTCTAGGGTGTGTCTAGGTATATTGAAATGTTTGGTACTGAAGAGTATGGGGATTTTTCATATGTGACCCTATGGTTAAGTGAGAACATGGTCAGAAAAAATAAATAAATAAAAATAGAATGTGTTAAGCCGAGGCATATGTATATGGGTGGGTGGTTGTCCTTTAAGGACACAAAGGATTGGGCAGTAAAGTTGAAGAGAATTGAACGGCTACCATGAAGTTAAGCTAGTTAGGGATAATATCTTTAGGTATCTATGTTTTAAGAGAAAAAAAAGCTGTTTTTATGAGAAAAAAGGTAATTGTTTTAATTTTAAAGGAGACCACAGACAAAAAGTCTGAGATTTAAATTAAGTACCAAGCATCTGGGTGGTCGAATCGATGGGGATGGGTAGGGGTGGAATTTACATATATGCAGCCAAGCTCCAGCCCTTGAGTTAGTTTCAGACTGACAGTCGAGGTGATAGTGTCGTCTGGCTGATTTATCAATGAATGAAATTTATAGTGCATTAGTTATTTTATTTCCCAACTTTCTGTTTTAAGTAGGTATTTCTGCTATGATAAATTAATATATAAAATTCATTTAAAATATGAAACGGCTAATTTTAAGTTTCATATTTCATATTTGTTAGATTCTAAAAACATGAGGAAAGAGGATTGGAATGAATCCGACAGAATGTGGTAGAAATATGAGGAATGAATGAACAAAACTCAGACAAAAGGGGAATCTTTGGGGAGGATGAGAAGGGAATCAGATGGGAAGAGAGTTGGGGTAGGTAGGAAAATGAATAGTGAGAGATACCGGGGAGGGGAGTAGTCATTCTTGGAGAGAGATTTGAGTCAAGGAGGCAGCAGAAGGGAGTAATAAAAGAAATCTTTCCCTCACCACAAAGCTTAACTTGCCCCTTCTATAAAACACTTGTATGATCCTGGTAATTCAATAAATGCTGATGAAGCCGAGTTCAAACTCCAGCGAAATATACCACACATTTTTGTCTGTTTTGTTCTTTCATTCCTCATATTTCTACCACATTCTAAAAACATGCATTTAATAACTATTTTAGTTTATTAGCATTATCTAATAATTTTTGTCAAAAAACTCTATTGAAAATTTAGACACTCCTCCTTCTTTAAACAGAACAAATATCGATGTATAATTTTTTATTTTACAAATATTTAATCCATTATGTGTAAGTGAAGATTATTTTTTTCTATTTTTCTAAAGATTTATTTAGTTTTGTATTCTATTCTTAAATTCCAAAATCAATTTTTGAATTTTTCTGTTTGTCTGAAGCAAATTCTTTTAATGTGCATTTGACTTTTCCAGGAACTGACATTGGTTGACCATTCTCGAATTTATTATGCACCTTTCCGAAAAAGTTTTTATGTTGAGGTTCCTGAAATTGCCAAAATGACTCAAGCAGGTAAGTCTGAATTGTCTCCCTTGTTTTAAATGTCAAGATTATTGTATTTCAACTATTGCTTTTTTCACCATTCGACAATAATCTATATCTATACATATATAAAGGGCAGTTGTGTGTGTGTATGTATGTCCGGAGGAAACTACGAAAAATAAAACAATTAAAGACAAAGTAAATATAGGTACACATTCATTATCACCAGATCTTGCTTTTTGAGCAAAAATAATAAAGATTTGATTTATATTCGTGAAGATAATTTAAATTTAAATGATAACAGCACGGAATATTTGGTTATTTCCTATAAGTCTAACATAAACAAAGAAGAACCACTCTTGACTGATAAATTATTTATTTATCTATTGATCTACTTGGAAAAAAGAAGATGGGGTTAGGGTTAGTTTAATGGGAAAATAAATAAATAATTTAGGAGTCAAGAGTGGTTCCCCTTTGTTTAAGATATATAGGGAAAAAACGAATATTTTTTTGTCTTTGATATTTCTAATAGTAGACATTAACATTTCTTTTCAGAGTAGCTGGATCAATGCAAAGACTATTTTTTTACGTAAGGATTTTAATGGGGCATCCTACAAGGATCCAACTCGCGATTCAGTAATAATGGATTTGCGGGATTAACTTTAAAAAATCCCTCTCTACCCAGGTGAAGCTGGGTAGCCACTTCTAGTTAGTTTATAAATCTACAGTATTGATTCATGAGCTAAATGTTCCAAGATCATGAAGGGATATCTAAAACCACAGAAATACCAAACCATATATAAATATATATGTAGAATTAAACAAAAGACACGTCTCCTGTTTAACAATTTTATTAACAATCTTTTCAAGCTTTCTGGCCAACTTTTTTTACATTTGGATGGAATCTGTGGATTAGTCCATCAAAATTTTTTATCCCAAGTACTTTCGGCACTTTGAATTGCCATCATCAGGGGTCATGTGTTTGTGTAACAGTTTTTTTTTGGTTTTTTTTGGGGGGGGGGTTTTCAAGTTAGTAACTTTGAACACCCAGAAAATTTAGAATACACTGTATAAGGGTACCCCTCCCCCACCTCCCAAGGGATATTCTGAATGTGATATTAATCAGCATCTGGAGGTCCAGGTGGGTGAGGAGTACCCCTTTATTGCCATTACTTCCAGGTTCACTGACTATGAATGCTGGTAAAATCAAAACCACTTAAAATATTTAAAATTTCTTTTTCTTTTTGTTTTCCAGAAGTTGAAGAGCTCCGATTAGACTTGGAAGGAATTAAAGTCCATGGAAAAGGATGTCCTAAACCAATCCGTACCTGGGCCCAGTGTGGAGTCAGCAAGAAAATTATGGAAGCTTTGAAAAAGTATGTTCTTATTTTTAGACAAAAACCAAATCTTTTTGGTGCAAATAATGTTCAATATATGTGAAATAATAATAAAAATATTTTGTCATTGATGCAGTTCCATATCAGCATATTGATCTTGCTATGAAAAATTCAAAAATCATCAATAACTTAAAACTGGTTAACTTTAATACTTTTTTTATAGCTTTTTTATATTCTTTGGGCAAAAATGCTTTTATAAACCAATTTTTAGTAGGGAAGCTCTAGAACTCATTTTACAGACAAAACTAGATTACAAAATGTCGCCATTTTTCGCACACAACTCCACCAATTTTTGGAACTGGAAGCTCAAAATTTGGGGATTGTCTAACTTTAACATAGTCCACAACTGTAAGAAATTTCAGAAAAATTGAAGAGGGTGGATGACAATTTCACATTTTTCTGGATGATTTGACATGGAAAAATCCTAAAACTAAATTGTTTTCAGCATAAAATAACCCAATGGGTTGACATGCCCTAAAACCAAACAACCAACCAACTAACCAACCAACTTCTGTTTTTTTTTTTTTTTTTTCAGGCATGGTTATGAAAAGCCAACCCCAATTCAATCTCAAGCAATTCCTGCTGTCATGTCAGGCAGAGATTTAATTGGAATTGCCAAAACTGGCAGTGGGAAGACTGTTGCCTTTTTACTCCCTATGTTCAGACACATTATGGATCAGCCGGATCTTGAAGAAGGAGATGGACCAATCGGTAAGTAGGGATTCATTCAGATCTTATCCCCCCCTCTCCACTTAAAATAGACCTTTCAAACCTTTACGGCAGAGTTTTTCAACCTTTTTCATCTCACGGCACAGTGAGCTGGGCAGTAGATTGATCGAGGTACACCATCAGTATATAATGGAATAAAAGGTATAAATTTTCACAAAGACAAAGACAAAGTTTTTCATCCAGTGTGCAAAAACATTAAAATAATAAAACAAAAAAATATATTAAAGTAAAATATTTAAATGCTAAAGTAAAATAAAAAATATTAAATAAGGTAAAATTATAAATTTTCACAAAAAATTAATCATGTAAAAGTAAAAATACCTGTTTCTAAGAAAGAGTTGAAAAACTGTTTTAAGAGTACAAAAAATATTTAATTAAAACAAAAAATATTTAATTAAAACAAAAAATATTTAATTAAAACAAAAAATATTTAATTAAAACAAAAAAATATTAAAGTAATAGAATAAAAAATCTAAGAGGATGATCAACCATCCTCAATACTCACGGCACACCCACGGAAGCTTCACGGTACACTAGTGTACATACTGGTTGAAAAACTTTACGATTTGAAAAGCTTTCGGATGAAACCCTCAGATTCAACAAAACAAAACTAGTATCCTCGTCTTTGTTGTTTTATAAATACTACCAGAGGCGCCCGTGGTCTAATGGTTAGAGTCATGAGAAATGGACTTGTCACCCGAGTTCAATTCCTGGACGAAGCTGTTTGCATTTCACATGGCACTAATACCCTTGGGAAAGGTATGAATCCAATTCTCCCTCCAGCTATGGATAAATATCAGGGCAGACTGGACTCTTTAACCATGGCTAGGTAACCAGTCTAGAAGAAGGAAAACTCTGAATTCAAACCTGTTGAACTCCGCTTCAGAAATTGACGTTGTGTCGCATCCTGTTCATGCAGAGGGGTTGGTAAATATATATGAGTAAAGTGAGGAGCTGATGGTAAGTGTAGTGCTCCATCTTAGAAGCTAAGAAACAATCTCCTTGGTCTAGCGCTAGTGAAAAGGGGATGGACTCCCTCGCTGTCTGACTGATATCGACATTGGGCCGCCCCGACTACTTTACTTAAGGGCCGGGTTAGTTCAGTCAGTAGACCATTCGTCTAGTAAACCACAAGGTTCCTGGTTCGATACCGGTCCTCACCAACTCGGCATATGAGTAGCACAGTGATCTGTGCGGTAAAGTAAGAGCTGATGGTAAATGTGGCGCTCCACCTCAGGCACAAAAATAATCTCCTTGGTCTAGCGCTAGTGAAAAAGGGATAGACTCCCTAGCTGATTTGCTGATACCAACTTTAGGCCACTCCAACGACTTTACTGACTTAAATAAATGTATTAGACCCATAGATGGGAACCTAACCGGTGCAACCACTCCGGGTCAGAGTGGACTTGGGATTAATGGCAATGAATGGGTACTCCACACTACACACAGAGCTACAAAACTAGATGCAGTTTCGTGTCATGCCTAGGACACCCTTTATCTCTACATATATAAAGGGCTGTTGTGTAAATCTGTATGTCCGGAGGAAACTTCAGAAATAAAACAATTAACGACAAACTAAATATATATACACATTAAATATCACCAGGGCTTGGTTTTTGAGCATAAATAATAGAGATTTGATTTATATTCATGAAGATAATTAAAAAATAAAATTTAAATGATAACAGCATGGATATTTTTTTTTTCATTTAATATTTTAAAAGTAGACATTAACATTTCTTTTCAGAGTAGCTCGATCAATGCAAGGTCTGTTTTTTACATAGGGATTTAAATGGGGCATCCCACAAGGACTCAACTCACGATTCAGTAATAATGGATCTGCGGGACTAACTTTAAAAAATCCCCCTCTACCCAGGCGATGCCGGGTAGCCGCTTCTAGTACATATATAAATGCTACTAACTCCTTTAATTTTCACATCTTCTGATGTGAAAGGTCTTAGCATAATTTTTCTTTGTATTTTATTTTTCAGCTGTGATCATGACCCCGACTCGAGAACTTGCTATGCAAATTACATCTGAATGCAGAAAATTCATAAAGGCCCTCGGTTTGCGGGCCGTGTGTGTGTATGGGGGTACAGGTATCTCTGAACAGATTGCTGAGCTGAAAAGAGGATGTGAGATTATTGTGTGTACCCCGGGTAGAATGATTGATATGTTGGCTGCTAACAATGGTAAGTTTGATATTTTCACTTAAAGGCCACCTCTAGTAGTCTTTAAATCCAATGTTGAGTCACATTCTATTTATAGAATCTATTATAATTACTAGCAAATATATGCACCCTCCGGGTGCAAGTATTTAAGTTTTAATATAATAAAATATCATATTAAATTAGAAAGGCTAATGAAACTGAATAAGAATTCAGATAAAAATATTTGGAACAGAGGGGGTATGATTGAAAAATAGAACAACTTTGAAACTAACTCTTCCATCATTTTCCATTACTCCCGTCTTTCAGTGATAAATTTCCCTAATTTAACTATTTAGTTAAAATAAGAAGTAAAGAATAAAATTAGTTATTTCTTTATGTTAATAGATTTCTGTTAAGATTTATCCCCGAGATTTTTGCTCATATTCATTAAGATAAAACCAAACAATTAGAAATCAATAATACTAAGCACATATTTGTTAAAATCAAATTTTTAGGATCAATATGCAAATCAGCCTTCCCATTCACACTGTAAACCGCTATTGTGTTTTATGTATAAATACAATTGCATGTTATTAATATGTAGATATGGTCAACAGTCTTAATGATGTAAAACAATTTTATTAATAATTGAGGTTTAAATAAAAATAAAATCATGGAGAATGTGATGTAAATAACTAAGGGAATTGTGACTTGTATAGTAATATAGTTTCGGTTACAGACAAACATACAATCTCTATTATAATAAGATTATACTAAAGCTGAGTGCTAAAGGCTTTTTTCCTATTTAGTTTAATGACACAAAATACACCCCGAAATATTCCTTGGTTTTGGGATTAAGTTATATTTGAAAAAAATTCCATTTTATTTGCTTCTAATCAGTCGTAATTTGCAATTAAGTTAAAAACTCACCCGTCTCTTACTTCACATTCTACTTGTCACTTTCACCCTCTCTATATATATCTTGATTAACTACTCTTTATATATGTTAGTTTTCTCTGTGAGTGTAAAGAGAGAAATTGGAGAGTGAGCAGTAGATGAACTTATTCATATTCTAATTTTCAGTAGCTAATGACTGGCTTTATATATAAGACAGGTCAGTTTTTGACTTAATTGCAAATTTTAGCAAAATAATTTTAATGTTTTTTTGGGTTTTTTTTTAATTCTCTGGTCATATTTATTTTTTTCAATTTAATTCATTTTGCGAAAATTTTTTTCTAGTTTATATTATAATCAGAGAGACCAAACCAATGTTCTTTGCTGCCTTCTCCAGGCTATGTAGTAATGACTCTGCCTGTTCGGACTGAGTTCATGTGTTTTAAAAAGAAAATAAATATGTCCACACTTGACGGCAAGCCTCTAAAGCCAGTAGAACAATTCACATACTTAGGTAGTAATATCTCATCCACAGAAAGCGATGTTAATGCACAAATAGGGAAGGCATGATCAGCTATAAACAGATTATCGATCATATGGAAGTCCAATCTCACTGACAAATTCAAACAACAATTCTTCCAAGCTGTGGTCATGTCACTGTTGCTGTATTGCTGCACCACTTGGACCCTAACAAGGTGCCTGGAGAATAAGCTAGATAGGAGCTGCACAAGAATGCTGCATGCAGTCTTAAACAAGTTGTGGAAACAACACTCGACAAGGAAGCAGCTGTACGGCCACCTGCCCCCTGTTTCACAAACCATCCGAGTAAGACGGACAAGACATGCAGGACACTGTTGGAGAAGCAAGGACGAACTCATAAGCGATGTTCTCCTGTGGAAGTCAACTAATGGACATACTAGTGTGGGCCGTACAGTAAGGACTTACATTGATCAGCTTTGCAAGGATACTGGATGCTGCGCAGAGGACATCCCTGGGACAGTGAATGATAGGGATGGTTGGCGAGAGATTGTCATGGATATCCATGCTAATTGCACAACATGATGATGATGATGATATAATCAACTGCAAATAAAGAAGGGGATATTTTCTATAATTAACATTTAAAGCTATTTTTTTTTCTTTTTTTTTTTACTAGCTTAAAGGCCACATTCAGCTGTCATTGAGGTAGAGTCACATTTTTTTATATATATTTACCAACCTCTCCGCACGAGCAGGGTGCAACACAAGGTCAATTTCTTAAGCGGAGTTTAGCAGGTTTGACTTCAGAGTTTTCCTTCTCCTAGACCGGTTGCCTAACCAAGGTTAAAGAGCCCAGTCTGCCCTACTATTTACCCATAGCTGGAGGGAGAGTAGGATTCATACCTTTCCCAAGGGTATTAGCGCTAAGTGAAAATGCAATTACCACGTCCAGGATTTGAACTCGGGGCGACAAGTCCATTACCCATGACTTTAACCATTACACCACGCGCTTCCGTCACATCTTTTTATAGGATTTATATTTTAATTGCAAATGGTTAAGAGGAAGTACTACCTCAGTCGATAGAGCATTCACATAGGAACAGCAAGGTTCTGGGTTCGATACTGGCCCTCACTAACTCAGTGTATGAGTAGCACAGGGATCTGTGCGGTAATGTGAGGAACTGATGATAGGTGTGTCACTCCATCTCAGATGCTAAAATAATCTCCTTGGTCTAGCACTAGTGAAAAAGGGATAGACTCCCTCACTGTCCGGCTGATACTGACTTTAGGCCACCCCGACGACTTTACTTACTCCATAAATGATATTTAACAGTTTTCTCTCTTTAAGTAGCATTACCAGTCGTTTGATAAAATCTGTGGACATTGACAAATTTTCATCTTAATCAGTTAAAATCGCAATTTCTCGCATATTTCTGGTCCAGTCTTAAAAAATATTTATATGGCTGGAAAGAAAAGAAAAGAAAATAATCTTTCTGAATATGTAATTTTTATGTGTTTTTATCCATTGAATTATTTTTTATAGCAAATTAAAATGATATTTTGCTTCAAACAGCCAAAAACATAAAATGACTTTTTTTTTTAAGTGCAAATTTTGTTTTTACTCTCTTATTATAAAGTTACACATTTTTCTGGTCAAGGGGAAGTACTCTATACTCTTCCTTGAGAAATTATGGTGAGAGACATGCAAATATCTCACCTGAGTTTTTAATGCAATTCTTTTATTTCGATTAATTCTTACCTTTCAGGTCGTGTGACTAATCTCAGACGATGTACATATGTGGTGCTTGACGAGGCCGACAGAATGTTTGACATGGGATTTGAACCACAGGTGAGATTCACTTACATTCATTACAAACTCCCCCAACCCTTTTGTTTTTAACTATATGTGCTAAGTTTGTAATTTGATGTGTTCAATGGTCTAAATAAATTTAATTCAAACACATCCTTTTCAACATGTATTCAATGGTCCAAATAAATTTAATTTAAACACATCATTTTCAACATGTGTTCAATGGTCCAAATAAATTTAATTTAAACACATCATTTTCAACATGTGTTTAATGGTCTAAATAAATTTAATTAAACACATCATTTTCAACATGTGTTCAATGGTCCAAATAAATTTAATCTAAACACATCATTTTCAACACGTGTTCAATGGTCTAAATAAATTTAATTTAAAACACATCATTTTCAACATGTGTTTAATAATCTAAATAAATTTAATCTAAACACATCATTAATGTCTGAATTCTTCCACCCTTCCCCTATCCACAGGTGATGAGGATTGTTGATAATATTCGCCCTGATCGGCAATTGGTGATGTTTTCCGCCACGTTTCCAAGACAAATGGAAGCCTTGGCCAGACATATTCTCTCCAAACCTATTGAAGTCCAAGTGGGTGGACGGAGTGTCGTTTGTAAAGATGTAGAACAACATGTGGTAAGTGTCCTTTTTTGTTTTTGTTTCTTTTAAAATACTTTTCGTATGACATAATAAAAAAAATACATCAGTTGTCATTTTCAGATCCGTCATTATCAATCCAAGAATTGGATTGATCATCTGATTTTTTGTCATTGCCATTTTTCAGCTGATCCATTCCGTGGCCTTGGAATGGGCAGGCCCCATGCTTCAGGCCAATCCATTCTGTAGTCTTAGAATGGCCGGGCCTGGAAATTCAGGCCAATCTATTTTGCGGCCTCAGAATGGCCAGGCCCAGCACTTCAGGCCAATCCATTCTGCGGTTTTAGAATGGGCAGGCCGTAAGTATAAGTATATACCATTAAAGAAATAACCAAACCAAACTAATTCTTTTATTATTATTATTATTATTATTTACTCCTTTTGAGTTTTCACATCAGCATTAGCTGATGGTCTTTCACTGGAGTCTAAGTGACAGCAAGTCTCCTCAGGTCTCCAGGACTCTTCTGAGTATTCTGGCATATTGCAGCACTGCAGTGTTCTGGATGGTATCAATCCTTCCTCTGCTTTCCAGACTTTCCAAATACTTTTCCAATCCTTTTGGGACCGTTCCAAGTGCACCAACTACAATTAGTATCACTTTGACTTTCATATTCCATAACTTTTTCAGTTCATTATTATTACTAGCAAATATATGCACCCTCCGGGTGCAAGTATTTAAGTTTTAATGTAATGAAATACCGTATTAAATTAGAAAGTCTAATAAGAATTCAGATAAAAAGATTTGAAACAGAGTGGGGGTATAATAGAAAAATAGAAATGAAACTTACTCTTCCATCACTGCCGTCTTTCATTGCTGAATTTTACTTATTTAACTATTTAGTTAAATTAGGAAATAAAGAATAAAATTACACTTATTTTTTCTTGTTAATGGATGTCATTTAAGATTCATTGGAGAGATTTTTGCTTATATTCATTAAAATAAAACCAAACAATTAGAAATCAATAATACTAAGCACATATTTAATAAAATCACATTTTTAATATCAATATGCAAATTAGCCTTACCGTTCACACTGCAAACCGCTATTTTTTTGTATATATAAATACAATAGCATGTTATTGGTATGTAGATATGGACAACACTAATAAAAAGGTGAAGCAATTTTATTAATAATTGAGGTTTAAATATAAATATAAATAAAATCATGAAGAATGTGATGTAAATAACTATGTTAATTGTGACTCGATTAGTAATATAGTTTCGGTTACAGACATAAAAGCACACAATCTCCATTATAATAAGATTATTATTATTATCATCATCCTCATTATTTTATATATATAATGCATAGCAAATAAGAAAAAGTTTGCATATGAAAGTGCTCAACTGAATTAGCAAAGCAGATTTAAAATCTCAAATAAAATATTTTTCAAACATAATTCAATCCTAAAAGTAAGGAATAATTTAGTATAATTTTCATGTCATTAAATTAAATAGGAAAAAAGTTTTAGAGAACCAAAAGTTGATTTGCTCACTTTAGTATAATATATATATATATATATATATATATATTATATATATATATATATATATATATATATATATATATAATTTACCAAAGAGACTAGCAGACAAATTAAAAAAAACACCACCAACCAAGGAAAAAAAAAAAAAAAAAAATTTTCCACCAATAAAAAAGACACTTGAAAAGAAAGAATGCAATATGACCACCCCTGAATGAGGGAGGTGAAATGTATGAATATAAAATGAGTTTGGCCATGTGCCTGTCTAAATAAAATATATCAGTGGTCTGAAGAAGCTCGTGAGCATACTCGCAAGTGGAAATGGTCCATAACCACGATACCCATGGTATTTAAGGCCTTTTATTCCCAAATATATATATATATATATATATATATATATATATATATAATATATATATATGAATGTGTGTATTTGTATTGTTATTGATGTCATTTCAATTCTAAGTAAATCAATCTTGAGTATAATTAATTTTGTGTGCGTAAGACTACTAAAAACATAAAGCAATCCTGTTAATACGTGTATATTACAGATATTATCTTAAATAATAATGTTATATAATTTCTAATCTTATATTGTTTTTTGTTTTGTTCTTTCAGATTCTTCTTGAAGAAGACCAGAAATTTTTCAAGTTGTTAGAACTGTTGGGAATTTATCAAGAACTTGGTAGTGTACTTGTGTTTGTTGACAAACAGGAACATGCAGATGAAGTGATGAAAGAATTACTGAAGCATTCCTACCCTTGTATGTCCTTACACGGTGGTATTGATCAATACGATCGAGACAGTACCATAGTCGACTACAAAAATGGATTAGTACGTCTCCTGGTAAGTATTTCTTTGTATTTACTAAAGTCTAAAAGCACTAGTATTATTTTGATTATTCGGACTATTGTCCTCATCCTCATTGTTATCTGGGACCATAGGACCTTTAGGCACCCCTTTTACGATCTTGATTCATAAGAACTTTTTTTCATTTACACGGTCAAAATCTGGTTGTTTGTTAACAGACGATTTTTAGAGTTTTTTTCTTTTTCTTTTTTAATTATAAAACTAACCCTAACCGGATTTTGACAGTGTAAATGAAAGAAATGTCCTTATGAATCAAGATCGCAAAAGGGATGCCTAAAGGTAATATGGTCCGTTATCTGTACAACATTTCGGCGATGTTAAATTGGTTAAATAAAATGATTTTAGTTTATTGTATTATTCAAACGTTCATTGTTTTTTGGGGTTTTTTTTGTTTTTTAGTAAATTTCTCTTTATCTAAAAAAAATGTTTGTTGTGTAATTTTCTTGTTATTTTCTTTGAAAAGGTGGCTACATCTGTTGCTGCTCGAGGTTTGGATGTGAAACATTTGATTCTCGTTATTAATTATGATTGTCCAAATCATTATGAGGATTATGTTCATCGATGTGGGTAAGGACAATTTTGAACTTTTTTGGACCGTATGACCTTTAGGCACCCCTTTTACGATCTCTACTCACAAGGACACTTTTCTCATTTACACCATCAAAATCCAGTTGTTTGTTAGGGGTTAGGGGTTAGTTCTATAATTTTTTTTAAAAACCTCTAAAAATCGTCTGTTAACAATTAACCGGATTTTAACAGTGTAAATGGAAAAAATGTCCCCACGAATCGAGATCACAAAAGGGGTGCCTAAAGGTCATATGGTCCCTTTTTTTTTTTTCTTTTTTTTTACTCTTCATATGTTGCATTCATATTTTTCAAGATGAATATTCATAAAACAAAAATGATTAGAGATTCAACAAATTTATTTCATTCTATTGAAATGTCCAAAAAAAATGGGTACAAATGCAGAATAGCGCACAAGAGATAATATCATTAGAATTTCATTTTACGTATAAATAGCATTAAATTACAGAAACTCCCAAAGGAGCCTAACCCTAACACTTCAAAGGTTTCGGGTATTTCCGTGAAATGTAATGCTTTTTATACATAATCTAATGATCTTATCTCTTGCGCGCTATTCTGCATTAGTACTAAAAAATGTTAAAAGGAATTTGGTTTCCAGGTCCAATTTTAATCATCAATTAATTTAAAATAAAAAGTAAATATTTCAATTTTACAAAAATCATCTTCAGAGCTCATTTACTCCATGGTGTTTGTGATCGGAGATAAAAGTCTTCTTTTTTTTTTTTTTTTTTTTACTTTTATCTCTGATCACAAACACCAAGGAGTAAATGAGCTCTGAAGATGATTTTTGTAAAATCGAAATATTGATCAATATCAGCTATGATTATATTATAAATTGTTTTCTCTTTAACAGCATTGTGTGATGTTTTCATTCCACCTTTTCATACTCATACTGTCGGATTCATTTCCTTTCTTTTAACTTATTTATTTTTATATATATATATATATATATATATATATATATGTTACACGGTTTCAACATCTCGTGTACCAATCACATCTCGTGTTCCAATTTTGTTTTCGCATATACCAATCACGTCATGAACATTCAATTTGAACGCTAATCTATGAACATTTATGAACCTTTTATGTCCATATTTCAAACTCAAGTCATTCAAAAACATCCATCTCCTTTTGAAGAACAAAAAATCTTTTTCTCTTCTTTTTATCATATTGTCCTGAAGAAGGTTTTATATAAACCAAAACGTTTAAACGTCAACAGACATCATAATAAATTAATCTTTTTTTTTTAACACTTTGTTTTTCCTATTCATATATATTGTCGGATTCATTTCCATATTTGGTAATCTGAACATTGGTTCATAGAGTAACCTCCCCTTGTTTGTTTCACTTTGAAGAAGCCGTATGTTTTAGTCGGCTATTTTCATTTCACTGTAAATCTACACTAAAAATACGAATTTGTTCGAATCCATACTACTGCATGTCTTAACATGAAAATATCATAAAATGTGTTCTTAATAACGATTAAGTTCATTTCAAATAATGTGCAAGCACAATTAAGAACATATTTTATGATATTTTCGTGTTAAAACCTGCAGTTGTATTCATTTAAACAAATTCGTATTTTCAGTGTAGATTTACGGTGAAATGAAAATGGCCAACCAAAACATACAGCTTCCTCAAAGTGAAACAAACAAGGGGAGGTTACTCTAATTTATGTAACTAATGTTCAGATTACCCCCTTATTTACCCCAACAAAAAATATATATATCTCTATTTATTATTTCTGCCTTTTCAGTCGAACAGGTCGTGCAGGTAACAAAGGTTTTGCCTATACATTCATAACACCTGACCAAGAAAAATACGCAGTGGATATCATCAAAGCTTTGGAATTATCAGGAGCAACTGTTCCACCAGAAGTTGAAAAAATGTGGAATGATTATAAAGATAAAGCAAAAGCCGTAAGTAAACGGAGAAAACTTTTCTCTTTTTTTGGCCTTCTGGCTTGTGTAAGGAAATTAAAAGTATCATCCCAGAGGGCCACCCCCACTCCCCCTGGCATTTCCAACCCGTCCTTCGGCCACTGGACCGGTCATGTTAAATTAATAGCGTCGATCCCAGGGGGCTATCCCCCCAGGCAACACCTGCCCCCTCGATTTAAAGGGGCAGGGCTGGGTTTATTGCCCAGCGCCCCCCTTTGCCTAAGGGATCGACGCAATTTTTGTTCTTTCCCACCCATGAGCTTCGCGTTAATAGGGCCTTGTGCCTAACCCGTACAAGTGGGTACCCAGGCAACACCTGCTCCCTTGATTTAAAGAGGCAGGATTGGGTTTATTGCCCAGTGCTTGAGATGCTCCCCTTGTGGGTGAATGCCAAGGGGGTCCATGCATTTTTTGTGCCTGCCATCCTATGAGCTTTGGTTCGTGGGTGGCCCACATTAATAGAACTTTGTGTCTGACCCACAAAATGTAGAATGATTACACAGATAAAGCAAAAGCCATAAATAAGTGGAGGAAACTTTTCTCTTTTTTTTGGCCTTCTGGCTTGTGTAAGGAAATTAAAGGTATCATCCCAGAGGGCCACGCCCACTCCCACCAGGCAACACCTGCTCCCTTGATTTAAAAGGGGCAGGCTGGGTTTATTGCCCAGTGCCAAAATTTCAATAGTACATTTACTCCTTCCTCAATGAAATCCGCCCTGTCGGCTGCGGCATTAGAATGCACCGACTGCACCTCTGCAAAGGAGTAAGACTCCCCCAATGAGGTCACCTGTTGGCCGTGGGTGGCAACCCGTGATGCTTAAGGATAGAACTCAGGTGGTTGAGCAGTACATTTAACTTGCTAAACTCCACTTTGGTCCTTACTTAGGCTAGACGGGCGGTCAGACAGGCCCCCTCCGATCAATCAGCTGGTCATGTCAAGCCCTAGCAGCTATATGATTTCCCCAACACTATTGCCCTTATGGCAAGCTCCAACCCATTTTATCATATGGGTGCTAGAAGGCGGTAGCTGAGGGTCTTCATGTCCTGGGAATGACGTTAAACTCTATCTGATGGTGAGGTTCCAGTTCTGGAGGTTTGGGGAATGTGGAACACACCTTCATCACCATTGCTCCCTGGTCACTCTGACCCGGAGTGGTAGTACCTGTTAGGGTCCTATCTATGGGTTAAACAGAAAAATGTATTTATAAAAAAAATTGAGTATCCATTAAGAATGCATTTTTTTTCAAAACTTTATCAGCATTAAATGACCCACTGAGGTTGATATGCCGTAAAACAAACCAAACCAAAATTAAATAAGGTTGGGATAGTTTCAACATATTTAACTCCGGTTTTGATCGGTGGGGTACAGTGGCTTCCATCCCCCCAGGCAATACCTGCCCCTTGATTTAAAGGGACAGGGCTGGGTTTATTGTCCAGTGCCTGAGGCACCCCCTTGAGGGTGAATGCCAAGGGAATCCACACATTTTTTGTGCCGCCTAAAACGGGAATGCCAATGGAATTTTATGCAAGTTCTAGACCCGACTTGTGGCTCCGGCACATTAAACAACCTTGTCACATTTGGCTTGATGAATAGTCAAATGTGAAGTTGAAGATCCTTTACATAATAGCTCATATATATATATATATATATATATATATATATATATATATATGAAGTTAAGTAAACAAACAAATGTGTTTATTGTCGGCTTAAAGCCATATAAAAATAAACATATTTGTTTGTTTACTTAAGCTCATACTGTCGTTGTAGCAAGTCAATAAAAAGTGGAATATAAATAAGTTTCAAAACAAACGTAGAATGTGGAAAGGACAAGCTAGTGTAACAGTTAGAGACTTCGCCTGTCAGCTTGACAGTCGAGGTTTCGAGTCACACACGGAGCTGTCTCCCATGTCTATAACCATGTGTATAACCTTGCTGATGAGACCTAATAGGTTGAAATGTACATTCAGGGATTGACATTTTCTCGATTTGTTTAGCCCTACATTTGAACATATATGCCCGCCTAAATTCATTAATTATTAACTAATTAACTTTCAGAATTAGGTATGACTTCAATTAAGCACATATCCTCCAAAAATATATTCTTTACAAATCATTAACAATTTTCCGTTTGATAATTTTTCCAAATGTTTGTTTGTTTAACAGGCTGGCAAAGTCATAAAGAGTTCAAGTGGTTTTAAAGGCAAAGGTTTTAAGTTTGATGAAACGGAAGCTCAGTTGGCGGATGATCGAAAGAAATTGCAAAAAGCAGCTCTTGGTTTACAGGATTCAGATGAAGAAGACGCTGGAGTTGATGTAAGTCTTTTTATTCTTTTTTTCTTTTTTTTTAATTATTTCTTTTCAGCAAGAAAAAAAATGCAAATTGTTTTATGTGGTTGAGAGTAGAGGAAAATGTGGATATAACAACACAAACGACTTGTGTGTATGGTTGGGAGTAGAGGAAAATGTGGATATAACAACATAAGCAACTATATTCAATTAATATTTTGCCTCATTATTGGTTGAAGCTTCCTCAGAATTTATTGATTTAAGTACTTGTACATTCTGCTTTTATAGTGAAAAGGTAAATGGGTGGGGAGGGAGGGAAAAAGGGAGGGGTTATTGGTGTGTAGTCTAGGGAATGAGAAGAAAGTTGGGTGGGCTTAGTATGTGTGGAGTGGTATTTTCATTTTTATAGGGTCAGTTAGTATAGTACATAGAATAATGTATTAGTGTCAGGAACACGAATAGCATCCAATAATAATATACATGTATGTGTGCACATGCGTGTATGGAGGTGGGTATCAGGTATAGTGTTAGTGGATTACAGGAAGCATGGAGGCTTTGAAAGATGCAGTGTTTCACCAGTCTACAACAGATGCAGGCAATTTATTCCAGGCCTGAGTGTGAAAATTTTTTTCCAAAAGTCATGTGAGCTATGCTGTTTTCTGACTTTGTAGGCATGCTCACGTGTGTTAGAAACATGGAGATCAAAAAAGTGCTCATGGTTGCTGTTGTTAAGATGATTGATGACATTATAAGCGTTTACCAGTCAGTTGCCAGATGCCGAAGTTTCAATGAATCTATTCCCAGGGCAGCAAGACGTTCAGAATATGTCTGAAGCCTGATGGAGGGTATTTGTTTGGTTGCATGTCTCTATACAGTTTCTAGGAAGTTAATGTTCTGAGCGAAATAGGGGTTACAGACTGGTGATTCAAATTCCAAGTGTGGCCGCACCATAGCTTTATACAGCTTTAAATAGATAACCAGGGAGCGGCTGACAAATGTCTAGTTCTTTCAAATCATCTTTACACTTCAGTATTTAAAATTATTACTAAGGTAAACGTTGACACTCAAAAATTCTATCTTTACATGAGTATTGCAGTATCGCCCATAAATAAATACACCCCTAACAATTTTATATATGTATATAAATGCACTGAAAAATCCTTGGTTTTGCAATAATGGGGGGGGGGGCATATTTTCAATTTGAACTTTAGTTATAATTTCTTCATTTAATTTCATTTTGATAAAATAAAATGACAACATTCCCTGAAATTGTTAGATTTTCTGATCAATTTTTTTGGCCAAATTTTGCAAATCTGAGGATTTTTCAGTGCATTTTTGTCTTCAATCTTTGATGCCATTTCCTCAAAAATTGGTAAAGTCCAAGATCTAATTTTTGGTATCAGTACTTAATAGACAAATACACAACTTTCGGTGACTCATGTAATTTGATATTTTTTTTAAGTGAAAACTCTATCTACTCTACTGTACAGTATCACAATTAAGTAAGCACACGCCTACAATTTTTTTTTTTTTAATAAAAAGTTAATTTTCTTCTAAACCGAAAATAGGAGGATTTTATTATTTCTGAGACATTTTCAACCAAAGTAGATATTATTAAGTATTACAGTATAACCCATAAATAAGTACACCCCTAGATTTTTTGGTGCCATTATAGTATGTGGCCTACCTTTTTGATTTTTGTTATAGTATGTGGCCTACCTCAGTAAGAGTATATTTATAGATATAAGTAGTAGGCAATTTATTGAAACTAATTATTTTTCAAATATATTCAATTCCAAGAAATGCAATTCAGTCATAAGCTGTATATAGTAATTAAGAATAATTAAAAAAGAATCTATCCATAATTTACATGAATCAGAGATCTATTTAATTCTAAAATATTCTAAAATTCTGAAATAGGGTTAGGCTTAGTGTTAAGATTATGTTTAGGGGTTTGGATTAGGGTTAGCAGTTATTATTATAACCTTATAATATGCTTTTTATGGTAGGCCACATACTATAAGAGAGACATGATTTCGTAGGCCACATTCAAAAGATAGGCCACATACTATAATGGTACCGATTTTTTTTTTATATAAAGTTAATTTTCTTCTAAAACCAAAGATTGTTTGGGGGTTACTTATTTATGGGTGATACTGTATAATGTAAAATTGTTTCAAATTTAAATTATCTTAAAACTGGTCAAATTTTTAGATAAATTTTTAATAATAATGAATTATAAATAATAAAGTCTAGAAAAGCTAAACTCCTGCTACGTTTATGAATTTATCTTAATTTTCATCTCTCAGCTGAGTATGTTTTAATGTTTTGTTTTCTTTCTCCATTGTGTGTTTTCAGATTGAGCAGCATATTGAGGACATGTTTGCCAGTCGCAAGAAAGTTACCGATGTTACGAAACCAGTGGTGCCAATTCAAATGCAACAGCAACCCCAAAGCATCCAATCAACAGTCACCAATCAACAGAAACTGGAAGTGGCCAAAAGAGTCGCTGCTAGAATTAATATTGCCAAAAAATTGGGACCAGAATCCCAAGACATTATCATCCAACAAACAGCATCGGCCATTCTTAAAGGTGGAGGTGTATCGGCTCCTCAAGTTGCAGTAAGTAAATTTTCTTTTCTCTCAAAGTCAACTCGTTGGGTGGCAAAACACCAACTTTGTTTTTGTTAGGCATTTTACTCTTACCTATATCTGAAACACGGACCCTGTACTCCCACCAAGAGTGGCGGCTAAATAGATTCTACTTTCGCTGCCTTAGACGTATACTGGGCCACCCCTGGAAGGACAGGATCACTAACACAGCAGTTTTAGAGAGAGCTCAACTCCTCAGCTTGTGTTTTCTACTGAGACATCATCCATCCGATAGCTGGGTCATGTCCATCGGATTCGGCCTTGGACCTTACAAGCTAATGTCGTTGATCCCAGGGGGCCATTCCCCCAGGCAATACCTGCCCCCTTATTGTCCAGTTCCTGAGGCGGCCCCCTTGAGGGGGAATGCCAATGGGATCAACACATTTTTTGTACCCACCACCCATGAGCTTCAGTTCGTGGGTGGTCCTACATTAATAGGGCCTTGTACATAACCCGTACACGTGGGGTACGTGGTAAATATATATCAGAGTAAGAAATATGAAAAAAGCACAAATGTTGTTAATTAATGTTGTTTTATTAGCTTATATTGCAATATTTCAATCTGTTTTGATCATCATCAGAGCATGTCTATTATTACCTATCAACAATTGTTCATTTTAAGTAATGGAAAATAATATATGGGCAGAGATGCTGATAGGTATATGTCCTGCGTCTCTGACTCACAAAAATCTAAAAGGACATAGTAAAATCGTATACATACATCCCAGTGTTTTTTTTTTCTTCCCTCGCTATTTCATGCTAACCGTAAATACATTTCAATAGTTTCTTAGAAACGAATTACACAGGATAGGTTACAAGGTAGGAGTTAGACGGCTTTGTTGTTTTCCCAGATCATAAATAAAAACCCTACAATCTATTAAACTTTAGTTGGGACCCATTAATTTTCCCAGGGACTCATTCAAACAAATTGTTAGAGTACAAGACAACAGTTGGTAATCAATTTTACTTTACAGGTGTGTTTTTTTGTAGACTTTCTTAAAATTCCATCAAATTTCAAGACGAGACGTATTTTGTTTACGAAGAATCTTCTTCTCTTTGTAGTCAAAGACAATTGCAGAACAGACAGCTGAAAAGATCAATGCCAAACTTGGTTATCGTCCTGCATCAGAAGAAGATAAGGAAGGACAGGATCAAAATACTGAAACGTTTAAACGTTATGAAGAAGAACTTGAAATTAATGATTTCCCACAGATAGCTCGATGGAAAGTTACATCTAAGGTAAGTAAAAGTCAATATACCTTCTTTTGTTTTTTGGCACATCTTGTACAATAAGTTTTCCATTCTAACCTGTAAGAGACGTGACAAATCCTTTTTTTCTTTTTTTTTTCTTTTTTTTTTACTTTTCTTTTTTTTTTTTTTTTTTTTTTTTTTTTTTACTTTCTTCATTGAAACTCTATTAAAAAAAAAAATTAAGATCACCCTGTGTTATTATTTTTTTAATAATAACACAAGGCGTTCTTATTTTTTTTCTCTGGAGATATTTTTATTTTCGCCCAAGTCTAACAGCCCTGGGTGAGAGACACACATCTCATCCAGCCTCCACTTCATTCCAAATTGACCCTAAATTCTCTGCTCTTACTCTCTGCAAAAAAGATCTTCCATTGATCCAGCCTGTTGGGGGCGTAAGAAAAAAAAGTGCACTGACCCTCTGAAAAGAAAAATTGTCTTCTATTTAAAATCTTAAATGCAAAAGAAATTCCTAATGCTACTATTTACGTTTGATCTTTTAATTATCTTCACAAATATAAATCAAATCTTCATTATTTTTACACAAAAAGCAAGATCTAGTGATCATGAATGTGTATATATAATGGGCCAGGTTAGCTCAGTCGGTAGAGCGTTTGGCTAGAAACCACAAGGTTTCTAGTTTGATACTGGTTCTCACCAACTCAGTATATGAGTAGCACAGGGATCTGTGCGGCAAAGTAAGGAGCTGATGGTAGGTGTGGCGCTCCACCTCAGATGCTAAAAACCAATCTCCTTGGTCTAGCGCTATTGAAAAGGGGAAAGACTCCCTCGCTGATTGGCCGATACTGACTCTAGGCTGCCCCGTCGACTACTTTACTATATATATTTACTTTGTTGTTAATTGTTTTATTTCCGTAGTTTCCTCCGGACATACATACACACCAACTGCCCTTTATATATGTATAGAAGATTATAAATCGAACCACCACTTTAGAGACAGTTTGCTTGTTTCCTGTCTTGGTTGTAAATTTAAAGATATTCTTCCCCTAAACTAGTTGCCAACCAAGGCTAGAGGGTTGGAATCTATTTCTTAGAACTGGTGAATCTCCAAATTAAAACAGTTACATCCTTTTCGTTTCACATATTTGTAGAACTAAATTCTGTATGAGTAGCACAGGGATTTGTGCGGCAAAGTAAGGAGCTGATGGTAGGTGTGGCACCCCACCTCAGATGCTAAAAAAACAATCTCCTTGGTCTAGCACTATTGAAAAGGGGATAGACTCCCTCGCTGATTGGTTGATACCGACTTTAGGCTGCCCCGTCGACTACTTTACTATATATATTTACTTTGTTGTTAATTATTTTATTTCCGTAGTTTCCTCCAATCTTTAATGTTTGTTGTTTGTTTTTTCCTCAGGAGGCCTTGGCCCAAATCTGTGAATATTCCGAGGCAGCTATCACAGTCCGAGGATCATTCATTCCCCAAGGCAAAGAAGCCAAGGAAGGTGAACGTAAACTTTATTTGGCAATTGAAGCTACAAATGAATTGGCTGTACAAAAGGCCAAGAAGGAAATCACAAGACTTATCAAGGATGAACTGATACGACTCGTAAGTATTGTTAATCTCATTGTGTTAAATAATAAATGTTGATAATTTTTAGTGTTGATATATTAATGAATAAAAGATTTAATGAACCAATTATTTTATTTAAAAACTTTTACATTTTTTCAGCTCAGTTAACTTTGAACCACATATCTTTGAGAATTTGTGTTATGCCTCAGAGATGCATGGTTTAAAGTTAACTGACCTGAAAAAATGTAAAAGTTTTTAAATAAAATAACTGGTGCATTATATCTTTTATTCATTAATACATCAACACTGAAAATTTCATTAAATAATCCAAATAATACTAAACACTATTATTTAGATTATTCAGACTATTGTCCTCATCTTCATTGTTATCTGTATAACGTTTTGGTCAATGTGCCCTCCGGTCTTATTCAGGTATTTCTTGTTAGACTCGGGAACCTTCCCAAGTCTGACAAGAAATATCTAAGGAAGGCTGGAGGGCACATCGGCCAAAATTTTGTACTAATAATAATGATGAGGACAATAGTCCAAATAATACTATATAGTATATGGGTTATTTCCTATAAGTCTAACATAAACAAGGGGGAACCACTCTTGACTAATAAATGATTTATTTATTTTCCCATTAAACTAACCCTGACCCTGTCTTCTTTTTCCCTTGTAGATCAATAAATAAATAAATAAATCATCAGTCAAGAGTGGTTCCCCTTTGTTTATGTTAGACTTATAGGAAATAACCACATATGTCTTAAAATACAAAATTTCCACAGTATTTAGAGCAAACACACATATCACACAAGGATATTTCTCTGGAACAGCATAAAGCAATTTTAGTTTGGACTATAGATATAACTTACTTTTGGTCATCCCATCCCGTATAGGGTGAGGCATGTGGCCCGGGGGAAAAAAGTAAATTATATCGTTCTCATGTATAATATGCAACTTTTGGCTCCAGCAAGCATCACTGTTTGTTTGCAGTCACTGCACCAGAGATTGCCATACAAAAATTGGTCTGTTCAGCCACTCACACAGTTGCAGATATAAAAATAAAAAAAGTGGACACTACGCCATCGTCTTTAGTAGACAACAACTTTTTGGATTATTGGGACTATTGTCCTCATCTTTGTTGTTAATTATACAAGTCGATAGAGCGTTCAGCTAGGAATCTCAAGGTTTCTGGTTCGATACTGGCCCTCGCCAACTCAGCGTATAAGTAGCACAGGGATCTGTGCGGTAAAGTGAGGAGTTGATGGTAGGTGTGGCGCCCCACCTCAGACGCTAAAATAATCTCCTTGGTCTAGCGCTATTGAAAAGGGGATAGACTCCCTCGGTGATTGGCTGACATTAGGTCACCCCAACAACTTTACTTTATACAACATTTCAGCCAATGTGCCCTCTGATCTTCTTTAGGTGTTTCGTGGTTGGAGAGCACATTGGCCGAAACATTGTGTAGATAACAATAAAGATGAGGGCAATAGTCCAAATAATACAAATTATCAAACCTCATCTCATAATTTCAGAAATATCCTTTTTGGTTGAAAATTAAGAAAAATATTTCATCTTCTATCCAATTAATTACAGCAATAATAATTTGGATTTATAGTCATTAGGTGATGAGTACCAGTAGAATAAAAATTACGCATGAAAAAGTTGCAAATAAATAAATAAAATTACTTGGTGAAATCAAACTTAACAGACCTAAATTACACCATCGTATGTCACCCGCCGAAAGAAAGAAAAATACCAAAAATCTGGGAATTAACCGAATTTAATAAAATTTTCAGTGTTGATATATTAATGAAAAAAGATATAATGCACCAGTTATTTTAGTTAAAAACTTTTACATTTTTTCAAGTCAGTTAACTTTGGACCACATATTTTAGAGAATCTGTGTTATGCCTCAAAGATACGTGGTTAAAAGTTAACTAACCTGAAAAAATATAAAGTTTTTAAATAAAATAACTAATACTTTTATTCATTAATATATCAACACTGAAAATTTGATTAAATTTATTTTCTTTCTTTCGGCGGGGTGATATACGATGGTGGAAATTAGGTCCATTAAATATGATTTACCCAATTATTTCATAATAATTGAATCTGAATATAAACAAATTAAAACACCAAAAAGAATCAATGATCAAAAATGGGACCACAATTATATCATAGTACTAGGAAATGAATATAAATAAATTGGTAAACTATTAATTCTTTTTTTTATCCCCATGAATTTGTTTCAATCTTGTGTATTTTTTATTCTTTCAGCAAAATTCCTACCAACCAACAAGTAAAGGACGTTATAAAGTGCTCTGAACAACAACAACCACCACCAAAAAAAAAAAAAAATATCTCGAAGCAGCTATCACAAAATTTTTAACCACTTGTGTATAAAAAATATTAGAAAAAGATTGAAAATTAACAAATTTTGTCAACTCATCTTTTTTTTTTTTTTTCCCTCCCATGCATATTTCAATCGCACTGTCATGAAAAAAGAAAAATCTGGATTTTGAAATGAAAATAAATCTTAAGTTTTGAGTTGTCTTCCCTTGTTTTTCTTTTTCTTAATCGTACGTAGAATTTGAAGTTCAAATTTATATGTATTTACCGGGTAATACTTTCTTGGTACAGCGTACGCTTACACGATCAGTTAAGTCCGACGCTTTTACTCTCCCAACTGACCAAGTGTTCAGTCTGTAAAATTCTCTCCCAGCAATGCTGCACTCTTCTCACCAATACTATCAAAATATCTTTTCTCTCGTCCACTCGTCGCAACAGCCAAAATGCTACTACAAGCTTTCCATCTGGTTTGTGAGGGCTGGTCAATAAATACACAATTACAGTGTTCATCCGGTCTCCTATCTCTGACTTGCCCGTGCAGCACGTGCGACGTTAATCAGCAGGCGTCAATCCTTCACATCCAGGCCACTCTGGACAGTTTAGTAATTCACATGCGTCAGGCCACGACTCATGATCAGGAGGATGTGAATTCAATCTCCCTACTCGCCTCTGTTTGGCATGCAGAATGAGATCACAGTCGTGCACGCTTCGAACTACTACGTTCGTGGTTTCTCTTTCCACAGGTTCTACGAATATTTTTTTAATTTATTACCAAAAACAAAATTTCTTTATTTACCTTTCGTTTACGTACAAAGAAAACAAAGTTTATTTTATTTATATTTATTTAGAATTAAAACAATTTGATTCCATATTTTTATATAAATTTTATAATTACAACTTTTAAATACTACACATTGTGTACTAATCTAATTTACATTTATTTTTTAGAAATCAAACAATCATTTTTATGATTCCCGTCCCTCGATAAATTTTAAGTAGATTTTTGAGCTTTGTAAATTGAAAGTTTAGTTAGAAAAAACATTTTTAAAACTTTTTTTTTTTTTTTTTTTTTTTTTTTTTTTTAAATAAACTTTCAATTTGACAGTCATCTCTAGGCTGCAGGTTCAATCCTGGTCAAGAGTGACAGTAAAATAGAATAATTAACACAGCTTAACACTTGTATCCGGTCATGGTTAACAGAACGAGAACAGTCAACCACCGTGGATTGAATAAATGGTTTGATTCAAAGTTCTGTGAAGGTTCTCAAGTTCAAAGACAAAGTTCCAGAGTCCAACAAGAAATACCTGAAGAAGGCCAGAGATCACAACAGCTAAGACGTTGTGCAGATAACAATAAAGATGAGGATAATAGTCTAAATAATACAAATGGCTCACCCCGTCTCTTTGAGAAAATGAACACTGTTAACTTCCCCTTCTTATTAAATTCACTACTTTATTTTCTAGGGCCAGTTTAGCTCAGTCGGTAGAGTGTCTGACTAGGAACCTCAAACTTCCTTGTTTGATACCAACCTCACAACTCAGCATATGAGCAGCATAAGGATCTATGCAGTAAAGTGAGGAGCTGAGGGTAGATGTGGCACTCACTTCAGACACTAAAAAACAATCTTTGGTTATTTCCTATAAGTCTAACATGATCAAAGGGGAACCACTCTTGACTGATAAATTATTTATTTTCCCATTAACCCTAACCCGTCTTCTTTTTTCCTAGTAGATCATTAAATAAATAATTTATCAGTCAAGGGTGGTTCCCCTTTGATCATGTTAGACTTATTGGAAATAACCCAGTTTTTGATCTAGTGCTTGTGAAAAGGGGATAGACTTCTTTGTTGATTGGCTGACGACTTTACTTACTTACTATATCTTCAAATCTTCTTGATTTTAAGTTGTCGAATTCTCTTCATCTGTTTCTCTGTTCCATTTGATTTTATTATTTACGAACACCGAGAATTCAGTTGTGTACACAGGATTTTATTACCCTAATTCCATCTTAAACATTTAACTCTTAACATCCTGTTAAGAATTTTCTAAGTCCAGAGCCCCATTCCTATAAGGATTTATCAAAAAATGACTAAAAATGGCTTTTTCATTTAAAGTTACCTGTTATTTTCATTAAATCAAAGACTTCTAAATTTGTTTAATATTACATTTAAACAAAGGCTATCATTTGGGGCAGATTAGAAAAATGAATGTGACTTCCGGACGGGCGGAATGAGGTGGTATAGGATGTTAAGAGTTAAACATGCATGTATACAAGAGAGAGAGAGAGTAGCATAGACATATTTTGTAACTATGGCCACTTTCCCAGTGTTAAAATGCCATAAATTGTTGACAGACCCTGTAGCGAGAATAAGTGCCATTAACTTTGAGATCAGGGAGTGGAGATTTACCAGTGATGGTTATGACCCCCCCCCCGATCCCCGAAGAACGCGCCATGAGAAACACGTGATTAGTTTTAGTTTTTAGATTCAGCCAAAGAATTCGTCAAAGAGGTTAGACATGCTCAGAGGTTGGTCTCCCCACGCTGCAAATAAGAATCATGGGCTAGATAAAATAAAAGCTTGATCAAGCAACAAAAAATGTCTTGTTAATTCATTTAATTGCAATGACTAAAATTAGCCCAAAAAAAAGAAAAGCCCTTAGTCGAAGAAGTTAGATAGAAGAACCCAACAAGACGAGATGTCAGCCAGAGAAGAAGAGGAAATAGAAGACAGGAACTATGGCAACTGGAAGAGTAAAGATATCAACAAGTGATAAAGTAAGACCACTCCTTTCCAAGTAAGTCTCTAATCTCTCTCTCTTTCTGATATATCTCTATCATCCGAGAACTCTCTCTCTCTCAGTCACTGTTTAAATACCCAATGTTAGATGTGGGTATGTAACACTGAGGTGACTTGCTGTCACTTAGACTCCAGTGGAAAACAACCATTTGAACCTGGTATGAAATATTCGCTATAATGATAATAATAATTGCAGTCACATAATTGTTAGTTCATCTAATTGAAAACCAGTAAAGACCAAAAGCAAAGCCCTTAGTAAAAGTTAGATAGAAGAAGCCAACTAGACAAGATGTCGACCAGAGAAGAAGAGGAAATAGAAGACAGGAACCATGGCAACTAGAATAGTAAAGATGTCAACAAGTTATAAAGAAGACCACTCCTCACCAAGAAAGTCTCTAATCTCTCTATCTGCCTCTGTCTGTCTGTCTGTCTCTCTCTGATATGTCTCTCTATCATCTGAGAACTCTCTCACTCACCGTTTAAATACCCAATGTTAGATGTGGGTATATAACACCCAGGAAGTCGCTTGGTCATATGATTCAAATCAACCAATTAGCATCCCACTCAGATGATCCCGGAGTTCATTGGCATTTCAGTCCAGGAAGACTATAAGGTAGTTTGTGTGCCCCTGAAGTTACGGCGCCTCCTGTGACTGTAAAGTTTAATGTTCAAAAAGCATTCTCGACCACAGGCGTCGCATGTGCTGGTGCTTTGTTGCCGCTGCTTTCTTCTGAACCTTCTGTCTTCATGGTATTGCACCAGGGTGGCTTCAGACATGAACAGTCCACTACAGAGAGCCTGCCGCCACCGAGGGCAGTCCTGAGCCAAATTTTCCCAGCTGGAAGGGGCAATGTCAAACCCTGGAGTAAAAACCTGACAATTAAATCTCTAGTGATTTTCCAGGAGTTTACTTAGGGTTAAATTTAAATCCTACACTACACTTCATTACATAAATGATAGGCTATGCCTATTCATTATGTAACAAATTTATAGAATTTTTTATTTATTTATTAAAGAAAAATTAAATTATGAAAATGTTACCAAATTGGGTAATCTGAACATTAGCTACATAAATAAGAGTAGCCTCCCCTTGTTTGTTTTACTTTGAGGACGCCGTATGTTTTGGTTGGCTATTTTCATTTTACTTTAAATCTACACTGAAAATATGAATTTGTTCGAATCAATACAACTGAATGTTTTAACACAAAAATATCATAAAATGTGTTCTTAATTATGCTTGTGCATTATTTGAAATGAACTTAATTGTTATTAAGAACACATTTTATGATATTTTCATGTTAAAACATGCAGTTGTATTGATTCTAACAAATTCGTATTTTCAGTGTAGATTTACGTTGAAATGAAAATGGCCGACCAAAACAAAAGGCTTCCTCAAAGTGAAATAAACAATCGGAGGTTACTCTGATTTATGTAGCTAATGTTCAGATTACCTTAAATCCTACACTACACTTCATTACATGATAGGCTATGCCTATTCATCATGTAAATTTATAGAATTTTTTTTCTTTTTTTTTTATTAAAGAAAAATTAAATTATGAAAATGTTACAAAATTGACTTTACTAAACAATTTATTTTTTATTTCCATAAGATTTATACAAAAAAAAAAAAGATTTTATTTTGAAATGTCCAATAAATGAATCAGTTTTGTTCCATGAGGTCCCATAAATAATTGGCAACGAAGAATAATGAATGTTTTTTTGTGTTGAGAGAAAAAGGTTTCAGGGTCCCACGTTTGGAAATATCTGAAAAAGAAGTTAAGGAAAACAAAATTGAGGGTCAAGAACGAGGGGTTTTAGAAGTATTTAAGGGGGGGAGCAAAATAAGAGGATAATTATCCAATCCCTAAAACAGAGAATTTTATCATAAACAGAAAAAATTTCATGGCATGAAGACAAAAAAAAAAAAGTTGTAAAAAATTATGAATGTCATGACTTAAAAGCAAAAAGAAATTTGTTGAAAGAAAACAAATTAAAATGTCTCTGAATTTTTTAGATGAAGCTTAATAATTTGAAACATGGTTATTATTGTAGTAATAATGTACCATGTTGAAATAGGAAGAGTAAAAATGAAAATTGAGATCCAAGAGAAATGGAAGGTCTTCAAACAAACAAAAGGATACATCCTTTCACTTCATCTTGATCACAATCATATTGCCAACGGATTCCAGTGATGTTGGTGTAAAGATCAATGTCATATCTGAAAAAAAACAAAAATCAATCAGAAATATTGAAGCAATTTTAGAATTTTTCAACCTAAGAGAAAAGTCTGGATTAAGAAGACATACAAAGAACAATTTTTGGTTAAATCCTACTTAACGGACCTAAATTCCACCATTGTATGTCATCCCACCAAAAGAAAAGAAAATACTAAAAATCAAGGAATTAACCGAATTTAATGAAATTTTCAGAGTTGATATATTAATGAATAAAAGATATAATGCACCAATTATTTTATTTGAAAACTCTTACCTTTTTTCAGGTCAGTTAACTTTGAACCACATATGTTTGTGAATCTGTGTTACGCCTCAAAAATACGTGGTTTAAAGTTAACTGACCTGAAAAAATGTAAAAGTTTTCAAATAAAATAACTGGTGCATTATATTGTTTATTCATTAATACATCAACACTGAAAATTTCATTAAATTCGGCAATGTGCCCCTCCTTCCCTTGGCCACCTACCAGAAAAAACAGGGAAAAAAAAAAAAAAAAAAAAAAGGTTAGTCAACTATAAAATTCCAGTCAAATTCTAAACTTTGAACTGGATCATCACCACTGGATACAATTTATTCTCAAAGAGCAATTAAACCCCAGATACTCACACCTTTTTCATTTGGAGCAGGGCAAGTGTGACTTCTCTGGATATTCTTGCCCCCACCAACAAGGTACTAAAAGCAATAAAGTTTCAGATAGACACTGCCAAAGTTGCTGTAAAATTTTACAAAATAAATTTAACCTCCCTGATTAAATTTTTTTTTTTACCAAAAATAAGGGAATTATCAGATTTTAATGAAATTTTCAGTGTTGATTTATCAATGAATGAATTTTATAATGCATTGATTTAATTTAATTTTTAATGTGTTGATTTAATTCATTTTAATTTTTAATATGTTGATTTAATTTTAATTTAATTTTTAATGTGTTGATTTAATTTTAATTTAATTTTTAATGTGTTGATTTAATTAATTTGAATTTTTAATGTGTTGATTTAATTTTTAATACATTGATTTAATTAATTTTAATATTTAATTTTAATTTAATTTTAATTTTTAAATTTAATTCTTTTTTAAAATGAAAACTATTCAACATTTTGGCAGCCCCAAGTTTAGGATAATTAGTGTGAATAAATGAGAATAATGAAATGCTCAACTCACTTGAGTTTGTCCAATTTTGTAGAATACTGTCACAAAATATTTCTCTTTCCACCATAAGTTTTTCTAATTGTTCATTGTTTATCTTCAAATCAGCCATTGATTTTTGTAAAATCCAACACCAAATTTTTTCTTTGTGTCTTTTAACTCGTTCATTTGACTTGTTGTTTCTTTTTCTTTTGGTGTGAAACTTCCTTCCTCAAAACAAAGTCGAGATTCTTTCTTTTCAAATCTAAACAAGAAAGAAAAAAAAAACAAATCTTTTTAAATTGAACAAATTTTAAACAAATCAAACAAAACACGGTCGTCCACAAATTACTTTCTATTTCATTATGTTTTTATGCAACACAGCAGTGATGCTGAGAGCTTTTGATTTAGCGTGTCCTGGGACACACATATTTACTTTGAATGTATCCCTGGGAATATTTATGGGTCCCAACTAAAGCTATTAACTCATACCATGTAACCTATCCAGCTATCTATTTAAAGCTGTATAAAGCTATGGTGCAGCCACACTTGGAATTTGCATCACCAGTCTGGAACCCCTATCTCACTCAGAACATTAACCTCCTAGAAACTGTACAGAGACATGTAACTAAAACAAATACCCCTCCATCAGGCATCTGCCATATTCTCAAATTAAAAAAACAAAACAACAGGGGATGCTAAAATCATGAATTATTAATGAAAATTTACTTAAGGTCTGGTTTAGTTCAGTCAGTAGAGCATCCGTCTAGGAACCACAAGGTTCCGGATTTGGTACAGACCTATAACACGATGACTACTTTTGTTGGCGTCAACTAATTTTTTAACAAAAGAGGAAAATGTAGAAGTTATTTTTTTTTTTAGTTAACGTAAATGGTTTTGTTAAAATACAAAATGCAAAAATCAAAATATCATATAAATTCTGATTTTACATATTGTGTTTATACATAAAAGAAAAAATTACAGCAGAGACCTAAAAGTTGATATGGCTGTCAAATCAATGATGTTTTTAGGGCTACCAGTTAGCACCTGTTGACCTTGCTACAATGACAAAAATAGATATGATTTTTTCTATAAACATTCGCTCTGAATTGTAAACTTTTTAGTCAGAGGCCAGAACGCCAAGAACAAAGTTTGTCACAGGGTCATGGGGAATTCAGGATTGCTGAAATAAGAAAATTGCCACTAGAAAAAATAGACTTTGTCGCTAAGAATAATTCTATAAAGAACTAAGTCCACATAAAACAAAACACCAGACAAAGCTCCTCCTCGTGTCTTTTCTCTCCGACCTAGTGTGCAAAACGTACTCATTCATTATCTATGAATAAAACCGTTGTTATTATTAACGGTGGGTTACCTCATTATTAGAGTTGCCAGCAATCACGGCAGCTCATTTCCACTAATTTGCCAACCCATCACAAAGACACTCCGACCAAGTTGCATCGATCCCAGTTCTGCGGGTCAAAGGAACATAATGTGGGCGCAGAGCAGCTGGTCGGAGACACATGTGGTAATCATGGAAGTAATTCATACTGGTATGGGACTACAATCCCTTGCCAACTTAACTTTAGACAGATTTTCATATATTAGATTTTGCTGGTATTTGTTTTAGGAATGAAAATTACTAGATCATTTTATAATTTTTTTATCAATATTAGGTTATTCCATAATATTTTCCTCTTGGAAAAAAAATTATACCATTAATTTAAATAAAATTGTTTCTTCTTCAATCTCTGTGTCCCAGACAACACAGAAAACTTTTGGGACAGAGTATCCAATAGGCTCCCCAGCTGGGAGCTGTTTTGAAAGGAAAACCTTTTTGGCTTTTCACCGTAAACTCCCGGTTGTTTGTTTACAAACAACAGACGATTTTTTTTTGCATTAGAATTTCACTGTAAGATTTTTTTAAAAGTTTGTTCATGTATATTTACAACCCAAAAGCACGTTTTTATCTCAAATAGTTTCCGATTTTAATAAAAAAAAAATTAGTTATTTCATGTTGTTAATTCAATAAGAAATTCTTTTTAATTATAAAACTTGAAACAAAATACACGTTTTAATATGAAAGTTTTTATTTAATCAGAAGAGAAATGCAGATATGTTTATTTAAATGAAAATATTTTTTATTTACAAAATATTTTTTATGTTTATTTAAATAAAAGAATATTGTTCAGAAATGGTATCACAGAATTTATAAAGTTTATTTTCCATGCACCTCTCATACCACAACCGGAAGTGTACAGCGCAAAGCAAAATTGTAGCGTAATTATTATGGTCTACGGAGAATTTGGGTTGAAAAGAAAACGTAATTGGATTTCTGGAGAAAGAGAAGAAAAAAAAAAGAACAAAAAGAGATTAAAGTTTGTAAGTGTAAAACACTCACAGGTGCAAGTCATTGACCGAGCAATGACCCCGGAACTAGATTTAAAATAAAAACAGAAGTTTCCAGGTTTTTCTGCGGAGGAGCGAAGTGGATGTAACCTACCCTCATCCCCAAGACTAAAAACGGAAGTAAAGAAAATTCAGTCTCTCTTTTGCCGGCCAAGCAAGGGTTGGATGGCACTGT